>OX101789.1:43925895-44438395 GCA_944452715.1 Ophion slaviceki | reverse complement strand
ATGAAACAAAAACGAAAATTCTTCTAATCCGAAGCAATGAAAAATCCACTATAGTGACATTGCAAAAAAAAATTAAGGGGTGAACCACCCCTATATTTGCTTTTTCGAGGGGTGCTTTCACCCCTTAAAACCGTTTTTCCGACGATGAAAAAAAAATACGTATCGCTTACTTTTCGATGCCTTGTAGCATATCCAAATTTCAACAAAATCGAAGGATGTCACCTGAGGGATGTTCCTTGTGAGAGATTGGTATAAAGAAAACCCGTAATACCAAATTTATTCTTAAAATTATATCTATAATAAAATATAGTTATTGTAAGAGATATAGAGATAGGATTATTCCTATCTCTATATAAGAAAACCAAATAATTACAGCAAAATTATAAATATGATCATATTTTTACCAAAATTCAGCGATAACACCAGATACAGAGATGGATACAAAAAATCAAGGAATTATAACAAAGATATAATTAAAATTATATATTGAAATATGAATATTGAGCTATTGTAGCAGGCATAGAGATGGGTGGAAAAAAGCCAAGTAATTATAGCAAGATTATAATTAAAGTTATATTCATAGTAAAATGTAGCCATTAACGGAGATTTTGTCCTTGGACTGCCATTTTTCAGGTGTTTACATTTTATTTTTTTTAAAGGAAACGAGTAAACCTTTTTGAGTGCGGTTTTTTTCTTGCTTTTATTCATGATATACAGAACGTTAAAAAAAATTTTTTTTGAAAAAAAAACCGAAGTGGCGGCCGTTGCAGCTCCGCGAAAACAGGTCCTCAAATCGCGGGAGGTAAACGGCTGACATCACTGCCCCCTCTTTGTTGATCTGAACACACAAATTCAAAGCATATTATCAATCTGTGACCCTTTGGTCATGGAATGACGGATGGGTTTTTCGTTTAGTACAAATTTCGGAAAATGGCGGCAATTTAAAAAAAAAAGTCGAATTTTCGCGTTTTTTTCGCATAAAAAGATGAATAATAAATGCAAAAATGTATCTATCGAAAAAACGATCCGTCATTCCGTGAAGACATATTTTCTGAGTATGCTCTCCAAATTTCAGGTCGATATGTTAATTACAGCGGTCAGGAGAATGTCAGCCATTTTTAAAAACGTGTTTTCGAGAAAAACGCGTTTAAAGTTTTGTAATGTGTTTACACAAATGTGTTTATAATTACCGCTAATCGACAATGCCTGGTCCATAGAGGCATCCCTCCTCTTCTTCTAGCTGCTCATGTTGAGCTCAAATTGATTTTTTGAAAATTTCAAGGACAAAGTCTCCCTCAACAGCCGATGTAGACCCGTGCAGAAATTTGAGTCGGGAAAAAGTACTGCCCCTGATCTGCCTTCCCTAGATAGTATCCGGCTCTGGTTGTGCCTTCCACCCTGGAATAGTTTGGCAATGTAATGGGTCTAAGGCTAGGTCCCGCTCCGCCGTTTCCTTTTTGGGGAACTGATCAGGAACGAGCCGGATTACGAGCGGTAAATGACCAGGAGAGATGTAGGGAATAGATCGGGGAATAACCAGGAAGAAACGAGGGAATAAAAGATGACGTTTCAGGGTTTTTGGAATCCTTGAGGAGGCAAAATCGGGACTGTATTCTATTTAATATTTCGACAACGTATCGTTTGTTGGTTATCTACTTGCTAAGGTAGTATACGAGTATACATACGCTTGCTCGCTTTTCCTGATAGGCAAAGAGACAGAAAAACGTACACAGATCACTATCCGAGCGAAAAATGCCTAGAGTTGCAAAGGGTTATTTCGCAAGTATCGCAAAATCATAAGCGTAAGTGCACGCTGTAAGCATATCACTTCCGTACGTGGTACAACTCACAGGACGAACTTTTATCCTCGTACGATGGTACTTTGCTTACGCGAAGCGCTTCGCTTGTAGCCACCTGGCGGATTGTTGGCGAAATACATTTAGGTAACGTCTTCCCGGCCAGAACATTGATATTTCCCAACATGGCGACAAGGCGTTCAAAAACCACGAATGACCTGCTTTACCAGGTGTGTAAGTATGAAACCGGAATTTTTGTACAGAAAAAACACGTTTATTGTAATGATATGATACAAAGTAACTTATTCAAAGTATTGTCCGTCGCTATCTATACATTTTTCCCATCTTTCTGGCAATTTGTGGATTCCGCGCCAAAAGAACTGTTGCTCTTTTAAGGCAAACCGGTCATCGAGCCATTTTCGTACATCTTCGTAAGAAGTAAAGCGCTGCTCAGCAAGTGCGTGTCCCATCGATGCCAACAAGTAGTAATCGGATGGGGCAAGGTCCGGTGAGCAAGGCGCGTGCTGAAGAATCTCCCAACGGAACGACTCTATCGTTTCCTGGACCTGTTTTGCTTTGTGTGCTGGTGCATTGTCATGCAGCAAAATCACCTTGTGTTGTCTTTGTTGGTATTCTGGTCGTTTTTCACGCAAAACTCGATCCAAATCGGTCATTTGTTGTCGGTAGCGTTGAGTATTGACAGTTTCCCCAGGTTTCAGCAGCTCGTAGTAGATTACGCCCTTCTGATCCCACCAAACACACAGCATTGTCTTTCGTCCGTAGCGGTTTGGTCTTGCCGTCGATGTTGATGGTTCACCCGGAGTAACCCATGACTTTTTGCGCTTAGGATTCTCGAAATATATCCACTTTTCATCGCCAGTCACAATTCGATGGAGAAATGACTTTCTTTTGAACCTGGCGAGCAGCATTTCGCATGATGATTTGCGGTTTTCCTGCTGTCTTTCGTTGAGTTCATGTGGAACCCATTTCCCCACCTTTTGTATCTTTCCCATGGCTTTCAACCGAAGGGAGATGGCTTCTCGGGTCACCTTTAACTGATCCGCCAGTTGTTGTTGTGTTTGAGCGTCGTCTTCGTCCAACAAGGCTTGCAGGTCAGCGTCTTCAAACTTTTTCGGTGGTCTTCCACGTTCTTCGTTCCTCACGTCAAAATCGCCACTTTTGAACCGTTTGAACCACTCGAAACACTGTGTTTTACCGAGAGCATGCTCACCAAACGCCTCCACAAGCATTCGATGCGATTCGGCTGCGGTTTTCTTCAGATGAAAACAGAAAAGTAGTGCTGTCCGCAAATCGTAATTTGTTGGCACAAAACTCGACATGTTTATCTCTAATAAACTAATGCTACTGAATGAAACTCGTGTTATTGTGAGTTGGAAATCTTTGTCGGATATCAATACAATAACAAGACACCGCTGACGTGATGTGTCGGTATTTATGATAAGCATTGTTATCCTCGTCGATTATCATTGATGAAATGAATGCTTTTTATGATGAATAGAATTACAACAGATGTATTAGTTTCATCCCAATCAATTATAAATATATTTGATGAGGTGAAAAGCAAAGTAGCTTTTCTTTAGTTCTTAAAGACAGGCTCCACTTTTCAGAACATGCCAATGTTCTGGCCTGGTAGACATCGCGTGAAGATGTACTTGCTCGCAATGTATCTCAGCCAGAAGATTGTAATTTCCAAACATAGAGGGTACGCCGTAAAAAAACAATTTTGCGATCTTCCCGGTTTGTTCCATGGTAGAACCCGGTCAGGTAAATCAAACAAGGCAAGTCTGATCAGGGCCGGACCCAAAGTAGGGAATGCCCGGTCACATTTCTGCACGGGCAGATAAGTACAAAAAAACCACAAAATGATAACGAAACTATCGCAAAAGAGCGCGCTATATGACAAGGTGCAATCAACTCTTCGAGAAAACTGTCATCCGCGCGGAGATATCCATCCCGGAATTGCTCCCCGCCCCCTTATCGTACAAAACTATTCCACGTTGTAAAGAAAAAAAATAAAAGATAAACGACAAAAACAAATCTTTTCTCATCGTTACCCTCGAATAATCTATGCTCATTGATTTTTGTCTTTTTCCAACTATTTTTTTAATTCACGAGCGTCGATGTGCGCTCGCGGTGGCTAATTACAATTATCTCTCTTGCTCTGTTCAACGGCGACTGTATATCTCTCGTGTACTCCGCGTACTCCGCGAGTGTGCACGAATGCAATCATTCGTAAGGCATAAACGAACGGGTTTTCTTGTTTTTTTTTTTGAACGTTGGGCGAGAGATATAGAAACGCCGGGTGGAGCGGAGATGGAGCCGCGCCGCGTGTAAAGTGTCGGATGGGGGAGAGAGAGGGAGGGAGGGAGGGGGAGAGAGAGAGAGAGAGAGAGAGAGAGAGAGAGAACCGCGCATTAATTAGCCAGTCGGCATTGATCGGTCGGCTAAACGTTGTGTGTGGCGCCTCTTCCCTATCTCGTCCGGAGGATTCGCGAGACTCTCGACAACACGGCGAGTGTGTGTCATACTCTCGCCGGGTCCGATGCTCCAGTAAGCTCTTCGATATCGAACGTCCGGACGGATCATTATCATTGACTATATACACATATATATAGGCAAAGTTTATTTCGAAGACATTCGACTTCGAGGACTGTCCTCATAGTAGCCAATTGTCCCCATACTCGACATTGTGTAAAGCCCAATGTGTTTTAAATCACTTCTGGATAAATGTAAGCATATATAGATAAAGGTCATTTCAAGGAGCGTCCCCAAAAGAGATATAACGGCTTCGAAATGTACTTTCCCCATATGTAAATATATACAGGCACACACATACATACATACATACATATATACATACACATACACACACACGCACATATACATACATATAGATATACAGGGTATCCTGATATGAATAGATAATCCTGCAACCGTCGGTAGGTCAGATCATGCCCTACTATATTCTGCAATTTCAGTTTAGCAAAAGTCCCACGGTTTTCGAGATTTCCGGCTTTGTGTTATTTTTTGAACGAAATCATTTGCTTTTGGTTTTTCGCATGCCATTCCTACTAATGATATGAATCGACAATAACTAAGAAAGTTTTTTAAGTGATGGGCTAGATATGCATAGTACATTTTTTTTACACCGCAGACTATCGAAGTTAAATGTTCGAATGGGTTTGTATGAAAATTCTGTATAAGTTTTTTTTTTCATGATGTTTCCTTAACTTTTAAGGTTAAATTCTAGACCTTTCTAGATGAAACAAATCACCAAGAGTATTTTCTAAAAAACCAGGTCAAAAAAGTCAACATTTTAAAAAAATGTTGGTTAAAAAAATTATCTGCGTTTGATTTTTCGCATGCCATTTTCACAAATGATATGAATCGACAATAACTAAGGAACTTTTTAAAGTGATTTGCACGATATGCATAGTACTTTTTTTTACACCGCAGACTATCAAAGTTAGATGTTCGAATTGGTTTGTATGAAATTCTGCATAACATATTTTTTCATAATGTTTCCGTAACATTTAAGGTTAAGGAGTGAGGTCTAGTTGGAACGTTAAAAAAAAGGCCTTTTGTCCGATTTTTTTTCGGCCAAACGATAAAATAATTTACAACAAAAGTTCTTCCGTTTAAAAGATCTATATTTAATGTAAACATTATAATTTTTTTAAAGAAATATGTTTCAAAATAAGCCGATACGTATCAATGGCCGAGGACGCTGCAAAAAAAACAGGTTTTGCGGTGATCACTCTCACGCTGTGACGGATTATCTGAAACCAACAAAACAGGGGGGAATCTTTAGCTAATGTGATATAATGCTCCGGTTGAACGAAGGGTTTCGAAAAATTTCCATTTTTCACAAAATGGCGGACGTTGAAAGTCAAAAGTGTTGTTTTGACCAAAATTTCACTTACAAAAATTGAGTATAAAAAAAAATTGTCCAAAAAAAATCCTTCGTTCATCCGGAGGAAAACTATGTATAGAAGAAGTGATATAAATTTCAACCCGATCGGTAAAGCCGTTCCCGAGTTACATTGATCACCGACTTCGAAAACATGGTTTTGAGAAAAACGAGTTTAAAGTTTTGAGTACGATTTGCATGGCTCAAACACGGCGTCCTTCAATGTTATGTATTTCGGCGAATAATGGTCTGATTTACATTCAATTAGTCGGAAAATACTCGTAAGATATTATACTTTTAGAAAATGAAAAAAAAATCAATTTTTTGAAAATTCTAACTAGACCTCCCTCCTTAAAAAGAAGACCTTTCTAGATGAAACAAATAACCAAGAGTATGTTCTTAAAAACCAGGTCAAAAACAGCTATCATTTGTAGAAATGGCATGCGAAAAACCAAAAGCAGATGACTTTTATCTCGAAAACCATGGGACTTTCACTAAACTGAACTTCCAACATATAGTAGAACATGAGCTGACCTATCGACAGTTGCAGGATTATCCACTTATAACAGGACACCCTGTGTGTGTATATATATATATATATATACAGGGTGTCCCATTTTAATCTTACACCTGAATTTTCTCGAAAAATATTGCTCGGACGAACTATTGTGTGGAACAAAACTTCTAGGGATTGAAGGGGGACGTTTGAAAAAAAATTGAGGAGCCAAAATTCAAAATGGCGGCGTTACAAAGGCTGACATGTTTTTTTCAAACGGAAACATAACTTTTTTTTATTGCCAAAAAATTTGTCAGCTGAAAACTAAAAACTTTTGTTGAAAATTTTTTTCGATAAAGTTCATAGTTTTCAAGTGAAAACATCATTTTCAATTATTGCCCGAACTCTTGTAAACATTGCAAACATGCCCGAACTCTTCTCGCGATTACGTTTTTTAATATCAAGATCTGAAAGGTAAGCGAAATTGAAGAAAACATGATTGGTACTACTGACATAGTCTGACTTTGTCTGATTTTGGTTTTTTTTTGTTTTTTTGTTTTCAAATTTGGACGATATTTCATGAGAAAATTTTGGAGGAAAATCGATGAAAAATAGTTTTTTTCCATTTTAATAGCGTTTGTGCCATTTTCAGGCCCAAAAACGTGTTTCTTTAAATCCTTGACGAACTTTGATCACGATGGGTAGAAAAACACACACACACACACACACACACACACACACACACACACACACACACACACACAAATCCTGGATACATCTGAAATAATTGAAAATGATGTTCTCACTTGAAAACTATGAACTTTATCAAAAAAATTTTTCAACAAAAGTTTTTAGTTTTCAGCTGACAAATTTTTTGGCAATAAAAAAAAGTTATGTTTCCGTTTGAAAAAAACATGTCAGCCTTTGTAACGCCGCCATTTTGAATTTTGGCTCCTCAAATAAATTTTTTTCAAACGTCCCCCTTCAATCCCTAGAAGTTTTGTTCCACACAATATTTCGTCCGAGCAATATTTTTCGAGAAAATTCAGGTGTAAGATTAAAATGGGACACCCTGTATATATAGGTATGTATGTATGTATGTATGTATGTATATGTATTCGTACAGGAAGCCGGATTATTCAGGACTTTCGTCCGATATAATGAACGCAGTGAAATGAAGGACTTAAAAGCCGGGTGAAGCGCGCATGCGAATTGCGCAGAAAGCTGGCCTGAAACCTTCCAATTAAGCAGGACCAATGGAAACATGACGGTCCGGACTTTTATCGTCCGGGATTCTGCAATGATTCTGATTTTTTGTCCTCCACGCGTACTCGTCTTTCCGTAAGCAACGCGCGAATAAACTTTTTACGAGGCTGTATGCCGCGAAGACTTCGGGGTACTGAAGGTAAATGGATGTGGGCTTGTCTGCCGATGGAATTGTATGGATGGTATCGATGTTTGCATCGTTGGAAGGCAACGAAAAGTTTTTTTTTCGTATTGGCCAATTTTTTGGCACGTTGAGACTACGAAGGGCACTTAAATATTTCGAAAGAACCTTATTAGGGATCCATAACGTAAACCTGCACCAATGTGAATGTTACTAGTGAAAAAAAATAAGAATTTTCGTTGCTGTCCAACGATGGAAACTTCAGGGCGATTTTTATGGCCGAGAGTCTGTATGGTGCGGTTAAACGGGGCGTTTTTTAGTGTAAAACGTTGGAGGGCTAAAGCTGTTGGGTTTGGAATACGATGCTGGGACGATATCTACGATTTTTGGTAATTTGGACCATCTGCCCGTTTCAGCGTAGTTTGCGCGGAAACGGCTGAAGCTTTTGTTAGAGGCTAGAAAATGTTTTTCTGGTTGAGCTGATTGCAAATCCGAGAGATACTTGACCTGGAGAGATATGAACCCACGCATTTTGACACCTGAACCGTCACATTTGGTGAAGGAATGGCGGAGAAAAATTACGAAAAGTGCACTGAGAGAAAAAAATGTTGTTCTCAACCATATTTTGACTATATTTGATGTTTCTCTGAGGGGACAATAATATTTTATAGCCATAGTTACTGCCGAAAGTATACTGCTTATTGATGTTTTAGCAGTTGCATGAATTATGCACATATGTTAACCGCAACCACCAATCTTACAAATATACGTTCATTCTTCAATGCTATATAATATACAAGGTTTTCATAAAATGGATATTCCCTGATACTAGCAAAAATGTACTCCCCCAAGATTTTAATAGTGAACTGAAATATATATACACTGATTAAAAATGTTGCCTGTGATTTGCGACGATGTTTATAGTAATTTGAACTATATTATATGATACGACCTGCTATATGCGTATTTGGTGTGTTATTCATGTGTTGGTACAAGGCATCAATGCCCGTCTACTAAATGCATAGAATGATTCATAAATCCAAAATAAAATAAAATACGCAACTGAGAGTTCTACCTCGATGGTTTTTTATGATAATTCGCCATTCCCTGACGTCCTGTAATTATTTATTTCGACGAAAATATCGAAATACAATTATCTGACGATTTTTTAGGCAAATTTTACAGTTTCCAAAAAATTGCCTAAAAATCGTCAGATAATTGTTAATAACGAACGAACTATGAAATTAAAAAAAAAAACCTACGTACTTCCATAGACAATGTATTTTTCAAGATATATTCAACATTTCAAGTGAATCGGTTGAAAATTGTCTGCGTTATGTTTCCAGCCAACTTACGCTGCACAGCCGCCATTTTGAAATTAATCGCTTCAAAAAAAGTATCGTATACAGTCATTGATATGTATAATAAACACCCTATGATTTGTATAATAAACATCTTCATAGACTCTTCTCTCAGTGTAGGTATCAGTGTAGGTATTAGTGTAGGGTTGGTACAGGATGTTGAGACGGAATCCCGGATTTTTGGACATTTTGTCTGTCTGTCCGTTTGTGCGAAGTTCGTGTGAAAACGGCTGAAGCTTTCGTTCCTGAAGCTTTGCTATGTGATAATAAACGCTTCGAGAATTTGCCTGTACTCACAGTTTCATCCGGATCCCTGTCGAGTGGACACCTGAGAAAATGCGATTTTCCTTTCAGAACGGACAGTGGGGCGCGCGATTCCCCGTCAGCATTTATGCGCAAGCCCTTCGGTAAATACTCAATGTAAAACACTCTCCTCAGCTTCAATCCCTATCTGACTCGATCTTTGCGTTTTTTTTTCCGGAGTTCTGATCGCGAGTATGCACTAAGACGGGACACCACTGTGGCGAGTAAAAAAATCGTTTTTTTGCAATTTCTCGAAGTATACATCTTCGAAAATATGTGAAAAAAAATGTAAGTTAAAATATCGGAAACTGACCAAGTTACAGCCGATTTAGTGAGACCAGGTAGGGCAACGACTTGCTTATAGTGAAATGTTCAATCGCGTTTTTTGCGAAACGATTTTTCTCGACCTGGTCGAAATTGTAACTCTACAATTACAGACGCTACAATTTTCCGATTTTCAATTAAAAAAAAAAAATTCCATAATTCCAGTAGCTATCGTTGTACGGAGACGTTTTTATTTTATTTGGTATTTTTTAAGCCTCCGAATATAAGTAAAAATGTTGCCAAAATTACACTTCTTTTTTCAAACACGCGTCATTTAGTGAATTTCTTTGCGAAAAACGGCTACGTACAACGAGAACTACATTCAGATAGATTGAAAGAGTATTTTATTTTTTGTGCCCAGACCAACCACTGTCGAGTTATCGATGCTGGCTGTTGCACCATATTTTTTATATAGAGGCCCTATTATACCTGAATAACGTTGTTAATTTTTTCATAAAAATTTACTCGAAATAAGTTCAATATATGCATAAGGCGTATACACATTTACAACGATAAAAAAAAAACGATTTGTTTTTTCCTTAAACGATAGAACTATATATGTAGAATATTTTTCCAAAGTTTCAAAGCGAAATTCGCAAAACTTCAAACGTTGAAAACTAAAAAATCGCTCTATCTCGATAATTAATAGCTCGACCAAAAAATTTTTCAAACAATAGTTGTTTGGAATAACAAAATACCTATGAAGTTATCTGACGTCCAATCCCCTATCTTTGAAAATAGCGGCACAAAAAGACGAGAGCACCACTGACGCAGACAAGGACGCAGCGATTTGTCTAGTCCGCTCACAGACGCATCAACCCCGAATTTTCGAACCGTTTTTGTGCCGCTATTTTCGAAGATAGGGGGTTGAACGTCTGATAACTTTATACGAATGTTATTATTCCAAACAAATTTTGTTTGAAACATTTTTTGATCGGGCTATTAATTATCGAGATACGGCGATTTTTAAGTTTTCAACCCCTAGTAGGGTTGGGGCGAGTTGAGGGGTAACATTTTATCGGGGTTTACTTTCAGTATGCAACCATCTACCTTCAGTCAAAAATTCCTATTCTACGCTAAAAAGTGCTGGGTTTTCGTCTTTTTTACTGAACTAATGAAAAAGACTCTGCATTTAGACAAGTGTAAAGATACTTAGACTGTTAGCAGCACTAATTAGACAGAGTCGTCACTTTCACTCAAAATCACTTAGCATGCTAAATTTAGCACAGTGTAAAGCGACATAGACAAAGAATGTCTAATCTTAACCCAGTATCATGTTTTCTTATGTACGGTGTAACTAATCCCAGTAATTATTCAACTTGTTCAGAGCCTAATCTTAGAAAATGTCTTGCATCTTCTGACTCTAATAAATTTAATGGATGCTTAGTCAAAAAAATGTTTTTCAAGTGTAAATGTTTTTTTACCCCACACGTGCAGCGTCTCTTTTCATTCATTAAAATCGGACTCGGCGCCACCATAGCCAAGGTGAGCCCTATTCTTTGATATTTTGAAACCGTTTCCGGTGTCCCCCTCAGATTTCGTTCATTTTTGGATATGTTATTCTTCATCGAAATCTAAGAGACACGTATTTTTTTTATCGGCGAAAAAAACAGTTTTAAGGGATGAAACTCACCCTCACAGTTGAGCACCCTCCGCGTGACTTTCGCAGTTTCGCATAGTTCCAATCAATATATTCAGATGAAACCTATTCGAGAACAATGCTTATGGCGAATAACGAAAAATGCGCCTTTTCCAGTTCCGAGGGGGTGAATAGGGGTAAATTTATAGGGGTTGAAAGTAAAAACAATCGTGTAACTCGAACACTTTGTTTTCCATCACGACGAAACCAATTGCATTCGAAAGAGCTCGAAAAAGTAGAACATACGGGTTTTTACGTTTTCGAAAGAAAAACCTTTTAGGGGTGATTACCCCTGTATAATACCGTTTCCAGTGTTTGCCTCCGATTTCGTTCATTTTTGGATATGTTATTCTTCATCGAAATCTAAGAGACACGTATTTTTTTTATCGGCGAAAAAACAGTTTTAAGGGGTGAAACTCACCCTCAAAGTTAAGCACCCTCCGCGTGACTTTCGCAGTTTCGCATAGTTCCAATCAAGATATTCGGATGAAACCAATTCGAGAACAATGCTTATGGCGAACAACGAAGAATGCGCCTTTTCCAGTTCCAAGGGGGTGAATAGGGGTAAATGTATAGGGGTTGAAAGTAAAAAAAATCGTGTAACTCGAACGCTTTGTTTTCCATCTCGACGAAACCAATTGCATTCGAAAGAGCTCGAAAAAGTAGAACATACGGGTTTTTGCGTTTTCGAAAGAAAAACCTTTTAGGGGTGACTACCCCTGTATAATACCGTTTCCAGTGTTTGTTTGCGTTGATTTTTGAATATGTTATTCTTCATCGAAATCTAAGAGACACGTATTTTTTTCATCGGTGCAAAATCAGTTTCAAGGGGTAAATTTACCCATGTGTAAAACGGCTCTTAATAACTAACCTTTTTTCCAAATGCCAAGTAAAACATCTAGAAGACAAAAAAAACGGCAAAAACGAGCTTTATTCGGCGCGTCCGGAGTGTCCTCCCTTAATCTGCATGGAAACCTGATTTTTTTAACCACATAAAAAAAGCGTGTTTTTAAACATACAGAAAAAAAACATGTTTTTTCCTAATGAGCCTTGACGTGAAACGACCCTAAAACTCGTTCCCGACCCACACACCACGTTCCCCCAATGTCCAAGATGTCTATATCCAACGGGCGCCGTCCCTTCAAGACAGCAGAGTCTGCATCCCCTCCCGAGCAAAGGGGACGGAGAACTCGATCTCGCGAAAATTGAAATGCGTCTGGGACGAGGAAAACGACGGGGGCGATGACGCGAGCAAGGTCGGGAACTCTGGCGCACTGGTCTCTCGTCTTCGCCCCGGGGGTCTAAGGTCACGGCGGAAAATATGGGAAGAGAGAGAGAAAGAGAGAGAGAGGGAGAGAGAGAGAGAGAGAGAGAGAGAGAGAGAGAGAGAGAGAGAGAGAGAGAAGAGAGAGAGAAGAGAGAGAGAGAGAGAAGAGAGAAGAGAGAGAGAGAGCTGTAATACCGAAATAAACTAGACGACACGACTCTCGCCCCCGGCGGCGAAAGGTCCTGTACATACAGAAACTAAGAGCGGCCACAAATGTCGGAGAAAAAAATCGCAAATACACGTGTCGCGTCGGGAAAACGATGCAGGAAAAACAGATCGTTGGTACTGAGCGGAGGTCACGCTGGTTAACACAAGGATCATCTCGGTATATACAGGGTATATGTACACCCTGAGCAGGATCGTGCCGAACTGCGAGTCTCGGTCTTTACCCACGTACTACGGAAGACGAAAAAAGTATATATATATATATATATATATATATATATATATATATATATATATATATATATATATATATAGGGTGACCCATTTTAATCTTATACCTAAAATGCGTTTGTCTCGAAAAGGGAAAAAGATCGCAGAAAATAGATGCGGGTGATTCGGATAGGTATTAAGGGGCTATACCAGTGTGACACTTTCAAAAAATCGATATTTTTCGCCTTTTTCGACAGTTTATACTTTCAAGAATATCATTATTTATATCATTTATACCAATATCATTTTATCTTGGAAAAATCGATAGTTAAATCTTTAAACGCGTTTTTCTCGAAATGAGATTTTTCAAATTTGCTGATATTGTAACTCAAAGAGCAATTATCCGATTGACTTGAAATTTGATCTGAGTACTCTTGAATATATTTACTCTACAATGACGTAGGATATTTTTGATTGGATGAAAATTGACGATTTGGCATTGAAAAAAACGACCATTTTATAGGCAAGAAAACAGACTTTTTTCATAACAACGCCATTTTGTTGGATTTTGATATTTTTCGAAAATCCTACGTCATTGTACAGGAAATACCTTCCAGTTTAACGACATTTTTTCCTTTTTCGATTTCAGCTACTCAATCGGCCGGAATCATGTCAGCAATGGAGGAACTTTTTTTTGGCACCTCCGAAGGCAGCGTATAAGTCGCTTGGGTCTCAATATTTTTCTATGAAAAAATGATGCAATATAGGTCAAATATAGCCAAGTATATTCTTAATTTTCCGAAACATTTAATTGAGTACTTTGCTTCCAAAAAATTCGCGAAAATCACCCAAATTTCCAGCGTTCACACTGGTATAGCCCCTTGACCCTTCATGACTCAACAACGTTAAAATTGAAAAATAGTTTACTTTATGGTAGGTTTTAATCAATAAAAAAAACACGTATTATTCAGTTTTTGTAAAATGCAATCAGGGGCCTAGTTATAAAGCAATAAAGGGAGTGTGACAGACGTGTTACATTGTATGGCAACATTCCTTTATGATGTATGGAATGCTTTGAAGCAGTTGTTTTGCTTGTTGTAGGATAAAGCCACTGCAAATTTTTCACGCACCGTTTGTCGTTTGCATATTTCTGTCGAATTTCGCAAACTTTACGCACACTCAAATACTGCAATCTCGCGATAAGTGAACTTCGTGCAAATGTTGATCCAACTAACGACATCTGGTGTGCATGAGTTGCACTAAAAAAAACCATAGAACGGTTTGTAGCCGTCGTGTGACATTGATTTGAAAGAGGATTAAGGCGTTACCCCCACTTGTAGCGCAAAAAAAGGCCTTTTTCATGAATTTTTTTAAAGAAAACTACAAAACTTTTTTAATCGATCAATATACCATCTTAAAGAACAGATCTTGAAGAACTTTCAGTAATTTTTTTATTGAAAAATATTACATTGTTTAGTGGCAAATGGCCGTCAATGAAATAATGTTTTTATATACACGGTTTGCGGTGACCAACATTGCGGCGAAGTGGATCATCTGAAAAAAAAATGCGGATGGATTTAGTCAAATATAAGTATAAACTAGTCTTTAATCGAAGGATTTTAAAAAATATTCATTTTTCACAAAATGGCGGACAGTCAAAGTTAATGGTTCGATTTTAACGGAAAAAAAACGGCCGTTTTTTGGCTATAAAACGGCCATTTTTTCGAAAAAAAAAATCTAACGATTAAAGACTACATTTTTATGTATTAAATAAGCCTGCAAAATTTCAAGAAGATCGGTTCATTAGTGTTCGAGTAATCTTGGTCACCGACTTCAGAAATGCCATTTTGAGAAAAACGCGTTTAAAGTTTCAATTTCAGTTTACACGAAGAAAATATTTTTTTTTTGTAAACTTACATAGAGTCATCTATTCCGGGCCCATACAGAAGTTTGGCCCCGATACTTATACTTCAAAAAAATGCAATTAAAAAAAAATCGATTTTTTCAAAATCGCAAGTGGGGGTAACCCGTTAAATGTCATTTGGAACTTTGTGAGAACTTGGATGGTTTGTTACAGAACTGCCACACGGTTATGTGAAGGGTTAAGGGGGGAGGAAAACCTTTGGGCGAGGAAAAAATTTGCCGATTTTCATGATTTTTTTTATAAACGGAAAGATTTCTTCACCATTTTAAAACTTTAATTAATTTATCGCGAAAGATACTGCTCTGATCAAGTATTGAGTATAAAGTTTGAGGGTCTAAAGGGCGACGTTAAAAAAAAATCTTTTTCGTTCCAATATTCAAAATGACGACGATGAGATAGCCGACATGTTTTTTTTTTTTAATGGGATCATGAATTTTGATTTCACCAAAAAATTTGTCAGGCCAAAACGAACAACTTTTGTAGGAAAAGTTTTATGATAACGTTCATAGTATTCAGGTTAGAATACCATCTTTTACTAATAGCGCTATCCAGAATGTACCATGAGGAGGTAAAGTCTTCAACATCCCGAGTGTATGTGTGCGTGTGTATGTGCATGTACTTGGATTTACTTGGGTTTGTTCGATAACCCAAACAAGTGTTAGGTCTCTGCGGTCACTTCCGGTACCAAACAAACTATAAAATTGAAGTTTGTACCCTTGGAATGCAAAGAAACTTTTTTTCTAAATGCAAATTTTTAATTTCCATACATCAAAGCTACAGCGAACTTTATCAAAGATCCTTATAAGAGACCTACAACCTAAATCGATCGAACAATATTTTGGGTGCACAATAAAAATGGAGAAACAGGGGGGGGGAAGAATTTTCAACAGCATTACAAACTCACACCCACACTTACAATTGGGTTTGTTTGATAACGAAAGTGACGAGTCGCAGAGACCTAATCCTTGTTTGGGTTTGTTTGGGTCATCAAACAAACCCGAGAAACTCACATACACCTTTTACCTCCTCGTGGTACATTCAGGTTAGCGCTAAAATAGTAGAAATTATTAATAAATAGTACAAATTCCAACCTAACAATTATGAACGTTATCAAAAAACTTTTCCTACAAAATTTGTTACTTTGGGCCTGACAAATTTTTCGGTGAAAAAAAGTTTCATGATCCCATTAACAAAAAAAAAACATGTCGGTCATCTTAATATCGCCGAATTAAATTTTGGACAACTTTTTTTCTAGACCCCCCTCCCCATGAACCCTAAAAGTTCTATTATACGCAATACTTGATCGGAGCAGTATTTTTCGAGATAAATCAGGTGTAAGATAAAAATGGGACACCCGATATGTATATGTGTATATATATATATATATATATATATATATATATATATATATATATACACACACACATATATATATATATATACATATATATTTAGAGAAGACGAAGAGAACAGATGGAGAGTAAAGAATGAGGGCCTCTCCAGTGCCTTTTTCCGGCACGTCGCATACCCCCTGTCTCCTCCCACGCCGGAACTTATATATATATAAAGTCGAGAAAAAAAGAATAAGTGTCCGGAAAGGGCACAAGATCGAAACGCCCTGGGAGATTCATCGATCTTCCCTTCTTCCTTCTCTCTCTCTCTCTCTCTCTCTATCTCTTTCCGCGAAATGGATTACCCCTTAATGCACCGTGGTCTCCCAACGACGAATCTTCCGCGGCATCGAATCATAATCTGTTCTCGGTGAATTACACGCGCGAGAATCGGGAATTCTACACACACACACACACATATATATATGTATGTATGTATGTATTTAATCGCAGCGTTATTACGTTATTTTATACTCGAAGCGAAACGTACTCTATCTTATTTCAGCATCTTGGGAGTCCTCTCTCAGCACATCACACCTCGATACTTCCTCTTTTTCTTCCTTCTTCTGCTCCGCCTTATATTCTCACTTTTCATATCGCCCTAAGAATCTCCAATTAACTGTGCAGCTAATATATATATATATAGGAACACTTTTTAGCACGTGGACTATGAAACTATCGGAGCGGTGCAAAAGACTTCGAAGCAACGAAACTCTCCCTTCTTTTCATGTGCATATAAATATATCTTAGGGGTTATCAAGAATCTCTTTATTAAATATTTCGTGCACGCTCCGCGTGTACGTTGCGCGAAAAAAAAAAATTTCGAGACCGAGTCGAAAAAACAACGGATCTTCGATGAAAGAGCATGTACGGTTGGGTCGTATCTTGTATGACGGCACATTGTTTATATATATAGATTAAGTCAAAACTCGAGCGTGGGAAACCGGGTACATGTATAGGGTAGGCCGAAAAGTGACGTCCAGAAGGAAAATCTAGATGTCAAACAGGTATCAAGATCTATTCGAATCATCCCTATCTATGTTCTACGATCATTTTTAATTTTCGATAACTCTTTTTTATTTTACCCTTTTGCGTATGCACTTTCCTCGGGATTTTTTAACTTGCGTCATCGTTACAAAGTGCACTGCAAATGTATGTCAAATGATATTTTTCACTGCAAAATATAGTCACTTTTTCGGAAAATTAAATATTTTTGTTCCGAAGCGTACCATTTCATTGATTTTCAATATTCCTCACTTTTTCTTGGTTCATATTCTGCCTCTGAGTGTTAGGGAAAGAAAAATTTTCATTGATTTTTTTCAGATTAATCCCGCCGACGCTACTTGTCACGCCGTCTGACAACATCCGCCGCAACCCGTTTAAAAGACCGTACCATACCTCCGCCATTTGTATTAATAATTTTTAAAAATACCACGTAACAGCCAATAGTAGTAACAAAACATACCGTGAGTGGCAAAAATGGTGAAGAAATCTTTCCTATTAGAAAATAAAATGAAAATCAGCACACTGCCAAAGAATATTTCATTTAAATAGGATCTATTTAAATCAAAAGTTTTTTCCTTGGCTCACAGTCTACTACGATCTTATTTGTTTCAAAGATATTTTATTTTATTTGTTTCAGCTATTCTTTTTAAATATTGAATATATTCAAATTGAATAAATAAAGATTCGATTCACTTGCTTACAATATAAGCAAGTGCTTAAATTGTACACAAAGATTGCTTACAATGTACACTGCAAATCTAAGTGTACTATACTTATACATAAAATATTTCATAAATCCAGAATAAAATGAAATACTTAATTGAGTTTTATGACAACGATTTTGTATCTTAATTCGTCATTCTCTGGCCTTTTAAATTGATTTCTATCGAAGTAACGATGCTGAAGTTTGCATTGTTGGACTGCAACGAATTTAATTTCATTTGGCACATTCCACCGACAAAAGTTCTTCAATTATTTTTTAAGATATTTATTTAACGATCTATATTATGAATCTATAAAAAAGATCAGCTATAACAATAAAAATATGGAAAATAAAATGTAAAACGAAACTTTCGTTGCGTTCCAACGATGCGAACTTCAAGACCATAACGAAGAAAAGATTTGACCTATATAGGAATCGAAACTAGAGCCTACCTAATCATAGCTGTCCCTATGCTACCGAGTGCTTGTATCATCTTAGTCGCATATATGGCTAAGAGACCAAATGAATTCCTATAATTATTTGCTGTATCACATAAACTATATCAATTGGTTAATATCATTGTGTTAATTAGAGAGTCTTATCGAATAAGATGCTATGTATTTTTCTAACATAATCTATATATATATATAATCTCCTCTCTCTCCACCCTCTCTAGCCCCACACCACTTTGATATGTGTGTTGCAATAAAGACAGACCATTAAATCAAATAGAAAAATGGTTGACTCTACGAAAATTCTATTTAATTTAAATTGTAATAAAAATCAAATGGTTCCATTTAGTGGATTCAACTAAATTGTTTTTTGAGCAAATGAAACCAAATCTCAGATTTTTCAGGATTAAATAAAATATTTAGTTATTGGACGATATTGAATATATTTTGATTTGAATAAATAAATATATTTAAAGTAAACAATTTCAATAATGGAATGCAATAGGAAAAATTTGATTCTACGAAAAGTCTAGTTAATTCAAATAAGCAAAAATCAAATAGACGCGATTAGTTCATATCAATAGAATTTTTCTGCCAGTGCAATATTTTTCTCACCAACGGTATCTCCCCCCTCAATACGAGGCATCTAGATTTTGCTGTTGGATGTCACTTTTCAGCCTACCACGCATATATATAATTACATATATATATTGAAAATTAAACGTTGTGAATTCTCACGTTTCAGGTGACAACTGTACCGGAAGAGGGTGACAACGGTTTCAGAATGCCGAGAGCCTCAGTCGTGCACATGACTTCGACGGCCACGCGGCCCCAGCACCTGTCACAGGTAAATCCCCGCCTTCTTCGTTAACTTCTACATACCGACACCTACAGACCTTCAAAGGACCTCCGGCTTCCACGAACCTGCGGAAATCGGCTCTCAAAAATAATAATTGCCTCTAATGATTGAAGGGAACGACGAAAAAAAAGAAAGAGAAAAAAATACCAGAAGTGCCAGAGCCGAAGAGTTTATTGGCTCGGCGTTAACTTTGCGGTAACGATAGATTAGAGGGCGCTCTGGGCGCCCTACCAAGCGGGACATTATTTCACCACATCGCTGTATAATAACGTATACTTTTCGCGCCCGATCGGCTCGCAATTCCGTATGTCCTCGCGTAATTTGTACGGTGAAAATGCCGGACGGGAAAAAAAAACGAAATAATTGGTCGCGGTTGGGATTTTCGTGTGGAGGGCGTACCGCTGGGCGGAAAAACCGGATATGCGGAGTGGAGAACGGTACACAGGGATCGGTGAGCGATACGACGATTGGTCTAATTGGGGAGGAGATTTTGGGAGCAACGGTGTGAAAATTCAGGGGGTGGTGATACGCTGGAGCTTTCGGAGCAGTGGAATGTGAACGGTTTTATTGTTGATATAAATAATAATAATAATAATAATAATAACAATAAAAATGAAAAAAAAAACAGGAATGGAAAAATGAATAAAAATTAATAAATAAGTAAAATTTAAAAAGTTAATAAATAAGCAAAATAAAAAAAATAATAAATAAGTAAAATAAAAAAAAATAATAAATAAGTAAAATAAATGAGAGCCAATAATGTTCGTAATGTTTTTTTTGGGCCGGGTTGAAATTCCGAACTTTGAATGACCACAACACTCAAAACTCCGAAAAATACTACCCCAAAAGATCAAAGCTCCGAAAGAATTTTACACGAAAGACCAAAACTCCGAAAATCTGAACACAGCCAAAATAATTCGGCTAATTTCAAAATTGACATAAAATGACTTCTCGATTAAAAAAATTATTGAAACAATTCTTCGATTTATTGAAAATTATGAAACTTTTAAAACTTAAGTTTCATAATTTTCAATAAATCGAAGAATTGTTTCAAGAATTTTTTTTATCAAGAAGTCATTTTATGTGAATTTTGAAATTTGTCTAGACAATGTTATACGTTCTACATAATTTACCGTCAACTGTGTATACTTTCGCTGGCATGATCTTGACGAACCTTGTAATTTTGGAACATTGAAATTAGGAATTTTAAACCGTCGGCGCATTTCAAAGCTCGGAATTTCAACCCCGCCCCCGTGTCAAGATCATGCCAGCGAAAGTCTACACAGTTGACTGTAAATGATGTAGAACGTATAACATTGTTTAGACGAATTTAAAAATTGACGCAAAATCACTCCTTAATAAAAAAAATCGTTAAAATAATTCTTCGATTTATTGAAAATTTTGAAACTTTTGATAACTTGAAGTAGTGTTCTTTCGGAGTGTTGAGCGTTCTGATCGTTCAAAATTCGGAATTTCAACCCAGCCCTATTTTGAATTTCGGAACATTAAAATTCGGAATTTTAAACCGTTGAAGCATTAAAAGTTCGGAATTTCAACCCAGCCCGGTTTTTTTCAGGCCGAAATGAAGCTGGTAGGGTAAGAATACGATGCTGAGACGATATCGATGATTTTTGGAAATTTGGTCTGTCTGTTCGTCTGAACGAAGTTGGTGTGAAAACGGCTGAAGCTTCGCTATGTGAAGATAAACGCTTCGAGAATTTGCCTGCACTTCTTTTCCTTGCAATAATTAACATTTTTATGCAAAAACATGTTGATTATTGCTAACATACATTTTCAACCTCAAAAATGTATTTGAAAAATGAAAAATTCATCCTTAAATTGATTTTTAGCGAAAACAAAAAATTCAATCGTTCCGAATATAATGAGAAAAAAATCGCAGCGCTTAGAAATTTTCAGGGTTCCTTTGGGATACTTTGAGGTTGAAAAGTGACAATCAACATCCTTAGTCTATCCATTATTTGCAAAATTATGCCAAGTTAAGCGAATTTCCCTAAATCCGTAATTTTTCACCTCAATTTCAATCAACATTCTCGCCCGGAATTTTTTTTTTTTTATAGTTAATCAATAACTATGACTTGTGAAAGATACTTTGCAGTTTTCAAAACCCTGCCTAAATTTTCTGTACGACCATTATTTCCGGAGTAATTAATTACCAAAGTCAAAACTGACTTTTTTGCTTTAAACGACGATAACTCAGCGTAAAATTATCGTACAAGGCTCTCAGACCGCTCAAATTAAGGCGTTACCCCCACTTGTAGCGCAAAAAAAGGCCTTTTTCATGAATTTTTTTAAAGAAAACTACAAAACTTTTTTAATCGATCAATATACCATCTTAAAGAACACATCTTGAAGAACTTTCAGTAATTTTTTTATTGAAAAATATTACATTGTGTAGTGGCAAATGGCCGTCAATGAAATAATGTTTTTATATACACGGTTTGCGGTGACCAACATTGCGGCGAAGTGGATCATCTGAAAAAAAAATGCGGATGGATTTAGTCAAATATAAGTATAAACTAGTCTTTAATCGAAGGATTTTAAAAAATATTCATTTTTCACAAAATGGCGGACAGTCAAAATTAATGGTTCGATTTTAACGGAAAAAACGGCCGTTTTTGGCTATAAAACGGCCATTTTTTTTCGAAAAAAAAAAATCGAACGATTAAAGACTACATTTTTATGTATTAAATAAGCCTGCAAAATTTCAAGAAGATCGGTTCATTAGTGTTCGAGTAATCTTGGTCACCGATTTCAGAAATGCCATTTTGAGAAAAACGCGTTTAAAGTTTCAATTTCAGTTTACACGAAGAAAATATTTTTTTTTGTAAACTTACATAGAGTCTTCTATTCCTATACTCATAGAGCCATCTATTCTCAGATACTTATACTTCAAAAAAATGCAATAAAAAAAATCGATTTTTTTCAAAATCGCAAGTGGGGGTAACCCCTTAAAGAGGATAACATTATCTGAAGAACCTTCCTAGCGAAGACACTAAAAACGATCTATTGAAGTCCGTGGACATTTTTAAAGTGAAGCAAACATTTGAATTTTTTCTTTCATGTGGTTTCCTTATGATTACTCAAAAAACGCTAAAGGTAAAAAAATTAAACTCACGATTTGAAATCTAGAAACTTGGAGCTTCAATTTGCTTCTTTACAAATTTCTCTGCGACTATTTTTCTCCGAGTTACAGCTTCTTGAAAATGACCTACAAATTCAAGATTTTTCTTCATATACTTTAATTTTTGCACCTACTGTATCAGTATGCAGTAAACTATACTCAAAACGCTTCTCGAAAACTATATAGCAAACCTTTTTTTTTTGCAAATGTCTAAAAAAAAACTCATGCTTTGGGATACGCTTGGTATAGCCCTTAGTAAGATATGACCCTAAAATCCTGCTTCGACCTATACAAGCAGCGAATTTTTCACGTAGTGCAATGCTCGTCGCAACTTCGTCGCAGTTTTCGCAATTTTTCTCCCGCATTTTTTCACACAGCGCAATGGTTCGAGGGTCAAAATGCGCGTTTCTCAAAGGGCTAGGTCGAGTGACTCTCGAATTTCTGACACGCCCAATCGAAACTTCATTTTCTTCGCTTCGATCCCTATCTGACTCAATTCTTTTAAATCTGCTTCCGGCGTTGCGATCTCGTACACATTCTATTCCATCGAAAATACATTTTTTTAACTACATAAAAACTTGTGTTTTTATAATCACAAGGAAAATGTGTTTTTCACTGTAATTTATTTATACACGTTTCAATACGACAGGACCCTGAAGTCCATTTACGCGGGCAGTTGAAGACAGTTCAAAAGTAAAATCAATAAAAACCAATCAATGCATTGGTGCAATCGAAAAATCGGGTCACACCTAAGCTAACCTGCAATTCATTCTTTCTCTCTCTCTCTCTCGCTCTGTCTCTATGGGGTTGAAGTTTGCATCGTTGGAATGCAATGAAAATTAATATTTCTGAATTACTTCACTTTCTGATGGCTGATTGTGCTTGCGAAAATCCCTCAATTATTTTTAAATATTTTTTTTCAGCAATTAACAATAAAAATCTATTTAAAAAAAAAGATCTTCGACATTAAGGGGTTAGGCCACTCTAGAGGCCGAAAAAATAGGCTTTTTGAGGATTTTTTTCAGAAAAACAACAAAACAAATCGAGAGTTAAAAAAAGGGTGTTTATCATACATATCAGTAACTGTAAACAATAATTTTTTTGAAGCGATTTATTTCAAAATCTCGGCAGTGCAGCGTTTATCTCAAAACTGCATTTTTTAAGATGGCCCAAAAAAATAACTCAGACAATTTTCAACCGACTTACTTGAAATGTTGAATATATCTTGAAAAATACATTGTCTATAGGAGTACGTAGGATTTTTTTTTCTATTGCATAGTTCATTTATTATTAACAATTATCTGACGAAATTTTTCACTTTCCAAAAATTTGCCTAAAAAATCGTCCGATAATTGTCAGATAAAAGCCTATTTTTGCGGCGTCTAGAGTGGCCTAAGGCCTTAATAAAAATAAGGAAAACAAAATGTAAAAGACATTTCGTTGCGTTCCAACTATGCAAACTTCAACACCATCTCCATCTCTCTTTCTACCTTCCTAATCGCGATTGTATTTTCGCGTCAACCCTCCGAGGTAACCCGTCAAATTGATGCCCCAATGTTCCCTGGAATTTGCGCTTTCCCCACTGAAGCCAAGCAAGATATCAAATTTTCCCCGCGTTGTTGAAGTACGGTTCATTTTACCCCACAGAAATGTGAAATACGGCGCAGTTTGGACGAGAGGAAGGCGATTTTGGATAGGACGAGCCGAGGGAGAAAGAAAGAGAGAAAGAGAGAGAGAGAGAGAGAGAGAGAGAGAGAGAGAGAGAGAGAGAGAGAGAGAGAGAGAGAGAGAGAGAGACTTCCACTCTCGCAAGGGAGAACAACGAGAGAGATGTGTGTCGAATCGCTCCAAATTTCCATCGAACTCTATCATATCGAAAGTTTGCCGAGCAAGCGGCACATATACATATATATATATATATCATAAAGCCAAATGTCGAATAGCCTACTGCCATGTAGATGGACGTAACCCGTGCGATCGGATCCGTAAACTGATCCGGATTGAGCCCTTCTAGGCTTCACTAGGAGTCGTCGTTGGAGAAGGAAGATCCACAGGGAACTCGTAGTCACGAAGGAAAAGCAAGGAGAACAAAATATAGTCTGGCTCTGAGCCATATCGAAATGCAAACGACTAGGCTTAACCCTTCTTCAAATTTTTGCATTATATATATATATACATACATATATATGAAAATCAGTATCTATATATAGTAATTTCATTGAGTGGTTCAAGTATTAAAACGTGATAGGAGCTTTTCTAAGTGCACCAGTGATTATGGCACGAAATTACGTAGCTCTATAAGAGCCAAGTACTCCAAAAAGCCAAGCCAAGCCTTCTCTCTCTCTCTCTCTCTCTCTCTCTCTCTCTCTTCCTCTCTCGTTCTTTCGATTGTAACGCACGGACGTACTTATGTGCATATATATACACACACGCACACACACACACACACACACACACACAAGTATCTCGGGACATGAGATCTTCGCCAAGTTTCTGCACACGAACCCTGAGAATTTTGGAGGACCGACGAAAACCGTGGATGCGCACGCAAGATAGAGAGAGAGAGAGAGAAAGAGAGAGAGAGAGAGAGAGAGAGAGAGAGAGGCTGACACGTCGAGAGTTACGGTAGGCAAAGGTTATTAGAGTACTGCGTTTCCGGGCTGACGGAGGTACAAGAAAGAGAGGGTAGAAGGGTTACAGGAGGAGGAGGCTTGTAATACAATACCTTTAGTATTATAGAGCAGACGACCAAATGATCGCAGTATATAGATAACCTACTGTGGGACTGCGTGCGAGATCTCTCTCTCTCTCTCTCTCTCTCTCTCTCTCTCTCTCTCTCTCTGTCTCTCTTTGTCTTCATATACATATATATGAGAAAAGGTGGTTTCGAAGACCGTCCTCAAAACAGCCAGATGTGCTGATAGTCTGCATTGCACAAATATAACCGCTCCGAAATGTTCTTTCGCCATATATATATATATATATATATATATATATATATATATATATATATATATATATATATATCTGTATATATATTGGGAACACATACATATACAATATATTATATACATATAGCGAAAGAACATTTCGAGCGGTTGTATCTGTGCAACGTGGGAAATATGCATATATATATATATATATATATATATATATATATATATATATATATATATATATATATATAACAATGCACATTTCCCACGTTAACCCTCGTAACGGAACGCGGAATTTGTCATTACAGGAGTTGCGCCGAGAGTTCTCTCGTGTTCTCTCGTGGCTCGCGATCTCCGTTCCATCGCGTCGCCCCTTATATTAATGTGTACGTACCAACGCTCCTTCGCCGTCTTGTATATACGCAGGGACCTAGCGAATCGCCCAATGCTCGTTCGATCGCGACCCAATTTTGAGGCATTTTTTTTATTCGAGTTTCGTCGATTTTGAAGAATGCAAATGTCGTTCACGTATTTTTTTGCCCCCAGTGAATACGCGCTCGATTATCACGAATTGTTTTCTTTTTTCTCAACTCTCGAAAGACCACATCGACGTTCCATCGATCGATGTACTGCGGGCATTAATTTAAGGGTGTTGAAAAAATCGGTGAGGGCGATAAATAATTCTTGACGCGATAAATGTGTCGCTTGCGCGATATGGAGCGATCGATCTTCGCGAAAATGATATTAATTGTTTTTTTTGCAAATTTGAGCTACTAAATCGTTTTAAACGTTTTTTCGGATTTTTGATCAGAAATATACTAGTTTAGCTAGTTTATATTAGCAAGAAGATTCCGGATGATAAAGAAGATGGAAAAATTGAAAAGTATGTTCGCTGCATTTCAACAATGGACATTTGAGGATCGTTCGCGAAATCGAAACCGTTTCGCTTGTAAAACGGCAAAAATGTAATATGACCCTTAAGATACATCATAGCCGATAGGTAGATAATTGACAGTGACAATAATACTGCCCGTTATTATAATAATAATAATTTATAACAATGGTACGAATTATAACGATAACAGTGATAGTAATTTTAATAATTAAAATGATACTATAGTGTTATTTTTATTTAATAGTATCATTTGAATTATTCTAATTATTATGACTATGATAAAATATATATACTGGTATTATTGTTTCAATTATAGTATTTAATTATAATAATTATAATTATAATGAAATATTTATACCAACGTTACCATCGTTGCTGTCAAATGCGTCAAATATGTATATAGCCTAGTAGATAAAAGTATATATATGAGCATATATATATACATACGTCGATGGAGAACGAGCAGTTGCTTACTCGACTGTAAGATTACACTTTTCCGTCTGGCATGAATTATCACCGAGAGAACTCTAATCGCCATAACGAACGCGCATTGACGAGATGAGGGCTCGAGGAATTTTATAAACATCCGTAGGCCGTTATCACCCTATTTCATTTATCTTCAGAATTTATCGATACCCACTTGAATTTATCGACACACGTACGTACTGTATTGCTTCTCTGTATTTTAAATTTTATTTTTCTCCTGGTCTGAACAAGCCCAGACTCTTGTACGGGATTCTCGTACGGAAAAAATGCCCATACGGAATCGATGTACCATTGGTCCGTGCACTTGAGCGCGAAGTACGTGAGAAAACGTGGGCTGAGCACAGTCTGCACGGGCTCACAACCGTATGCGATGATTTGAGGCATTGCGCACACCCATGATACCCTATGGAAAATGTCGAGGCCCGGTGTGTATTGGGTATTCATCTTTGAGTTTGTTGGGGTGTGTTTGAACGGCGACTGATCGTTGGGCATTGCAATAAAGTAAATGTGTCGAAAGCATCTGTGAGCTATGGGTTAAGTGTGTCAAAAGCTTAAATTTGGGGCAGCTTCGGCGATTTACGTTGAAGAGCGTTAATAAAGCTCTTGTTCGTGCCACGGTATTGGGGGTTTTGAGTGCACGCGGTGGGTAGAGGAGAGCCTACCGGTTGGAGGCCTGAGTATACAGGGTGTCGTTGAAGTAGCACCCTGTATCACATGCGAGATCGATAGAACTCGAAATTCCATTGAGAAAAGTGCTTCTGCGTTTTGCTCTCCGGCGCACAGTTTCGGAGATACGCATTGATCAGTGACGGCCAATCCGGCGCGTCGACCGAGCGACACGGGTGGGGAGAGGCCAACGGCGAGCGCGCGGCCCGCCCCTGGCGCTAGCGGATAGGCTCGGGCTTCGCGTACAGAACTCCGCGACCGCGCTGGATTGGCCATCCACTGATCGATTAGAATCTCAGCAACGCTTAGCCGGAGAGAAAAACGCAAAAGGACTTTTCTCATTGAAATTTCGCGATCTTGCTCGTTCGGCAAAGATCCAACGTGACTTTTGGGACACCCCGCATATAGACTGTATAGCACAGACCCTGTTATAGTCATTTGTCCGTGTGTGTATATATATAGACACACGTCCTCGGGGGGGAAGCTCCGCTGGTGCTTCGATCCTGCAGAGGACGGGAGCTCTCACAGGATGAAATATCGACAGAATTTACAACAGGTGCACGCGACACCGCTTTATGTATCGGTTCGTGTGCGTCTTCCGTCTTCCGTTACGGCTGCGGCCGTTCGGAAATCGCAAAATAAAAGAAAAACCATTCTCACATGTTTCACATTTTTCTTCATGAAATTTGCAACTCAATCAAAATGCGGTCCATTG
Source organism: Ophion slaviceki (assembly GCA_944452715.1). Lineage (NCBI taxonomy): Eukaryota > Metazoa > Arthropoda > Insecta > Hymenoptera > Ichneumonidae > Ophion > Ophion slaviceki. The sequence goes on along the minus strand of OX101789.1, from coordinate 44,410,282 downwards.
TTTCCCAACTAATGACAAAATCCGAGCACCTCCAACTTTTCGCCAAAGCAGCATAACGTGCAAAAAATACAAAAAAAAATAAAAATTCCAAACGCAAGCGGACTCTATGGTACCAGTGTGAAAAACCTACAGACATGTCAGAGCCCGAGATGAGCAGGGAGAAAAACTAAGTGAAAAAAAACCAAAGAAAAAAGTAGACAAAAAGGCAGCGTTCGTTTTATTGGGGGAACGATTGGGGCAAGATGTTGAATAGAAAAAGAAGGGTTGACACGACGAGTGTATAATGGACACGAGAGGACACCACATGGCAGTTACATCGTAAATACATCCATAAATACATATATATGTGTGTGTGTGTAGTTGATGTACATATCGATATAGACGTATATCCGGTGTGGTAACTCGAGCCATGAAATGTATTCCACAGGGGACGAAGTGCAGCACTGGCGCCAGGGGAAACCTACATTATACGCATATACACACATGTACATTAATCTGACCGCGATAAACATACGGGGGGAGGGGAGGCGGGCTTTTAGCCAACTATAACCTTAATGTGTATATGGGGAAACGTGATTTTAAAGCCATTCGACTACGGGGACCGTCCTCGAAGAGCCAGATGTGCTGATAGCCAACACTGCATAGATATAAGGGGTTCAAAATGTATTTTTTTTTTTCATATATATGGGGTATCTCATCAAATGTTCAGACAACTATTTCTCTCATCATCAAAAAATATCTAACTTTTTTCAACTTTTTTTCCTCGCCCCTTGCCCGTCCGCGGTTGCAAAAAATCAAAAGGTTCACTCAGGCCGTGTTTAAACTTCTAAAAAGATTTAGATACGTTTTAGACCTATTTTGTGCATTTTTCACCAACGCGCGACTTGTGCTTCCGATATTTAATATTTTTTGGGTGAATTTTCGATTTTGGGAATGATTATTCGACTGTTTGGAAGTTGGAAGAGCACTTTTTCGGTCTTGCACGTGAAAAAAAAACTTCCAAAATGACGAATAAATGTGTTTCCAAAATAGAAAGAATGTATGTAATATTTATAATGTTAGGGGAAGGCTTGGGTTCAGGTCAAAAATGAATCGAAGCCTTTTTCGTTCAGGTAAATTCAAACTACTAGCACTACTATAAGAGAGAAAGAAAGCTGGGACGAGGAAAACTAGACAACACAGCATATATAACATAGCAAAAATTGGATTTGGGATTATTAACGAGGAATTCACAATGGAATACATCCCACCCGGATTGATATTATCTGAAACTGAAATTGATGATATCCGAAATCGTATTATTGAAGTTTTTTTCCACTTGCAAGACCGAACAGACTTACGATGTTTAAGTTAGTATCATTTGAATGCAGTGAAAATTATGATTTTTTATTTGCTTCAATTCCTCTTGGCAGATCTTAGCTACAAAAATCCGTCAACAATTTTTAAATTTACTTATTTAAATATCGATAATCTAAATTTTCAAAAAGGATTTTTTAAATTACAAAAAGGAGAAAACAAAAGTATAAAAAAGAACGTTCGTTGCATTCCGATGATGCAAACTTTAAAAGCACAAAGACGTCTGACTTCCAAACTGTCGAATAATCATCCTCAGAATCGAAATTTCACAAAACAGGTCGTAAATATCGAAAGAACAAGTTGGGCTTTGGCGAAAAATGCACAAAACACGTCTCAAAGTATGAAAATCTATAATCAACGATGGTGAGGGAAGTATAGTTGCCAGAGTTTAGCTGGAATACCCTATATCCAGGGTATCCTGTAATGAATGGATAATCCAGCATCTGTCGATAGGTCAGATCATTCCTACTATATGCTGGAATTTCATTTCTCGAGGTAAAACCCACGGTTTTCGAGATAAAAATCATCTGCTTTTGGTTTTTCGGATGCCATTTCTACAAATGATCACTTTTTCTACCCGGTTTTTTAAAAATACTCTTGGTTATTTGTTTTATTTAGAAAAGTCTTCTTTTTAACCTTAAATATTAAGGCAACTTTATGAAAAAAGATCTTATGTAGAATTTTCATAAAAACTAATTCGAGCATCTAACTTTGATAGTCTGCGGCGTAAAAAAATGTTAGTTTACAAAGTTGCTTAGTTATTGTCGATTCATATCATTTGTGGCAGTTCTACGATAACCGTGGCGCCGCGATTTAATGATGGATTCTTGTATATCTCGACGAGACAAATCGAAAGTGAAGAACAAGATGTTGAGGAATCGGCTTCGATTCGGCCAGTGAGATTTTCAAGGTCGTGGTGGAAAGAAAAAAGGTTACCTTTACCGATCCTCTGAATAATATTAATTCAACAATTACACAAAACAACACAAAAGAATGGCTTATAAATCTCTCCAACACTGATATTCCATCACACATTTCCACATTCTTATCTCTTGGTGACAAATTTTGTTTTCCTTATCTCAAACCTTCAAACATAAAAAACTATATCCACAACTCCATCTCAGAACTTGAATCCAAACTAGAATTTCTACTTGACAAACCTAGACAAAATGAAATCAGAGAAGAATTCACTAAAATCATAGACAAAATGAATATACCAACATCATTCTCCAACACCATTAAAATTATAAATCACACTTCTTCTTTTTTAAAAACAATCCACAACTTTTAATTACGCGAGCAGATAAAGGAAATTCAACAGTCATTTTAAACAAATCAGATTACATTGCAAAAACATACAATTTACTCGCAGACTCCTCAACTTACAAACTAACAAATAAAAATCCTATCAATATCCTAAAAAAAGGCATAAACAATATTCTCTCCAGATAGAAAAGTCTAAAAATCATCGATGAAACAAAATTTAAATACCTAAAAGCAGAAAATTGCAACTTAGCTCGTCTCTACTGCCTTCCAAAAATTCACAAAAAAAAACTTTCCACTACGTCCAATAGTATCATCAATCAATAGCCCAACACATAAATTAGCAGAATTTATCCAATCAAAACTATCTAAACTAATACACACAACAAACTCACATGTCAAAGACAGCTTTTACTTAAAACAATCAGTCTCAAACATATCAATCCCACTCAACTACAAACTTGTCTCTGTTGATGTCGTATCCCTCTACACCAACATTCCACTACAACTAGTTATTCAAAGTCTTCAAAAAATATCAAATCTATTTTCCGAAACATTTCCACTAAACGAAATAACTAAAGCCATAGAATACATCATGTTTTCAACTTATTTTACATGGCAAAACAAAACTTATCAACAAATTTCTGGATTACCAATGGGTTCACCTCTTGCTCCGATACTATCCAACATTGTTATGATTGATTTAGAAAAAAATTGCTTAGAAAAATTAAAATTTTCATTGCCACTATACAAAAGATATGTCGATGACATTATTTTTGACTTTGCCAACAGACAAAATTGAATCCACAATCAATATTTTTAACTCATATAATTCAAAATTACAATTTACATCAGAAATAGAAGAAAATAATAAAATTCCTTTTCTCGATATACTCTTAATCCGCAATCAAAATTCAATCATCACAAATTGGTACAGAAAACCTACTTGGTCTGGCAGATTTATAAACTTTTTTTCACACCATCCAATTTCCCAAAAAAAAGCTATAATTTACGTGTTAGTTGACAGAGCAATAAAACTATCTCATCCGTCTTTTCACCATAAAAATCTTCAACTCATTAGGAACACGATGACAAAAAATTGCTATCCGGTTTCTTTCACAGAAAAAATAATAAAACAAAGACTTTCTACAATCAACAATCAAAATAACAAAAATAATAACTTTGACTCCTCTAGACTAATAAATCTACCGTACACAAAAAACATCCATCACCAACTAATTCGTCTTCTCAAACAATATAATATAACACTAGTCACAAACAACAAACACAACATCTTATCGATCACAGGCTCCACCAAAGACAAAATAGATAACAACAAAAAATCTACCATAGTGTACATAATTGATTGTAATGATTGTAACTCCACATACATAGGCCAAACAAAAAGATACCTTAAAAACAGAATCAATGAAAACAAAAATAGCCTAAAACACACCAGCACAATACACACAGCTCTAGCACAGCACGCAATAGAACAAAAACACGATTTCAAATTTGATGACGTAAAAATTTTAAACAATGAACAATGGCTCAAATAAAGATTGATCCTAGAAATGATTCAAATCAAAGCGCATCCTAATGCCATAAATTTTAGAACTGACATAAATAAGCTAAGCTCAATATACAATTCAATAATATAATCATAATAATATTTTATCACCATAACTACACACATCAATTCTCGTGACTCAATTTTAAAACTCTTGACATAACACATTAACCTCAAAATCTCTGACACGATACATTTTTTTTTTTAATAACTCTTAACATGACACGGGTACCCTCAAACTCTTGACACGGCACTGACAAAGGATCATTCTCCCTCTCTCCAGAAACATTAAATTCGCCACTTAATCTTTCTCGAACTCTCTAGGACGTCACTACTCGACATGTAGAGCAGAGAAAATTTTTTCTAATTTTCTTCTTTGTGCTTGCGGGGATATATTTATTTTATTTCAATAGGTAATTACCACTTTCACACAACATCTCATTAATCTCATTAATCAAGACATTTAAAACTTCATCATAACACAAAGTACAATTATACAAAATCTGTAAACTCTATTAATATAATTTGTATCACGAAATTTGTAGAACAAATAAAATTTTTGAAGAGGATCCGAACCAAGGATCGAAACGTAAACGGGAACAAAACTCCCTTTTTTCTTTCCACCACGACCTTGGAAATCTCACTGGCCGAATCGAAGCCGATTCCTCAACATCTCGTATTATCAACACGGCCGCACACTACTCATACTAATTCGAAAGTGAAGAATACAATTTTTCGATATGGATATTAGTTTTCGAGATATCGGATTTTTAAATAATTTGTTTTTTTTAGATAATATAGTAAATCTATCGAATTACACACACACACACATTCACATATTTTCACCCACCAGACCCCCCCCCCCCCCCTTCATCGCACTACAGAAATACGTTCGAATAAGTATAAAAAAAAATTAAACAAAATATATTTTACAATTCGATATCTCGAAAACTAATACCGATATAGAAAAATTGTATTCTTCACTTTCGATTTGTCTCGTCGAGATATACAAGAATCCGTCAAAAATCGCGGCGCCACGTTCATCGCAGAATCCCCTTATTTGTAGACATGGCATGCAAAAAACCAAACGCAGATCATTTTTTTCGATAAATAACATAAAGCTCAAAATCTCGAAAATCGTGGGTCTTTTACTAAACTGAAATTCCAGCTATAGTAGGACATGAGCTGACCTATCGACAGTTGCAGGATTATCTGTTCATTACAGGACACCCTGGGTGTGTGTATATATATATATATATATATATATATATATATATATATATATATATATATATATATATATATGAAATGGTATCCTTCGAGGATGGAGATAGAACGCGCCGGTAAGGGGCAGTGGGCAGGGAGAGAGATAGAGAGACGAAGAGAACGATCGAGATGAGCCCACCGAGGGTGGGATCAAGCCGGGAAATGTTTAGTATTCCTCGAGCGAGGATAAAACGCACCTCTCGCTCTTGGCGCGGCGGTCTGGGCTTTCCAATTTGCGACTCGCAATTTGTCCACCGAGGAATGAACACGCGATGCGAATTTCTCACACCTCCGTTCCCGCAGCATCCACCGCACTGCGGTTGACAGCGAGACGAGAGGGCTTTTAACTCCCCCCACTCCCCCCTCTCTATGTACCAGGAACATTTATATTCAATGAGGTCCACGGGACCACAGGGACCGGGGAAGTATTGTGCAAAATAGTGAAATATTTGCCCGGACCAATTCGTCGCTGCGGGTGTCTTCATCCAGTGCCCCGCGAAACACAGAGCACGGGTTGTGATTGCATCCAGAATAATCTGAAACCGCTGATTCGATGCTGTTTGGATCTAATGGGAGATTTAAAAGACCGAGAATTGTCCATATGCGAGCCGGAAAATTAATTCGCTTCTTTGCCTCCTGTGTTGCGCATTCCCATTTGGAGCACGAGGAACATCGGCCAGCCAGTCTCTCATTGCGAGGACCGAAGAGGGGGAGAGAGAGGTACGATGGACGGGCTCTTCCAAGCAGGTTAATGAGAATTAGGAGCAAGCTGATTGCACAGGAATTGCAAGGGAAATATCTACATGCAGGAAGCGTTGCAGCGTTTGAACAGAGGGTGTTGAAGGGAGAAGTCAAGTTGAAGTTTGATTTTCTGGTATGTAGGGAGGAATGGATTTTAGGGTTGGATCGGATGGAGACTCGGGTATCAAGGTTATTGCAAGAAACAGGTCTTCTGTGTGTTTAGAAACACAGGTTTTTTGGGTACTTCGAAAAAATCCGTTTTCGATGCAGCTCAATGTGCACTCGTGATCACATCACCGGATGGAAAAACAAAACATTTAGTCTGATAGGGATCGAAGCGACGAAAATGATGTTTCGAATGGGGGGGTCGGAAATTCGAGAGTCATTCGACCTAGCCCTTTCGGAAATGATTTTAGGATCATATTTTACTTAAGGGCTATACCGAGCGTATCACAAATCACGAGTTTTTTAGACATTTACAAAAAAACGTTTGCTGTATAGTTTTCGGAAAGCGTTTTGAGTAGTTTACTGCATATTTCATCATTTCATGCCAACTTCGCTCAAACGGACAGAGACCAAATTTCCAAAAATCATCGATATCATCTCAGCATCGTACTCTTACCCTGAGCTTTATTTCAGCCTGGTAAAAACGAATGTACCGACAGACACTTCATTTTTCTAACATTACGAACATTATTGGCTCTTATTTATTTTACTTATACATTCATAATTTTTTAAAATTTGACTCATCTATCAATGATTTTTATTCATTTTTTTATTCCTCATTTGCTGTATTGTTGTTATTAATAATATTATTTCATTATTTGTTTTGTTAGTGTAGCTTTTTCCTCATCCAAAATCTTTTCTAGGAAATTTAGGTTGTCGATCTTCAATGGAGTTCCCAACAAAACGATCTAATGATTTTTATAACCTGAATTGGGAAAGAGAAGTTAGGCAATTGGAAAGATTGGATTGGATTTTAAAACGAAGCTAACTTTAACATCTTCGCAAGAATTTACTCGACGTGACCTTTCGTTTCATGTAATTTTTTGTTGGTGGGCTCGCAGGTCTTGGCGACTTTGGCTCTGTCAATGGGAACACTGTCATCAGGACTAGCCAAGGGTTATACCTCACCCGCCCTGGATTCCATTCTTGACACTCAACCACCCCATCTTTATCACTCGACGAACGACACTTGGTGAGTTATGGAGCTCGGTAGCTGATCGGCTAGGCGCAGAATTGGAAAGTCCAATTAAAACAGTCGATTAGTGTAAAAATATTTTCGCATTCCTCTGTTTTTTGTTGATTGAAGATGTACAATTTAAAATTGTACATACATTGGATGTAAAATTTTATTTGGCCAGAATTTCAGCCCGTCAGGATTCGACAAAAATCTGAGGCAATTCAGGCACATTGAAGCTGCCACGAATATTGATTTTGAATAATACCAATGTAAAAAATGTGTTAACAAGTAACTCGAACTAGTCGTCCTTCAAAAAATACACGGTCAAAAAAGTTCTTCTTCGTATACAATGCATTCGTAAATTTTTTTGAACGCGTATGAATTTTTTCAATATTTTATTATTTATATTCGGAATCTGGAAAAAAATGTTATTCGGAAAAGTTAATAAACGAAAAAAAATTATTACAATATTTTTTGATACAATTGTTGAATTTAAAATTGTTTCGCTATTTTTAAAAAATTCAATTCCTTGAACCAAACTCGGAAGGAGAAATTAAAAAAAAAAAGCGATCACTCCAAAAAAAAATCGAAAGAATTTCGAAATGTCAACCGCTGACCGTCGCCCGAAAAAATAAACATTTTTTATGTTGAAGTTTGCATTGTTGGAAAGCAAGGAATGATTTTTTTTAATTTCCCACATTCGCTTCAAAGATTCAAGCTGAGAAAATCAAGCCGAAAGTTTTTAGGATCTTTGTTTAGCAATCTCCAACCTAAATCTTAAAAAAAGGATTTCCAATGATGAAAGTGGGTAATTAACAAAAAATCTACAAATATTACCCAAAGTGCAACTATTTCATGGCATTGACAATGTAATCAGACTTTCCGGGTATTAATAAACAGGTACACGTAAATAATATGAGTTCGTTATTATTTTTCAAAAATATTGATACATTGGGGTGTATAATTGAGTTTGTTTGGGTTTGTATAATAATTGTTATATAATTTTTGTAATATAAGTTGTAATATAATTTTTATATTCATAACAAAATTAGAATTTGGTGGGGAGTGGGCATTTTTCAACCACTCACAGGCATTCAGCATGTTGCAGCTACCCCCACTCCACTCGCAGTAAAGTGGGGGTAGCGTTAGTTTCGTGTGACACTCAGCTAACTCAGACCTAGCCTACCCAGCCTACCTAAACAAAGATATACAGTTTTAAAAGCATTATCAATGCTAAAAAATATCATACCAATGATGAAAACTTCAACGCCATTTTGTCCAATTCATTTTTGCACAATTATTTTTCCGAACGACCGTTTAACAACTTTTTTGCTTCAACCCTATTGGCGATGAATGGTGACATTTCGAGCGACCCAAATTTTTTGGAATTTCGAATCGCCAAGTACGGAAGTTCCGATCAAAAGAAAGTCCATAAGCGTGCTCCACACTTGAATGTCATCAACTTGTCCGCAGGTTAGCTTTTTCGGTGAGCAAGCAGGAAGCTTCCTGGGTGGCGTCCCTGTCGATGTTGGGCGCATGGTTCGGGGCCATGACCGGCGACTGGATAATGCGCCGTGGCCGAAGGCTCGCTCTTCGCGTGACGTCACTTCCGCTTGCGGCAGCGTGGATACTGACTGGTGTCGCGCCTTGCGTCGAGCTTGTTTACACGACGAGTTTCATCGGTGGTTTGTGCTGTTCCCTGATAATGATAGTGGCCCAGGTGTACATATCGGAAATATCGATGCCCGGGATTCGCGGTTGTCTCTCGGCGATGCTCAAAGTCGTCAGCCAGATCGGCGTTTTGTTGTCGTACATCGCCGGTTCGTATTTGAATTGGCGGCAGAGCGCGTGGCTCGTCGCGATTGCGCCGTCGATGCTGTTCGTCGGGACGCTCTTCATACCGGAAACGCCGTCATATCTGGTGCTGAACGGACGGGACGAGGAGGCCGAGGGTAGCTTGAAATGGCTGCGGGGTCCACACGCGGACATCAGACAAGAGCTGCAGGTGAGCCATTTTCTTCTTTTCGCCTAGAGACGGGAGTGTTTTCCATTTTTCTCGAAAACGGCTGGACCCAGGGACTTGACATTTTTACAGTCGACCTCCCGTTACTGGAGGAAGGACCTAAGAGTCCCGAATGATTGCTTTTTTGAGCGAATCAATTACAGATCAATTTATCACGGGGAGGTGCCGTTGATCGAGGTTAGAAAATGATATTTCGCTCGAGCTGATCGTAGAAACGGTTCATACACTGGGCCCACTGGTACCTCCTCCCTGGTACCTCCCCCCTTAAACTGTCTAGAAAATGGATTTCCAAACCTACATAAAATAACCTTGCTTACAAGTCTCAATACGACCCTAAAGTCCATGCGTGACCTTGGCTTCGCAGGTCATCAAGACGAACATTCTTGCCTCGAGGGCGAAGCAGTACGAGCTGTCGTTCAGAAACAGCGTGATAACACCAAGGCTCTACAAGCCGGTCGCCATAATATGCGGTCTAATGTTCTTCCAACGATTCTCCGGGGCGAATGCTTTCAACTATTACGCGGTCGTGATATTCCGGCAAACATTGGGAGGCATGAATCCCCACGGGGCCACCATAGCGATCGGATTCGTCCAGCTACTAGCCTCCCTGCTGTCAGGTGTGTGCCTTAATTAGCCTTAATTCCTCCTGATCCATTCAGCAACCGAAAAGAGCCGCGTACAAGTCCACTATCCCGAGTCAAACATCTCCGTAACGATCGCATGTCCATTCAGGTTTCCTAATCGACATCGTAGGCAGACTGCCACTTCTGATAGCGAGCACGGTCTTCATGTCACTGGCCTTGGCCGGCTTCGGTAGCTACGCCTATTACAACTCGATGTCGCAGAGCCAGACGACCACGGTGATGGGACAACACGACTGGATACCACTGCTGTGCGTTCTCGTGTTCACCACAGCCCTCGCGCTGGGCATATCGCCAATTTCGTGGCTATTGATTGGAGAGCTCTTCCCCCTTGAGTATCGCGGCCTCGGCTCCAGCATAAGCACGAGCTTCAGCTACTTCTGCGCCTTCTTGGGCATCAAACTCTTCATGGACTTCCAGCAGGTATGTGCCTGTTTCCCCTGCTAGACACCATTTTGTGGCGATTGGGCGATATTGAAGGTGATCGGCAAGCGACAAAAGTGGATTTTCTCCAAAAACGCAATCATTCATTGACATGTCTACACTGAGAAAAAAAATCATTGTTCCAATATCATTGGTGTTATTGAATGAAATTTCGTTGATTCAATTGTTAAATTGTTGGTGTGAATAATCGGATTTATTAGTCCAAAGAAAACGCTATTGACCTTAATAATATGATAAAATTGAAAGTTTTTTTTCTGCAATGATGCATTTCTGTAAATGAATGCATTTTCTGCAATGAACAAAAAAGCGTTTCAATTCATAACATGAATATTGTCGATTCGGGTACACAAGAAAAAATTGAATTTCGCTCGTTTGATTCAAATAAAATTTCTATTGAGTAAAAATGTTGTTTTATTTTTTTCACCATATCCGATATTGATTTTCAAGTACATTATTCGTTAAAATATTGATATTTTATTTTGATTGAAAAATATTAGGCAAATGTCTGAATTGGTTAAAAAATTATGTGAAAATAAAAATTGTTTCTTGCGCATTTGGTTGAAAAAATTCAACCAAATCATGGCCGAGCGCCACCGAAATTATAGGTGTGAGGAAACCCGTAGTTCTCGGAGTAACCGCTAGAAGCCGCACGCGCGCTCGTTTCTCGTAAGCGTAGCGCGAACCGAAAATCTACTTAAACGCCGGAGAAACTCTAAAGAGTATCGCTTCTTGGCCCGTGGCTAACAAGGAACATCCCTCAGGTGACACCCTTCGTTCTTGTTGAAGTTTGGATATGTTATAAAGCACCGAAAGGTAAGCGATGCGTATTTTTTTGATCGGCGGAAAAACGGCTTTAAGGGGTGAAACCACCCCTCGAAAAAAGGCATCTCTAGGGGTAATATAGCAGTTTCACACACAAGGAGTCCACCGATTTTAATGAAACAAAAACGAATATTCTTCTTATCCGAAGCAATGAAAAATCCACTATAGTGACATTGCAAAAAAATTATGGGGTGAACCATCCCTGTATTAAGGGGTGGTTTCACCCCTTAAAACCGTTTTTCCGCTGATAAAAATATACGTATCGCTTACTGTTCGGTGCTTTATAACATATCCAAATTTCAACAAAATCGAAGGGTGTCACTTGAAACATGTTCCTTGTAAGATTAAAGTGTAGTATCTGTTCTTATCAGTTGAATATCTGATATTCTCTCCATGCCTATTCCATTGGACATCCGATATTCTCTCCACTATTATCGTGGATGATCATTCTAATGCTCACTTTTTATTTAAGATTTAAAACAAATAAAAAAACTTACGTCTCATGGCATAGGTATTCGTTTCGATGTAGTAAAGAAATAATTCATTCTATGGATTATATTTTTGTACGAAATAAAAAATGTTGTAGCAACCGCTCAATTATTTCATCCATACATCTACGGATTGCATATAGAATGATTTCAATAGAATATAGTTTATTTGAAGGGTAATGTAGATATTCAGAGCACAGAAGAGATTTTCAAATAAAATAATATGTTATTTAAATCAATCACATTTTCCAATTTTTTATCGTATTACAACAATCTCATATATCGGTGGCACTCTGCATTCGGACATTTATTTGGATCAACCAATATATTTATTTGATCCAATTGGTTTTTTTTCCTCAGTGTAGTTCCAATTTCGCCATTGGATAATGTAAATCCTTTGTCAATTAATCCTGCAAGCTCAGCAATCCGAACGAGTCCATTTGGGACTGCATCGAATTAGGAATATCGTCATCCAACTCCAGTTCCCCATTTTCCACCAAGCCAAACGACCAGTACCACATTCCCTAGCAACATCACGATATCTCTTCTGTCCCCAGGTGCTGGGACTTCACGGGGCCTTTTGGTTTTACGCGGCAATGGCAGTTTGCGGTCTTTGTTTCGTGGTGTGTTGCGTGCCGGAGACAAAGGGCAAGCAGCTGGACGAGATGAATCCCGAGTACGCCCAGGCTCGGTAGTACAAGGCCTCCCTCAGCGGAGGGCTCAGCAGCAACAGCAGCAGCGGTAATCCGGCAAAGCCAAGGAAAGCCTTGTCGTCGGTTGATCGCGGTGAGACGCCTGATCATCATCCGGGCTATGACACGAACATCTCAGGGATATCGGCGCCGAACGGTTGCGCTATAAATTACAGGCGTCGTCCAAGGCGTCGGATGGCCGACTATTGGGCAATCGTTGCCAAGAAGACCAGCCGAATGTGTCGTGACATGGGTAACTTCGTTCGTGCTCGTGCCACGGCTGTGATGGCTCAGCGCGGCGCTCAGCGCATCAACAACGAGCGAATTTCGGCTCTGGCGAGAAACGGTTTGCCGATCAACGATCAGCATCGGTCTATCCGTTCGTACGTGAACACTAGGGCTGTGGAAGATCGCGATATCGTGGGAATCGGCAGTTTTGGGGCCTTTTCCCACACTACGAATGACGGGGGCCTCCGATACTTGAACGAGACGAGGCACAGCAGCGATCGGCAGCGATCGGCGACCTCCAGTCATCGGGTAATCGAGGAGTACCATCGTAACATCGATGTCAGGGAGTACCGAGGTGGTGAAGACATGCGTATGGAATCACGCGCCTTCATGAGGCTCGATCGCGTTCGTTACGGCCAGAGCCGCAAGTCTGGCCGGAAAAATCGGCGGACGACTCTTCGGGACGTAGGACAAAATGGTTACCAGGGTCCAAGTGTGTACTCGAGTCTGCCGGGTAGCGGAAGATCGGCCATTCACCGCGGCGATTATCCCTCCACCAATCTTCAGCTCCACATGGGTGATCCAGGCGCACGAACTGTTTATCCCAACAGCATGCAGGATCTTACCGATCTCGATATCGAGAGAATACTCGAGAGAGACACCAACTTTCGCATACCACTGAGCTCCTTTCGCTCCAGTGATTCGCTCCTCGAGCTCTATCGGAAACGCGACAAACGCCGAGAGAACACCAACCAAGACGAAACGGACTTGGAACACTCGGAGAGAGATAATTACCTCACCCTCTACAAAAGCCTATCCAACAGTCTGGAGAACGGCTATCGCCAAAAGTCTTGCATACCGGGACGAGTTCACTACGAGAGGGAGTACAGAATTTACGGCAAGGACACCGTAGCCCTGATTTATTACAAGACCTGCTACTTGTGATGCCTACCTCGAGGGTCACCGAGCTACCGGGAAACAACCTCTCTCATCCATTTACCATTAATATTTATTCACTTTTCGTTTACTTTTAAACATCGAGCGCTGGTCGTTCGCGCGCATTTGCGCTCAGACATGCTCCCAACTTCCGCCCACACGGCTCTCGATCTTTTTCTCGCTTTCCTTCCACGCTTCATCTTGCTCCTTTCTCGCACCTAGCTGTGGATGATCGGGGAGAGAAAAAAGAACGAGAGACGGAAACGAGAACGCCAGCAGCAACCGGAAGTTGCCGATACATGATCGATATATGATCGCGCAACGACACGAAGAGTGCGCCTGCGATCGATCGCACGATTGCAATTGAGAATATGATTTTTGCATGGAAGGGTAGTGTGGTTCGCAAATTTATCATCCGACAAAAAAGTAACTGCCTAGTGACTTCCTTAATTTAATGATACGTATATATCATTATTATTATTATATCTGAGTTTTATATTATGGGCATTATATATACATATATGCACATATAATATAAAATTTGTATATAAAAAACCTTAATGATAATAATTACATGAGAAATATGGATAAATATTTTTTAATAATTACGTTTCTTTCATTTTGATATTATAATATATGTGTTATGATATAACAACGAAAAAAAAATCGAATTTTCGCATATATACATAAATGTATATAGTAAATTCCTTATTAACTAGTAACTTTTTGTTCACGCCAAATTTGGAAATCACGCTGCCCTGCCCTTCATGCACGATGTTAAAATTCGCATCGTTGGAATGCAATGGAAATTCAACTTTCTTCAATCGCCCAACTTTTTTTGCCAAATTTTCGCCTATCGAAATTGCTCAAGATTTTTTTACGACCCTAAAAAAAGTCCAGAAAAATATTCAAAAACACGATTTTCGATGTTCGATTTTTTGTTGCATTCGAAGGATGCGCGCATCAACGGCATCTTTCGTTCCGTATTACAGCCCTCGGGGCCAAAAAAATGTTTTGTCTCCTTTTAGTTCCTATACTCGCTCGTTCCCTCGTCGTATAGAATTAGCGGGACTCTCGTGACATTTTCGACGGAAATATATACATATACGCATATACGTATATACAAGGTGAGAATTATAAAGTGGCCATGCATTTTTTAAAGGTCTTACGCGGAATTTTTACGACTGAGAAAAATATCATGTTTAAGAGTTTTTTAAAACCTCTTTGAAAAAAAATATGGCGTACTTCCATGCTGAGTAGTATTTGCCAAAAGAAATTGAGCACTGTGGAACAATAAAAATTCTACTTTGAGTACAGAAAAATGAAGATAATTAAATTTATAATACCAAACACTCACGAACAACTTTTTTTGTGCATCCCGTTATCCAGAAAAAAAAATTTCGACGATGTATTTCAAAGTGGATATATGAAATTTAATTCTATTAAAATTTTTTTTTTTCGGTGTTCCGTGATTGGAATTTAATTATCTTCATTCCGCTGAACTCAAAATGTTTTTTCTTCGATAATGTTCAATATTTTCTGGAAACTACTCCTTATCACAAAAATGCGCTATATTTTTTTTCAAGGGGGTTTGAAAAACCATTGAGAATAATATTTTTTTCAGTCGCAAACCCTCCGCGGCAGACCTTTAAAAAAACACAGCCACCTTATAATTGCCACCCTGTATACATATATATATATATTTCGCTCGATCGCGAAAGGCAGAACTTCCATACATCGTGCCTTCCTCAAAATGAAAAAGAAAGAAAGAGAAAAAGAACAATATGCAAACACGACAATACTGAACACTTAATTGTACGAACGATTTGAGAAAACAGATGAAAACATTGTATACATATATACGTTACATATATATGTATATATTCTACGCGTAGCATATTAACGATAAATTATAATTTATAGATGTATATATAGATACACACATACACGTACACATGAACGTAAAAGACATCAACGGTCGTGGCGAATCCTTAAGGGCCACTCCTCGAACAGCTCAGAACACTCGTCGAATCAATCTGCAGAAACCTTCCGCTACACTATCTCCTTTTCTCTCACTTATTTTTCTTCTCCCCACTTTTGAGCCCATAACTGTGGCCTGATTGGATTTTCGCAAAATCGCACACACATGGCTCAAGGCGACCGAGATTCGACGTGCGAATTTTTTTTCTTGCCCGAAAAAAAATTGACTCGTACTTTTCATAAATCTCAGATGAACGTGACGTTTGCATCGTTGGAGCGCAACGATCTTTTCCATTTTCCATGTTTTTTAATATTTATCAGTATCCAAAGGCTTTTTGACGAAATTGAGGCCGTGAAATCTCTAATAAAAATACTCCAGTAAAAGCGTATTAATTACGCAATTAATTACGTAAAAATTAGAGCAACTGAAAAAAAAAAATTTCGTTGCATTTTTATGCCAATCTTTTTTAGAAAACTTAGCGTTCAAAAATTACTTTAAGATTTTTTTAAGATCCTCATTACAGATATTCAGCAAAAATATGTGAGAAAAGATTTTTGATCATAATGAAAGAAAATAAAAAATAAAAAAGAATTTTCGTTGCATCCCAACGATGCAAACTTCAGCATCGTCTCAGGAAAGGAGGTTAATAAGAAATTGAAATACACACACACACACCAATATATATATGCCGCGCCTTTAGCGGATTGAGACAAAGTAGAAATTCCGTTTCATAAGTGACGTTTCATTAACGAACAACAATGCGGGCTAATAACTTAATACAATTATAAGAACGAAACGACAATATTGAATATATATATATATAACTAATTATAGTATTTCATAAACGAAATAGATAACATTGAACCTTATGTACATTGTCTACGATCCTCCTGATGTATAATACGAACCATACGTATAATATGTAGATGATCCGCCGACTAAAGGAATATCGACAATACTAATCATTGCCAAACTTGCGAGTAAGAAGCTTTAGCTTATATTAATCGAGAACTTTCAAGATAGAAGAGAGGCGTGAGAGAGATATATAAAAAATGGATGACCATTTGCAAACAGTTCGTCAGTGCGTGTACTGAGTAGGAAAAGAATGTCGAGTGATCCAGCGATCAAAATTGAAATTATTTTTTGTATTTTTGTATAGTTTGTAGAGACTGACAGAGAAAGAGGGAGAGGGAGAGAGAGAGAGAGAGAGAGAGAGAGAGAGAGAGAGAGAGAGAGAGAGAGAGAGAGAGAGAGAGAGAGAGGGAGGGAGAGAGAGAGAGAGAGAGAGAGAGAGAGAGAGAGAGAGAGAGAGAGAGAGAATGGAGTTAAAGTTCGCATCGTTGGATGGCAACGAAAATTCTTTATCATTTCTCAACTCTATTATTCCAAAATCATAGTATTGCAGATTCAGGTTGTAAAACGCTAAATAAGTATCTTAAAAAATGTTTGCGTGATTTTAGTAGCTTAAATCTGTCAAAGGAAATTGGAAGAAAAAAAATTTAATCATTTTCGTTGCAGTATAACGATATAAACTTCAACGTCATGAGAGAAAGAGTGGGGGGGGGGGGGGCAAATACGAATGAAAACTTTCGAGATGAATGAGGCAAAGGGAAATACAACTACATGTGTAAATATATATATACATATATATCAGCGTGAACCACGAGTCATATCCTTGCCATATCCAAAATTATCATAAATGAGAGAGACGAAAAAAAAAAAAGTGTCACATTTTTCATAGACCGAGTGTATTTACGTACTTAATTAGAAGTGAGAGGGAGAATATCAGACATATAATTATTCCACAGTTAAAACCCGATTTCAGTTTAAACGCGTTTTACCTAGTAAAAACTAGTTGTGACTGAACGCCTTCGTTACAACTAGCTTTTTTTTCTAGTGAATACTAGAATTTACGGATCAATGAATTCGAGTGTCAGTTAAAACTAATTTTAACTAGGAAAAACTAGTTGTAACGAAATTTATGAACCAAAACGAACCCAAACAAACTAGTTCCAACGAAATCAATCAGTTGAAATGTTTGGGATTGTTTCGGTTACTTGTTTTTCCCGGTCGGGACGATTTTTACCTAACAGCCAAATCTATTTATCGGTAAATTTTAGTTTTTATTAGAAAAAACCAGCAATAAAAGCGTTCAGTAAAAACTAGTAACAAAAGCATTTAGTAAACTAGTTTTACTTTTTTTTAAACTAGTTTATACTGGAAAAAAACTTATAACGTAGGCGTTTAGTAAAAACTAGTTTTTACTAGGAAAAATTAGTAATGAAGGCGTTTAGTAAAATCTACTTTTTACTAGGAAAAACTAGTTTATACTAAAAAAACTAGTTTTCTTAGTTAAAGAAAATTTAAATACGAAAAACTAGTTTTTCGTATTTAAAACTAGCTTTTCTTAGTAAAAACTATTTTTCTTTTCTTAGTAAAAACTAGTTTTAAATACGAAAAACTAGTTTTTACGAGGAAAAACTAATAGCAAAGGCATTTGATAAAAACTAGTTTTTACTAGGGAAAACTAGTAACGAAGGCATTTAGTAACCTAACCTCCGAATCTATTTATCGATAAATTATAGTTTTTACTAGAATAAAACTAGTGACGAAGGTGTTTAGTAAAAACTGGTTTTACCTAGGAAAAACTAATTTTCACTAGGAAAAAACTAGTTTTTACTAGGAAAAACTGATTTTTATTAGGGAAAACTAATTTTTACTAGGAAAAACTAATTTTTACTAGGAAAAAACTAATCATTACTAGAAGAAAAAAAAACTAGTTTTTACTAGAAAAAAACTAGTAACGATGGCGTTCAGTAAAAACTAGTTTTTACCAGGAAAAACGCGTTTAAACTGAAAACGGGTGTTTACTGTGACATACATCAATATCAACGGCGCAAAATCACGACGCCATGGGCACGCGCGATTGAATTCGAGAAATCCCGGCTCAACATATATCGCCACTATTGCCCAAACAAACGATTAAAAAAAACTAGTTCTCGTTCGTTCCCACGTCTCGTACGAACGCGACAAAAGCGAAACGAAAAAAAAAGAGCTAACGAAAATCTGCACTGTGCACTTCCGTGAATTGAAGGTTCATTAATAACAATAATAATAAGAATAATAATATTATACCGCGCATATACACATAATCGTCGTATGCATAGGCACGTAAAGAAGACGAAGAGACAATAATAAGGGACCCCAAGGTCCTCGCGTGCGTCTACATAGACAAAATACACGAACACAGAAATCAATTAAGAAGAAAGAGAAATAGAGAGGACAAAAAAAACAAAGAATAAATATACTATCGCATCGTCGTATCAAAAGTATTCGATAATTGTTGAGAAAAAAAAGGACAGCCGGTCAAAAACGAAAAGGCGATCATATTTTTTCCCCCCCTAAAGTCGATCGATTTTAGTCTCGGTATTGCAGGGTGTCCTATTCGAAGTGTCACGAGCGTCTATCTCCAAAAGTACACGTTGCAATGGAGAATGTTTCGAACAAAAGTTTGGTACCATCCAAGCAACTTTGGACTGGTTGGTACTGTTCAGAAATGGACAGACCTCGCGGAAAGGAAAGAATTCTCTTCAGAGAATGAAACCACGAGTCCTGTCCGCATGTTCCAACCGTCAGTATCAAGCAATATTTAATGTAAACACTTTTCGTTGCAACGCGCACGCTTTGAGGTGCTCGTAACACTTCGAAACGGACACCATATATATATATACACACACATACACACACACAATGCGTTCAAGGAGAGAACGACACAGCGCCGCGCAGCTCTGACCGACCTGCGGGTCGGCTGGGGGTAGTGGGGCGTACTGCTCTGTGCCGTAGCACCGCAACAATTGGGTCCTGCGCGAAAAATCTACGTGGAGGGGGTAAAGAGGACGGCGCATTGGGTGGGATCTGACCGTACCGAACGAATTTAGGTTAGGAAGCGTGTCGTTCTCTCGTTGAACGCAATATATATATACTGCATGTGTATATATATATATATATATATACTCTTACACATACGTTCCGCATTTTATTATTCTTACGAAAAATTTCGACTTATTCTTTTCGGACAATAACGAACACCGAGTGGTCGGGCCCTGCTCTTTGCTATGCCGAGTGCCTGCCCTCGATGCATTATTCTATCTTTACGATATATATATATATATATATCTAATTCAAGACAATAAATATATTCGTTACTTAAGAAGTATATGTAAGAAATGAGAAAAAGGAAGAGCGCGAATATATAAATATGTAATAGTGTGCTGGACAACACTGTATGCGCAACGCTTCTTTTTCAATAATATCGTTGTAAGAGAGAGAGAGAGAGAGAGAGAGAGAGTGAGTGAGTGAGTGAGTATACAACACAAGAAAAAAAAATTTGAATGACGTTTCTTACAAAGATTCTACATATATATATATATATATATATATATATATATATATATATATATATATATATATATAATGTGTGTATATTTATATAAATGATGTGTGAGTATATACATATACACACACCTAGCCGCGCTTGCTAGTTTTAATATTTTTGTAATGATGCATAGACGGTAGAGTGTTTGTACCTTTCTTAGACACTGTACGACTATTCTCTTTTTGGAAAGAAGGGCAAAAAAACAACAAAAAAGACGACGAGAAAAAGGAGAAGAAAAAAAACGAATTTCGTGGATTCAGCAAGAGCGAGATTTTGAATAACATTGCGGAAGAGATAGTGAGAAGAATGTGAGACTCGCTGACTCTTTGGCTCTATCGAATGTCAAAAATTCTGTACACACACACGAACACACGGATCTTGAAGTTTGCATCCTTTGAACGCAATCACAATGAATTCTTTTTCACTTGTAAAATTTATTTTTGGCTGATTTAGGCTACGAAAATCGTTCGAACGTTTTTTACGTATTTTGATTACAGATTTACAACCTCAAGTTGCGAAAAAAAAAGTTTTGTATAAACGATGAAGGAATAACAGAAAAATCGTCGCATTCCAAAGATGCAGACTTCGACGTCGTCACGTGTATTCATATGTATGGTGATATTGAAGTTTTCATCGTTGGAATGCAACGAATTTTTTCGCACGTGCATTTTTTTTTTGTTGGCAAGTTTGGGCTGCAGAAATCACTTAAACATTCTTGAATATTCTCGTTGAAAATTCATAACCGAAACGTGCAAAAAAAGATCTTACGTAACGAGAAAAATAAAGAAATGAAAAAATCGAGATTTTGCGTTGCATTACACGATGCAAACTTCAACATCATTATAAACGGAGGGTGTCCCGTAAATGGCACATCATATTTGAGGGGGTGCTAGATTACGTCTTCATCTATTGAAATATTGAAAATTGCTGTCAATAAAAAACCCAGCGTTTTCGAGATTTTGGGCTTTTGATAAAATTTCGTACCCTCACCTCGCATGATCTGTTTGCTGCGTTTTCGACAAATTAACGCTTTTATGTTTTTTTGCTATCAAAGTAGTCTCAAGTAGTTGCTTTTCTTTAGGCACGTCGTAGGAACATCATTTTTTTCAACAAGGAACATCACTTTGGTGTCCTCCTCCGATTTTTTTGAAACTTTATTATACGGAAGAGTATAAAAAACACGAATTTTTTTTATCGGCGGAAAAACGGTTTTAAGGGGTGAAAGGCACCCTCAAAAATGGGGATGTTTTTCGTTCTTCGTCGATAACGTTTTAACGGTACGAGATATAAAAAAAACTCAAATTGCAACAATGTTTATATTTTTGTGTACTATATCATTGGAGATGAGAACGATAACGTTATCGAATAAAAACGAAAAACACCCCTATTTTCGAGGGTGCGTTTCACCCCTTAAAGCCGTTTTTCCGCCGATAAAAAATTCGTGTCTCTTAGTTTTTTATACTCTTCCACGTGAAAAAGTTTCAACAAAATCGGAGGACACCAAATTGATGTTCCTTGTAAGTCAAAAGCTGTAAACTTTTTTTTGCGATACTTTCAACATTTTTTCGCACCACTTTGTATGCAATAGAGAAACCAGAAATTCAAGACTATTTTCATACCGCAAAGTACTACAAAGAAGCTAATTTGTCGAAAACGGTGCAAAAAGATCACGCAAGGCGAGAGATTTTGTGAAATGTTGAAAAAAAACCTCCTTAAGGGGTTAGGCCACTTTAGAGGCCGAAAAATAGGCTTTTTGGGGATTTTTTTTTCGGAAAAACTACAAAATAAATCGAGATTACAAAAAAGGGTGTTTGTCATACATATCAGTGACTGTATACGATAATTTTTTTGAAGCGATTAATTTCAAAATGGCGGCTGTGCAGCGTTTATCTCAAAAGTCCATTTTTTTAGTTGGCCGGAAACATAACTCAGAGAATTTTCAACCGATTCACTTGAAATGTTGAATATATCTTGAAAAATACATTGTCTATGGAAGTACGTAGGATTTTTTTTAAATATTGCATAGTTCATTTGTTATCAACAATTATCTGACGATTTTTTAGGCAAATTTTTGGAAAGTGAAAAATTTGCCTAAAAAATCATCACTGATTAATAAAAATGCACTATGCAATATTAAAAAAAATCCTACGTACTTCCATAGACAATATATTTTTCAAGATATATTCAACGTTTCAAGTGAATCGGTTGAAAATTGTCGGAGTTATGTTTCCGGCCAACTTAAAAAATTCTGCTCTGAGATAAACACTGCACAGCCGCCATTTTGAAATTAATGGCTTCAAAAAAATTATTGTATACAGTCACTGATATCTATGATAAACACCCCCTTTTTGTAGTCTCGATTTATTTTGTAGTTTTTTTTTAATCCCCAGAAAGACTATTTTTTCGTGGCCTAAGGCCTTAAATTTCAAAATCGATAAAATTCAAAATCGATTCAAAATTATTGTATACAGTCACTGACATGTATGATAAACACCCCCTTTTTGTAATCTCGATTTATTTTGTAGTTTTTTTTAATCCCCATAAAGCCTATTTTTTCGTGGCCTAGGCCTTAAATTTCAAAATCGGTATGGCGTTAAAATTTGCATCGTTGGAACGCAACGGAAGGTCTCTTTTATTTTTTCAAACCTCTTCATTTTTAGAGTTATCCAAATTTGTTTTCATCATTTGAGGGTGTAGATCACCCTAGGAAAATCATTCAAGTGATTTTCGTACTCGGAGTTAACGGAAGATAGTGTGAACAATTGGAGAAAAATTATCGTTCGTTGTATGCCAACGATGCAAACGTCATTGATCTACAAGGGTGGAGTTTTTTCTCAGGCCAAAATTTGATATTCTACCAGGGCAATTCCAAAAGTAAGGTCTCCTTTTTTCAGAAATACAAAGAAACATTAATTTCCAATGATGTTACCATCATTTCGAAGCTTGAAAATTTATCTATTTTTGCTCTCGCCGCCATGTCGTTGATAAAGTGGTGAACCTCATTTTTCGCCTCGTAAATTTCAGTTCTACCACCTGCACACTCCCTACACCACTTGCAGACGTTTTGGCCATCCCCGCACGGCCAGAGGCTGTTCACTCAATGCTTTTAGACAGGGCCGAATTTTGTCACCCCCAGAGCATAAGCAATACCAACATAATTAAACGGAACCTATAGCTTCTAGATTTCCATAGTAATTTCGTTTTACGATAGCAGTAGAGTCAGTAATGACCAGGGATGCCAGTGGGATGCTCTTGACTGATGTCTATGAAAAATAACAGCGGCAAAATTTCGAAAGAAAAAAGAAACAAATTTATTGATAAAAATTTCAATAAAAAACGATTGAATAATACGAAAACGAATAATAGAACAATAGAGATTTTTTATTATAATCGAAATATGACAATGATTATTCGCAAACCTTCTAACAAGGAACATCCCTCAGGTGATACCCTGCGAATTTCGTTGAAATTTGGATATGTTATAAAGCACCGAAAAGTAAGCGATACGTATTTTTTTCCATCGGCGGAAAAACGGTTTTAAGGGGTGAAACGAACCCTCGAAAATAGGGGTGTTTTTCGTCGATAACGTTATCGTTCTCATTTCCAATGTATAGTGCACAAAAAAATAAACATTGTTGCAATTTGAATTTTTTTCAATATCTCGTACCGTTAAAACGTTATCGACGAAAAACACCCCCATTTTTGAGGGTGCGTTTCAGCCCTTAAAACCGTTTTTCCGCCGATAGAAAAAAATATGTATCGCTTACTTTTCGGTGCTTTATAACATATCCAAATTTCAACAAAATCGAAGGGTGTCACCTGAGGGATGTTCCTTGTTAGTTATACACACTGGGTCTGTGAGACCCGGCCAACTTTCGAATTATGTACTTTCCTCGAAATTACATATCTATTCAGATGACTTTTTTTTATATAAGAGTAGACTGCCAGGAAAGCGCCTGTAAAGAGAAATCCTATTTTCGGCCCACATTTTGTCGAAACAAGCTGTTTGAGCAGATGAAAAAGTTTTGCTAAAGAGAAGACACGCGAGTTTTGCACTTTTTGTTTGGGTTTGATATTGAGGGGTCTTCTCACTTTAGACGCTAAAAAAAGGCTGTTTTGATGAATTTTTTTGATAGGTGTATATTATAGATATTGATATAAAAGTTGTTACTCTTAATAAATACACTTTCGAAACACATTTAAAAAAAAATCTATTTATTCAAGTCACTATTTATAGACGAAAATGGTAGCTAAAAAAATGTCTTAAAAAAATTGTAGGTCTGCGCTGTTGGTGAAATCCCGGAGAGGGATCATCCGAAACTAAAAATCGAACGGTTCTTCATTCAGTATCTTGATGTATAGCCATTAAGATACTGAATGAAGAACCGTTCGATTTTTTGTTTCGGATGATCCATCTCCGGGATTTCACCAACAGCGCAGACCTACAATTTTTTAAGACATTTTTTTAGCTACCATACGAGTTTTTAGCGCATATCATACGATCTTTTATATATGCAAAAATAACAGAATGGTGGACATTTTTCGAAAAAACAAAAAATCGTGTTTTTATACCGTTTTTGGCAAAAAAAAATTGGTAAATATCAAAATTAAAAAAAATCCTTGCTATGCGCTAGAGCTATAGTTGTACAGAATATGTGGTTAAAATTTCATAAGGATCGGTTCAGTAGTTTCGAAGATTTTATCGACAAGCCGTCGAAAAACGTTGTTTCGAGAAAAACGCGTTTAAAGATTGTTTGGGTTACATAAATATATCAAAAAAAGTTTTTTTTATGTATTTCGAAAGTGTATTTACTAAGGCCTTAGGCCACAGTAACGGGTATAAAATCATGTGCGAATTTAACAATTTTTTTTCGTATGTAAAAGTGATTCACTCATAAAATTAATTACACATATATTTAGTATGAGTATCAAGCTGTTAGAAAATATATAAATTTTTTCAATGTACAAAATGTCCGACTACTTATATTTTGTTTTATCTTTTTTTAGGCACCCCGCGGCGCGACATTTAGTATCCACAATTTTTTACCTACAACAAAAAACAAAATTTCTCGTCAATCTACAGTAGAATACCTAGATAACTACGTACGGAATTTAAAAAATATTGTTTTATTCAAAAGTTGTAGGTGTTTGACCTTAAGAAATGAATTTTCAGCGAAAAATTTTGTTATAACTGCTCGTAAAATGAAAAGTTTTCGATTAATCAGAAATTCCGTACGTACTTCTCTGCGAAATGCAATTACGAACATAACTTTTAAATTTGAAGTAAATCGAGTGAAAATCGTTGAAGTTATTTGTCACGCCAGTTGGAAAAAAGCGTTTTCGAGAAATTTCTAGTAGTCGTCCATTTTGTACGTCGAAAAAATATATATATATATTTTCTAGCAGCTTGACATTCATACTAAATAGATGTGTAATTAATTTTATGAGTGAATCACTTTTTCATACGAAAAAAATTGTTAAATTCGCACATGATTTTATGCCCGTTACTGTGGCCTAAGGCCTTAAGTGTAACAACTTTTATATCAATATCTATAATACAGACCTATCAAAAAAACGCATGAAAATAGCCTCTTTTGAGCGTCTAAGGTGAGAAGACCCGTGAAGGCGAAGTAGATCTACCACGTCACGTATGAGTACGAGATAGCTGAAATTTCTCAGAGATTTCTCAGAGCCTAATCATATTTAGAGCAAAAGGAAATCATGAAGCTCTGCGTCAAGGAATTCTCCAGAACCTAATGCTTTGTTTGTCCTAAAAAATTTAACCATCTATGAGAAAATTGCGTTGACAAATTTGTGAGGTTATGTTGACCTTGCACATGCGCTTAAAAGCAAATGACCCCGCGAGCTCCACTACAAACGCCTGCCAAACCAAGCCTAAGCGTTCCAGCAAGGCGCGCATGCTTGCTTGAGAGTGGGGGAAAACAACAAACCCAACAGTGTTGCCAAAAGCCGCGCGAGCAGTTTCCCCGCGACTCCAGCGCTTCGGAGACCTTGCCTTTGGCATTGCCCTCGTAGTAGGTCATGATCCGATCTAGCGCCCTCTGACGTATGACGTAATATTTACAAGACATCCTATGTATAAACACATACACGTCCCGATAAAAAAAAATACATTAACACCTCCATTTTGAAAAAGAGCAACACCAAAACGGGAAGGAATCTGTCCCCTCGCTACGAACAAAGTAAAGAAAAAAATGCTCATTGTCTCGTTCGTGCGCCTTCCGTGCGATCACTTCCGTTGACCTCAAGGAGACAAAGGCCGGTGCGAACGAGCGAAAGGACGTAGCGCGAGAAGTAGTGCCCGCCGGTCTATGCTGCGAGAAGCGCAACGCCGCGCAGCCCGCCCAATAATTGCCCGTCGTCATTCCGTCAGCAATGACGGAAGAGCGGCACTTGTGTGTACTTAAATAAAAAAAAAGACTAAAAAAACTATGCAACGCGAAGCGAGATGCAATCTCGCCTCGGATCGTAAATGTAATTGTAAATGACAATTAGAAGTTCGAAGCGGCGATGCGTCCGCTGCTGAGGATACGCCGAGCGGTCTCGAATGAACCAATGTGTTGCGCGTTTGTATAGATTACAAATCGGCAATACGTATATATGTGTGTATGCATATGTGTATGTACGTACGTATGAGTGTATGTATGTATGTATGTATATACATATTATTGTCAAATAAAGCGACATTCTCGATAATGACAAAAGCGACGGGTGGTTTATTCCTTTTTCTTACTTGTTTTAATTGCGTTTGGGTATGTTTTTATCTGTAGAGGTTTGTTTTTAGTCTATTTGGGTTTGTTTTGGTTTGTGAGGATTCAATTGGATCGTTGCTATAGTATCTGTTTTTTAAATTAGTTTGTTTGGGGCTATTTCGGATGGTTTAGGTTTCTGACGATTGGTTTGAGTTCATTGGGACTTGCTTTGGTTTGTAAGGATTCATTTAGATCGTTCCTAGAGGCTCTATTTGTTATATTGTTTCGTTTGGGTGTATTTGGGTTTGTGAAGACTCGTTGGACTCTATTGAGATTTGTAAAGATTTGTTTCAGTCTACTTGTGTTTGTTCGGGTTGGCGAAGGCCACGGTCTTACATACAGGTCTGACAACGGCGGTAGTGGGGGTAGGCACCCTCAGCGGTTCTGTTTTTTATTCCGATTTCTGCCGCTTGGTGCGTGACGGCAAGGGGACGTAGTGGTGTGACGAAGAGAGAAATAGCTCTTCTGTCCTTTTCCCTCCTGAACGCAACGCATGCGCCGTTTGCCCTAACTCAATTTACCGTACTGTCGTGTAAACTGCTTAATATACGAAACCAATTAAAAAATGTGTTGATTAAAAAAAGATGACTATTTTCATCTAAAAAACTGAAAACTTTTTGAATACATTAATTCATACCGGCACATATTACGACCATTTACATCCTTTTTCTCGAATGTCTCACAATACATCGTTCTTCGAAATGTTTTTCGCACACGTACTGAGACTCTTTCAGTCCCGGAATAGCATCGAGCCATTTTTTGTATCGTTCGACGTTTCTGGGCACGCGAAACACGGAGCATTTCTGCTTACAATTTTTGTACCCCGTTTTACAATTGCGAACCGCGCAACCCTTAGCCATTTCGCATTTTTTTCGCAAACACTACCAAAAAAATTCACACTTACGCGTAAAAACACGATAAAAAATGTATCACGGTAAATCGCGTAGAACCTTCTGGTATATGGTCGCAA
Organism: Ophion slaviceki; assembly: GCA_944452715.1. Classification (NCBI taxonomy): domain Eukaryota; kingdom Metazoa; phylum Arthropoda; class Insecta; order Hymenoptera; family Ichneumonidae; genus Ophion; species Ophion slaviceki. Next base: position 44,382,470 of record OX101789.1, on the reverse strand, counting down.
ATAAAGGTTATTTCGACAATCGCGCGACAAAAACATACGTAAACACCTTGGGCCCATTCGCCGGTAAGAGGTATGGGGGAAACCACTTCCCCTTGCTAGTAGCGACGCGTAGCGGCGCCTAGTGAATCGAAAAGTGAAGCCGATAAGCGCGCCTACCCCCACCACGAAAATTTAGCTTCGTTGCAAGACATGCATGTAAGATCGTGGCGAAGACTTGTTCGAGCCTATTTCGGATTTTAAGGTAGTTCTGTGGTTTTGGTCAAATGTTAGGAATTGGCTGAAATCTAAGTATAGTGTAGATATGGCCTTCATGGACTGATGCCCAAAAATTCAATTCAATTCACCGTTTAGTTCATGAGATGATTGCAATTGAATACGGGTGTTTTTGTACGCGATCCCTATACCTAACACGTAAACCGATAGGAGTTTGCTCGCACTTCTCGGTATAGGTTCTAAACGGATCGTAGGATTTCAAAATAAAAACACACGTGTATGCAGTACTATTGTGGGATTGATTTAAAAAAAATGACAAACTTTGACCGTTTAGTTTCGGAGATATCGACTTGTGAAAAGTGGTAATTTTATTCCACACCGAACTCGGGCCCAACCATCTGTAACGGAATGGCAAAAGTGTACGGTGCAGCGCGCTGATCGGCGCGTGGTCTGGGAACTCGAAGCGTGTTTTTTTCCCCGAGTTCTAGTAATTTTGAGACGGATGTGAAACAAATTTATTCTGCAAACAAATTTAAACTGTCGGCAAGATGTTGTAAATCCACGATCCGACGTCATTCGACAGCGAATTTTGGTTGCGGATCGTTGAGGTTATGGTTATTCTCATCGCGTTTAGCCGAATTTGCTTGACACATGGCGACCACAGCTTTCAGTCTTTTAGCAAGCGCCTTTTTTCTTGTAAACTTTCCGTTGTATCGCATTTGGGTTGACATTTTCACGCTTTTTTTATTTATATAAAATATTTCGCGGAAGACGGATCGTAGGAAGCTCAACGCTATGACTGCAGGAAAATCGCGCTGTTGCCACGATTACAGCGCTGCGCTCTCTATGCGAGTAGGAGACCTATCTATGCATGAGGTGCGAATGTGTGGGTCATATAGAGGGTACAAGCTCTGTCAAAAATTTACAACCAGCAGCATCGTATAGGCATTGGACGTTACTACACGCCTCGACCGAAACTTTTGGCTCATACGTGCACCTACAGAATTACCTCAAAGGCTTATTTGGGTTTGTGAAGCCTGCACTCGTTCTATTTGTCCGAGTGAAGACTCACTCGGATCGTTTCTTCAGCTCTTTTTTTCTATTGATTCGTTGCGATTTGTTTGGGCCTCTGTGGAATTGCTTCGGGCTTTTTGAGTTTGCGAGGATTTATTCGGAGCGTTTTTTCACCTCCCTTTTTTTATTTGTTCATTTTGGTCAATTTCGATTTGCTTGGGTCTGTTTGGGTTTGTGAGGATCCATTCAGAGCATTCCTTTATCTTTATTGGTTCGTTTGTGTTTGTTTGGGTCCATCACCTTTTTTTTTTTTCATTTCGTTTGGGATCGCTTGTCTGTTTAGCTTTGCGAGAATTAATTTAGGTCGGCTCTTTAATAATTTTTGTATCCGTTTGTTCAGATTTGCGCTTTTATATTTCTCTTGTGTTCAGTTTGTTCCGCAATTCTTATAACAATGCTGGCACTTACCGAGCTGAGGAACCGATATGTAAGTCTCGCAGTCGACCAGGAACTGTCCAGTCTGCACGGCGCCCAACGCCGACACTCTCTTGGTGAGAAATTCTATCGTCTGCGGCCCGGTGCGATTCTCCGTCATGGGAAATTGCTGCAGCCTGAGATAATATTTCAAGTGCCGAGTTACAGCCGGTCAAATCTCGATTAATTTATTTTCTTCAAAATTGAAAATTTGATTTATCGAGTTTGCCTCGTCCCCACACAGTAAGAATTTATTTTCTATCTTTTACCATTCATTGGCGGCGAAATTTCGGGATTTTTTAGGTTATGGACGTCCAAGGAGGATCGTAAAAAGACCGAGGAATTTTCATAGACCAAATCTGCCAAAAATAAGAGCAATCGAAGAAAAATGAATTTTCATTACTCAAAAGTGGCAAATTCTAGAGTGCCTATTTTCAATTGATCGAGCGAGTATATATTTCGTTTTTATCGTACGTAATAATTTACGTTTGAATGATAAACGTTTCAACGTTTGTATTAATATGTATATACAGGTATAGAAACGCATATAAACATCCCGGCCGACGAAAGTTCCAGCGTGTTCCGGCTAACCTCGAAGCACGGGAAAAAACGTGGCCGGCGAAAAGGCTGCAAGTACGCGTTGTCAAGTGAGTCCTTATGCTCGACGCGAATACGGTAATTATTTTTCATACTTACACGGTGACTCCCATCGTCGCGGAGCGATTGAACACCGATTAATTGCACAAGGAAATGCAAGCACTGTAGACTCGAGCAATTTTGTTTACTACGCGCGATTCGAACTGTCAGACCGCTGGGTACAGCGCGGCGGCCGTACGCGCTTCCGCGGCACGCCGCGAGATGGCGCCAGCGGCCCCGGCGAGTGGCGCGGCCACGCGACGCTGGCGGACAGCCACACGAGCTCCAGCGAGTGAACTAATTCGTGTATTTTGCGAATATGCAATTTTCAATTATTACGCACCATTGGCGATGAGAGTGCGAAAAAAATAATAGTTCGTTACTCGATCAAATTATTCGAGAATAATCAATATTTAATTGACATTCTTTGAGGAATAAAGCGCCGTTGAAAGTTTACACGGTGTTGGGGATTGTCGCTATTGCACTTTCGAAGCGTGACCTTGGTCGTAATTGCGCATGTTTTACGTGGCGCTGGGAACTTTGACCCAGGCAATAATCCCGCGCGAACATAGCCCCATGTGTACAAACTCATTTGTTTCGCACCTTCGGACTTATAAGTTTGATAATGATCGAAAAGCGAAACCGGTTTTTCTCGGACGTTTTCCCGTTGTCCACGAACATGCGGATTTTGTTAACGGGTCTGCGCATTAGCTCGGGCCGAAAAAAACCGGTTGAGTTGCAACATTTTTTGCGACGAGAGTATTGGAATGACGAGGTCGGGATTTTACACTCAATTGATTCGTAGTCTTGCCAAGTTTTTTTTATGGATATTTTTGATAAACAATGGAGTTATTATTATTTCAAGAAAGTGTCGCCGTTGCTGCATTGCCAATCGGTGTAGGTGTTCCTGGCAACTAGGCTCATCTGAAATAAACCATAAAAAATGTATTTTTAGAATTTTTAATTCTTAGAATTTTCAGACTTTGTGGAATTTTTAGAAATATTGAATTTTAGGATATTTGACATTTTTGCATTTTACAAATTCTTAGAATTTTTGGAATGTTTCGAATTTTTTCAAAATGGTCGTTCCCAATTAAAGTTAAAACCCTAGTCTAGTTATTATTATTTAAAGAAAGTGCCGCCGTTGATGTATGGCAAATCGTTGTAGGTGCTTCTGGCAAATAGGCTCATCTGAAAAGAGAAATAAAAAATGTATTTTTAGAAATTCAAGAATTCTTAGAATTTTTAGGATTTTAAGAATTTGGGATTTTTAGGATGTGTGGAATTTTTAGAATTTGGAAATTTTTAGAATTTTTAGAATCTTTACAAAATCGTCGTTGCCAATTAAAGTGCGGCCGTTGCTGCATTGCCATTCCTTGTAGGCGCTTCTGGCAACTATATAGACTCATTTGAAATTAAATGTAAAAAAATCGTAATTTCATAATTGTTTAAATTCGATTTTCTAGAATTTTGTGAGTTTTTAGAATATTTTAAGTCCTTAGAATTCTTAGAACTCTATGATTTTGTGAATTTTGAGAATTATTAGCATTTCAGACTTGCTGACATTTTTAGAATTTTTGAGTTTTTAGAATTTTCGAAATTTTTAGGATATTCGGAATTTTCAGAATTTGTGGAGCTTTGGATTTTTTAATTTTTAGAATCTTTACAAAATCGTCGTTGCAAATTGAAGTTAAAACCCTAATCTAGTTATTATTATTCTAAGATAGTGCGGCCGCTGCTGCATTGCCATTCGTTGTAAGTGCTTCTGGCAAATATATAGGCTCATTTGAAATGAAAAATAAAAAAATCGTAATTTCATAATTATTTAAATTCGATTTTCTAGAATTTTGTGAGTTCTTAGAATATTTTAAGTCCTTAGAATTCTTAGAACTTTATGATTTTTTGAATTTTGAGAATTATTAGCAATTTGGACTTGCTGACATTTTTAGAATTTTTGAGTTTTTAGAATTTTCGAAATTTTTAGGATATTCGGAATTTTCAGAATTTGTGGAACATTGGATTTTTTTGAATTTTTAGATTCTTCACAAAATCGTCGTTGCAAATTGAAGTTAAGACCCTAGTCTAGTTATTATTATTCTAAGATAGTGCGGCCGTTGCTGCATTGCCATTCGTTGTAGGTGCTTCTGGCAACTATGTAGGCTCATTAGAAATGAAAAAATCAAAAATCGTAATTTCATAATTGTTTAAATTCGATTTTATAGATTTTTTTGAGTTCTTAGAATATTTTAAGTTCTTAATATTTTTGATTTTTTGACTTTTAAGAATTATTAGCATTTTGGAATTTCTGACATTTTTAGAATTGTTGAGTTTTTAGAATTTTTGAAATTTGTAACATATTTGAAATTTTCAGAATTTGTGAATTTTTTTATTTTATTTGAATTTTTAAAATCTTTACAAAATCGTCGTTGCAAATTGACGTTAAGACCCTAGTCAGACCCTAGTCAGTTTTTAGAATATTTACAATTTTTTAGATATTTGGAATTTTCAGAATTTTGGATTTTATTTGAATTTTTAGAATCTTTACAAAATCGTCGTTGCAAATTGAAGTTGAGACCGTAGTCTATAAAGCCATGCAATAGAAAAATCATATTATTCAATTTCCAAGCATGTACACTCCCCTTAATTCGTCCTCGTATTCCCAAGAGAAACGAGGGGTCAAAGGTCCTTATTTGCCTACACTATTTCCTCGATGAATTCGATTCGGTGAGCGAGCGCGCTCGGGCAAAAAAGAATCCCACATTGTATTTTATTGCTCACCGAATAATTATTATTTACTCGCATCTTTTCTGATCGTCGCTTTTCGTTCCAAATAACACTCGACCGTGAATATTAGTTTACCGCAAACAAAAATAGCTTCGCCTAAAGTGCCGCCATTCGAAAACCGGAAGTGCATCGATACATCCGGCAAACATTATCGCTCTACTAAAAAATCGACTCGTTCGCAAGAATGATCGATTGAGAAATTGAGCACGAGAATTCTTTTTTGCTCGCTTGCACTTACGAAAATCCGCTCGAAACATCGACGACGAAAAAAAAACACCTCGCGATCCTTCGCCTAGCGGGACGGCGATACGCGCGGTGTCACGTGACCCGATTCAGTCGCGCCTCCAGCGAATTCGCCGCGAACCACCGGCCGCTCCGGTGCATCCAGGCGCGATTGGACTTCAGACGATTCGGGATTATTCAGCGAATAGGTCGCGTTTTCCGGTCTCCCAATCCTCGTAGAATTTCACGATGGAGGTACCGTCAACGATTTATCGTCCTATTGCCGCAAATTCGTAACCGGAAACCCTCGAATTTTCACTCTTATCGCAACAATTGTGTTTCATTGCAGATCGAAATTATCGGCAAGAGTTCAAAGTCCCTCGGCACCGTCAACGTGAGTAAATGCGATGGTTTTTCCGTTCCGCCAGTGCCGCAAAGGCACCGGCCCATGAATACTCGATAAAAAATCAAATTCTTCGTGACCCTCCGCAGGTGAATCCCAGCACGACGGTGGCTGAAATAAAGCAACAATTGCACAAAAAGAAGAAAGCGCCTTACGTGCAACGACAGAGCTTAAGGGCGGACGCGAAGGGCAAGTCGCTCGCCGATACCGAGACGGTGAAGAACTTGGGCCTTAAGGCTGGTTCGAAATTATACTTCAAGGATCTTGGTCCCCAAATAGGATGGAAGACCGTCTTCCTCGTAGAGTACGCCGGCCCGATGTTCGTCTATCTCTGGCTCTATCAGCGACCGTGGATCTTCTACGGCACCTCCGGAAACTCCATGGATCCGGTGGTTCAGTGAGTCACTTTTGGTTGGGTTAATCCAGTCTCGACTTTAATCATGTGGAAAGTGTCGTGAACATTGTATTTCTTATAGTTGAAAATTCTAGTTTTTCTACGTATCGGCAGCTGGTATTGAACTGTTCAGCGAGACTCAATTATTATTTAACAATTTTTTTTTCGTATGAAAAAGTGATTCACTCATAAAATTAATTACATATCTATTGAGTATGAATATCAAGCTGTTAGAAAATATATATATTGTTTTTTCGATGTACAAAATGGCCGACTACTAATATTTTCTTTTATCTTTTTCTTTAGGCGCTCCGCGGTGTGACATTTAGCATCCACAATTTTTTACCTAGAACAAAAAACAAAAATTCTCGTCAATCTACATTAGAATACCTAGAGAAGTATGTACGGAATGTAAAAAAATATTGTTTCATCAGGGTATCTACCGACCTGAAAAGTCATGCAAAATCTTAAATGGCATGAAATTACACTCAACCCTGAAGAAGTCATGAAATGTCATGAAAAATTACCAGTGTACCTGAATTATGACCCTACTAAATTATCGTTGAGTCTATATTCAATATAGCGAATAACGAATCGATAGAAAATAAAATAGAAGAAAGTAAAAGAAAATGATGCGTTGTTTCAACATATATTAGTTTTTCTTTGTTATTCGTGTAAAGCGACTAGACGATATTACTCAAAGTTCCTAAATGTATGTAATATTTTTCTAGATGTTCTCAAAATATATTTCTTTACAGCAATCTTGAAAATATGTTTGTCTCACATTTTTTACTACATATGGAATTGTACAGTTTGGTGACTTTTCGTTTATTCCGTATACTTTTTATTGGCATGCAACGCACATCTGTTTGAAAGAGCAAAATAAAAATATAAAAATTTATAAAATCGGTCGCACTGTAGAATCATTAAGTATACTTCTATGCCAGAAAGTCGTACTAAGAGTCATGAAAAAATCCCCATTCCCCGCCTTAAAAATCCTTAAACGTCGTGCAATTTCAGTTCTGGTCAAAATTAGACACCCTGTTTATTCAAAAGGTGTAGGTATTTGGACTTAAGAAATGAATTTTCAGTGAAAAATTTCGTTATAACTGCTGATAAACTGCTCATAAAATGAAAAGTTTTCGATTGATCAGAAATTCCGTACGTACGTCTCTGCGAAATGCAATTAGGAACATAACTTTTGAATTTAAAGTAAATCGAGTGAAAATCGTTGAAGTTATTTGTCACGCCAATTGGAAAAAAGCTGTTTTGAGAAGTTTCGAGTAGTCGGCCATTTTGTACATTGAAATATATATATATATATATATATTTCTAACAGCTTGATATTCATACTAAATAGATGTGTAATTAATTTTATGAGTGAATCACTTTTTTATACGAAAAAAAAAAATGTTAAATTCGCACATGATTTTATACCCGTTACTGTGGCCTAAGGCTTTAAGGAGTTAGGCTACTGTGACGACCCGACAATCAGGGATATTAAAAAAATTAATTCTGAAGGAACCAGTACGATGATTGAATAACCGTTTAGACACTTATTCATATGTACATCAACAAATTGCGAATATAAATAATAATAAGTGTATCAAATTTCATTTTTAAATATTAATAATCAAAGAAGTTACACAATCAAAGAATAGAAGTATAATAATCAAAGAAGATAATCTCATAAAGGATTTTTGAACGTGAGGATCCTAACGGTGCACTTGACTTTGGCCACCTGGATGGTATAAAAAAACAAAACACGAGTTTTTTTCTCAAAATAGATCATATTTGCTAAGATTTGATCGAGCTTTTTTTCGTTATTGTGTTTCAAGCGAGAAAAACAAAAATTTCGCATTTTTTTTCGTTTTTTTAGAAAGCATGACATTATTATTGTTAATAGCTGATGAAAACAAAATGACGAGAAGAAAAACGTTGTTCAAGACTAAACTACGATTACACTGAATAAGTACACCAAATTTCAAGTCCATCTGTTCATTAGATGTTGAGAAATTGTGTACACCGAAAAATGTCCACCATTTTAAGTTTTACCAGCAGTTCTATCAGTAAGTTTAACTTCAAACTGCGATTCCTGCACCATACGTTGGACCTTCCTCTTCAATTTGAATTGCTTGAAGCGACAAATGAGTGTTAGTTATTCACCCAGTAGCTTAACGCCTTAAAGGAAGGTTCTGCCTCTTGGGCCAAAAAATGTTCGATTTTTCAATTTTTTATGCGAAAAGTATTAAATATAGAATGTTGATAATTGGTATGTTGACTAAGCGGTCTTTATTGAACATCAAAATATTTTTCAAAGTTTCACAAGATGACATTCTTCGCTTCTGGAAGTCCTGAGTCCCGGACAGGTGATCTAAAGCAAACAAATCAAACATATCTTCACTTTGTACAATATTGTGTATAAGTTGACCTAGAATCAAGAAGAAAAAATGAAAAATAAAAAAACAGTGAGCAAAAAACTGCGAAAATTTTTGAGAAAAAAAAACAAACTTCCTTTCGATCGCACACTATTTTTTTATTTTTCAATTTTTCTTGATACTCGGTCAACTTATACACAATATTGTACAAAGTAAAAAATGTTTGATTTTCTTGCTTCAGATCACCTGTTCGGGACTTGTGACTTCCGCCAGCGAAGAATGTCATCGCCCGCCCACCGACATACGTGGCTCCTCCCACTCCCACCACCATGTTTTGTCAAACTTTAAAAAATATTTTGATCTTCAATAAAGACTGCTTAGTCAAGATACCAAATATCAACATTCTATATTCAACACTCTTCGCATAAAAAGTTGGCGAAAAATCGTATTTTGTCCGCCCAACAAGGCAGAACTTTCCCTTAATTTCCGTGCCTTCGATTCTGGCAATTATGAATATTTCAAACAATTTCGCGGCAGTGGGAGAGAATTTCGTTTGAGTTTGTTTGGTCTCCACATGAATTTTGTCAAAATTGACATTAATTTCGTTTTCTGTAGTAAAAAATTTGCAAAACGCCTGAGCGTGTTCGAACCCAGTTTTTGTACGTACCATCAGTATTGAAATTGACCGCCATCAGCGAGACGAGGCTCGCAATTTTCCTCCTTTTTTACCATTCACGTCGATCTTTTGAGCGAGGAATAAAAAAAAACGCCTTCTTCCACTGCAAACCCTGGAGAAAAAAAAAAACAAAAAAACGACCATGGAGTTTTTCAGCTCGCGAATGTGAATGGCACAGCTAGATGGTCACAAGAAGATGCAAAAATGTTGTTTTTTCATTGGTGCAGTTGGGCCGCGATTTGCTGGACGATCCACTACGCCAAGCGTCTCCTGGAGACGCTGTTCGTCCATCGCTTCAGTCACGCGACGATGCCGCTGAGGAATTTGTTCAAGAATTGCTCTTACTACTGGCTCTTCGCCATGTACGTCGCCTATCACGTGAACCATCCTGACTTCACGGCGCCCTGTCGATGCTTGTCCTGGATTGGTCTTGCGACATTCGCCGTGTGCGAATTGGGCAACCTGAGCATTCATCTGGCCCTGAGAAATCTCAGACCGCCGGGCACGACAGTGAGAAAGATACCGATGCCTACGGGCAATCCGCTCACGATTCTCTTCAATTTCGTTTCCTGTCCCAACTACACGTACGAGGTCGGCAGTTGGATAGGATTCACGATGATGACCAAATGTCTTCCAGGTAACGAGTCAGACGGTTCTCCGTCGTTTGTTCCTTTTTCATGTGCCGCCGTGAATTTTGGGCTTGCATTGCTAGTTCTTCATTTTTCTTTGGGTCTGTTTGGCTTTTCAACGCTACTCCGTATTTTATTGAATTTATTTTTTATTGGGTTTGTAATTTTTATATTTATTTACGCTTGAGTTTGTACCGCGACGCCTTAATTTTCACGTTTATTTTTGTTTGGGTTTGTACAGTGACGCCTTAATTTTTACATTTATTTTCGTTTGGATTTGGAATTTTTTTATTTTTGCGTAAGATTATTTGCGTTTGTTTGTATTTGGAATCTTTTATTATTTTTGTTTGGGTTTATTTGGGTTTGTTTGTATTTGGAATCTTTTATTATTTTTGTTTGGGTTTATTTGGGTTTGTTTGTATTTGGAATCTTTTATTATTTTTGTTTGGGATTGTTTTGGTTTGTTTGTATTTGTACTTAGAAAAAAAATTGTTTGGGTTTGTGTGCATTGGTAATTTTTCAATTTTTTTGTTTGTTTGTTCCGGTACTCCTTAATTTTGGCATTTATACTTGTTCGGATTCGTTTGGGTTACCACTTCCTTGATTTTTATTCAACCTCGCAATGTCCGATACGCTCAGTCGTGAATATTGCGATGAAAATTCGCCAACGTACTGTCATGTACTTTTCGTGTAATTTTTGTTTTCTTTCCCATTGCAGCTGGTCTGTTCATGCTCGCCGGCGCTTATCAAATGACGCTCTGGGCGCTCGGAAAGCATCGCGCGTATAAGAAAGAGTTCCCGAATTATCCGAAGAACCGCAAAGCCATCGTGCCCTTCGTTATTTAAACGTTTTGTACTGTATAGGTCTATAATATATAATGGAGGGCAGTTTGCTCTCTCCTCAGTGGGAAAAAAGTGTCTCACACCGCTCTCACATTCTCTCTCTCGTGCCTCAATTACTTTACGGATTCTTTCGCAAATCGTCACAAAAGCAATCGGAGCTTCCTTGGCGATCGAGCATCGAATCGCGGACACAATAATCGATGCTGAATACATTTGCATGAATTCCTCAGCGTTTCGCCGCTGTCTCGAGGCGCGTCAGGTGGAAAGAAAAAGAACCGATGAATCGGCGTTTCTGAAGTCGTGACCTCCTTTGTCGCGGTGTCAATTTTGTAGACGAAATAAGAAGTAAAAAGAATACTAGCATCGTCAACGACAGCGCGATTCTTTGTCTTTTGAAAAAGAAAGCAAGAAAATTTCCGGAATTCCGTGCTTCGTTTTACCAAAGTAGAAAAAAAAAACTGAATTTCCATCGTCTGCTTTGTCAACAAACAAAAAAGAAATCCAATTTCGAAAATTTTGGGGAATGTTAGTCGAATTTTAAAAAAAGGGACAATCACTTGTTTTTTGGAAAATCATTGAGCGACGTAAGTTCATCGAGTGCTCAACGTCCTCACCACAAACTCCGTGAGTTCCTCTTGTAAGCTTCTACAATTTATGTATTTTATTATATCAAGAGGCCACATAGTACCGAGGGGCCCGAAAAAAAATTACAAAATTCTAATTTTCTTTCTGGAAAACGGTTGGTAAAAAAGAAACGCATTTTTTAACACAAAGGTACTTATATTGAGAGCCTCAAAAAAACAGCAAAGAATGCAGGAAAACAACAAAATGTGGCCGCCGGCAGAGGTGGGCTTACGTTATACGCTCAGGCAAACGTTGCGAAAAAAAAATTCATCATCTGCCGGTAGCCATGTTTTTATTATTTTTCTGTATTTTTTAGTGACTTTTTTCAGGCTCCCTTGTCAAAAAAAAAATTATTTTCTTTTCCACCAACAGTTTCCCACAAAAAAGACCCGGAACGTGGCCATTTTTTTCAGGCCTCTAGATATATGTAGCCCCTTAAAAAATGTCCATTGCTCGTAAGGAATTTTCGTCGCACAATTGTACAAACTTCTATCTCTAATTGTTTTCAGACTCAACATTTGAATTACACTGCATACGTTCGTCTGAAATTTATTCCCAACCACCAACCGCCTGAATAAAGAATTTCAATGTAAAACATTTTTATTTCTCTCCAGACTGTTGCCGTTGAGCGTCGAGCATCAATCTTTTGACGTGATCGTTGAGGGTGGCGACGATGTTTTCGCAGTCCTGCAGTTTCCGTCTGTACCGGGTCTCCAACTGTTCCCTGCCGTGGCAGGCGTCCGACAGTTTTTTTCTCGCCTCCTGAGGCGTCAATTGATTGCCGGTGGTGCCCAGGAGATTCTCCATGTCGGCCAATCGATCGCGCGCTACCTTGAGGCCCTCTCTGAGTGCGTTGATCTCGACGAGCAGTTGGACGTTGTCGTTGGTGAGTTTGTCAGTCTCGCGGCGTTCGTCTTCATCGTCGCCGCTCGAGCGGAACACCTGTTTCCTCAGCGAATAGACGGTTTTTTCGAGATGATCGCGTTGCCTGGCGAATTCACAATGTGCGCGCGCATCTTCGTCCCGCGATCTAACGAATTCCGCATCGTCGACGTTGTAGCGACGATGAAGCTGGATGACCGCGTTTTTGAGGGAATTCGGTTCCTGGATCAACTCGACAGCGTACGAGAGGTCAGTCTTAATTTTCTTTAAACTCGCGGAGGCGTTACGATTTTTGGCGATCTCTTGCTCGCAGGCACGTCTCGATCCTCTCAGCTTATCGCGCAATTCCTGCAACTGCAGTTCCAAGCTGACGTTGATCTTCTGCAGATTGATGAGTTCGTTCTCCATGTCTTGCATTTTTTCGCTCAGCTCGGCGTTGCGTCGATCTCTAGGCTCGATCTGTTCCTTGAGCTCGCGTATCTTGTAATTGAGGACGAATTTGAATTTCTCGAGTTCCTGATTGTCGCGCTTGAGCTCGTAGATTCTTTTCTCCTTGTCTCGTATCGTCGAGTCGCGCTCGTTTATTTCTTTTTTCAGATCGTTCACGTCCCTCTCGAGGTCCTGGGTGAGTTTGCGGCTCTGGGTCTGTTGGGACTGGTGGGTGTCGACCTGGTGCTTGAGGTCGTCGATTTCCTTGCGAGTGGCGAAGAATTTGTTCCTGAGGACGCCGGCCTCGCCCTTGAGCTTCAAGATCGTGCGGGACTCTTGGTCGAGGCGGGCCTCGTAATCGCTTCGCAGTTGGACGATCTCGCGATCAGCGTCGTCCTCGATCTGGCGCTTGAGCTCCTCGTGGACGAGGGCCTGATGGGCGGTCTCCTCGCGCGCCTCCGCCAGCTCCAAATTCTTCGAGTGCAAACGCGCCTCGTGGCTGATTCTGGTCGATTCTGCTTCCGAGAGTCTCGTTCTCTCCAGTCGGCCTATCTCGTCCTCGTAATCGCGCCTCATCGCTCTCATGCGCTCCTCAAGGTCACTGTACTTCTCGTACTCCTTGATCAACTTCGCGTCGTAGCTCATCTCCGTACGCGCGAGCTCGTCCTCGTGGCTCTTTCTCATACGCCCGATGTCCACGTTCACGCTGTTCATCTCGTTGCTTCGCTCATCCTGGATCGTCTCGATTTTCAGTCGCAACTCGGCTATCGCGTCGCAGTAGACGCGATGGAGGTCGCCGATCTTCTCGTTGTGACGGATCTCCAGTTGTCGCAACTTGTAGGCGTGCTCGGTCTCCGACTCGCGTATCCTCACGACGAGCTCCTCGATCTTGCGCACCTTTGGAGAAATCACGCACATCAGAACACGCGGCTTGTTCGAGCTTGACGAGGTCGATGATCCTTGTCAAGGTCATTGCGAGCGAGTCGTCCACGAGGCTGCCACGGTACACGTTTGATTGGGTCCTGGTCGGAGTTGAGGTCGGTTTGCAATGGAATCGTAGGGTGCTTCTTGTTTTGCAGTTTTTGGAAAAGCGTCACCCCGCTATTCCCTTAGCGACTAAAAAAATAAGTCGTATTTAAAAAAAAAATTTGAATGAATTTTAAACGTCGCTGAGGTATGTCAAAGTTTGAAAATTGCAATTCGAGTTTTGGGAGATGAGCCTTCAATTCGGGGGTTGAAAATTCAAAATGAAATTCTCGGAGAACTATTGACCGGACGAATTCGCCGCTGTGGAAGAATTTGTAGCTTGAACCCTCAGCTACATTTTTGTCCACAGCGCCAAACTCGTATCTCTTTATTTTCGGTCAATTGTTTTCCCAGAATTTAATTCTTTATTTTCAACCCCTGAGAGGGGTTCGAAAAAGCAAAATTCAAGGGGGGTCCATGGGAACGAAAATATAGAGAAAATTATTCTCTACATTTCGTACATTTAAACCATCCCCGAAAAATCGATTGTTTTTGAGTTATTCAATAAATAATTTTTTTGTTTATACTTCAACAAGTCTTTTGGGGTGGAGATATTATTAGGGAGAAATGATCAAATACTCGATCGACGCGTCTTTTCAAGGGCTACAACGTTCCCATTTGAACAAAAATTGTATGAATTTTTCCCAAAGAGTTATCGAATGAAAACTGATTTTTCAAAATTTCACGCCACTTTTTCACCCCCAAAATGAACTTTCACAACTTTGGCGCTGTAGACAAAAATAAAACCCAGATTTTTCTGACCATTTTGGCTCCCAGCGCCGACCTCGTGGGGATTGTAGTTTGGCATTAATCCTCCCCCATCCCCTTAAAAAAAAACCTACACCCCGATTTTTAGGCAAACTTGGATTTAGCACCCGCGGCACCTACAAAATCACCTGTCAAAAAACTAGCCTTCTCCTATTGTTTCCGATTCCAATATACAGTACAACTGTACTAAAGGCAATTTACCGTTTTAACCTTTTCGTGTTTGAGAACCAGTTTAAACTGACAAAACCGGAACTCAAAGCGATAACTGATATTTGTGTTTCCATTGTTGCAATTTATATATTAGGGGTACAAGTGAGTGTTAAAGGATTTACAAGAGAGGGCGTTACTAGTATTAAATCACATCGGATCATAACCTAACCACCTTCATGTTAAAGCGTCATCATTAGGCTTCAGTTTTCAGTACGTCTCATTTTGTCGAAGTGTGAACAACATAGTTTTTTTGAACTCCAAATATGTCGACTTTTGTGCCAAAGAAACGCAATTTGCGGTAAGCTTTACCTTTCTGATTCCATTTGAAAAAAAAGGAGCTGAAGGTCATCGATTGCTGTGTGAAGCTTATGGGGCCCATGCTCTATCAATCTCAACTTGTGAGTACTGGTTTAGACGGTTTAAAAGTGGTGGTTTTGACACGGAGGATGAGGAACGTGAAGAAAGGCCACAAATGTTTGAAGATGCAGAATTGGAGGCATTATTGAACGAAGACTCGTGTCAAATGCAAGAAGAACTTGCAGAATTGTCGGGGACGCCTTTAACAATTTTTGCACAATAAAGCACCAGTTTTCGCAAAAAATCCTTCAAAACTTAATTGTACCCCTAATAAGATGCTGGTTTCAAGCTCATGCGACATGTTCGGCACCAAGAAAAGACTTGCGGCTCGCAAAAGAGCTTAAAAACTTTGAAAACATAAACGAAGCTATGGCAAAAGCGGCATTAAAAAAGATCTTAGGCCATTTGTAGTAGCTGTCAGGAGAGCGTGTTGCACTCGCTTTTTTCGACGAAGACATTTCCGCGGAAACCAAACAGAAAATGGTGACCGCGCTAGATGAAGGTTCAAACTTCAGTCCCAAACGCCTAAGCTCGAATTTCAATTGCATAATTGAAAAAATATTGAAGACTTTCAGTCCAGCAATACTTGGAGATTTTTTAATATTCTTGGAATTTCGTCAGCATTTTTGAGGAAAGAAACTTGTCTTTGGGGCGAAGATGAAGACTACAATGCTGCCAGGGGCATAGTACGTTTTATGCGAGTCGTGTACGATATTGCGAAGCGAGGACTGGCCTTAATTGAAGAGTATAATAAATGAATTACCACAAATAAAGAACAAAACCTTTTGGTGGTAAAACAGCACAGACAGAAGTACCCCAATACCAAAAAAGTACATTATTAGCATAGTGTACTTCTTTTACTCTCAATTGGTTTGTTTGCCTAATGTTTCAATTTTCGTATCACAACTGTACATGGGTGTTACGCATATGGATAGCTGGAAAACTCAGGGAACTTCTTTCCTCCTAGAATAATCAGGAAAAAGTCAGGGAATTTTGAAAATTCTCTGGAATGTTTCCAAAATTAACATTTCGCAAGAATTACGAAAAATGAAACCGAATTGAAAAAAAGCTGAAAAGTATAAAATGAATATTTTGGTATCTTCTTAATATTTATATTATTCTTCGTTATATACAAAAAAGTGATGTCAGTGCCAAACATTGGAAATTTTTAAAACTAAAAACTAATTTATTCTAAACCTCTATACATTTGCATTCGATTTGTCGATGCACAACAACACAATTATTATTGTAGATAAGTGTTTATATTTATTTTTCATTTATTGGCACCGACATAAAAATTTCTGTTTATCATAAAGAACAGGTTCTGTGTTTGCTTTCAACGTTTTTTTTTACTTTACAGTGTTATGAATTATTTTTCGAATTTCCCCTTTTTTTATTTAAGGTATTTCTATACGTACACGTATGAGCCAAAAGTTTCAGCCGAAGCGTATAGTAACATCCAATGACTATAGGATGCTGTTGGTTGTAAATTTTTGACAGAGCTTGTACCCTCTATATGTCCCACACATTCGCACCTCATGCATAGATAGGTCTCATACTCGTATAGAGAGGGGCGCTGTAATCGTGGCAAAAGCGCGATTTTCCTGCAGTCATAGCGTTGAGTTTCCTACGATCCGTCTTGCGCGAAATATTTTATATAAACAAAAAAAGCGTGAAAATGTCAACCCAAGTGCGATACAAAGGAAAGTTTACAAGAAAAAAGGCGCTTGCTAAAAGACTGAAAGCTGGGGCAGCCATGTGTCAAGCAAATGCGGCTAAACGCGATGAGAATAACCATAACCTCAACGATCAGCAACAAAAATTCGCTGTCGAAGGACGTCGGATCGTGGATTTACAACATCTTACCGACAGTTTAAATTGTATTCGCTGTAACAAAGACAAATACATGCATAAATTGAACAAATTAAATTTGTTTGCAGAATAAATTTATTTCACATCCGTCTCAGAATTCCTAGAATGCGGGGAAAAAACACGCTTCCATTCCGTTACAGATGGTTGGGCCCGAGTTTGGTGTGGAATAAAATAACCACTTTTTATAAGTCGATATCTCCGAAAATAAAGGGCAAAGTTTGTCATTTTTAAAAAATCAATCTCACAATACTACTGCGTACACGTGTGTTTTTATTTTGAAATCCTTAGATCCATTTAGAACCTATATCGAGAAATGCGACCAAACTCCTATCGGTTTACGTGTTAGGTATAGGGATCGCGTACAAAAATACCCATATTCAATTGCAATTATCTCACAAACTAAACAGTGAATCGAATTAAATGTTTGGGCATCATTCCATAAAGGTCATATCTACACCATACTTAGATTTCAGCCAATTCCTAAGATTTGACCAAAACTACAGAACTACCTCAATTTTAATATTTAACATTTTCATATATTTAATCTTTAAAAAATTATGCTCTTCATTTGACCCCACCCAGATAGAACACTAACGTATAATATACGTATATACGACGTCGCTATCGACGTCTGTAAGACGTATTTAGTGCGTATACCATAGAGCTAAAAGTCCGGCTAATATCCGTATACTGTATGTATATTCTACGTTTATTAAACGGTATATTTGACGTATATAAGATGTCGAAAATACGCCAAATATATTGTTTAACCAGCGTAGAATATATGTACATTATACGGATATTAGCCGAACATTTAACTCTCTAGTATACGTACTAAATACGTCTCATAGACATCGATGGCGACATCGTATTGATGTATATTAGACATATTATAAAAGCCTTATATACGAATAATCAATTCATAAAGAATGTATACCATACGTATGGTATCGTATTTTATACGTATGGTATACGTAAAAATATGTATGGTATACGTATTTTATACGTATGGTATACGTAAAAATCGATCGATGAAATAACATTTCATTGGTAGAATGCCATTAGATTTTTTATTGATCTCCATGTTCTTTCGTAATATCGATTCAAAGTTTAAATATGTACAGTGAGAGCCCATCTTATTGTATAAAGAGTGCCGGCGTATTCGTCATCCGTGACAGCGGTGCTCATCATTTTTTTAATTCCTTGGCGTCAAGACGCTGCCACGTCTCTTGATATATGCCAAGAATTCAAGTATATAGTCAGATAACTAAACGTACTTGGTACGGCGTACCGAGATTGTACCCTATGGCGTACTCCACATCAGCGGTACATCTGCAGGACGTGGTTATCTGGGTATTAGTGTTAACTATTTATATGGTGTATTATATATATCCCAGATCGAACAGGAATCGCTAATATACATATATAACATGTATATATGTATATGATATATATGTGTATACATCCATGATAGACCTGTATTATACGAATATTCAATGTGGATTGTGGATCTATTTAACTGATAATAGTGAAAGAATTTCATATATGTATATTTTACGTACATTGGACGTATTTTTTCAACATTATCTCCGTGGAATTTTGTACATCTCATATACGTATAATAGTCGTTCATTATCCTAGGATTGTGATTCCTGGATCTGAAGCTATTTAATGGACGTATAATATACGTATATTCAACATCAAAGATTCAACGAAAGAAGAACGAACAGAATCCAATAATGGTATCACAATCGTAATATAATGAACGAATATTATACGTATTGGGTGTACAACTTAATCCGGTCCGTTTTTTTGCTTAAAATACGCACTTATTTGAATGATAAAATGAATTAATACATCAATCAAAATATTGTCCATCGCTAGCCACTACTTTTCCCCATCTTTCTGGTAATTTATGAATTTCGTCGCGGAAGAAGCGTTCATCTTTTGAAGCCCAGAATAAATCGAGCCAATTTTTGATACCTTGTTGTGACGTGAAGCGTATTCCAGTCAAAGCGTTCTGCATCGATCGAAACAAATGTTAGTCGGAAGGGGCAAGGTCTGGGCTATAAGGCGGCTGAGCCAGAATTTCCCACCCGCTGTTTTCCAAATAGTTTTTAACCACAATAGCAACGTGAAGCCGAGCGTTGTCATGTTAAAAGATTATGGACTCGTGTCTGGTCGCATATTCTGGACGTTTTTTGGCTATAGCTCGCTTTAAACGGATCAATTGTTGCCTGTAGAAGTCTCCCGTGATGGTCCCACAAGCATTCGGTGGGCTTCGGCTGCACTTTTCTCCCAATTGAAACAGATAAGCACCTGCAAATGGTGCTTATTTGGGAAGAAATTCGACATTTTCACCGCAGTAAAAATTAGACTTGATGCGCAAATCTCAAGGGTCTGTAAACGATATTTGGTTAAGAGATGTTGATACTTCATGATATAGCAAAAATCAGCTGTTGCCGTCAACCATTTATAGCACCTAGAGCCATCTTTTGAAAACGGACCGAACTAAGTTGTACACCTAATACATGGGATGCACAAAATTCCACGGAGATAATGTTGAAAAAAACACGTACAATGTACGTATATAATACGTGATATTGATAGCAATGCAGTTGAATTAATTTTTATTGTTGAGTAGTTCCTTATTGTTGAGATTTTCCTTATACATATAATATATGTATATAATTTGATGTCTCATACTTGTACGAGGGGGGACCCATAAGTTCCGGGAATTACGCTATGGTGGGGAGGGAGAGTGGGGGAACCTATTCTCTGACCATAAGTTCCGGGAATTACGCTATGGTGGGGAGGGAGAGTGGGGGAACCTATTCTCTGACCACATGTCCGTTAGTGTCACGCCACCTGCGTCAGTGTGCAAAGTTGTGTCGCTGTGAGTGCATCGGTTCGGCTGTAAGATTTTTTTTAGTAAAACAACTGTTTACATTTCGGCGTAAACGTAATGGCAGATTGTCGAGAACAACGCGCGGCTGTGAAATTTTGTTTCCTGTTGGGGAAATCGGCCGCGGAAACTATTGTTTCCGCCGCCATGACACCGATTGTCCACCCCCCATACTCACCGGATCTAGCCCCCTGTGACTTCTTTTTGTTCCCCAGACTCAAAAGGAATATGAAAGGAAAGCGTTTTGCCACTGTGGAGGAGGTGAAACAAAAATCGCTGGAAGGCTTAAAGAACATCCCGATGAGTGAATTTAAAAACTGTTTTGAACAATGGAAGAATCGTTTGGAGAAGTGCGTTGTGGTCAATGGCGAATGCTTTGAAGGTGATCAAAATTTGGTGTAAAAATATTGAGAAATAAAGAAGTTATGACGAAATTCCCGTTTTTTTGGGTCCCCCCTCGTATAATATACGTGAAATATACGTATGTGAAATTCTTTCACTATCATCAGAGAAATAGCTCTACAATATACGTTCAATATACGTATAATACAGGTCTATCATAGACGTATACATATCATATACATATATACATATAATATATGTATATTAGACCTTCCTGTTCTATCAGGGCAGTCTCCCTGGAATATTTTCAAAACCTGTGTGAAAAACCTGAGCAAGTCAGGGAATTTCTGAGTCAATAATGCGTAACAACCATGCTTTAGCTTTCTAATCCAAAAAAATACTAAAAGTACATTTTAAAAAAAACATTCGCTGGTAGCGATCCCTAATTTTGAGATAAAAAATACGAAAAAAAGTCAATGGTTTTTTAGGTAGAACAAAAGGGTGACGCGCGACAAAAAAAATGTCCCAAATAAGAAGCACCCTATTGACCAGTGAGCAGCGAGGCATGCTGCCAAGATCGGGTGTAAACGGATAAAGATCAGGTCAGTGACCTTGACAAGTCGGGTTTCAAGGTCGAACCCGTCGTATTCGTCGTACCTTGTCCTCGAGCTCGTCCTTACCAACGAGTATCTCGTTGGTCCGTGTAGCGGTGAATTCGAGATCTCGAGTCAGGGTGACCTCGCTCTTGGTGACACGCCAGAAGCAGAGGGTGCCGTCCTGGCCGGCGGACACGAGGACTTTCTCGTCGTAGCTGAGACAGATGCAGGTCACGTCGTCGCAGTGAAGATGAAATTCCCTGCTGTCGGGAGGATCCTGCAGGGGATAACCTAGAAAGAGTACAGCGCCTCCGGGGCAACCGATGAAGATCCCAAAGTCGTCTTTGCTCATCGCCAGTACACGAGTTCCCATTTCGGCCGCGTGGAGCTCTCGGGTAACCGAGTTCTCGCGTATCTCGCGGATTTTATCGTCGTTGGCAATGCAGTAAGCAGTGAGGCCGTCGGCCGTGAGGGCGACGTCGTTGAGGCTGATGGCTTGCTTGAGGACGACCTCGTAGGTGCGACGACCGTTGCTCGTGTCCCACCCGTAGATGGCGCCCTCGCTACCGACGCTCACGAGCCTGTCGTCGTTGCGCGACCACGCGACGCTCCTAACCCTACCCGTGTGGCCTTTCAGGAAGAAACGACAGGCGAACGAGATCGTGCTGTAAATTTGTATGACGTTTCCGTTGACAGCCGCGAACATGTGACCGCCCTGGCTGAAGGAGACGACGCTACACGTTCGCACGGGAATTTCCTGGACAGCCGAGAGATCGTCAACGAGGATCGTCATGAAACGGAGCTTGTCGCTGAAGCCGATGAGGCAGAAGAGACCACTTGGATGGAGCGCCACGCTGTAGATGTCCTCGTTGTATTGTTTCGTCAACAGGAGGCTCTCGGTCTCGTAGTCCCAAATTCTCACGCTTCGATCGTCCTCGCCGAAACTCAAGAGGACCGACTTCCAAGCGCACCCGGAGAGACCACCGATCGAACCGTGATGGAGGTACTGACCCATGATCGACAATGGCAGCACTTGCGCGCCGTCGCCGCTACCCGGAGCACCAACCTGGGGAAAGTCATCCGTAAATGTGAGGAATCAATGGGACGGACATCGGTACGAATATTCTTGAATAATTCAAAACGAACACCACGCCAGCAAAACGAACACGATATTGATTTCCAAGTACATTATTAGTTAAAATATTAATATTTTATTTTCCCTGAAAAATATTAAGCAAATGTCTGAATTGGTTAAAAAATTATGCGAAAATAAAATTTGTTTCTTGCGCATTTGGTTGAAAAAATTCAACCAAATCGTGGCCGAGCGCCACCGAAATTATGGGTGTGTGGAAACCCGTAGTTCTCGGAGTAACCGCTTGGTGCCGCACGCGCGGTCGTTTCTCGTAAGCGTAGCGCGAACCGATCTACTTAAACGCCGGAGAAACTAAAGAGTATCGCTTCTTGGCCTGTGGCTAAGATCAAAGTGTAGTATCTGTTCTTATCAGTTGACCATCTGATATTCTCTCCATCGATATTCCATTGGATATCTGATATTCTCTCCACTATTATCGTGCATTATCATTCTAATGCTCACTTTTTATTTAAGATTTAAAACAAATTGAAAAACATACGTCTCATGGTATATTCGTTTCGATGCAGTAAAGAAATACAGGGTGTCCAATAGGAAGTTGCTAAAACTAAATAAGTGTCTCTTCCCTCCATGAATTCAATAGGGGTCCCTTTTTCTAAGGCGCATACCTGAGGCCCCGCAGTTTTATTCCAGCCGTGGTTGAAGCAAGTACGCGCGCGTCAAAATGAGTGAGCTCACCACGGAAGAAAAAGTATATCTTATTGGGTGCTTCTTCTCGAGGGGAAAAAATTATAGTAATGCGTATAGAGGGTTTCGTACTAAGTTTGGAACTCATAGAGTTGCCAGCAAAAACACTCTGAAAAGGTAAGAATTTAATATTTATTCATATTCATCTATCACAC
The DNA here is from genome assembly GCA_944452715.1 of Ophion slaviceki. NCBI lineage: Eukaryota > Metazoa > Arthropoda > Insecta > Hymenoptera > Ichneumonidae > Ophion > Ophion slaviceki. Next base: position 44,359,801 of record OX101789.1, on the reverse strand, counting down.
AACTTGTGTTTCAATTCAATTAAACTGCATTGAAGTAATTTTACGTTAATTTTTGTAGGATAATCGATAACTTCGTGAAGTATGGTACACTCCAGGACCGTAGACACGAGTTGCCAGGTCCATCTGTTACGGTGACTACACCAGAGAAGATCAACGAAGTTGAGAATTATTTCAAACAAAATCCAAATGATTCGATTCGGAAAGCTGCTCAAGCATTAAAAATAACCAAATCATCATTACACAACATTTTGAAATATTTTTAAAAGTTTCATCCGCATAAAATAAGCACTCATCAATTGTTAACTGAACATGCCATGACGAAACGCATCGAATTTTGTAACACTATTACGGGAATGTTTGAAGCCGAAAAACTTAATGAGAAATTGATTATTTATTCCGATGAAGCACATTTTTGGATGAATGGGTACGTAAACAAGCAAAATTACCGGTTCTGGGGAACGGAAAATCCCAACATATCGCTAGCGAAGTCCCTTCATCCACAGAAAGTAACGGCAGGGGCAGCGATTTCAGTAAAAGAAATTTATTTGCAATTCTTGGAATCTACGGTAACAGGAGAGAGTTACAAACAGCTTTTGGAAACGAAATTCTTCCCTTATGCAAAAAAGAGGGGACGTTAAAAAATTTTACTTCATGCAAGATGGAGCGACGCCGTACCGGACTCATGAGGTGTTTGAAGTTATTCATCGCGTATATGGGACTCGAGTAATCGGTCTGGGGTACCCTAAATTTGCTCAAGGCGGACTAGAATGGCCTCCGTACTCACCGGACCTGAACCCTTGTGATTTTTTCTTGTGGGGTTACATTAAAGATCATTGTTACGCTAAAAACCCCAGCACAGTAGAAGAACTGATCGCGGCCATCCAGGAAGTGGTTCGCGGCATTACGAACGATATGTTGGACACAGTTTTTCGCAGTTTTCAAAAGAGAATTGATTTTTGTGCACAATCTAACGGTTCGCACTTCGAAAATATCTATCATTAATCACTGTACTTTTTCGTTATTTTTATATGATGTAATAAATTGACATAAAAAATATTTTACTGGGTTTTATTTATGTGCGTTTAAAACTGCAGTTTCCTCTATTCAAAGCAATTTGGCTTTTCTGATTCTGTGCACGTGTTTTAAAATGACAGTCGATTAGTTTCAACAACTTCCTATTGGACATCCTGTAATTAATTCTATTGATTATATTTTTGTACGAAATATAAAATGTTGTAGCAACCGCTTAATTATTTCATCCATACATCTACGGATTGCATATAGAATGATTTCAATAGAATATCATTTTATTCGAAGCATAATGTAGATATTCAGAGAACGCAAGAGCTTTTTCAAATAAAATAATATGTTATTTAAATCAATCACATTTTCCAATATTTTATAGTATTGTAACAATCTCATATATCGTTGGCACTCCGCAGCAGCACATTTATTTGGATCAACCAATATATTCTTTGGATTCAATTGGTTTTTTTTTCTCAGTGTACAGCTATAGTTTTTCCCCCGTTTCAGTCGCATAGTTTCCCATTTGTGTGATTTTAAACAGAACCGAACCGTATCACTCGGTGGAGCAGCGGGTCCCCACAATTTGGCGAGGAACAGTTGAGACCACCCGGTCGTCACCAGGAGGCTGTCGTAGCTCGGATTCGAGCTGATGGCGTTGATCCTATAGAGTCGCCGATCGATCGCCCGTTTGGACACTTGTTCAGGCACCACGTAGACATGCCTCCTCGTGTACTTGTGCTGTCCCTCGCGTTCCCAGACGACGATCCTTCCCGGGCCAAAGCCATGAGCGAAGCCCCGCTGGAAGGCGACGAGGCAACGGATCTCGTTCGGCCACGAGGCACCATCTTCGCCTTCCTGGAACAAACTCGTCTGCGAGTCCGCGGCCACCACGTACTCCTCGCGTATCTTCAGGTTCATAAAACTCGCTTCCGACATTTTGTAGACGTTCTTCAAGTCGCCGTTCTCGAGATAGAGGACACGACCGTCGAGGGTGCCGACCAAGAGCCTGTCCGTGTTCAACCACGCCAACGAGGAGACCAGAAGAGTCTCGGACTTTGCGTAGCCGTACGGGCGCCAAACGGTCTCGGAGACGGTGAGAAATTTGAAGGCGTAGATACCACCGAGCGCCACCACGCCACCGTCACCGGGATTGCAGCTCACGCAGCTTATCGTCGATTGGGGAATTTGCGGATTGGCCAATTTTATGCTCGACTCGACCTTGCCCTTCTCCCAAGCGTAGTAGAGCATCGTCTGGTCGGGCGGACCCGTCACCGCCGCCAAACAACGACCGTCGTGACTGAACGAGACGCAAGTGAATCTCGTCACACCTGGCGCGTCGTAAGGCACACCCAGGGACTTCTTTCGCTTCAGGGTACTCGCGTCGTAGATACTTATCGTTGGCTTCTCACCGATCTCACACACCGCCACGTATTTCCTTTGGAAAGAGGGGGGGTTTAGCTTCTACTGTGCGAGCTTGAAATTTGAAAAATAACATTTTTATCGCGGTCTTTTATAGCCTAGGGGCTTGCGGGACTATAGCAGTGTGAACGCTGAAAATTTGGGTGATTTTCGGGAATTTTTTGGAAGAAAAGTACTCAGTTAAATGTTTCGGAAAATTGAGAATATATTTGGCTATATTTGACCTATGTTACATAATTTTTTCATAGAAAAATATTGAGATCCAAGCGACTTATGCGCTGCCTTCGGAGGCGCCAAAAGAAACCTCGAATTTTGTCGAAAATCAACGAAATTAGTCGTATGGACAATTTCCTACCTACAAAGAAGTTCATCGAGCATGAACCTGAACAAATGTGGAATGTCGCTAACGTGACGATGATTAACACCAGTTTCAGGGAACAAGTTATCATGGACCTGAACGACGAATACTCCGTATATTTGCTACCAAGAGGACGAATGTACAGATGGTTGTCTTTGGGGGCGTCCATTAATTACGTGAGGCGTTTAGGGGGGGGAGGGGGTTGAGCGAAATCTCACCCAATCTCACGTGGGGGAGAGGGGGGCTTCGGCGAATATCACGTAATTTTAGTAATTTTAGTAATCACATAATTTTTATCACGTAGGGAGAGTCTCCCTACTACTTTACATGGTGGAGTAAATGGTACTACAACCGCAGTTACTTCTACTACAATTTATTTTCCGTGAACGTATGCATTTTGAAAAATTTCACGTGAGATTAGAGAAGGGGGGAGGGGGTCGAGCAAAATCTCACGACATCTCACCAGGGGGAGAGGCGGGGTCGAAAAATCGCCAAAATCACCTACGCAATCACCACGTAATTAATGGATGCCCCCTTTAGACGCTCCGACCAGCTGTTGGAATTGTTCCACACCTTCTCGCAAGAACTTGGCGATCCTCGTACGCAAATATACGGAGTATTCGTTGTTCAGGTCTATGATAACCTGTTCACCGAAACTGGTGTTAATCATCGTCACGTTGGTGACCTTCCAAATTTTTCCAGGCTCAAGCTTGATGCACACTCTTTGTCGGTAGGAAATTCTCCATACGACTAATTTTGTTGATTTTCGATAAATTCATAATGTTGCTGCTGCTGTTGTTGTTGTTGTTGGATATTCAGTTGAGAGAGCCTTTTGAACAGACCATCGATGTCACTTTTCGATTGAATAAGTTGTTTATTTCGTTAATGTCTTCCAGAAATAATTAAATTCTAGCTTTCAATTTTTTCCGTTTATAATTGTGATCTTGCATTCAGCGATTACTCCGAATCAACTGATGGAGCATCGCAGAAGCCCGCCCTTTATATGCCTAACCCCACTCTCTAGAATGTTCGAAACGAAGTCAGCTTAGATCATCATCGATATCCCGGTCGCCATTTTCTGCATCTAACCTGTTTCACAATGATGTCGCCACGGAACATTCCAGAACATCTCTCCTTGTATAACACGATGACCCCGGGAAAAAAGTTCATATCTGAATATATCTGAATCATATCTGTAGAATCAGATATGATCAGACAAGAAAAATGGCCATATCTGTTCATGTAGTGTCATGACAGATCATGTGTGCTTATATCTGAGCATGTATGATCATATCAAAGCCATTTTGATAATTTTGAGAGCAGACCCGTCCTTATCGCAGCAGGTCTGACCAGATCCAATCCTCAGGCAAGATCTGATCTTGTTGGACCAGATCTGATCTTGTTGGACCAGATCTGATTTTATTGGGCCAGATCGGATCATGTCGGGTAGATCTGATTTTATTGGGCCAGATCTGATCATGTCGGGCAAATCTAATCTTATTGGACCAGAACTGTCTGTCCGTATAAGAATAAAATACCGTGGATCCCAGTAGACCTGGACAACTATGAACAATAGACCTGTCCATATGATAGAATCATAGTTTATCTGAACTATCAGACCAGGTATGACTCCGACTATATCAGAGCAAATCTTACCCTGTTGAGACAGATCAAATCTTGTTAGTGCAGTCATGAAGATATTAAAATGTTTGCATATATAGAGCGGGGTTATTAACACGTCATCACTTGAAGTGTTAATAATTAATAATATTATAGTAATTCACATGATCACATCTAATAGAGCCAGGTGAGGTGCCATATCTGATCGGATATCGTCCCATATCCTCATATATCGTTTCATATATTCAGATCTTTTCATGTGTGAACAACTGAACTGCCCAGGAAAAAAGTTCATGTCTAAATGGATATGTTCATATATGTTTCAGATATTCTCATATATGTATCAGATATATTCATATCTGACATTTTACAGTATCATATATGATTAGGTCCGATCATATCCCACATCACATATGCATATATAAGATTATATCTGATCAAATAGAGTATCTGACCTGACCATGTATGAACTTATATCTGTTTATATCTGGCTAAGTACCAAGGCGAGTTGGTACCGTAAATTCGTATCTGAACATACATGTGATATGTGAACGCATCCATTCGTATAAGATCATATCCGATCAAATACGGTACCAGACTCTGCTATATAGATCTCATATATGTTTTTATCTGGTCGCGGGTACCAAGGCGAGTTGGCAGCGTGAAACCATATCTTAACATATATGATGTGATATATGAGCAGGCACGTTCACATAAAATTCTATCCCACCAGATACGATACCAAACCTGGAAAATATACGAAGTCTTATACACTCATACCTTATCGTATATGCTCTTCAGTTGTTCACACATGAAAACGTCTAAATATATGAAACGATATATGAGGATATGAGACGATTTCCGATCAGATACGGCATCTCACCCGACTGTATTATTAACCCCACTCTATATATGTACACATTTCAATATCTTCATGACTGCTCTAATAAGGTTTGATCTGTTTCAACAGGGTAAGATTTGCATTTATATAGTCGGAGTCATACCTGGTCTGATAGTTAGGATAAACTATGATTCTATCATATGGGCAGGTCTATTGTTCATAGATATCCAGGTCTACTGGGATCCAGGGTATGTTATTCTTATACGTTCAGATCTGGTCCGGTAGGATCAGATCTGTCTGACATGATCAGATCTGGTCCAACAATATCGGATCTTGCCTGGGGATTCGATCTGGTCAGACCTGCTGCGATATGGACGGGTCTGCTCTCAAAATGATAAAAATAGCTTTGATATAATCATACATGCTCAGATATAAGCATATATGATCTGTCATGACACAACATGATCAGACCTGGCCATTTTTCTTGTCTGATCATATCTGATTCTACAGATATGATTCAGATACATTCAGATATATTCAGATATGAACTTTTTTTCCCGGGTGCATATACGATAAGGTATGAGTGTATAAGACTTCGTATATTTTCCAGGTTTGGTATCGTATCTGATGGGATAAAATTTTATATGAACGTGCCTGCTCATATATCACATCATATATGTTCAGATATGGTTTCACGCTGCCAACTCGCCTTGGTACCTGACCAGATAAAAACATATATGAGATCTATACGGCGGAGTCTGGTACCGTAATTGATCGGATATGATCTTATACGAACAGATACGTTCACATATCACAACATGTATGTTCAGATACGAATTTACGGTACCAACTCGCCTTGGTACTTAGCCAGATATAAACAGATATGAGTTCATATATGGTCAGGCCAGATACTGTATTTGATCAGATGTGATCTTCTATATGCATATGTGATGTGGAATATGATCAGACCTAATCATATATGATACTGTAAAATGTCAGATATAAATGTATCTGATACACATATGACAATATCTGAAACATATATGAACATATCCACTCAGACATGAACTTTTTTTCCCGGGACGTTATGATTGAAGATCATCATTTTTTATCCATACAGTAGACTATACCCGAATCTTCTAGAACGATCGAGAACACACTCATATTACCTCGCTTCCATACCCTGCATGAGCTCAAATCAACTGCGTAGAATGCCATTAACTCCGGCTTTCCTATGACTCCCTCACAATGGGGTAAATAATTCCCGGAAATCTGTCTTTGAAATACCTCCTTCCCCTATAGTCCATGATCATCCGTTCAAGACCTTGAACGATGACATATTATTATTATTATTATTATTATTATTAATAATAATAACATTCTATAATCACTAAATCAACTGCGTAGTTTATTATTATTATTATTATTGTATATTTAACGGGATAAACAATTCCCGGAAATCTGTCCTTGGAAATTCTCCCTCCGCCGTAACATTATTGTTATTATTATTCGTCTTCTTATTATTATCATTATTACCATATTCCCCAATTATGTATTATTATTATTATCTTCTGTAACTCGACACCCCGCACCCCTCCCCCTCACCCGCTCGTCGTCAAGTGATCCAGAACTCTCATTGTATATCTACTAACCCTATACATTTTTGAAAAACTTCATTATTACTAACATTTTATATAAAGATTGAATATTGAATATTCATCGAGTTTGTTAATTGATATATGTAGATTAGTTAGTTAATTGATAGTTAGTTGATATATGTATTTTGTTAATTGATATATGTAGACGTCTTATGATCGATCATTAATACTTATTTAAGGTATTCACGTATTTATGTGAAGCTTTCTGTATGGATAAAGAAAAAAAAGAATTGTCGATTATATAAATACATTGAAAAAGTGTAAATTAATAAATATTAAATATATTTACATTGGTAAACTAAATATTTAATTAATAATGAATTATGATATAATAATAAATGTATTATTATTAAATATATAATATGTTTATTATTATATTTAATTAAATATGAAATATATAATTATCTCAATATTGATATAAATATATGATTATTATCATAGACAAAATGATTAATAAACGCATTATTTTTTAAATAACTTCATTATTATTTTAATTTGTTGGCGTAGCTTGTAGCATTGTCTGTCGTATGACCAGATGATTTTTTGATACGTTGACCCATTTTGTAATAAAAAATTATTAATGTTGTGTTTTTCCCTTGAAAGTCGAACCTTTTTTACAGCTTGCCATTTTTGTAATCTTCGAAATTTCAATGAAATATCCGGTCATCCTCAAGTTTTATTATTGTACTAAAAGAACATTTCTTATTTTTCATTTGAGATGAGCCTAGTTGCCAGAAGCACCTGCACCGATTGGCCATACGGCAACGGCGGAACTTTCATTAAACAATAATAATAACTCTATTGTTTATCAACAATTTTCAATGAAAAAAAAATAAAACTTGGCAAGAATGGGTATCAGTTGTGTGTAAAATGCTGACCTCGTCAGCCAATACTTTCATCAGAAAACAATATTGAAAATCGATCTTTTTGGGCCCCAAGCAGACCCCTTGAGTTTGCATTTTCCTTTCGTCTTTGATTGAACAAGAAAGAAACTTACTTGCTAGGCGTAACCGCAATAATATTGATCTTGTGTTTGTCGGGCAAGCGAAGAAGTCGCTGTCGCCGTTGCGAAAAATTGTGAAAGGCCAGGGCATTTCCAACCGGATACAAGATTTCCGTGTCCGTAAGGTGATGAACGTTCCCATCGACGTCGCTTTTTAAACCGTAAAGTACTCGAGACTGGAGCACGGGCACCGCCATACTTAAGATACGGATTTTTATTCAATACTGTGCGATTCTTAAGACTTTTCTTCCTGTCAAGTCAATTATGTTAGGTTTTTTCACGACACATATATATATATATATATATATATATATACGTTAATTATAATCTACGGAGTAAAAAAAATAGTAACCCCAACGTGAAAAAGTGCGATCTGTCAGCGCGAGCGCTGATTTCTACACTCGACAACAGTTTCCCAGGCAACGAATGAAGACGGGATTGGAATGCCCTCGCGGCCAACGATCGAACTTCCGCAATCAGTTTTCGCTTAGCAACATGGACGTCTCACGTGCACGAGCAGCTGCCGCTTTCATCGTAATGCATCACATTATCCACAAAAAACCGAAACGAAAAGTACGTTGGAGGATGAAAATATTGTTCAACAATAGAATGCAGTATGGTGTGAAACTTGAGTATGGTGGAAGACATGAGATATGAAGCCATTGACGACCCGGGAAAAAATGGACATATGTAAACATAAATGATCATGAACGAAATTTGTCTCTACATAATCACATATAGTAATATATAGCCATATATAATTATATAGAGATAAATTTCGTTCATGATAATTTATGACAAGATCATACATGATTATGTTTATATATGTCCATTTTTTCCCGGATATACAAATATATATGTACAAATACTTTTTTTTTAATACAAGTATAAAATATGATTATATGAAGAAATACAATTTGTGTTGACGTATTTGTGATATGCTGGTAAATAAATAATACCGAAAAAAATGTATAATTTGTATATATATTAACAATTATTTAAATCACCATTTTAGTACGTTTATAATAAGACAATAAAACTTTATCAGCATCACATGCTGATTTTGCTGCTTATGGACAGTATTATATGAAAAATGGCACGCAGTATACATGATCTTATAGGATATCAAAACAGTTTGTAGTGGTATATATATATAATAGAGTTTTATTTACACAACTTGTTATAAAGTTTTTTACAAAGTCTCTTTTCTTACAATCAATCTCATTCGCGAACTTACACCTAACAACTTACGTCTAAAATTCTAACCTATATCCTAACCACTACTGATCGCTGTCGCTCTCATCTTTTTCCTCTTTTTTCATTTTTGCACATAATGCCTCTATTTCTTTGATGTAGCGGCAAATTCCCACATTTATTTTCCCGCTTAACATATTAATGATCTCCCCCTTTATCGCAACCTCGTCAACTCCTTGTAGCCATTCCTCCGCTTCTTTTCTTGCCTCTTTTGGCATCATTTCCCAGCCTTTTTTGCAAATTAGGAGGTGCTCCACCGTCTCAAATTTCTCCTCACAAATCCTGCACCGCCAATTTTTCTCCCCCTTCTTTCCCGCCCTCCATACATTTCCACATCTTATTCTTGCCCACAATTCTTTCTCCCTACCCTTCACTCCTTCCTCCTTCCAGTATTTCCATGGGCTTTCTTCGTTCTCCACCAAGTACAGTTTGTAGTGGTATTATAAATGGAATAATATCCATGGTCATATATGTTTTCGTTATTATATACGTTTAATGTATATAATAACATTAAACGTTATGGTTTGTTGGGATATGGTTGTCCCGGATGTTGCGTATGGTTGTTGCGGATAATTACGATTACATATATGATTATATATAACACCAAAATAGTTTGTACATCATATATAGGTTATATATAGGTCATATACATGGTCTCATATACAATTATATACGCTTGTATATGGGTTTTGGGGGAAAATGCAATTATATATGATAATATATAGTACATGTTGTCTCATATATGAGTTCATATATACAACCATATGTTCATATACTAGTTCACGGTACCAACTTTTGAACATACATGATCATATATGGGCATATATGGTCACACCTAGGAAAAAATGAATACTATACATGGTAATATATTCACATATATGATCATTCATGATGTCATGTTAAGGCATATATAATTGTATATAATGTTACATATGAGTATAAATAATTATAATTATATATGTCTATTTTTGCACGGGGATACAATTAAAAATTTGACAAGGATGGCAACATTGGAATTCGAGCTCTTAAAATCATTAATTGAGCCAAGTGCGATGAATATGAATACTCAATTTTGAGTGTTTCATATTTCACAAATAATCTTTGGCATCGTACATTTGAATCAAAAGTGACACTTTTCGTTAATCATAGTATGCCTCGTCGTTTGAATATTTTCTTCAATAACCTTGCCTCTCGCGCCAGCGAACTCAGGCAACAGAAGAGACATGAGTCTCAAGTGCGCGCGCGCAAAGTATGATCGGCTTTTGCCGCGTCCGTGAAAATCGAATGAGATTGGCTCGCACTGCGGCATGTTCGAGCGCGCCGATGTTCGAACTGGCTCGCAGGTCAACACTGGTCGGGTGTGCCAATGTTCGCGAATTTGCCGCTCATAGTCGATACGAGGCTTAAGGGGTTCACCAGTGTGAACGCTAAACATTTGGGAGATTTTCGGCAATTTTTTTAAAGAAAAGTACTCCATTAAATGTTTTGGGAAATTAAGAATATATTTGGCTATATTTGACCTATATTACATAATTTTTTCATAGAAAAATATTTAGATCCAAGCGACTTATGCGCTGCTTCGGAGGCGCCAAAAAAAGTTCCTCCACTGCTGACATGATTCCGGCCGATTGAGTAGCTGAAACCGAAAAAGGAAAAAATGTCGTTAAGGCGTTACCCCCACTTGTAGCGCAAAAAAAAGGCCTTTTTCATGATTTTTTTAAAGAAAACTACAAAACGTTTTTAATCGATCAATATACCATCTTAAAGAACACATCTTGAAGAACTTTCAGTAATTTTTTTATTGAAAAATATTACATTGTTTAGTGGCAAATGGCCGTCAATGAAATAATGTTTTTATATACACGGTTTGCGGTGACCAACATTGCGGCGAAGTGGATCATCTGAAAAAAAAATGCGAATGGATTTAGTCAAATGTAAGTATAAACTAGTCTTTAATCGAAGGATTTTAAAAAATATTCATTTTTCACAAAATGGCGGACAGTCAAAGTTAATGGTTCGATTTTAACGAAAAAAAAACGGCCGTTTTTTGGCTATAAAACGGCCATTTTTTTCGAAAAAAAAAATCGAACGATTAAAGACTACATTTTTATGTATTAAATAAGCCTGCAAAATTTCAAGAAGATCGGTTCATTAGTGTTCGAGTAATCTTGGTCACCGACGTCAGAAATGCCATTTTGAGAAAAACGCGTTTAAAGTTGCAATTTCAGTTTACACGAAGAAAATGTTTTTTTTTTTTGTAAACTTACATAGAGTCATCTATTCCGGGCCCATACAGAAGTATAGGCCCGGATACTTATACTTCAAAAAAATGCAATAAAAAAAAATCGATTTCTTCAAAATCGCAAGTGGGGGTAACCCCTTAACCTGGAAGGTATTTCCTGTACAATGACGTAGGATTTTCGAAAAATATCAAAATCTAACAAAATGGCGTAGTTATGAAAAAAGTCTGTTTTCTTCCCTATAAAATGGTCGTTTTTTTTCAATCCCAAATCGTCAATTTTCATCCAATCAAAAATATCCTCCGTCATTGTAGAGTAAATATATTTAAGAGTACTCACTTCAAATTTCAAGTCAATCGGATAATTGCTCTTTGAGTTACAATGTCAGCAAATTTGAAAAATCTCATTTCGAGAAATACGCGTGTAAAGATTTAACTATCGATTTTTGCAAGATAAAATTATTAGAGATACGGCCTTAAAATTTTTACAGGATATTCTTGAAAGTATAAACTGTCGAAAAAGGCAAAAAATCGATTTTTTGAAAGTGTCACACTGGTATAGCCCCTTAAGGCGAAGTAGAAGAACTACCACGTGACATATGAGTGTGGGAGAGATAGCTGAAATTTTCAAACGGAGATTTCTCAGAAATCGATAATATTTAGGGCAAAAGGAAATCACCGAGCTCTGCGTCAGAGGGGAATTCTCTAGAGGAATTCTAATGCTTTGTTTTCCTAAAAACTTTGACCATCTATAAGAAAATAGGGATGGAATATTTGTGAGGTTATGTTCACCTTCTACATGCCCTTATTCGTTGCTCAACACAGCGGTCACTTTTTATTTGTATTGCCTTCAATTAAAAAACCCGAAACAAATTTGAACTACAAACAATCCAAAGAAAAATAAAACTATAAGTTAAAGTATAAGTGAACCAAAAAATTAACACTTCGAAAAACGCAAACCGAGTTCAACTGTGAAATAACTTAAACAACGACAACTATTTTAAAAACTCAAAAAAGATTAAAACTATAAAGAACAAAAACAATTAACTTTCTAAAGAAAAAACTCAACAAAATTTGTTGCTAACCAAGAAAAACGGAAACTGCAATAATGTGACTAATTTTACCGGGTTACACGGGAAACGGATTTTTTTTAAAGAAAGTTCGTTTCAGCCAAATGGCTTTCAGATGAAAGCCTGTATTTTCCTATATGTATTTTCTACAATTTTATTTTAGGAAAACTCCGACAATTTTATTTCTGTGCGATCTTTTTCGCCGAATTATCACCGGCCAAATAAAAAAATGCATTTTTTCTACTTCGGGCGGTGATTAGTGTTCCACGCACCCCACGATTCCACACGCACATCCGAGGTGCTCCGCGCCTATACCAGGGGGAGCTATTACGGTTCTCCATTTGGGTGAAAATGACAAAAGTGAGCAGCTCACCCTATTACGGTTCTTTTCACCTAGTGAAAATGCGAGATTATTCACGTTAGTTTACTCGACACGAAAGGTCGTGTCGAAAATCGAAATGCGCACGCGTGAGCGTCTTCCTAAAGCAGCGATGACACGTCCAAAGCTAACACTTAACACGAGTTACTACGAAATAGCTGATTCAGAGACGGTAGCATCTCGACGTCGAATACTTAATAAAATTCAGCAACGTAAACTTGATATCGTAGCGAACAAAGTAATGTCATCCGATAATGATAAATAATTTGCTGATGATTGCGGTTTTGCGAGATGGGAAAAATCGAATGCTTCGTATACGAAGATCACTGCGCGATGCCACGGATCCCTTCAGTATAACGGAACAGGAATATTTTGCATAATAGTTCGATTTGTTAACATAAAACAATAATTCTATCACTGTATTATAAGAACCTTATTACGTTCTAATATGATACAAAAATTACAAGTATTTTTTTATTTGAATGGCTGTATCGCAATCTGCCTTGTGCTAAATCTTCGTCTTTTTTTATGAAATCTAATAACATTTGTTTTTATTTTTCGATAACATTCATGTTGCAAACTCCGATTCTATTTAAGGCTTTAGGCCACAGCAACGGATATAAAATCATGTGCGAATTTAAGATTTTTTTTCCTAGAAAAAAGTGATTCACTCATAAAATTAATTACACATCTATTTAGTATGAATATCAGGCTGTTAGAATTTTTTTCAATTTTTCAACTTTTTTCCAATTGGCGTGACAAATAACTTCAACAATTTTCACTCGATTTACTTCAAATTTAAAACTTATGTTCCTAATTGCATTTCGCAGAGAAGTACGTACGGAATTTCTGATTAATCGAAAACTTTTCATTTTATGATCAGTTATAACGAAATTTTTCACTGAAAATTCATTTCTTAAGTTTAAATATCTACAACTTTTGAATAAAACAATATTTTTTAAATTCCGTACGTACTTCTCTAGGTATTCTAATGTAGATTGACGAGAATTTTTGTTTTTTGTTCTAGGTTAAAAATTGTGGATGCTAAATGTCACGCCGCGGAGCGCCTAAAAAAAAGACAACAAAAGAATATATTAGTAGTCGAATATTAATAGTTCGGTATATCGAAAAAAAATATATATTTTTTCTAACAGCTTGATATTCATACTAAATAGATGTGTAATTAATTTTATGAGTGAATCCTTTTTTCATACGAAAAAAAATGTTAAATTCGCACATGATTTTGTACCCGTTACTGTGGCCTAAGGCCTTAAGCTTGTTGCTTATTCGAGTGAAGAGGTTGTTTTTGTCGATGCGCACGTGTTTTGTTTTGGGCTGGGTTCGATTAGCGTGCTAGTAACAGGCCCCCAATGTTCCATGCACTCCACGATCCCATACGCACACCTAAGGTGCCCAGTGCCTACATGAGTATTTCACGCACCGCCCAGTTCTATAACATTAACACTCTCCCTACAAGGGCGTCGCCAGCTAATCGGCCAGGGGTGGCAAGATGGGTGGGAGGGTGGCGAAAATGTGGATTTTAGACATTATTTTAGACCCCTTATACATGATTTCGAATCTCTAGGGTGGCAGCTGGATCCCCTTGCCCCCCTTGGCGACGCCCTTGGCTCCATACATATCACCAACGCATTCTTTGCACATCAATTCTCCATTGAAAATCGAAATAAAAATTCAGCGTTATATGACCTCGACAGTGATACGGGCATCGGGAAGGGTAAGGGGGGTCCGCGAAAACTAGACGAAGATCCGCACGAAGCGGAGAGCGCGATAACATATATAGGTATAGCCAGAACTGAGACGTTACAGATATAAATATAGCCGGTGCGCGATAAAATAAAAAACGATAAACTTAAATATCTCGAAAACCATTGCGAGTTGCCAAACATCCTTTAGAGGTTGTTTTAAAATATTAACGCGAAGTAGAAGATGTACCACGTGACATATGAGTGCGAGAGAGATAGCTGAAATATTTTAACAGAGATTCCTCAGAGATGAATAATATTTAGGGCAAAAGGAAATCATTAAGCTCTGCGTCAGGGAATTCTCCAGATCCTAATGCTTTGTTTTTCCTAAAAAATTAAACCATCTACGAGAAAATTGGGTGGGAAAATTTGTGAGGTTATGTTGACCTTGTACATGCCCTTAATGTCACATACCAGTGTGACACTTTCAAAAAATCGATTTTTTTTTGCCTTTTCGACAGTTTATACTTTCAATATCCTGTAAAAATTTCAACGCCGTATCTCTAATCATTTTATCTTGCAAAAATCGATAGTTGAATCTTTAAACGCGTTTTTCTCGAAATGAGATTTTTCAAATTTGCTGATACTGTAACTCAAAGAGCAATTATCCGATTGACTTGATATTTGAACTGAGTACTCTTGAGTATATTTACTCTACACGACGTAACATATTTTTGATTGGATGAAAATTGACGATTTGGCATTGAAAAAAAACGACTATTTTATAGGCAAGAAAACAGACTTTTTTCATAACTACGACATTTTGTTAGTTTTTGATATTTTTCGAAAATCCTAGGTCATTGTACAGGAAATACCTTCCAGTTTAACGACTTTTTTCCTTTTTCGGTTTCAACTACTCAATCGGCCGGAATCATGTCAGCAGTGGAGGAACTTTTTTTTGCGCGTCCAAAGGCAGCGCATAAGTCGCTTGGATCTCAATATTTTTCTATGAAAAAATTATGTAATATAGGTCAAATATAGCCAAATATATTCTTAATTTTCCGACACATTTAATTGGGTACTTTTCTTCCAAAAAATTCCCGAATATCACCCAAATTTCCAGCATTCACACTGGTATAGCCCCTTAAACGGAAGGTCTGTGAAAAATTCCAGCTTGACCGGAGGGGCGGGGGGGGGGGGGGGGCATGCGAATGTTTTCGCCGGTTCTTAAAGCGATAACGTCCTATACAAGTACGATAAAAAAATAGGCCTGACTTGTATTCCAAGTCAAGCAAGTGCGATCCCCCGAACGCTACTACGAAGTGCGCTCCCATTCCATGTTTCTTCCATCGCGCTCTACGGCAACTGGCGCGCTGCTTGATGGCAAAAGGACGATGCACGACTTATCTTGAACGCTACATCAGAACGAGAAAACATTTTCGTTGTTCTGATGTCTCGTCGCTCTCGTCCGTCTTGTATTCTTGTAAATCCAACCTGATGACATCACCAAAGCTGACTTCGTTTCGACCATTCTAGAAAGTGGGGGATAGATGAGACACGGGCGTATAAAGACCGGGCTTTTGCGGTGCTCCATCAGTTGACTCGGAGCAATCGTTGAATGCAAGATCGCAATTATACACGAAAAAAGTTGAAAGCAAGTATTGAAATATTTCTGGAAGATATTCACGAAATAAAAAACTTGTTCAATCGAAAAAAGTGACGCGGGGAGTGTAAGTGCATCCAGCCTAGTTTTAGGGGGTAGAAGGGGGCTACACGATTAGGATAAAAACTGCTGAGCGTGGGTTATATAGAGGTATTGTTGCGTGTTGGGTGGTTGAGGGTTAATCGATCGCTGAGTACTGCGCGAAGATCGAAATGTCGAGCGCCGTGTCAAAGATTCTCGATATTTTGGCGGCTCCGACGTTGCCTTCGATCAATCAGCAGCCGATCACGTCGACTCTTGGAGCATGCGAGGCCGAATACGAAAAGGAAAAGCTCGAAGAAAAGGAGATTTACAACGTAGACAATTTGAATGTCGGGCAGCGCAAAATTTTCGATTACATTCACGAGCATCCGGATCATACGATCATCATTCAAGGTGAACCTGGTACGTATACACATGTAAAATGACGCTTTATTTACGCATACATGCACAGAAAAGAGTTAAGGGAACGTCGCAGTGTAACAGGTCGAAAAATAGCTGATTTTCGCGATTTTTTTTTCGATGGTTGAAATACGCTAATCAGTCTGATTTTTTAATGTCAAATCGAAGCACTCATAAAGGAGAGAAAATACATTTTGAAACGTTTATTTTTTTTTTTAACGATTGAAAATTCCTTCGAAAAAAGGAATCCTCACGGTGTATACGCAATCAGAAAAAAGATTTATTATGTTCTAATAAATTGGCACATTGGAACATAATTTATTAGAAATTAATAAATGTTTACTCGT
The DNA here is from genome assembly GCA_944452715.1 of Ophion slaviceki. Taxonomy (NCBI): domain Eukaryota; kingdom Metazoa; phylum Arthropoda; class Insecta; order Hymenoptera; family Ichneumonidae; genus Ophion; species Ophion slaviceki. The sequence continues at coordinate 44,342,780 of OX101789.1, read as the reverse complement.
ATGGAGACAGTTTTTATGTGATTGTAAGTACAGCATTTATTCGGCGTCACTGAATATATTTTTTTACGTGCCGATTTTTCACATCAATTAAAAGCCACATTTAAAATAGAAAATTTGAATAAATATTCCCTAAAATCAAATAAATACTACTTTCCGATCACGAAAACCTCTTATTTCGCGACTATGATACTAATGCGCGCATGCGCACTTTGCCCTTTAACGAAAGTGAGAAATGATTTAAGTGTAAGTAAGAATATAAAGAGAGAAAAAAACGTTCAAGTGAAAAAATAATGACAGACAAAATGACACAATTCCTCGAAAAATTCCAGCTGGGGGATTATGAAGAATCCTATTAGATGTTAAGAAAAACTCTATTTGCTCGGATATAAAACACCTATTTCTTCTAACTTATATATCCTATTAGATGTTAAGAATTTTTTTAGTAAACCTTAAACATAAACTTGAATAACAATTTTTTTAGCTGTATATACAATCGTAGTAGGCCGACAAACGAATAAGAAAACCTATTCGCCGGGATACAAACTTCTTTGTCCTTAAGGATGTACGGCAGCTACTGCAGAATCGTTACAGAACTGATTATGCAATTTGCAAAAATCGCATTTAAAGACTAAATAAAATAATTGTAGTATTCATTGAAGCTAAAAAGGAGATTTACCACAGCTCAAAGTAAAACATGCGGTACAGAAAGAAGAATTTTCAATTTTTAACTGCAAATTTAGTTGCAGATTTGATGTACGTTTTCCCTGACGTTGTCGTGGTTACGACATACGAGCTAAAGAAATACGAAAACGGTCCCATTTAACTCGCAATATCTCGCAAAATAGATGGGCACATGTCGATTTTTTTTTAACGTATCATGCATATTACAGCGATACCGCACAAAAGTTTTTTTTACAAAAGAGTACTTCGGAAATACCTTTTTTGCCAATGTAAAGGGAATTTTGGACGTACAGTCCTACGTTCCCCGTGTTAAATGACCCAACTTTGAATTAGTTTATCTCAGCATTCACGTGGGCAAATTTTGTTTTTTTAATCTCAAAAAGTTCTCGATATTTTCCTTTACAAAATCAGTGAGTTTCAATTCGAACAGTAGTAAATAACTTAGTTGCCATACATCCTTAATAAATCTTTTTTCGGAGTGCGGTTGCGGCCGTAAATATTATCTGAAACAAAATTTGTAAAAAGATTATTAATCAGCATGAAAGCCGCTATCTTGCTATGGAAGTTTTTTAATCAGAATTAACAAAATGGCGGCAGTTTGAAAAAAAGTTTCGAATTTAGGCTATTTTTTCGAGAGTTTTTCGGTCCAAAAAGATGAAAATTACAGCAACAAAAAGCTTCCATAGCAAGATAAAGAATGGCGTTAAGAATGTTGTGTCAAAATTTGAGAGGGATAGCTTTAAAACTCTTCTTTTAAGAGGGTACGCCGTTTTGAAAAACGACATTTCGAGAAACACTTTTGTGCCATGACAACACATTGTGAATTTTTTTTGCCAACACAAAAGTGGCACGAAAGTTACATTTTCGCCTGATTACTAATAAGGAACATCACTCAGGAACACCCCTCGATTTTGTTGAAATTTGGATATGTTATAAAGCACCGAAAAGTAAGCGATACGCATTTTTTTTGTATCGGCGGAAAAATGGTTTTAAGGGGTGAAACCACCCCTCGAAAAAAGGCATCTCCAGGGGTAATATAGCAGTTTCACACACAAGGAGTCCACCGATTTTAATGAAACAAAAACGAAAATTCTTCTAATCCGAAGCAATGAACAATCCACTATAGTGAAATTGCAAAAAAAATTAAGGGGTGAACCACCCCTATATTAAGGGGTCGTTTCACCCCTTAAAACCATTTTTCCGCCGATCAAAAAAAATACGTATCGCTTACTTTTCGGTGCTTTGTAACATATCCAAATTTCAACGAAATCGAAGGGTGTCACCTGAGGGATGTTCCTTGAAAGGGGTTAAAGTTTCGAGTGCGGAATTTCCATGTAAATTGTTCACTCACGATTAATCGCGATGCAAGGTCCAGGTTTATAACCGTCTACACTATTGGGCAATGCAAAACAAAATCGATTTTTTGACACTTTTACACTTTGATGATCCCTTAAGGGGTTAGGCCACAGTAACGGGTATAAAATCATGTGCGAATTTAACATTTTTTTTCGTACGAAAAGGTGATTCACTCATAAAATTAATTACACATCTATTTAGTATGAATATCGAGCTGTTAGAAAATATAGAAAATAATTCTCGTCAATCTACATTAGAATACCTAGAGAAATGCGTACGGAATTTTAAAAATATTGTTTTATTCAAAAGTTGTAGGTATTTGAACTTAAGAAATGAATTTTCAGCGAAAAATGTCTTTATAACTGCTCATAAACTGCCCATAAAATGAAAAGTTTTCGATTAATCAGAAATTCCGTACGCACTTCTCTGCGAAATGCAATTAGGAACATAACTTTTAAATTTGAAGTAAATCGAGTGAAAATTGTTGTAGTTATTTGTCACGCCAATTGGAAAAAGCTGTTTCGAGAAGTTTCGAGTAGTCGGCCATTTTGTACATCGAAAAACAAAAATACATATTTTCTCACAGCTTGATATTCATATTAAATAGATGTGCAATTAATTTTATGAGTGAATCACTTTGTCATACGAATAAAAATTGTTAAATTCCCACATGATTTTATAGGCCTCCGAAGTAACTCTTGTGGCGCACCCTTGTGGCGAGTTTTGGCAAAACTTGGATTGGTTTTCGTCTGCTAGTGCAGTATGCCGGTCGCCATTTAAATCAGGTGTTTGCGTGAATGACAGTACCGCGTGTGATGTTTACGTTGTAAAAACAGCGTAAACAAGCATTATAAATTAATAAACGTGATGGGTACTCGATCGGTTGAAGGCGCTAATCGCAAATGTTGTGTTGAGGGTTGTCCCCCACACGGAAGCGAAGAATCCAGAACTCCATTTTTATGGTTTTCCGGATCGACGTTGCTTTTAGGGCGAAAGGAAGTCATGAGGATACATTGTAATCCGCAAGTAATCGTTATTACTTCCATCACACTATTTTATTTTATTTACAAGCACATTCAATTTACAATGTAAGATCTCCAATCGATGATGCTTGCTCAAGCCTAGCTCTTTCGTGTTTGTGCCGGTTTGACTTAACCGCCATGCGCCAATCCAAGTTTTGCCACCGGCAGCCGTTACGGGGCGCCACCACGAAAGTTACTTCGGAGGCCTATACCCGTTACTGTGGCCTAACCCCTTAATCGCGGATTTTACATGCGATGGGTTGCGGTAATTTTTTGTCGTCCAGGCACGGGAAAAACGTTTGCTCTGATGACAATAGGCCACGCGTGGGAATCACCGGTCAACGCAATCATCTACAAGCACGATTTGCTTCGTCCGTTCAAATATATCGCGCATCGATACACCGTGGCAAGATTCATCATGGATTTGTGGGGCTTGCAGTTCGAGGAATACCAATCCCTGGAGTGTGAATTTAGTAGAGATTTGAGTGGTCTCGAGCTCGCGACGTGTATGGCGACGCTATTGTCCCGTGCGAAAATGCCCGATTTTAAGGGATCCCTTGTGATACTGGACGAATACGCGATGATACCGAAACCGTTGCTCCTGCTGATTCTGACGCTTTTGCGACATTATCAAATTGGCACGGTGATATGCGGCGATCGAAATCAACTGGAAAGTATACACAATTCTCATCACGCCGACTGCTCGTCGTTCGATATTGCGTCTCGTTACGCCCACGCGGTCTTTGAACTCGACAAAAACGAGCGTTGCTCGGACAGGCGCTACAACGATATCATCAAATACGTGTCGCGATTTCCGCCCGGACAACCGCTAGACCGGTACGCTTATGCGATCGTCGCGGCTATTTTTCCCCGTCAATTGTACGGCACGACCGTATTCTCGGACATTCATTTGGCCGCGAGACATCGCAATCTGGCTTTTACGGCGCATGAGCTGGTGATCAAAGAGAAAATTCCCACATCTTTATACACCATCATCCCAGCCAACAGCGCACTGAGGAATTTCTTACAGCAGCCCGAGTATACCGACATATCCAATGACGACAATTTGAAGTTTTTGCCGTATTTACCGCTCGCAGTTGGCACCCTCTACTACGCGAATAAACATTCGAAAATGTCACACGCTATACTGACCGATGTGGATGAGGAGAACGAAATATTAACGTTGCAGAAGCAGACGAAAAGCGGCGAAAAGATTCAAGTTGAAAAGAACACTTGCGACGAGGTTATGTTTCCGCAACATCGCGAGACGCTACTGGCCAATGTTTCGGGCAAAGTTCATAACTACCCCATTTATCCAGCCAACATTATGACTTTTTACAAGTGCCAAGGATGCACCGTAAAACAAAATCTCGACATTGACCTGAACGAAGCAACTTATCAGCACATGTACGTGGCACTCTCGCGAGTAAACAGTCCCGAGCATATTGTACGCGTCATTGTGCCCAATTATATACGTCATTTGGTGTCGACGATTGTGTGTTTCGATGAGCATACCACAGGTGAAGAAATCACCGCCGACACGATTGACGTGCGAATGAAATACTACAAGTTCTACCACAAATGCGACGAGGATAAATATATCGGTATGGTCAAAGAATTCTTCAATGCGGAAACGTTCGCGAAGCGTTTGGCCCTGCGAGAAGAACTCGTAGGTGAGCTTGACAGGACAAGGGAACCGCGGGAGACAGAGATTTTCGCGCCGCCGTTGAGCATGGAAACTGACATTAGCGGCACATTAATGCAAAAATTTATCGATTATTTGCCCGTGTTTGTTGCTCTGTCGCAAGTCGACGAGATCGAACGTCACGTTTGGCTTCACGAATTTGCGCTTTGCACAAGTGACATGTTCGTGCTGCGCGATGAACTCGAACGTAGCACATATCGCGGCTGTACCCCGATTCTCAATAATCTCGCCGGGCTCACAAACTCGTATTCGTTGGAGAAATCGTCCGTTGAATATATCGAATCTCATTCCCATGTCGAGCACTACAAAAACTCACCGACGCAACTTGTGCTTGAACGCCTCGAAAGTGAAAAAGTTCGCGTGACACGCAGTCGTTTTCTCTTCAACGTGCACGCAAAATTGAAGCAAAGTGGCGATTATAACCAAACGAAATGCGCGATTACCCCAGAATGGCTAATCTATCAACTCAACGATATGATGAAGAATGGAAGACTTTTAAAACCTTTTAAGGTAGTACCTCCACAGAAGAGTTGAATTAAAAAATCGTTGAAATTTGACATATATGTTATTTAATACATTATCTAAACATCTGTGCAATTTGAATAAGTTTGACCACCCCAAACCTGAGATATTTACACTTAAAGTTGGCTTGGTTTACACGTAACAAATGCGTTATGATGGGCAAACAGAGCATCATTAATTCTACCGTCAAAACTAAAATTAAGAAATTGATAAAAAACGAGGATAAGCTAGAGTAAGATATCACGAATAATGTGAAAAAAATGAGAATGATTCACCATCTAGTTTCCAAGATATAACCATGAAAAGCCCTCACAATTGTGGTGCTAAGCCTGGCAAAGCCTGGAAAAAAAACAATTGGGGCAAAGCCTCGACAGTCCCGACAAAAAGTTTACTGGCAATGGTAGATCCAAAACACAATATAAAATATATTTTACGGCAATAAATGATATCCATCATATTATCTACTAGTACCGAGTCAATATTGCGAAGTTTTTAATTTTATTTATTACTAATTAAACCAATAATCAATCTTTTAAACACGAACATGGTATGTAAACTTTTGGTTGAGATTTTCGCAGAGGAACTACCTTAAAAAGTAAAAAAAGAAGGCCCGGTGGTAAAAAAATTCCCCGGAAAACATTACCGCTTGTCTTACCATATTAAGAATTCTGATTTCTCTGAGAATATTTTTTATTTTGATTGAAACAATGGTTTTATTATATTTCTTCAATTGCAATGTACAAAACAAAGTGAAATAAATTGTTACAAAATAGCCAAGCAATTATTAAACGTCAGGAATAATATTTCGCTGCGGCTAGCCGTTCGGTTATCGGACGAATAAGCGTGTTATTCGTCCGGATAGCGGCTCAGTTCACGCAGTTGACGCTGTACAACGCCCAAAACAAAATTATAAAGATTTTATTCGGACGAATACGTTTAAATTATTCTCCTGGATAGTTTGTTTGACAATTTAACACATTCTGTCCGGACGATTATGTATATGTTATTCATCCGGACACTGGCTAACACGAATCACAATAATATGTACGGTTACTGGAAATACGGCGTGAAGTGAGCCGCTATCCGGTCGAATATAACATACGCTCATTCGTCCGATAACCGTTTCAAGTCGCTCCGACAATGTTTGGGTTTTTTATTGGTAAAAAAAACCGGAAACTTAGTTGCGCCCCTAGTAATTGTTATTCGTTTACATTCAATAAATATTTTTATAATACAATGATACGTTAATATGTGTAAATATCCTATTCCTTCCCTTGCAAAGATGTACTCCGGAATTGTAATGTATTAATAATGAATAATCCAAACCAATGAACAGATATTACATGGAACAACAGGTCTAATGGGGCGATTTGGCAAGATTTCTTGGGGGGATTTCGCAGTTATCCGCCCAACCACCTAAAGCGCCGCCTGTATCGATGTGCACGGACATATCCGCAGGCGCGCTGGCTCTACCCAGCTCCACCTCGTCTTATGCCAGAGCCAAGTACGGTTGAGGTGATGTCGCGTCGCGCTCGCCCTCTTGCAGATTCCAATGTCAACAGCACCGACGGTCGAGCGGTCTAATAAGGCACGTGCTCGTTATGCCGGGGAGCCTCGGCTTTAAATCGATCTGTTTTCGCTCCTATTCTCTCGCTCCATTATTTCAAAGAAATAACTAAAATGAGGAAAATGCATATTTGAGAGAAATGCACGCATTTACAACAACAAAAAACAACGTTTCACGCAAAAATTCTCAAGTTTCGATTAAAAAAGTCGTTTTTTTATTTTTTAAACAAGTTTCGTCAAGTAGAAGGTAGCAATATTATCAATATTTCTACCAAGCTTCAACTCAATCGGCTTAAGAGTTTTTGAGTAATTCTGCACGCCAGTTTCGAAATTGCAGTTATGGAAAAAACGGGTTCGAAGTTTATGAACGCTCCGAATCACAGCGGCGAGGCACAGTATTTGCGGGCTTGTACCGTTTGAAGTTTTTCGAATTTCGCTCTGAAACTTCCGGAAAATATTCTACATATACAAGGTGTATGTTAAATACTAGTTTTCCGTTCGTGAGCATATAGGGTGTTTCTTTCCAAGCAAAACGCTTCTTTTAAATGTCGTACGACAAAAGTTGGCTGAGATACTCACGAGTAAATTCCAACGGTGAATAAATAATAGCACAGTAATTTCAGCGTCCGAGCGAGAGTAGGCGCGGGTTCGAATCGCCGTTCGCGCAAGTAGGTGCAAATCCTTTGATTTTTGGTAAATGGGAATTGAAATTGAAAGTTCAAACTTTCAATTTCGAATGTTGAAATTTGAATTTTGAACCTTATCCGGTCGCCCGAATAAAGTATTAATTAATAAATAAAAAGTGGTAGACAATTTCGTCCATTGTTAACTCGGAAGATGTGATGATCTAAAGATCTAAAGATCTTTACATCTTTCGTTCGAGTAAATAATGGATAACAATTGTTTACTCCATTGTTCGAGTAAACAATAAACAACAATTTTTAGCATGTTTATGTATTATTTAATACTTTATTTGGGCGACTTGATAACGTTCAAAACTCAAATTTTAAAATAAAAAATTTAAAGTTAAAATCTAAATGCCCGAATGTGAATTCGAACCCTGGCGCGCGTTTGCTTGGACGCCGAAACTATTGTGGCATTGTTTACTCACCGTTTCACTTTACTCGTAAATATCTCGGCCAATTTTTGTCGCACATCTTTCAAAATGGGAATCAATTTTTTTATCGTTGTCAATATATATCCCGTCTTAAGGTGTTTTTATTACGAACCTGAATATTTAACAATTAATTGATTTCCGTCTATAAACAAGTAAAAATACATCCCAGTATGCTGGTAAAATTTCAAGCCAAGTTACCGAACTTTTAACGAAAAATTGCAATTTTCAAAATCGTCTTATTTATACGGCCCTTTATGGAGATTACACGCTGGCGACATTTCCATCTAATAATTTATACACTAAAAAACTCTTGGTGCCTTATATAAACTCTAACGCGTGTAAAAAAATCTTAAGACTCCGTAACGACGATTAATACAGGAAGGGACCGAATGCTTAAAGAAAATATCAACGATAAAATTTCGTAGTTGTGACCTTTCAGGAAAAATGCAAGAATGTCTGAATCTACCAAATTTGCGCAATTTTTTTTATTCCAGTTTATTGTTGGGTATAATAATTGATTGTAACTTATTTTTACTAAGCGTCACTATGATTTACGAGTGATTCAGAAGGGCCCCCCTTGTGCCCCACAAAGTACGGCCGTCTGCGCAGGCCCGGATCTACGATTTTTCCGAGCCGGGGCAAAAACTTGACATTGACGCCCCTCCCCTCCAGCATTTGAGATTAAGGGGGGAGATCTCTCACGTCCGTGTGCCTCGCGCGTTGACAGCATTGGTGTGAATTTGTTTTTCAATTTTACGGCTAAACTATTGGAGATAGAGAAAAAAACAACATATACACCTACGGGGTAAAATCTTCCCCTCTACAACTTTTGTTCGAAACTTTTTTGCAATTTCCTCGTCGTTCTCGAAATAATGCATATTTTTCGGTATTTAACCCTTTTCTTCACTGTTAATAGTTAAAATTCCTAGAAATTCGGATTTCCCGTGTCGACTAACATAGGAATACGTGTTTCACTAAGCGGTCGCAAAAATTTTCGACTTTGGCCACGTTTGACTGGACTAAAGTGACGATGCTTTCCGAGGTTTCGCTCCCACATACGGTCTTATAAACAGGTCTGGGCATAGAGGATAAAATCTTGCGACACTAAGTGAGGCCAATTGAGTTCCAAATTCCGCCACGTCGCTAGCGTCGGAGCGGCCGATTTGCTTATATATACTAGTGTTGTTGTGTTTGCTAGTATATTGTGTATAACCTCGTCGCCACCTTACCACACCGTACACCGACGGCCAATAGAAGTGAAAATGTTTATTTTACTTGAAGTGTCTTTTATTAAAGTGAACCGATAATTCAAGTGAATTGATAATTGAAGTCAAAATTTTGCCATGCCTTAAAGATCCTATATTGTGTGAAAAATGGGTGACGGCAGTATCGCCACTCATAAATAAATTAAAAACAACTCACAAAATATGCGAGAAGCATTTTAATTAATCCGACATTGTGCCTTGCGGCATTGTGTGACATTGTCATCCATAAAGACGGAGATGAACACATTATCGCTTAAGTAAGTTTCTATGATAAATGCTATATGTAATTATGTAAAGGATGTATTCTTATTACAACCATGAAGACAGTACGCATGCGCTAGTATATCGCTCTCTGTCCCACAATCGGCCGCTCCGATACTAGCGCTCCAAATAGTGTGTCCCGTTTCGGAACTTAAATGGCCTCACTTTTTGTCACACGACGGCCTATGCAATGTATATGGGAATGCCCAGACCTGTTTATAAGACCGTGCTCCCACACTACTCGCGAGTGCCTCCATTCGCGAATACTCGCGATGTGCCTGGGGCCGGCTTTAACACACTCTATCTGGACGATTATATACATGTTATTCGCCCGGATAGTAGCTAACACGAATCACAATAATATGTACGCCCACGGTCTTATATACAGGTCTGAAAACGACCACGATTTGGTAGGTATCATGGAGACTAGATACGCCACTGTCGCCACTGTGCAGGGTACACATTAAACCACGGTCTTACATACAGGTCTGACAACGGCGGTAGTGGGGGTAGGCACCCTTAGCGGCTGTTTTTTATTCCGATTTCGGCCGCATGGTGCTTCACGGCAAGAGAAATTACTGGTGCGACGAAGAGAGAGTACCCAGATAGACAGATGTACCACATATTGGCATCATATGTACATCATCACTGCAGCATAGAAAGTCTCACAGCTGTGTATCCCTTATGAGTGCTCCCGTTGAAGTCATATTTGCATCACATGATGATTCACAATAATACATCCAAATGAAGCAAAGTTGTTCTCACGCGAATATGCATGCAGTGAATTCATCAGACTAGCAAATTTGGCTCACGAATATCTAACAATAAGTGAGTGCATATGGGGCTCATATGGGTGTCACGGCGTGAAGAAACTGTAGTGCTCATATGGAGCTCATATTAGCGGCATGCCGTGACGGAACTATGCTGTGGTCATACGGAGCTCATATTAGCGGCATGGCGTGACGTAAATATGCTGTACTCATACGGAGCTCATATTAGCGGCATGGCGTGACGTAAATATGCTGTACTCATACGGAGGTCATATTAGCGGCATGGCGTGACGTAACTATACTGTGCTCATATGGAGCTCATTTGAGTGTCATAGCGTGAAAAATAAAAAAAATCCAAAATAATGATAAAAAAAATCTGGTAGAATTTTTATTATCCCCATACGCTTTATTGATGTTCCTGCCTATATGATAAATGGATTAAAAACGTATTCTGCCTAGTTAAATGTTGTACCTACCTACGGTTTGAACCACGTCTTCTAAATCGAGAGCCGAGCGCGCTACCTACCTAGCCATTCTAACACTTGTACAAGTTTCCTTTGTGTCTGCTTATTTGTATCATTCTGGATTTGGATGAATATCGCCATCATATTGCGCTTATGGCATGTGTCACTGATGAATATACATATTGCCGTCTTATTGCGCTCGTCGAATGTATTACTTACAAGGAGACGGCAGAGCCTGGATGTCGCGAATCGGGTTCTCCTTTCGCCTGGTGAAAGTTGAAGACCTCTGAATTAACGTCGTTTTTTTATTTTTGTTCCAATAGGCCTTAGTTGCTAAGATATCGCGATTTGAAAATTTGGGAGTTTTGGCTCGCGCGTAGAGTACGTTGAGCGTTGAAATTTGAAACAAGAGCCACCGTAGCTAATACGGTGAGACGACGGACTGGTACTATGAAAGTTCATGGTTCGCGACCCGTGCTTTTTTCTTGAATTTTTTTTTTTTTATAATCTCTCATAAGACTTTGCATGTGCAGGTAAAGAAGTCAATTTGAAAATATGTATTACTAGTTTAATGAATCTATTACATTAAAATAACTAATCCAATAATGAAGTCACAATTACATAGCAAAATAATATTGTATAACAAATAATTAATCTAATAATGAAGTCACAATTACAAAGCAAAATAATATTGTATAACAAATAATTAATCTATTAATCACGTCACAATGAGAAAGCAAAATAATGTGGTATAAAAAATAAATAATTAATCTAATTCACACTTGCAAATTTCGCGGCAGGTAATTATTCTGATTCTTCTTCTATCAGATCAGTATGTTGACAAATTGAAGGGTGGAAACCATCGTAAAAGCAAGGGTAGCACAAAGGCTTACGACACCACGAACATAAAATGAACGTAATACCACCGCAACCATATTTAACCTTATAAATTCTATCAGGAAAGCATATTTGAAGATATAGATCTTCAAATATGCTTTCCTGTGAATTAGATTAATAATTTATTTTTTATACCATATTATTTTGCTTTGTAATTGTGACTTCTTTATTGGATTAATTATTTTAATATAATAGACAAATAAAACTAGTAAAACATATTTTCGAATTTTCTTATTTACCTGCACATGTAAAGTCTTATGAGAGATTATAAAATTGAAAAAAAAAAATTGAATTAAAAAAAAGCACAGGGACGCGAACCATGAACTTTCAGATTGCCGGTCTATCGTCTTACCGTATTAGCTACGGCCGCTCTTGTCTCGAGTATCAACGCTCAACGTACTCTAGGCACGAGACGAAACTCCCAAATTTTCAAATCGCGATATCTCAGTAACTAAGGCTTATTGGAACAAAAATCAAAAGCGACGTTAATTCGGAGGTCTTCAACTTTCACCACGCGAAAGGCGAACCCGATTTGCGACATCCAGGCTCTGCCTTCTCCTTGTTAGAAATGTGCAAATCACCGTCATAGGATGTATCACAGAAACACGCATATCGCCGTCATATTGCGCTCATGGGATGTATCACTGAGAAATATGCATATCGCCGTCATATTGCGCTCACCGAATGTATCACTGAAAACATGCATATTGCCGTCATGGAATGTAATACTGAGAACCATGCATATCGCCATCATATTGTGCTCCTGGGATGTATCACTGACAAAATATACATATCGCCGTCATATTGCGCTCAACGAATGTATCACTTAGAAACATGCATATCACCGTCATAGGATGTATCACTGAGAAACATGCATATCGCCGTCATGTTGCGCCCATCGAATGTATCACTGACAAACATGCATATCGCCGTCATATTGCTTGCATGGCATGTCTACTACCAGTGCTAACCCAGTGAATTCATCAACACAGTCATTGGATGACTTCCATATGACGTAAAATTTGCACATATTAATTGTGGACACTTGAGCACAGCGATATGAGTTCAACGTGCTTCAAACGTACGATGCATTTGTAAACGACATATTGAGATCAAAATGCTTTGTACATTCACTATACTAAATGAGTTCACGGCTTTGTATCATGACATGTAGTCAATATGCTGTAAAATTTGCTTCATCAATTGTATGCACGGCGTGATGATCACGACTGTCTATCTGGGTAGCTTCTTCTGTCCTTTCCCTCCTGACCGCAGCGCATGCGCCGTTTGCCCTAACTTAATGTACCGTACTGTCGTGTAAATTGCATAATATACGAAACCAATAAAAAGCAATAATACGACCATTTACATCCTTGTTTCTCCAATGCCTCACAATACATCGTTCTTCGAAATGTTTTTCACACACGTACTGAGATACTTAAAGTCCCGGAATGGCATCGAGCCATTTTTTGTATCGTTCGACGTTTCTGGGCAGTCAAAACACGGAGCATTTTTGCTTAAAACTTTTGTACCACGTTTTACAATTGCGAACCGCGCAACCCTTAACCATTTCGCATTTTTTTCGAAAATACTACCAAAAAAATGACATTTATGCGGAAAAACACGATAAAAAAATGTATGACGGTAAATCGCGTAGAACCTCGTGGTATATGGTCGCAAATAAAGGTTATTTCGACAATCGTGCCACAAAAACTGTCGTAAATACCTCGGTTCTATTCACGGCTTTGCCCATGTGACTCCTCAATTTCAGAAAAATGCCGATTATTTCTTTTCTACTGGATTGTTAGTCGTTTGTGAGTGTTTGTTAGACAAAATGCAGCGTTTGTTAGACTTTATTTATTTAATTATACGAAAAACAAATTTCATGTCAAAGTTAGCCACGGGAAAATGGTTTTTTAATGATTTTGAACTTTTTTTGGTAACCAATCGTTTGTTAAATTTTATTTATTTAATAGTCCGAAAAACAAATTTCATGTCAAACTTATAAGTTTAACATGTCAATTTCATGTCAAACTTATAAGTTTGACAAACGCTGGATTTTGTATAACAAACACTAACAAACGACTAACAATCGAGTAGGATTGATATAATCAACATTTTGCTGAAATTGAGGAGTCACACGGGCAAAGCCGTGCTCAGCCGTCGTGGCAATGCTGCCAACTTCACGTGGCTTGCAGCGTGCTATGGGAATGAAGTTTTTTAACGATAAAATGAAAATTAAGCTCTCACAAACGATAAAAATCGACTAACAATCACTCACAAACAACTAACAAACGATTGGTTATGAAGAGAATTTCGAAATCATTAGAAAACCATTTTCCCGCGGCTAACTTTGACATGAAATTTGTTTTTCGTGTAATTAAATAAATAAAGTCTAACAAACGCTGGATTTTGTCTAACAAACACTCACAAACGACTAACAATCGAATGGCATGAAAAAAGATTCGATATTTTCATAGTCGGCGGCTAAGTTTATTGAGCTATCGAAAAGTGGATATGATAAGCGTGCCTACCCCCACCACGAAGTTTTGCTTCGTTGCATGGAGACTAGAGGTAAAGGAGCCCGAACGCAGTGTTGGAGAAATGGTCTGAAAAAGCGATGACGGCAACGACTTACACCACCTACCGCGTGGCGGCGCCTCTACTGCGGCGATACCGGAAACGCCGGGAAACGCGGTGATTCGAAATAGTTTGTCGTACATTTTTTCTATAAAATTGATGAGTTATATTGATATGCTTTTGTTCATAGTTATGAAATGTCAATATATCAGTCATTTGTCGACTTGGAGCCGATCGATACTGCAAATGTTTTATTTTTATTCGGTGACATGAACGATTAAATAACCATAACGCAACCTAACCCCTAATGCAACCCAACCAAATCCTAATCGCTTATTCGATGTCAAAGAGAAATATTTTTTTAAGTCACGACAAACATTTTGTTATTGTAATATTCAGGTTCAATAAATTGAACTGGCGTCTAATTTCTACACTGCAAGTTAGTATAATGGTTGAAATTGAAAATATGTATTGTTTATCAATTTTGTTCATATTTCAACTCGAAATGTGCACATTAATCCCTCACTGCAATAGAAATTACGCCGGCTTCGAGCGTGAAAAAAAACGTCACATATGGCGCCATAACCTCAATTTATTTAACCGGCAAATTATAATAACAAAATATTACCCCAAATGTCATTAAATATGTAAAAAAAAGCCTTCTCCTTACCAGTACGTTATCTTTTACGAGGTGACGAGTCACAATATTTTGCAGGAGCACTTTTTTCACTTTATACACACTTTATACCACGCGAAAGAAATACACCGCGAATAAAGACGTATAAAACGGAAATAAAACTCAGAGCTCACTTCGTTGTATGACCAACGCGAAACTTCACGGCGGTATCTTTGGAACAAGAGCGCTACCGTGGCTGAATTTCAAACTAGGAAATATCATCGCTTTTACATGTCACTTTTTCACCCATTCCGCCAGCAGGCGATGCTACTCGAGGCGCTGCGTTCGCCCAGATGTGGCAGTCCCGCGGCTCCACACACCGTCTCCAACGCATTTACTACGAATGTTGACAGGAAAATGTTAATCAACGCCAATAAGGGTTTTTTTTTCATGTTTATGACATAGCTGAAATACTTCATTTTATTCAGCAAACCCACCGAGAGTGGAACAATTTCTAGTCGTTAATCGCTCGGAAATACGGTGAACATTATGAGATCAGGGGGCTTGAGTAGGATCGAAAAATGACCCAAACAAAATCGATAGGAAAAAATCACATTACATTGGCAAAATGTCATCAGATTTTCAATTTGTCATCGCGTTTTCGGGTAATGTCGATTAAAGCTAAAAGTCGTCTGTTAACAGCCCATCTTACTGTATAAAGATTCGCGGCGTGTTCGTCATTCCATCTTACTGTACAGTCGCGGTCTGTTCGTCAGTTCAGCGGTGCTCAGTGGTGACGAATTGAGTTTTTTATTACTTGCCGTCAAGACGCTGCCGCGTCTCTTGATAGTTTATCAATTATAAATAAAAAATACATTTAGCCTAACCGCAGCAGCCAACGGGAACCCTTCCTTACCAACATTCGATACTCGCCCTCACTACGACACATACCTAGTACGCCAAACGTACGTCATATGCTTTTTTTTCAAACATCCTATTCACACGATCCTTTTCCGCGTTTCGTGTTCGCCGGAGCAAACAACAATTATTTTCTTATCGTTCTTATCGTCAGGCTTTGGTATATGATCACGAGGCGTGCGGAAAACGACAATCGAATGCATGTCAGCCGATAACAGCGAGCTTATCCGCAATTATAGATGAAATTCTATAGAAACATATATATACATACATATACATATATGCATCGCGAGTATTTTTATCGCGGCTATGCGCGAGTGCAGTCTCGTCCCGATGCATGCGAACGACAGTTGCACAAACGAGCAACAATAAATTTGCCAAAACAAAGAAGAAACAAAAATTGAATTAAAACAAAAAAATAATTCGCACAAAAGTAAGCCGGGTGGGGAGGGAGGGGGAAAGCCGAAAAATTGTAAAAAAATCGCGACAATCGAATGGAAAAAAGGTCAAAATTGGAAATGAGAATAGCGAAATCCACGTTGGCATTTCTCGTGTTCGTCCTTATGCTGTCGGTCTTCGTGGCGAACGTGGCCGATCTTATCAATGTCAATTCCTCCGCTGTACGCGACAAGAGGCTCTACGATGACGGGGAGGACGCGTCACCTGCCTGGACGGAGCCCAGGAAGTATCGAGTCGCCGATTCCCCGAGCAATCTCATGTGGTTCCTCCAGGTAAGACAAAAAATTTGACGGAGCGCGTACCACAAGCATATTTGACGGCCTTGGCATCTTCTCCGGTCTTGTCAAGATATCGGACCTGCACATCAGCGTGTTCTGGGATCAGTCCAGGATGAAGGAGCTCGAGGAATTCTGCGAATTGACGGTTGGCACATTGGCGCCTTCGGTCGTCCTAGCTTCAGGCAAGTTTGGGCCTGCCAGCTTCGGAACCAACCCGGTCGAAAGAATCGAATCGGCTGCTGGAAAGACTCGCTAATCCGTTTAAGAATAATCCACAGGGGACCTGACAGACGCCAGGACACAGGACGGCATGGGCTCCAGGCAAATGCTCGCGGAGTGGAAATCCTACAAGAAGATTCTCGAAGACACCCAAGTTGCCAAGAAGACCGTGTGGCTGGATCTGAGAGGGAATCACGGTGAGGGAAAACTTCGTCTCCCTGCTAAGGCAAGGGTAGGGATTTCAGCGTGAAAAAAAAATTTTTTTTCATCTATATGGATAGAGTAAATTTATTGAAACCTTTTGTACATTGTTAAGTGTCATTTCGAGAACATTCCGTGAAATTTGTACGCGAAAATATCCACAAACAAACCGGTGACAAAGCTTTTCCAAGAACGCCTTTGGAAAAACACGATTTGCGGTGTTCACTGTATCTCAGCTAGAAATTATCTGAAATCAAGTACCATTAAAATTTAGTCAAAGTGTCATCAAATCCTCCAC
This sequence comes from Ophion slaviceki, assembly GCA_944452715.1. NCBI lineage: Eukaryota > Metazoa > Arthropoda > Insecta > Hymenoptera > Ichneumonidae > Ophion > Ophion slaviceki. The sequence continues at coordinate 44,325,585 of OX101789.1, read as the reverse complement.
CCAACGGTCTTTGTAATTTTTTTTTTTCATTTCTAAATTTTTGGTGGTCATGTAAAGTGAAAAGTGCTATTTTTCACGAAAAATTCCGCCATTTTGGGGGTGGAAAACCCCCTCAATGTAAAAAACAATCTCAAACTAACCGTTGGGGGGAGGTATTTTATGTGGAGAAAGTGTGTACCAAGTTTGAAATAAATCGGTCATGTAGTTTTCAAATGGCAGTGAACACGGACTTTGAAAAAGTGGTTTCGAGAAAAACGCGGCACCGGCTTGTTTGTGGATATTTTCGCGTACAAATTTCACGGAATGTTCTTGAAATGACACTTAACAATGTACAAAAGGTTTCAATAAATTTACTCTATCCATATAGATGGAAAAAAATACGCAAAAAAGTGTTTTTTTTTTTCACGCTGAAACCCCTACCCTGCCCTTAAGGATACATTTTGCGTTTGGTGAAATTCTTTCACTTTGATTGGAGTTGGTCGGGTTTGTTCGGATTGGAAATTGACTCGGGAGGCTTACCATGGCTGTTACGCATATGGAAAACGGTGGAAACCGGAAAAACTCAGGGAATTTCTTTCCTTCTCGGATAATCAGGGAAAAGATAGGGACTTTTAAAAATTCTTTGATATTTTATCCCGAATTTACTTTTTGCATGAATTACGAAAAATAAAACCGAATTGAAAAAAACAACTGAAAAGTTTAAAAATGAATAATTTTAATATTTATATTCTTCGTTATATACGAAAAAAAAGTTATGTCAGTTCCAAACATTGAAGATTTCAGAAACTGAAAATTAATTTACTCTAAAGCTCTATACATTTGCATTATATTTGTTGATACACAAACACAATTATTATTGCAGATAAGTGTTTATATTTATTGATGCCGACATCAAAAATTGTTTATAATAAAGAACAGGTTTTGTATTTGCCTTTAATGTATTTTTTAAACTTCACAGTGTCCGATTTTTTTTCGAAATTCAGTTAATCTTTTTTCAATTTTAATTTTAATATTGAACTTTTTCATATATTTGATCTGAGAAAAATTATGTTATGACCTCAATCTCCCTGAAGTATTCGCAAAACCTGTGTGAAAAACCTGGAAAGGTCAGAGAATTTCTGAGTCAATAATATGTAATAATCGTGCTCACAAAATGTTGGAGTATCGTGGAATGTTCGTATGTGGTAAAGGATTTTTTCGAATTTTTACCCCCAAAAGAGAACGTAAAAACTCAGATGATTTTATAAGAACCGAATTAATTGAAATCGAAGGATTGAGGGTGGCCCTTCTAACTGCAGAAGCTCGAGGTTTGCAGAAGAAGTCGGGGTCTATTTTTTTCCTGGTGGGAGTATTGGAATGACGAGGTCGAAATTTTACAGACAATTTATGCATGGTCTTGCCGAGTTCGAGTTTTTTAGAATCGAGAAATATTGATAAGCAATGGAGTTATCATTATTTTGAGAAGTGCCAACGTGGCATGGCTAGGTAGTTCTGGCAACTAGGCTTATCTGAAATTAAAAAAATTATAAATTATTTTTAGTATAATAATAAAACTTCAGTATGACCGAATACTTTTTTTTACTTTTTTTTAATTTTGCAAATTATGGAAAGAGGAAGCTACAGAAAAAAGTTCGATTTTCGAGCAAAAAACGACGTCAATCATTTGTTATTAAGGTATTCTTTTCGTGGAGGGTCGTATTTTGTGGGGGCAAGGCCACACTATGCGAACCTAAAATATCTAAAGAAAAGTGAAAATTCGAAAAATGGTGCGTGTTCGAATAAACGTTCTATTTTTCATGAAATTTTTACTACAGTATTTATTAATGAAAGAGTAGTTAAAAAAAAACTTTCGCGGAACTTTAGATTCACATAGAGGGTAATTATAATATCTAAAAATGTGCGAAATTTCAAAATTGTCGATCGGTTCGATTTTGAGTTATCTCGTACGTTATTTTGAGATACAAATTACATCTATTCGCGAAACAATTTCGAGAAAAACGCAAAAAAACGGGTAAATCGCAGCTCGGATTGTACAAAAATCTACATATGAGGCGATCCATGTCACTTCAGCTAGTAAAAAAAGAATCCTCAAATAATTTTGAAAAATCGAGTTACTTTATTGAAAAATTTTCACCGTGTCAAAATTAAAAAAAAATTCTGACGTTTTTTCTCATTGATTACCATTTAAAAAAAAATTTCCATTCAAATGGCTGTATCTTTGGCAGGATTTGACGTATTTACATTCGTAAAAAACGAAAATGTGCGTCTTTTTATGGCCTTCCAGAAAAAAAATAATTTAGATTTTATTGAGCAAGTCGAACGTCCGTTTCAGGGCAAAATATGCAAAAATATTTCTTTTCTCAAGGAAAGACACTCGTTATTTTATTTTTTTTAATTTCCCCGAATTGTGAATACGAAAAACGAATTTTTGGTATTTTTGATACTATGGGATTCCTAAACACCATGAAGAAACAGCCTTTTTTCTCTATTAATATTCGATTGAAGAGTGTGGAGCACTCGTATGTTTACCAGGTTTTTGAAATACATATGACATACATATGTCATATGTATTCATATGGAAATACGTATTCATACATATATTTTATATGTATGCCATATATTAATAACATGTACAACGTGTATATTAATCAAATTAAATTAAAATAAAAAAATAGCTATTACTTCACGGTGTTTAGGAATCCCATAATATAAAAAATGCCAAAAATCCGTTTTTCGTATTCACAATTCGGGGAAATTAAAAAAAATAAAATAACAAGTGTCTTTCGTTGAGAAAAAAAATATTTATGCATATTTTGCCCTGAAACGGACGGTTGACTTGCACGATAAAATCTAAATTTATTTTTTTTCTGGAAGGCCATAAAAAGACGCACATTTTCGTTTTTTACGAATGTTAATACGTCAAATCCTGCCAACGATACAGCCATTTGAATGGAAAAATGTTAAAAAATGGTAATCAACGAGAAAAAAACGTCAGAATTTTTTTTTTATTCGACACTCGGTGAATATTTTCCAATAAAGTAACTCGATTTTTCGAAATTGTGGATTTTTTACTGGCTGAAGTGACATGGATCGCCTCATATATCGGTAACTTTTCTCAATTTTTACTAAACTTTCACCGCAAATTGAGGTTAAAACCCCAGGCTACGAAACTACGCAATAAAATTGATATTTTTTCAGTAAATTTAAGATGTGATCGTCGTGCAAATCGATTCAAACGGATCGTTCGAAGCATCGTTGCCCGAGATTCACCGTATTTTCCTCGATTTCAGACAACTTCAACGTGTTCCGCGCGGATTCTTCGGAGAATTATTATTCGAACTACTCGATCCAAGGCAAGCGTCATCCGAGGTCTTACATGCACCAGATAAGGGTTGGCCACGAGAAGTACAGTTTCATCGCGGTGGACGCGTGCCTGGAGCCGGGTCCGAGGCGACCGTTCAACTTCGTGGGCGCCCTCGACGCGAACGAGATCGCGAAGATTCGTCGCCTCGTGGCGGACTCTCGGGACCAGGGGGCCGACTATATTTTCTGGTTCGGTCACTATCCAACCTCGTGTATAATAGCTCAATGCGACGACGGAGTGAGAAGTCTCATAGGTGAGAACCTTCGTCCTTCACCCCTAGACCGCCATCTTCCTTTTCATTTTCAGGCTTTTGCGATCCGCTTCCGTTGTTACCCAGCACCGTTTCCCCTCCCTCAGAGATCCTCCCCCACTCCTTATTGCCTCCAAACGAAAAAACAACCGCACCGCGCTGTGAGGCTTTTCATTATTTCTGAAAAAAAAAACGAAACAGGAAGATACAGGGAGAGCATGGTCTACATGTGCGGCCATTATCACATGCTCGGCGGCCTCGTGCCCAACATGTACACCCTCCAGCAAGCTGGCTTCCTGGAGCTCGAGCTGGGCGATTGGAAGGACAATCAAATGTGAGTATGCAACGCCCTACAAAACTTACATCATACTCGTACGAAAAAGGGGATCAAGGAAAATCCTTCGTCGCATTCACGCGCGCTTTACGAATTAGCGAGCTATCCAGGAACGCAAACGTTCGTTTAGGCTGATAAGATTGGTACCGCATGAGTAAGGATTCAAGACGAAATGACAACAAAAAAAAAGGATATAATGAGCGAGGCAACGACTATTGGGATCTGTCAAATGGCGATGTGACATCTGGTGGCGGAAAATCAAAGTACACGGGGCAAAGCCTTCAATAGCAATTATACGCCGTGCGATAAAAGTATTCAAATTCAATTGAAAATATAAAATCGGTGTAAATGGAATGAGCGAAGTTTTCTCCGCGTAAAAACTACCGAAACAATATTAAGGGGAGGTACCTGAGTAAACGGCGAGAAAAACAGGTAAACGTCGGGAATTTTTATCTCAAAAACTAATGATTCGATTGGATCCGGGTTTGTTTTATTGGAAAATATGTACATTGAGGTATGTTTGGGAATTTTTAAAAATAAATTCGTTGACTGGAAGCGATTCAAACGCGATTATCTCGAAACATAGTTTTCAAAGTCGGTGCCAGATGTATCTCGAAAACGGCTTGTCCGATTTTGTCCAAATTTGGATACAATATTCTTCGATAGTTTTTCTCGTTCGCCACGTAGGATTTTTTTGAAATTTTCATTTTTGACGGAATTGCGAGCGTTTTAATTTAACATTCGTTTTTCGTTCGCAATTTCCGACGATTTTGGATTGCATACACATTGCATAAAAAAGCAATGGTTCAATCAAATGAAAAACCTCCACGTGGCGAACGAGAAAAACTATCGAAGCATATTGTATCCAAATTTGGACAAAATCGGACAAGCCGTTTTCGAGATACATCTGGCACCGACTTTGAAAACTATGTTTCGAGATAATCGCGTTTGAATCGCATCCAGTCGAAGAATTTATTGAAAAAAATCGTATACATACCTCAATGTACATATTTTCCAATAAAAAAACCCGGATCCGATCGAAACATTAGTTTTTGAGATAAAAATTCCCGAAGTTTACCTGTTTTTCTCGCCGTTTACTCAGGTGCCTCCCCTTAAGGTGATCCTATCGCTTCACGCTCGTCATACCACTCATCATACTTGAGACTTGGACAATTAATCTTTTTAACATATGCAAAAAAAATAATTTGTAATAACCAAAATTTTCCATGTGTAAACTGTTTAACCCTTTGAAGCATACAATTTTCCTTACGTTTAATCAGCTCAAAACTTTGTACTCGGAGGTTTTCGGGGTCGCTGGTTACAAATCTGCAGTAAAAATTTGGAAATTCATGATGGCGGATCCAATATGGCGGACCACAAATGCAAATGTTGGTTTGGGTTATAATAATACATGAAATTATTTATATATTATAATTATAAGGAGTACAACTTTGCAGTGACCGTTTTTTTTTCAAAAGTTTAAGGCTTTATTATAAAAAAGTGGCTACATATTTTTTAATCAAAGTACTGCCCGTCGCTAGCTACGACCTCGGCCCATCTTTCAGGTAGCATTCGAATCCCACGTCGATAAAAGTCTTGGTCCTTGGAGGCAATCCAGGAATCGACCCAATTTTTGACTTCTTCGTAAGTACCGAAGTGCTGGTCAGCCAAATCGTGTGCCATTGACCGGAACAAGTGATAGTCGGAAGGGGCAATGTCTGGAGAGTACGGCGGGTGGGATAAAACCTCCCATTTCAGCGTTTCCAAGTACTTTTTCACGACATTTGCAACATGGGGTCGGGCATTGTCATGCTGCAGTATCACCTTGTCATGTCTTTCGTTGAATTGTGGCCGTTTCTCTTTGAGTGCCTTACTCAAGCGCATCAACTGACGTCGGTAGAATTCCCCTGTGATGGTTTCGGATGGTTTGAGCAGCTCATAGTACACAACGCCCAGCTGGTCCCACCAGATACACAGCACTTTCTGCCTTCCGCCACCGTGCTTGTTCTCGACCTCAAAATCTCCACTTTTGAAGCGTTGAAACCACCGCCGACACGTTTTCTCACTAATAGAATCCTCCCCGTAAGCATCTACAAGCAAACGGTGGGCCTCAGCCGCAGATTTCTTGATGTTGAAGAAGTAAATCATAACCTCCCGCAAATGCTGAGAATTCGGTTCGTAGGTTGCCATGTTTGAGTGCCTGTAACTTTATAATGCATACACGTATCCGTTAGCTTTTTTAAATTGTTTACATTGGCAGAGCCTCTAGTTTAAAATGCCACTTTTTTTTTTATTGAGCTAGGGCCACTACTTCGGCCGCAGTGGCTCTCTAAGTAAAACGGTCACTGCAAAGTTGTACTCCTAATAATATATAAATATATTTTTATAATATATTATAATAGTATATAAAATAAAAAAGCATAAAATAAGAAATAAAAAAGTAAAAAAAAATATGGAGCTAGAAACTCGCTACGTCCTTGCCATTAGCTCCGGGTAATGCTAAAAGCGTAATTCTATTAGAAACTCAGTATAACAGAATCAACATATTGAGCAACTCCGATGTTTTAGTAATTCCAGTAAAATCTCCGGTTTTGGACCGCCATATTGGATTCGCCATTTTGAATTTCTGGATTTTGAGCTCGAATTCGTAATCAGCGACACAAAAAACGTCTCTGAATTCATGTTTTGTGTATGGTTTACCTGCTAGATTAGACACAATTACATTTATTGTCTGAAAAACTTTTTTTTTGTACTGTAGTGACGATCAACATCCACTAAGTGCAACATAAGCCCTTAATAGTGATATTGTAGTAACAATTGATCTCCTAACATCCTAAATATACATTTACATTCGTCGTTAGGCGCTAAAAAAAATTTTTATTCAAGAAAAACAGAGTGGAAGTAGGTGACATACCAGTATGTCACTATGCTTCAAAGGGTTAATGAATGTTCACGTTTAATTAGAAAAATGAAAAAATAGCTTGATATTTGGCAACATTGGTTCTATCTCCGTCTCTTTTTACTCAACCAAGCGACGTTAACCTCCATGCTTTTCGACGTCGATCTGTTAAAACAATGTCAGGTGCGGGAAATATAAAGCATTGTATTCGGGCCACGACTGGTAAAAAGTGTGGAAAATTTGTGTCGGCGAAATATGTCGGTTAAAAATGAAATGTGTATGGAAATTCGAATGAGTGAGATGAGGTTAGGACTACAGTCAGCTGTTGCCTTGCTGTCACGTTTTTTCATCGTAGCAAGTGGTAGTAAATCCAATACCGGAAGTTCAGATTAAACTTGATATTACATAAAAATTACGTCAGTAAGCGCATTTTTTTCTAAGAGCATTGGATTACTACAAGTGTTAAGTATGTAAATCTGATTATTTTCAAGAATCTGACGGATTCCCACTATTATATACACTTTTGTAGCGACCGGAAATTGGGTTTTTGCATGTCGTCTAGGAATTCCTTCACAAAAATACGCAATTTTAATATTTTTTTTCTCTGTAATTAGGTCGATAACCGACCCTGAAATTTTACAGAGACGATTATTAATATATTCAGTGAAGCTCGAAAAAAATATATATACAAAAGTTCTATGGATCGAAGCCTGGCGATAGGATTACCTTAAGAAAGATTGCGAAAGCACTTCGAGTAAAGAGTTGGAAGTCCGTACCCACAAGTTTCCCATTTCAGGGAAGCGCTTCGTGTACGTGAAAAATAATTTCGGAAATGTACAAAAAACCGACCAATTAGTGGCTTGAAAATTAAAAAAGTGAATTCAGACATGAAAGTGTGCTTACTGCAGTGCGTGACAGCACCGGTATCGCAAACGCCGCTAATTTTACCACATACTAAAATGTGCCTCGCCTTCAAAATGCGTTCGCCTTTCACAAAATAGCGTTGTTTCGGATTGGTACCGGCCCAGTCACAAATTGCACTAATACTTATCACAATATCACAGAAATTTGCACGAAGCTACACGACTTTTTACGTTTGTCGATTTTCTTATCGCCGCCATGTTTTTTAGGCTCCGCCCACATGACAGATCCGAATTGGCAGTAGAAATATTTTCTGATCCATTAGACTTGGGAGAAAACTTTTCGTACGAAAGTTGCATAGGTCGGAGGGCCTCGTTGAGTGGTGGCACGGTCTTACATACAGGTCTTGAAACGAAGGCGAATTTCAGTGGTGGGGCTAGGCACGATTGGTGACCTGGCCCCTTAACCTGTCGCGTCCATGATTGTTGAACATAACCTATAACCTAACATAACCAAAAATTTATAGTCAAAAACATGTTCGGGTTTTGCTGCGAAAGGAAAATACCGAACGATAATTTTTATTGCAATTCGTCGTTTGTGTTTAGTCCGAAAGTTCAGCTTACGAGATTGCTATATTCCTTCTCTGTCGCACATGACACCCCGGCATTATGAGCGAACCTTGCGGCGTAAATCGGAATTTACGAACCTTGGACACTAACAAGGAACATCTCTTTGGTGTCCTCCGATTTTGTTGAAACTTTTTTATGTGGAAGGGTATCAAAAACTAAGAGCCACGTAATTTTTTTTATCGGCGAAAAAACGGTTTTAAGGGGTGAAACGCACCCTCGAAAATAGGGGTGTTTTTCGTTTTTTGTCTATAACGTTATCGTTCTCATCTCCAATGTATAGTACACAAAAAAATAAACATTGTTGCAATTTGAATTTCTTTTATATCTCGTACCGTTAAAACGTTATCGAAGAAAAACGAAAAACATCCCCATTTTTGAGGGTGCGTTTCACCCCTTAAAACCGTTTTTTCCGCCGATAAAAAAAATACGTGCCTCTTAGTTTTTGCTACTCTTCGACATAAAAAAGTTTCAACAAAATCGGAGGAGGACACGAAAGTGATGTTCCTTGTAAGCGGACATAGCCCCACCACCGTCGTTTCAAGACCTGTATGTAAGACTGTGAGCTACGGGGTTTATCCAGGTGGCGGCACTTTGGGGATTTTGAGATCACCTCCATATTCTCAAATGGACTTGTTGCAGAATTTTATCAAGAAACGTAAAATAAGTTAAAACACCAAATTTCAAGATGATTGATCTAAATTTAGTATAGAAAATCGATAAAATATAATTTTTAATGTCTTTAGCAGAGAATCGATTAAAAAGAACGGTGCAAACACTTACTCTGATAAAAGATGTTTAAAGTGATGGCCACCACTTTAAATGCACACTTGCAGTCTGATTCGTATTGATTGTATTGTCTTATTTATCACGTCAGTCTGTATTAAGGGGGGAGATATTTTTAGGCGAGGAAAAAATTGCTCAATTTCATGATTTTTTTCAAAGGAAAGATTTCTTCACCATTTTTTAGGTTTGGGGTATGTTTTTATACCACTTCTGGCTTTAACTTGGTATTTTTTTAATCTTTAAAAATGTGTTACTGTGGCCTAAGGCCTTAAGGGGGGGAGATACATTTAGGTGAGGAAAAAATGCTGATGTTCATGATTTTTTTTGTTTTTAAAGAAAGATTTCACCTCTTTTGAGATTCAGGGTATGTTTAAGGTTTGTTTTTGGCTGTTAAATGGTATTCATTTGTTTTTATTGATCTTTAAAAATGGCGGAGGTATGGCACGGTCTTCCAAGCGGTTTGCGGCGGTTGTTGTCAGACGGCGTGACGCGCAGCGTCGGCGGGATTAATCTGAAAAAAAACCACCGACGATTTTTCTTTCATTAACACTCATACGCAGAATATGAACCAAGAAAAAGTGAAGAGTGTTGAAAATCGATTAAATGGTACGCTTTGAAACATATTTTGATAATTTATAATTAAACATGTTTTATCAAAGTTCTCCCACAATATTCTAATTGGACATTTTAAATAGTAAAATCAACGCGCTAAAACGAAACCCGAAATATGAATTTTAAAAAACCTAGGATAATAATAAATTCACACACGCTCTAGTCTTCAAATTTTCATTATGAAATGACATAAATTTAGCAGAATGAACATCAGAGAAATTTCGGAATTTCGGGATGCGCGCCCTAAAACAGACCAAGAAAAAGTAAGAAATGTTGAAAATCGATTGAATGGTAGCTTTGCAACAAAAATATTGAATTTTCCGGACAAAAATTGGCTACATTTTGAAAAAAAGAAACGAACTTTTTTCTTTAATAAAAAAAAAACATTTGGGGTCATGTTTTATACAATAAGGTTAGAAAGATTTATACCAAATTTCATCAAGATCGGTTGATTCGTTTTGTGCCTATACGTCACGGCAATTTTGAAAATGCAGTTCAGAAGACCTATTCAACAATTAATTTAAAAAAAAAACAATGTCACAGCCAAAAGTACTAACAAAACATAGCCTAAGTCTAAAAAATGGCGAAGGCAGCTTTGCTTTAAAAAAAAATCATGAGAATCGCAATTTTTTCCCGCGCTCAACGGCAAATCCCTTTTTAACGAATAGGCTCTGATCAAGGTCACAATAGTTCAATACTAAGCAAAATCTAGATAAGCCGTACTTCGTTTACTTTGTTCGCAACTAAGAATCTTATCAACTTATTTTTGCAAGCAGTGAGAAGTTTATGATTTCCATAATAACGTGTATTCTTTCCAATGAAAAGTACTACGAATGAATTTCCTTCTGTCAGTAGACAATTAAATTTTCCGCAAAATGTTCCCTTATCAAGAGCAAGTTGATATGATCTCAATTGACGTGGAATGTTAAAAAAATGCAACGCAAGCGGAAATTGTGAATGCCGAGCGTTATCCGGCTCGTCATCCGCCGTCGTGTTACGCATTTACCAATGTGTACAATAAAACCTAGGAAAACCGGAAACTCACTTTGAGAATCTTTTATAGAAGTAAGTGCTTACGCCGTTTTTTAAATCGCTTCTGGACTAAAAACATTGAAATTTATTTTTTATCGATTTTCCATACTAAATCTCGATCATTCATCTTGAAATTTGTTAAAAACTTCGTTTTAGTTCCTTGATAAATTTCTGAAAAACAAATAGTGGTCCCATTGAAAAAGATGGAGGTGACCTTGAAATATGCGAAGCGCCTCCACCGGAATGAACCTTGTAACCACCACTCGCTGATCTTCGTACTATGAAACTATTGTGGGGAAAGTTTTCTCCGAAGTCTGATAGATTGGAAAATATTTCCACTGCTAGTAGACGTTGCCTCACCCTCTATACTACACTGGAGAAAATAAAGTATGCACCTTGCCATCTATCGTCCATTGTTCTGTATATATATATATATATATATATATATATATATATATATATATATATATATATATATATATATATATATATATATATATATATATATATATATATATATGAAGTACTGGAAAAATATAATACAGAATAATGCACGATAGATCCCAAGGTGCATACTTTATTTTGGTTACATACTATAGACCTTATATATATGCATATATATACATATATATAGGGTGTCCTGTTAACAATGGATAAAAGAAAAGGCTTTTGCTCGCAATCACACACCCTTCGTGCTCACAAAGGGAATCCTTATGGTTGTGAATCAGCCTGTATATTCGAGAGTAGATGAAAACGCCTTTCTGACCCGCGCTCCCGTATTATGTCAGGTATCGTCTCGCTGTAATAGACCATGGCCAATTCTCGTTCACTGACATAAAGCACCGAGAGTGGCCCGTGGTATTAGTCACCAATCCAAAACACGCTCTGTACACGATGCCACAAAAAGAAAATTCACAGTCTATCGTTGAATCCACGCACATCAGGTAATTCGCAGCGAGCTCAAAGCTTCATTTTCTCTCCGTCACGTTACCGCGACAAATAATACGTCGCTTGAGGGGCGACACCACTTCGACGGGCTGAAAAAGCGTTTTTTTCGATTTTTTGTCCACTAGATTATTTAATTGGAATCTGGAAAAAAACTATTTTATTAAGAATACATTGAACTTGTTCTGTGTAAATTTTTATGTAAAAATAAAAACCAAGATTAATAACGTTATTGAAGCTTAATAGAGCCGCTGTATAAAAAATGTGGTCCGACGGCCGGTTCGATAACTTGACAATGATTGGTCTAAAAAATGAAAATAACAAAGTTTTATTATCTACATAAATATAGTTCTTGTTGCCCGAAGCCGCCTTGCGAAAAAAAAATCATAAAATGGTGGCTGTTAAAGAACATGTAATTTTAGCGAAATTTTTACTTATATTCAGGGGCTCGGAAAAGGCTAAATGTAAATTAAAAAATGCCTACGTACGATAGCTACTGCAATTTCGAATATTTTCATTTTTTTAAATTTAACATCAAACAATTATAGCTAGAGTTATGATTCTGGTCAGGTAGAGAAAAATGCGATTAAAAGTTGCGCTACTTTTTCCCACTAAATCGTAACTAGGCCAATTTTCAATATTTTAACTTCAACATTTTTTTTCACATTTTCTTGAATATTTATACTTAGAGAAAATTCATATAAAATCGATATTTATCACGCGTCACAGTGGTGTCCCGCCTTAATGGAGCGATTTTTCGCTGAACGCCTTGAAAATCCCCGTTTAGTCGAGAATCGCTTTTATTTTGTCTCTTTTTTTAGAGTACTGGCATTCTCGCTCTCTCCGATAAAGAGCGTTGAGATAAAGATCGACGAGGGTCGTTGGCGGGCTTGCCACCAGGTCGACGGACCCCTCTACGTGACCACGTGGAATCCCATCGCGTACGACAGCGGAATTCATCATATCCGAGTTCAGTAGCGGCCCAAGAACTTTCATCGATTTTTAGAAATCGTCGAAGTTTATGACGTTGAAGTTTGCATCGTTGCAGTGCAACGATTTTTTCCCCTCAATTTTCATTTCCTTATTTTTATCATTATCCAGATTTTTTAATTGCAAATAGTGGTGGAAATTCTCTGATAAGAATGTGTAAAAAAATCGCGCTATTTTAGCAGCTAAAATTGAGAAAATAAAAAATGTTTAAGTATTTATTTTCGTTGCGTTCCAGCGACGCGAACTTCAGCGTCATCGGAGATTCGCGATCGTCGGGCTGGGAGCGGAATTTTTAGGCTTTTGGTTTTCCAGGCTCGTGTAGTGGACGACAATGCGAGGGAAAAGGAAGTTCTGCAGCCGTTCACGCTGGACGGGACGCAATTGTCGTTTCGCGTCTTACCGAGATTGCTTCTGATGTCGAACGCGAGTACCATCGTGAGTTGGATCAAGGAAGAAGATATATTTCTCATGACACGAACTTTTTGAAATTTCTATCTCGTTTTTTTCCTTAAGGGGCTACATCTACCTAGAGACCCGAAAAAATGGCCAAATTTCGACTTTTTTTCTGGAAAACGGTTGGTGGAAAAGAAACGCATGGTTTAACACAAAGGTTTAACAAAAAAATCAATGAAAAATACAGAAAAACAACATACACATGGCCGCCGGCAGTTGATGAAATTTTGTCCGCGACGTTTGGCGGTGGACACTCTCCAGCTTAAAGGGCCCATCAGAAAACTTAAAACCAAACGGGTTATTCAAGTTAGAAATAAATACGAGTCATTGACGATCGTCGATTTCTAAAATCTGTTTTTTTGAACGCAGTGGCGACGAATTGATACCCGAGCATACAAAATCTATGAAAAAAGTCGTCATTTTTACGTTACTTAAAAAAAATAAAAATCGATTTTGAAAAAGTGAGATCGTCAACAACCTTTAAATGTTTCTCATCGTATCTCCTGTAAATTTGGAAACAATCCATCAAGTGGTTCTCGAGATATCATGTCCACCGACATTGAAAACAGTGTTTCGAGCAAAACGCGTTTAAAGTTTCATGTATGGTGCTTAGCGAGGCACAAATCTGAGCTCTATTTTTTCCCTTTTTTTTCCACCATCCAATTGTGTTCTTCAAAGAAAAAAAAATTGTCGTCAAAGCTGCGAGCGGCGAAAAAATATTCAAAGGTCGTCAAGTCTCCCAAAAATTAAAAGTTTCATTAAAGAAACGATTTTTTTAGTCCAATTCTCACCTATAAATTTTACGCTTTATAATTTTTTAATTAACCTCGCAAAAGCTCTGGCCGGCCGATGAATATTTAGTGCTCGCTCAAGGTTTTCGAAATTTACAATTTCCGCCAAAAAATAAATCTCGCATGCACGATAATTCCTTGTAGCATAAAAACAAAATAAACATCGAAGCGTTACATTTTCTGCATAATTTATTATAATAATTTGTAACAAACACCAATTAGACGATATGTGTTATTATGTATTATTATGTATTATTGTATTATGACGTCGCTCGTCACAGAGTACAGCTACGATTGGTCCGCAGTTCGACTAACGAGACCAACTGTGGGACGCATTACGATGCGCGGAAAACAGCTGCCATTTCAGTTTTACGAATAAAACGACCTATAATTTTGTTTACGGACAAGAGCTTCAAAGAATTATTTTATGAGAACAAAGATTATAATTCTTGGGTTAGAAGTGTGAGGTAAATCCGAAAAATCTGTTTCTGAAAAAAAAAGGATTAATTGTTTTGAAAACTTTACAAAGCGTCAAATTTATGAGTGAGAGGAGTGAAAAAAAATAGGCGAAAACCGGAAATTTCGAAGTTCTTGAGCGACCACTAAATATTCATTAGCCGGCGAAAGCTTTCGCGAGGTTAATTTAAAAATTATCAAGCGTAAAATTCATTAGTGAGAAGAGGACGAAAAAAAAATCGATTTTTAAAGAAAATTGGAATTTATGGGAGGATTGAGCGACCTCTAAATATTTTTTGACCACTCCGAGTACTTAAGGGCGTTCGCGAAATTAAAAAGGGCGAGAACCGAGGATGATCAAGAGGTGGAGGAATAATCAGCACAAACGGCGTACAGTGGTTAGGGTCAAATATTGTAACTCTAATTCTAATTTTTAACTTTTATTTTAATCAATTGGCTTATAGGTTAGAGATAAGGATGGAAAGAAGGAGGGTTTTGTAAAAAAGCGAAAGCTGTACAGATGGAATAAAGCCACTACTACTATTATTTTTTGACCAGTTGCAGCTTTCGCGGCAATTTTTTTTCTTTAAAGAAGATAATTGGATGTTGAGTTAGAAGCTGTAATTCAATGCTACGAATAATTCAATTAAAATTTCAGGTGTCACCTGAAAGGTCATATTATCGAATAAAAAATATTTTTGGAAAATGCAATTTTTGACCCACCTACGTAGATGTAGCCCGTCAAATTCTTGCGAATTTATTTTACAAATACCTAAGAAATTTTCACATTCAATCTCGCTTTCTCAGGTGGGCCTAACGAAAAATCCCCGTATTCGCAGTTTCAGCTATTTTTCGGCACGATTCTCCTAGTTCTGATCGTGCCACTTTGCATACTGCGCTTCCTACACGTGCTCTGCGAGCGCAATCGTATGAGACGTCCGAGACTTCGAACGCCCGTCTTCGGTTGGTGGATAAGAAAGCTGTGGATCCTTTCGACGGTCGACCGGCTGTTTTTCCCGTTGGTCCTGTACGCGCTGTACCTCACGATCGGTGAGTATAAAATTTCGCCTCCCATTCATACACCGTCAACATCGCAATTTTTGGAATGAACTTTCGTCGCAGGTCCGTGGTCGATTGGCGAAGTGATCGAGAACCGAATAGGCGTGGTATTCGCTTGGGGAATGTTCATCGGGGACGTTTACCTTCCTGGCTCGTTCACGTACGCCTACGGATTTTTCCAATTGTTCTCCTTCCATTTGCCGCTGACGATGATCCTGGCGCATCAGGTTGAACGGAGGTACGTGTCCGTGAAAAAAAAAAAACAATTGACTTTGCGTGATTATAAAGACGTTGCAACCTTCGCAGGCTCGACAGGATCGAAAGGCCGCCGAGCAAGCCGCCCACCGTCTTACGCTTACTCTGGAGGCATTTGCCACTTTTGCTGCTCGTTGCGATGCAATCCAGCATGGTCTACTTCTTTTGGCTCGCCTATGGCACTCTCGCGGTGGTGCTCTGTCCACTGAGAACTTGGAGCATTATTCTAGCCGTCTATCTGTGCTATCAGGCGAACTCAATGCCGCAACGCTGCTTGAGGTGAGCGGCACTTCATCGTTCGGAAATCGCGTGCTACAATAACGCAACGTTCTACGTAACGCGAGATTTACATTTAGACGGGAAAAAATTAAGCAACTTTGAGGGATCTTTTAAAGTAAGGAACAATTATTCTACATCTATCAAACGCTCCGAATTAGGCACAGCGTTGACGGGCTGTAGTGTTTGAAGTTTTTCGAATTTCGCTTTGAAACTTTGGAAAAATATTCTACATGTATAGTTCTATCGTTTAAAGAAAGAAAAAAAAGGAATTTATTTTTTGATCGTTGTAAATGTATATCCCGCCTTAAGAGGGGAGATACCTTTAGGCAAGGATAAAATTCCTGATTTTTATGGTTTTTTTTCAGAAGGAAAACTTTCTCGCTATTTTTGTGACTTAGGGTTTGTTTTATTACTACTTTCGGCTGTTACATGGTATTTTTTTAATCAATCTTCAAAAATGGCCGAGGAATGCCACGGTCTTCTAAACCGGCGGGATTAATCTGAAAAAAACCAACGATTTGTCTTTGAAATAAACATTCCGTGAATGAGTGTTAATACACTCTTGAATGAATTGTACCAACTGCTCGTACGGATTACGCTAATTTCATCGATTGTGTGAAGATTCTGAACATTTTATGCAATTCCTGCAAGCCCACGACGTTTTGCTTCGCACTGTGAAGTGTCAAACATTTGGGGAACTAGCTCAGTGGAACGCGGCAGGTTTGCGTTTGTGTGGGTTTGTTTGGGTTGAAGAAAGCCAGGGTTGGGTTGAAGGAGCCATGAAGGAAGAATAGAAATTTCGACACGTTTCGACATCAGTCTTTTTCAAAATTCAAGATTTTCATCGGCCCTTATTAGGGCCGGAAGAATTACCAACGTAGTACAAATGTATAATACTTCATACGCCCCAATATATGCGTCGAAAGATTTAAAAATTTCCTATTTTATCACGTGTTTCCGCCAACTTCAAAACCCCATAACTTATGGAATTAATGGAAAATGTCAGCCTCCCCCGATGGAATATCAATCGATATAATGGAATAAACAAGTTCACGGTGACAAAAAAATTCCTCGTCGTTTTTCGGAAAAGTCCTCATACTGCATACCAAGTAAATAATCAAAATATCACCCAATGCAAAATTTGTTCCGAAATTGGGAAATTTCGGAATGCGCGCCCTAATATGAACCAAGAAAAAGTGAGAAATTTTGAAAATCGATCAAACGGTACATTTTGAAACAAAAAGATTGAATTTTCCACAAAAATTGCTACATTGTGCAATAAAAATACTTTTTTTATTTTCAAAAACATTTAGGGTCATCTTTTAGATAATAAGGTTAGAAACATTTATACCAAATTTTATTCAGAATCGGTCGATTAGTTTTCTAGCCATACGTGACGCCAGTTTTGAAAATGCAGTTCATAAGATCGCGCCGTACCTCCGCCATTTTGAAAGATTGATAACAAAAATACCATGTAACAGCCAAAAGTGGCAATAAAACAAACCCTAAGTCTCAAAACTAGTGGAGAAATGTGCTTTGCAAAAAAACAATGAAAATCAGCAAATTTTTCCCCGCCTAAACATTTCTCCCCCCTGAACGTCGCGGTCTTTCGAGCGGCGGACGATTGTGCTCACGAGTTCGTTCAATGTCGACAGGCCAGCTTCGAGGGTCTGGACGGCCTCCGGACGACTCGCGAGCTCTCGAGACAAGGACGAGATCCAAAGCAATCCCGACGGCGAGAAGTAGCCGTCGCGGGGTTTCTAGAGACCCGGCGTCAAGCTCCTGTGAAAAGAAAAACAACCAAATCGTTTTTTATAAGTATTGTTTGTTCCTTCGGATCTTTGTTCATTCGTGGCGGCGGTAATGTTTGCCGCGTTACGCGTACTGCTCTCGTTCGTTTAATTCGCGCGACAGATAATCATGTATTATTGAAAAGCATTTGAGTCTTTACGATTCGCGCTAGACTCGTGGGTACTACGTGTAGATACGCATAGCCTTGTAGAGGCGAAACGACGCGAAGAAATTTTAGCGAGCGGCGCGTACATTTTCTCACGATTAATGCGCGAAAGTTTTGACCATTTTTCTCAGTCACTTTTTGACGGAAGCACATGGCTCGGGTGTCAAAATGCGTGTTGCCTCGATGGCTAGGTCGAGTAACTCTTCGATTCGCGATCGGCTTAACCGGAAGTTCGATTTTCCAGCCCCCCCCCCCCCCCCCCCTAATGACCACTTTCCTGCGGTATATAGATCTGTTGTTTCTTTTACACTTACCCGGGAGATTCTTCTTCCGCTGATCGTGCTTCGTGCGCGAAAATTTCGTCGATCCGTATCAGGGAAAAGCTCCTTTTTAGGAATTTCTTTACCGACGGAGTCTCGTGTTGCTTCGCCTCAATCTGTTCGCGAACGGAAAACAAAAGATAGTTTCCTCTACGCTTCCATGAACTTTCTGCGGAAGCCCGCCTTGATCGAGCACACTTCGTAGACGAGTATTAAACTTTTATCGAGTCACTTCCGAATGTTGCGGGGTTATATGTCGAATCAAAGCGAATAACGATCGCTTCGTAGCGCGCGTGCTTTCGTAGCTGTACTAGATCGTATCGCGTGGACAACGTTGGGGACGTGTGGGAGTCTCGCGAAATTGCCATCGTGGCGATGATAATTAGGACGCATTGTTGCTCTGGTCCAAGCCTCTACGCGAAATTTCGTATCGACTGACTCGTCTGAGAATTGAGACACGTTTCGTTCGCATCAACTTCCCATCCGATGGGACGTTGCTTCCGATTTAAGGGGTGATGCCTAGTTGTAACAGTTGAAAGCTGCTTATCTTTGGGATTTTTTTTAGAAAATCGTGATAAATTTCAACAAAAAATCAGTATTTGAAAAAGCATTATTTTTGTAATCTTCTGGTGTGAAAATATTTAAATATAAAAAATATATATATAAATACAAGAAAACGTTTTTTGCAGAGAGCAATGCCCCTCTGAACCAGGTTATTTAATGTAAAAAAATCAAACAGATTTCGTTACTATATTAGTTTATCCTATGATTAATCGAAGAAAGTTCCGAAATATCAAATTTAAAGGAATGGCGGGTGTTCAAAGCGAGTCTTTATATTTGCGAAAGAAATGGGCATTTTTCGTTCATCAAAGCGAAAGTTCACATCGAAAAAAAATTCTTCGACCAAATACTTTATTTTTACATCGAGAAAGAGCCCTAAAAATTTCAAAAAGCTCGATGCGGTAGTTTTTTTAAGATATTTTGCTCACCGGCTCTGCAAACGTGCTTTCGAGGAAAAAAGCGTTTAAAGTTTCGTACGACGCTCCGAGCGTTCCGACGGGCCTCAATATAACAGCCTATAAATCTGTCAATTTTGATCCGATCACCTTAAAGTTTTCGGGGGACATTTATAAGATGATATACTGTCAAAATATATTGGTTTTGAAAAAGGGATCTTTCGACTTTTACAAGTAGGCATAACCCCTTAATCAGAATGAAAAAATCGTGCGGAATGTTTTAAAATTTGTGTCTTTTTGAAATTTTACAATCATTCGCCACATAACTGTGGTATAATTAATTGTTGCGTAATAAAATTATGCTCAATTTCTCGTTCGGCTGTACCAACGTACGGCAACGCCGCGACCAATTGTCCCAATAAAATTAAATATTAAAAAATGCAGGTAAATCGATCATTTCGAGAGAAAAAAAAACACGCACGTTCGAGTAAAATATTGAGGCTCGGTACTTGTGCCTCTTTCAGCTAATTTTCACTTTCCATTTACGACGTCCGTTGGAGAATTTCAATTTCCGGCTGCTTTTGCCTCGCGTTCCATCTCCCATACATCCTCAACGTTAATTGTGTGCCACTTGTATTTCCGGATGCGGACGCTCTCGCGATTGTATACGCCAGTGATATTATTTAGAATCTCGATGTTAAGAATGGCCTGCTGAGAACAGCGTACGAATAGAAAATCCCGCTAATTATTAGAATTCTAGATAACAAGTTGTAGTATATTTTTGTACGTATATGACGAGAGTTCCGGTGGAACTTTGCTTATTTATTGATATACCTATACATACAGGGCGTCCTGTTATCAATGCATAATCCCGCAACTGTCGACAGGTCAGATCATGCCCGACTATATGCTGGAATTTCAGTTTAGTAAAAGTCCCACGGTTTTCGAGATTGCGGGCTTTATGTCGATTTTTGAAGAAAAAAAACATCTGCTTTTGATTTTTCGCATGCCATTTCTAAAAAATGATACAAATCGACAATAACTAAACAACTTTTTTAAATAATTGGCATGATATGCGTAGTACATTTTTTTGACACCGCAGACTATCAGTCAGATGTTCGAATTGGTTTGTATGAAAATTCTTTAAAACTCTCTGATACTTTAAAAAAAGATGTAAAAAAAAAGGATCAGAGGGTTCTATAAAATTTTAAAATTAAGTATTGTAGATTAATTTTGAAAAATTTTGATTTTCCAAGGATTGAAAAAGAATTTTGAGTTTCAAAAAATTCAAGAAGAATTTTGAATTTCAAAGAATTTTAAAAGAATGAACAATTTTGGAATACTTAATGAATTTCAAAAAGAAGTATTCGAGATTAATTCTGAAGAATTGAAAAATTTTAAGTTTGAAAGAATGTAAGAATTAAAATTTTGTAAGAATTTGAAAAAAATTTCAACTCTACAAATTCCAATTTGTAAGAATTTAACAAAATTTGGAGAGAACTTCAAGTTTTTATGAATTTGAAAGAAAAAGTTTAATTTCTAAGAATTTCAAATTCTGAAAAATATAAAAAGAACTTTTACTATCAAAGAATACAAGAATCTTTAATTTTCGATAATTTAAACATATTCACAATTAAATATTAGAGACTAAATTCGAAGAATTTTAAAAAGAAGTATTAGAGAAAAACATTCTGCCTAAGATCTTTGTTCATAAAGTTTCCTAAGGAAGGAAACTTTATGAAAAAAGGAATTATGTTAAGGAAACTTCATTAAAAAAATATCTTATGCAGGATCAAGGAGTTTAAAGTTTAAATTTAAAGTTCCTTTTACATAAAGTTGACAAAACTTTATGAAAAAAGATTTTATGCAGAATTCTTAAAAAGTATAAATTCTCAAAAATGTTAAATTCTTTTTTAATTCTTTAAAACTTAAAACTCTATTTGAATTCTTCAAAATGATAAATTCGTCAACTTTTGCCATTCTATTTAAATTCTTCAATTTTTTATCTCTAATAGATATTTTTAAAGTTAAGGTTAAAAACAAGACTTTTCCAGATAAAACAAATAACCAAGAGTATTTTTTTTAAACCGGGTCAAAAAAGGTTATCATTGTTCTGACCTATCAACAGTTGCAGGATTATCCATTCATAACAGGACACCCTGTATAAAATTTCCATCGCCTTAGCCGACTTTTCGTCCGGTACATTGTGATGCTAAATTTTTTCCACCTCGATCATTGCACCCGATTTTAATACGATGATTGACCCTATACACCAATGGCATATGCGATCTACAGGCATATTATAGCTTATTGATTAGCTATCGTTCGTGTCCTCCGAAGTGTGTTGAGCTTAACCATCCGTTGCCACACTGGGTCATTTTCACCCGAACGATTTTTATGATGTTTAAATTTGCATCGTTGGAACGCACCGAAAATAATCTGTCTCCAATTGCCAATTATTTTTTCGCAAATCAAAGCTACCGCGAACTTTTCCAAGATTCTTATTAGAGTCCCTACAACCTATCAAAAATGATTTTGAATAACAATAAAAATGGAAAAAAAACGCAAATAAAAAAGACTACCTCACATTTCAACGATGCAAACATCACTGTCATCGAATTTTAAATAAAACCCTCACTTTTCCAAAATTGGAAATTTTCGATCATTTTTTGCAATCGAAATTTATATTTTGAAAGTTCACTTATGCGGATATATTAAGAGGTGGTGAAAATGTATTCCTGATTTTCTAAGGGGTTAGGTTACTGTGACGGAAATCAGGCTCGTTTAAAAATATTAATTTCGAAGGATTGAGTAAGATGATTTTTTTTCTCGATTTTTTGAGGAAAAATGACATTGTTAATAACTAATGAAAAAAATATGTTAAGAATAAAAACGTCGTTCAAGACTAAACTACTAGACTAAATAAGCAGGGGTGTGCGGGTAGCAGAATTACTCGGGTCGGGTCGGGTCGGGTAATTAGACTATGACCCGATCGGGTACCCGAGTTTTTCGGGTACCCGAATTTTTCGGGTACCCGAATTTTTCGGGTACCCGAATTTTTCCGGGTACTCTTCTCACATCGGGTACTCGATAAGTCATGTTGCCGGAACAAAATTTTGTTTCATAGTATAAATAGCGCCACGGAAACGTACCAAAACGAACGAAATAGACTCCAGCTTTATGTTCTCTACCCTTCGCCGATAGGTTGGACTTCATAAGGAATACAAATAATTGATTTAATAATTTTTGTATTTTTGTTTTATATATATATATATATATATATATATATATATATATATATATATATATGTGTGTGTGTATATATGTATATATTCACAATTTTTTCCGGCAAACTTCTTTTAAAACACTCGCATTTCAGGAAATATCGAGATATTTGAATGTCAAAAAACTGAATAAAAGCAAGATTCTTCGTCGACTTTTCATTAATTCTTTCTAGTGCTAACTGGTAATTTCGGCGATTCATTCTTCTTAATTTAATTTTTTGTCATTTTTTAATTTTTTTTCCAAGTAAAGCGTGTTCTTCAAACGCTTATATCTCTGAAACTAATTAAGATATTTTCAATTTTTAAATGTCAAATGGAAGCTACATTCTTCTCGCTTCGAATAAACGCGAGGCGTTGAATCTTGGTCTTTTTGGGTTTTTTTCTCCATTTAAAACCCACGTTTAAAAAATCAAAACTTTAAGGCGTTCGCCAGAACAGAAGATATTTATTGTACATTTTTTCCTTTCGGAAACTTTTTAGTGATGCCAAAACGCAACTTTCCCGCGCTATTACGATACGACCCGCCAAAAGTTACCGTTTTTCACTCCATCCTAACAGACACACACACTCGCACGTACGTACACACACACACACACAGGATAGAAAAGTGAGGCGAAAAAAGATTTTTTACAGTACTATCATTTATTCGTTTTATCGCCTTCTTCGAGTTTTCGTTTTCTCCTATTATTTCAGTCGTTCACGAATATTCGAAGTTTAAGAGTACTCGACGTTTACGAGTACCAAAAATTTGAGAGTACCCGATTACCACATTCGGGTACCCGATAGTGGCGGGTAATGCAAAAACGTAACCCGTCGGGTACCCGACCCGAACCGAACATCGGGTACCCGAGTGAATCGGGTACCCGCACACCCTTATAAATAAGTGTACTAAATTTCAATTCAATTCGTTCGTTAGATGTCGAGAAATCGTGTACACCGTTTTGAAAAACATAGTTCCGAGAAAAACGCATTTAAAGTTTGACTAACGGTTCTATCGTTGTAATCATAAGTTGACTTCCAATCTGCGATTCCTGCACCATATGTTGGACCTTCCTCTTCAATTTGAGTTGCATCGAGCGACAAACAAGCATTCGTCACTTTCACAGTAGCCTAATCCCTTGAAAAAAAAACTAACCGAAGGGTTGTTAATGGCAGCTAGATGAAGTACCGTCGGGGTCAAATAGACCCAGTGTGTTAAAACAGTGGCTAGAGATAAGTGTCTCAACGGAAGGTTAATCAAGAAAGTATATATATATACTAATTGCATGCATTTACACTTCTTTACATGATATTCACGTGTAAACTCCCGATTATATATTCATCGTATTATGGGACGATGTATTAATTGCAATAACACAGTATACAAGGATATATATATATATATATATATATATATATATATATATATATATATATATGTATGTATATAGCATTGCAAAAAAATGTACGATATTAGTATAGACATTATTCAATCGTGAAAGCAACTGTTTCAACAGTGTGCCAATAAAATTTATCCCGAGGGATGTTTTAGAGCGCCTAGTAAATTTGCGTTACCTTTTTTTTAGTGCAGTAGTAGTCCTAGTCATATAGTGAACAATTCAACTTTTTAACATGTATGTATATGTTCCAGTTAAAACCCGTTTTCAGTTCAAACGCGTTTTACCTAGTAAAAACTACTTCTGACTGCGCGCCTTCGTTGTAACTAGCTTTTCTTAGTGAAAACTAGAATTTACTGATAAATACATTCGAATGTTGGTTAAAACTAGTTTTAACGAGCAAGAATTAGTTTTAACCAGGAAAAGCTAGTTTTAACAAGGAAAAACTTGTCTTAACTGGAAAGGACTAGTTTTTACTAGGAAAAACTCGCTTTAACTGGGAATAGCTAGTTTTAACCAGGAAAAACTAGTTTCAAATATGAAAAATTCGTATCAACCAGCAAAAACTAGTGGTAAGTAGGAAAAACTCTTATTAACTATGAAAAACTTGTATTAACTAGGAAAAACTAGTTTTAACTAGGAAAAACTCGTATTAACCAGGAAAAACTAGTCTTTACTAGGAAAAACTCGTCTTAACTGGAAAGGACTAGTTTTTACTAGGAAAAACTCGTTTTAACTGAGTAAAGCTAGTTTTAACCAGGAAAAACTAGTTTCAACTATGAAAAATTCGTATTTACTACGAAAAAACAAATTTTCACTAGGAAAAACGCGTATAACCAGGAAGGACTCGTTTTTACTGGGAAAAACTCGTTTTAGCTGGGAAAAGCTAGTTTTAACCAGGAAAAACTAGTTTCAACTATGAAAAATTAGTATTAACCAGCAAAAGCTAGTTGTAAGTAGGAAAAACTCGTATTAACTAGGAAAAACTAGTTTTAACCAGTGAAAGCTAGTTTTAGCTAGGAAAAACTAGTTTTAACTGTGAAAAACTCGTATTAAGTAGGAAAAACTAGTTTTAACTATGAAAAACTCTTATTAACTAGAAAAAACTAGTTTCAACGAGGACAAACTAGTTCTGACTGAATGAAGCAGTTAAAAACGCTTGTGATTGTTTGGCTTTAAGACGATTTCAATTAACATTCAAATGTATTTATCAGAAAATTTTAGTATTTACTTAGAAAAACGTCTTCAAACCGAAAATGGGTTTAAACTGTAATAAGTAAATAAATACACACACAGACAGACACACACACACACACACACACACACACACACACACACACACACACACACACACACACACACACACACACACACACACGCCCCATATATATGTATATGGGGCATTCCATGCCGATTCGACCTGCGTCTGACCCGTCGCCTCTCCGATTTGACCCGCGATTTTTTATGTTATTGTACTATCTCTAAAAGGCACTCGGGAGTTTTTTTCAGATTTTTTTGGAACGATTTGACTTCACAATATTTTTTATAAACAAAAAATTAACGCCCAAATTTGAAAATCTGAAAAAAAATCACAAACATCCTGTGTCACATATCAAACACTAACAAGGAATAACACTTTTGTTATTCTGTATTGAATAAAAACCGTGGCTACGATACACTCGAAATCACCCCGTCAAAACGAGGTTAGGCCACACGTGCATACGACCGTCACCACACACGTGCATGCCATGCCCCGTAAACGCGGTATAAACAAAAGTGCCTCCCCTTCACTAGCGCCACGGTGGAATGCGCAAATAGAGGCGTCACTTACAAGGAACATCCCTCAGGTGTCCGCCTCCGATTTTGTTGAAACTCATATATGTGATAGAGCATCGAAAACTTTGAGACACGTATTTTTTTTCTCGGCGGAAAAACGGATTTAAGAGGGGAAACCGCACCTCAAAGAAAGGCATGTCGAGGGGTGATTTTGCAGTTTCACCCAGAAGCAATCCACCGATCTGAATGAAACAAAAACGAAAATTCTTCTAATGAAAAGCGATGAAAAATCCACTATGAAAATGTTGAGAAAAAATTAAATTAGGGGGTAAACCACCCCTCAATTTGCCTTTTTTTACCCCACACTTAAGAGGGTTGTACTCAAATTAATAAAACAGGTATCATTTTGAAGGGCAAACTATTAAACATGTTTTTTTTTGTATCGGCAGAAAAACGGTGTTAGGGGATGAAACCACCCCTCAAAGTTTCTCCCACAAGCAGTCCACCGATCTGAATGAAACAAAATCGAAAATTCTTCTAAAATTAAGCGATGAAAAATCCACTACAAGAGTGTTGATTAGAAATATAATTGAGGGGTAAACCATCCCTCCATTTGCCGTTTGTCACCCTACGCTTAAGAGGGTTATACGAAAATTAATAAAACAGGTATCATTTTGAAGGGGAATCAAAATTCAAGTTGACGCGTTTTTGCGTTTCAGCGGGACAGCAAATTTAAGGGGGTAAACCACCCCTAACATAAATTTGTCCATCACCGTCGTGTTTTCTGTGTTTAACATGTCTCCGCGGATTCAAAATATTCTCCCGCGTTTTTTAATTATTACGTTTTTAAATTTCTACATTTTAAGGGTAAACTACCCCCTCTAATTGCTTTTCGTTTGAAGTTTCGCGAAAGGTTTCACGAATTTCGTTAAAACTGTTTTCGTTTCATCGGTAATATCAATTTTATTTTTGTCTATGCAGGCATATTCGTCTTGAGCTTTAGGAGCGGTACTTCAAGAGTGGGGACGTGGCTATGACCCTTACTCATAAGACTCATATTTTCGTGTCGAAACGCTTCCGATTTTAATATGCACGTCCATTAAGCATCTCCATAGGAATAAACAAACACTTTTACTATATCATTAATTATAATAATTTCCAGAATAAGTTATAAGGCTCACTTCTTATATTTCGGAACGATGATGCGCCTGGATCAAGCGATAATTTAGCCAGCGACGTAGTTTTGTGGAGGAATGTATATTTTTATTATTTTACCGTTTATTTAATTAAACATATTAATGAAACTGAGGGTTTTACAGTAGGTTAACGAACATGTTTTTAATTTATTTTGACATATTTCATTTGGGAATCATATCAGCTGATTTAATTAATAGTACTTGTGAAAAGTATCGCAGTCATATGCCGTCAAATCATTTTCTTGTGATATATACTTTTTTTTTCTAGTCTATCAACTATCAACAATCATGGCTCATAATTCCTGCAATAATGATAATCGTCAAAAAAATGCTTTAAACACAACGACTTTTTGCACCATGCACATCTGATAATGGCCAAATTATTGCAACCGGGTATTCCACAATGTGTGTTCGATTCACCAAAACCAAAGGTAACAGGATTTTCAAAATCTTCTGGTTTTTTAAATGAATGGAAACGAACAAATTTATGTTAGGGGTGGTTTACCGCCTTAAATTTGGTGTCCTGCTAAAACGCAAAAACGCGTTAACTTGAATTTTGATTCCCCTTCAAAATGATACCTGTTTTATTAATTTTGATACAACCCTCTTAAGCGTGGGGTGAAAAACGGCAAATGGAGGGATGGTTTACCCCCTAATTTAATTTTTTCTCAACATTTTCATAGTGGATTTTTCATCGCTTTTCATTAGAAGAATTTTCGTTTTTGTTTCATTGAGATCGGTGGATTGCTTCTGGGTGAAACTGCAAAATCACCCCTCGACACGCCTTTTTTTGAGGGGCGGTTTCCCCGCGTAAATCCGTTTTTCCGCCGATAAAAAAAATACGTGTCTCAAAGTTTTCTATGCTCTATCACATATATGAGTTTCAACAAAATCGGAGGCGGACACCTGAGGGATGTTCCTTGTAAGAGCGTTTAGAAAAAGTGGGCGCGCGTTTCATTTGGCCTACAATGCGCTTTTTTCGCAAAAAAAAAATTTTCTTTCATAAAAAAAATAGAATCAATAGCCCACCCAGTCGTTAAAGAGGGCAAAAAAACAACATTATGTAGAATTGACCAGTTTTTTTAAAGATTTTTTTCACATTTTTTTCGGATTTTTTTCAGAATTTTTGTCCAAGATTTTTTTTCATTATTTTGTCAATTCAGTCAAATTGCCGACAATTCAAGTGGCGAAGTGGCCAACCCAACTCAAGTATCATAGGGCTTCGGCTACAATGTAAAGAGAGAAAACATTCTTAATTAAACTTTTTCAATCCATTCGAATTTTTTCAGAATTTTTTAGTGAATTTTTTGATTGTTTAAACTTGAAAAAAATAACAATCGTTTCTATGAAAGAAATTAAACGCTAAAAAATTCTGAAAGAATTTACTCAGATTGAATAAATGTTAGCGTAGTATCTCTGAAAGGTGCTCAGAAATTTATTCACATTTTTTTGGAGTGATTCAACATGGGAATCATTTTATAATAAAAAATCTATTACCCAAATTTGAAAACCCGAAAAAAATCACAAATTCTGTGTGTGTTAAATATAAAAAATGTTGAGTGTTGAGCCAAAGTGGATACATGTTTCCTTCGATTTAAAGCGAGCTTTTTTCGAAAAAAAATGTAAATAAAAGCACGCACGCACGCTGCTAGCGCGACAGCACTGCCAAGTTACCACGTGATAGGGGCAGCCAATAAAAGAGTGCCTCCAAACGTTCGAAGGCGCCGCCAGCGGGAAGAAGGCAACAGCTCAGCAAGAAGATGCGGACGCCTTTATAATATTTTGTAGCTTCACGTGTGCTCTTTCTTCGTTTTTTTTGTAGATTCTCTCCGAATACGCTTCGGACATGTGTTGGCGGCGACGTAATTGTATTGCGTATGAGCGCAACACAATTGGTATTTATTGGTTAGTTGAATATCTTATTAGTTTGAAATAGGTGTAATTGTAGGCTAGATCAGCAGACTTTCAATTGTGATTTAAATATTATTGCTCCTAATGCTCCTTCGCCCAAAGCGAATCGATTCATAATATGGTTACTTTACTATTGTAGAAAAAAAAATTCAGAATTGTTTAGCGATTCATTTCTTTCATAGAAATGATTGTTATTTTTTCAAGTTTAAACAAACAAAAAATTCACTAAAAAATTCCGAAAAAATTCGAATGGGTTAAAAATGTTTAATCAAGAATGTTTTCTCTCTTGACATTGTAGCTCAAGCCCTATGATACTTGAGTTGGGTTGGCCACTTGGCTACTTGAATTGTCGGTAATTTGACTAAAAATGATGAAAAAGAAATCTTGGACAAAAATTCTGAACAAAAAATGTGAAAAAATTCTGGTCAATTCTACATAATACCATGTACTGTTTTTTTTTTTTTGCGAAAAAAGCGCATTATAGGCCAAACGAAACGCGTGCCCACTTTTTATAAACGCTCATAGTGTTTGATATGTGACACAGGATTTTTATGATTTTTTTCAGATTTTTAAATTTGGGCGTTAATTTTTTGTTTATAAAAAATATTGTGAAGTCAAATCGTTCCAAAAAAAAATCTGAAAAGATTCTCGAGTGCCTTTCAGAGATAGTACAATAACGTGAAAAATCGCGGGTCAAATCGGAGAGGTGACGGGTCAGACCCGGGTCGAATTGTCATGGAATGCTCCATATATATATATATTTAATATATATATTATATATGTTTAATTCTTCAATTGTTTTGGCAGTGCATAAAAAAAATCCGGAACACGATATTTTAGATGGCCGAATATACGTTTGCGGTGTTTTTGTTGTATTACCAGAATGATCGGCCCGATGTGCGCGACATATCCGATTTTTATACACGTATTATATAGACGATTTTTAAAGTGTCAATATACGGGACGTCTCGTAGATAGCTCGTAACACTTAAGGGGTACTAGATTGGATCATGACCTACTGGAATACCAAAATTTGTCCTTGAAGACCAGGGATCTTAGAAGGCTCCAAAAAAAGTAAAAAAAATCTTCTAAAAAGGTGGGGTTTGTCCTTAGGACAAAAATTGATATTCTATTAGCTCACAATCCAATCGAGCACTCCCTCAATAATGACGTGCTATTGGCAGGATACCCTGTGTGTATATATATATATATATATATATATATATATATATATATATATATATATATATATATATATATATATATATATATAGATATTCGAATATATATATATATATTCGCAAATACGCACCCCTCGTTGCTCTTTATAGAATATAAATACAAATTAGTTTTTATCATCGATTTTTTCGCCCATTATCACGCGAACTGAATCCCATGAACGGTTTGTAACGTAGCTTTTTTTAACTTATCAGTTTATTATATATATATGAGGCATTCCACAGGTTTCCAGCAAGGTCAAAACCCTCACTATTTTTCAGGGTCCTGCAATTTTTTTGTTATCAAAAGGCACCTACTAGTAGTGTCTGTGATTTTTTTCAGATTTTTTTTATGAGTCCTGCTCCAGATATCTCAATTTTTGAAAAATGAGAATCAGTTTTTAACTATATGTACCTTAAAAACTATGGCCCAGGCAAAAAAAATTGTGGGACAAAATATTTTTAATTTTGAACGAACTTTTGACTTTAACAAGAAATTTTTTTTTTTTCGTACAAATATTCTATAATAAATGAAAAAAATCGATTTTCAAAAAGTATGTCATGTTTGATTTTGCTCTAAATTTTTCTAAATTTTCTGTTGTTAGTGTAGACATACAGAAAAAATTGACAAGATGGGCCGCGAACTGGTATAGAAGATACAGGCTGATTTGTATTTTTTAAAAATCTTTTATATTGATATGAATTGGATCATTAATTAAGAGAAACTTTGAATTTCACATAAAAACATATATCAAAGTGTTTTGTATGTTAAAGATTGGTTTTTTTCAAATTTTTAAATTTCCCGCCCGACCGACGCGACACCGGCGGCAAGGTCGGAAGTAAACGTTCTCGATTTCCTTGACCGGTTTCGATGTTATGATTGTATGTGAAATTCCATAACCTTCATTTTCACTTTTCGGCTTCTGACGGTGCAAGTATGTTATGCTAGTGCACGTTCATCGAAAATCGCGATAAATATTCCAACGATCAGTGACGGATTAAATTGATCGGCGATTCAAATATCTATTGACCAAAGAAAAAATCTTCTCCCTCAAGAAATCCCAGAAGCAACATGCTTTCATTCCGCGAACAGACGGCACGATTACTTCGAAACTATATTCGACGGATGACAAACATATAATAATTCACAAGATTTGCTAATACTGGGCAATAAAAAACATTTACTTGTCATAAATATTGTGTTTTTTCTCACCTAGTATGTAAAGTTAGAAATGCATTAAATTTTGAAATCGTCAATTACACCATCCTAAGCTGCTTGAAGTTTCATTTTATAGTGTTATTTTTCAGTTATGTCCACTACTAATTCAAATCAGACTGATACAAATAAAGATAAGATGAATAACAACAACAAAAAAATGCAATATCTTCTAAACCAGTTCGCGGCCCATGATGCCAATTTTTTCTGTATGTCCACACTAAGAACAGAAAATTCAGAAAAATTTAGAGCAAAATCAAACGTGACATACTTTTTGAAAATCGATTTTTTTCATTTATTATAGAAAGTTTGACGATAAAAAAAAATGTAATTGTTGAAGTCAAAAGTTCATCCAAAATCAAAAATATTTTGTCCGATAATTGTTTTTGCCTGGGCCATAGTTTTTAAGGTACATCTAGTTGAAAACTGATTCTCATTTTTCAAAAATTGCGATATCTGCAGCAGGACTCATAAAAAAAATCTGAAAAAAATCACAGACACTCCTAGCAGGTACCTTTTGATAGTAAAAAAATTGCAGGACTCTGAAAAATAGTGAGGGTTTTGACCTTGCTGAAAATCTATGGAATGCCTCATATATATATATATATATATATATATATATATATATATATATATATATATAATAAACTGATAAGTTAAAAAAAGCTACTATGGGCGAAAAAATCGATGATAAAAACTAATTTGTATTTATATTCTATAAAGAGCAACGAGGGGTGCGTATTTGCGAATATGATTTTGAAAACGCGCGGGCTCGAGGATCATATGGTGCGTCTGGCTTTTCTGACAGCTGCGATTTCGCGCGATCGACGCCAGGTGGCGGCAAAGCCGAGTCGGCGCTCGCTCGCCGCGAGTGCGTCTTCCGTGCACGGAGGGCCGAGAAGCGCGAACGCGGAATAATTTCGGTCGAAAAAAGGAAACGTTCCGTGGGATCCGTGTGTGATTTCCACGATGTCGAACGGGGAACATGACATTTCTTGGGCGTTGAAATTGCTCGAACGAGAACCGGATTACGAACCGAATTTCATCTCGAAAAATTGGTCGTACATATGGTCCACTTTGTTCGGAATCGCCGTACCCGTGAGCATGAATTTTTGGCTCAGACGACCGCTCTGGGCTGGTACGTGACATTTACGATTTCTTTATGAATATTAATCTAACATTGCTTCACAATATCGCTGCGAAGAATACATCATCGCGTTTTCGTCGCTCGTCACTGACGAGAAATCGTTCGTCGAAATATTCGTTACTACCTAACCTCCAAATTGCGGTATTATGCAATAGATGGTCGAGATCGCTCGCGTTCGCGAAGATTTTTATTTACTCGAACCCATGACCTTTTTTCGAAGGTATTCATCAACACTTCATCGGCGGAGGGATCGGATTCGGCGTGGGACACCTCGTGACGGAGCGGGAGAAATTTGTTCTCGCTCGCAGAGATGCCATATATCGTGATTACATCAAACGCCATCCGGAGGATTTTCCTCCACCAGGTACAATCATACGATAAATCCCTAAACTCCTGACTATTATGGAAACTTTTAGCGGTTTCCTCAACGAAGGCAGTTGGGAAAACCATATCGGAGAATTTGTAATTCTTTTAATTCGACCTTAAATTTTTTGTGTTTTTATCGGAACTGGTCCATTCCTTCGGGTACATCATCCTCGACGGAGTTCTCGAGCTTAAACGCATTCTCGAAAAAAGCTGAACAAATGTGTAGAAAAAAAAAGATTTTTTACAGAATCGCAGGCAAACGTTGGCTCTTGCGAGTTCCTTGCAAGATGAGATTTTCATTGTCGTTTTTTGGAAATGATCAGGAGTTTGAGATGGTAGGAAAATTGCAAAACAAAACGGTTAAGATCAGGGTCGTGTAGCAAGTCAAAAATAAGCATCGGAGAGTTTTAAAGAGTTTTAAAAAGAAGTATTGCAGATTAAGTTAGAAGAATTTTAAATCTTCAATAATTCAAGAAGAATTTTGAATTTCAACGAATTCAAAAGATTTTTGAATTTCAAGCAATTCAAAAAGAATTTTAAATTTCATACAATTGAAGAAGAATTTTGAATTTCAAACAATTGAAAAAGAATTTTGAATTTCAAACAATTGAAAAAGAATTTTTAATTTCAAACAATTGAAAAAGAATTATGAATTTCAAACAATTGAAAAAGAATTTAGAATTTCAAACAATTCAAAAAGAACTGAAATTTAAACAATTCAACAAGAATTTTGAATTTCATACAAGTCAACAAGAATTTAAAATTTAAAACTATTCAAAAAGACTTGAAATTCAAACAATTCAAAAAGAATTAAAAATGTTCGAATACTTAATGAATTTAAAAAAGGAGTATTCAAGATTAATTGTAAAGAATTGAAGAATTTAAAGTTTAAAAGGATGTAAAAGATATTTGAAATTTTTAAGAATGTGAAAAAAAATGTCAAATCTTTAAGACTTAAAAAATAATATCAAGTGTTTACGAATTAAGAAAAGTAATCCGATTTTTGAGTATTTAAAAAGAATTTCCAATTTGTAAGAATTTAACAGAATTTAGATTTTTACATAATTTGGAAAAAAATTCAAGTTTCTATGGATTTGAAAGCAAAAGATTAATTTTTATCAATTAAATTTTTTTAAGAATGTGAAAAGAACCTTACTATCGAAGAATATAAGAATCTTCAATTTACGAAAATGTATACAATCCCAAAATTAAATATTAGAGACTAACTTTGAAAAAAATTTGAAATGAAATATTAGAGAACATTTTTTAAGAATTTAAAAAGAATGCAAAATTTTGACGAATTTATAATTTTTATGAATTCAAAAAGAGTTTTAAGTCTTGAAGAGTTCAAAAAGAATTTAACATGTTTAAGAATTCAAAAACAATTTTAAGTGTTTTAAAATTCAAAGAGACTTACATTTTTTTAATGGTCATAAGGAATTAACATTTTTTTAAGAATTCTTAACTTTTGCAAATTTAGAAATTTCAATAAGAAATCGTAGAGACTTTTGAAGAAGCATAATACAACCCTCTTAACTAGTAACCCTCAGACGAAAAGCCGTAAAGGCATATCCCCATTCTCCGACGTGAGAGATCCGTTGATTGCTGTACTGCGATCTAACGAGCCTTCTTTCCATTTGATTTCAGATAGAAAGAAGTTCGGTGAACTCTTGCTCCCGTGGCAGCCGGTTCGTTAGAGACCGTAACGTTATTTAGAGTTATCGTTTGAAGTCACATTGTTTCTCCGTAGCTGCGCTCGCTCGAGAGCGAACTGACGGAGCGAAACAGCAGGTAGCGCCACCCTTGTACATTGGATTTGTAAAAAAAAAGAACGAAAGAACGGGAAAAAATACAGTGTTATTCGATTCGAACGGAGCCGAAAAACAGACGATTTATTTCCACCTGAGGTTGGGTTTATCGAATTTTATTGTAATTTTTTTTTTCAACGATCTTTATCGCTTTCACAAATTTAGCGGAGTACTCTCAATCGTTTCTCAATTACTCGCACGCTTTGGGCAAAAATGACGAAGTTAAATATGCATATGTAAATATGATTGGGAAAAGAAAAACAAACAAACAAACAATGCAAACATTCACACCGCAAATGTTCAAAGTACCAGTTTGGCCAAAGGAGGGGGGGAGGGTGGGCAGGGCATCTTGACTATGGAGCTAAACAGATACAATAATAATAACATTAGTAATAATGCACACGCGGTCGCGAGTCGGTCATAATTGTTAAAACTGATGGATCGCTCGTTTCCCTAACGTCTGGATTGCCTTCTTATTCTTCTTCGCGTACTTCGCGTGAGTCTCTCCGATAAATATCGCATTTCAGCTCCTCGCCGCCCTCTCATTTTCTCTCCGGATTATAATTGTCGTTTGCTAGGCCGGTTCCTTTCGCATCCCCCAGCCAGGGATACTTGTTCGGGCACTCTCTACACGTTTCCAGATACCTGTAGGGCGAAACACGAGCGTATCATTAGTCAATGGCACATGCAGAAATTCATCGAATTTATCGAACGATTTTAGGAACCTCGTTACCGCGAGAAAAAAATAATATACGCCGATTGTTCTTTAAGCAGTTTGGACGAAAAAAATCAATGCCAAAATTTCAGATGGGACATGTTTCGAGTTTTCTAACTCGGAATGATATCGTACAAGGGTTGAGTGTTAGATTTCAATGGAGCAAGTTTTTCGATTGCGTGTTTCGGTTTTTTAGTATCGTTTATTTTTTGTTAGTGTGTTGGGAAGAAGAGTGCGGAGCCCTCTTCGGTAAATTGATATTTCACTTTTGTTCTCTATACTTTGTTATCTTTTTCAGCTGTAATTTTACTTGACTATTATATATATATATATATATATATATATATATATATATATATATATATATATATGTATATGTATATGTATGTATGTATGTATGTATGTATATATCAACAATATATTAACAAGTTTCGAAGATTAAAAAAAGGATGCACGATTACAAGGGCTTTAATTTCAGCTTATAAATCCGTTTACGATATATAATAATCTTACTGATTGGTCCAGACTACTCATTGATTGTATCTATCGAAAATGGTTTGCGTTGGAAAAGAAAACCTTAATTTATTACGTGTAAATCAAATGGAAAATAACAAAACCTCATGAGTCACCTGTTAAAATTAACCTACAGGCTGCTCCTTTCACGAGCTTCTTTGTTTCGTTATCGAGTAATATTTCAAGGTGTGAGAGCCCGAATGGGGGAGTTTTTTTTTTGGGCCAGTCTGATATATATATAGACATCATTTAGAATAAATAATATAAATTGATATTTGATACACAATTAAAATTAGTATAATTCAAAACATATTATATATATTAATTGTTATAGACTTTATATAAAGTTTAAAAATCGATATATATATATACACATATATATATATATAAAATCAATATGCACCTGTGTGCACATGTGAGTGAGCTATAAAAAGCAAAGCGTTGTATAATGAGGGATAAAGAATACAATATATAATCAATATTTGATACATATTCAACTAAAATTAAAAAGGAAAATAACGATGCGACAACTTTCCTTGTATTGTTTTGTTATTTATCATTTCAATATATATTACGTAGTTAAAATGATAGGCAATAAAAAATAATACAAAAAAAATTCGTATCATCAACTTCATGTTTTAACTTTGATCACGTATCAAATAGCGATTGATTATCTCCATTGATTATTTAATATTATCTACCAAACATGTATATATATATGTGTGTTGTGTGTGTCGATTAGATGTAAATTGTCAATTATATATCATAATACTAGTCATATTAATCTTGGAATTACCGTGTACTCGTGTGATTCGATTCGGCAGTCTTGAAATCAAGGGCACACTTGTTAGCATTGTTGCACGCTGGTCCAGGAACGTTGTCCTTCGTTTTACATCCCCAAGGCTCGTAATTGGTGAGCGACTTGAGCGGTTTAGGATCGGTCATCCATGTGAGAGCTTGCGTAGCCGTGACGAAATAAACGTCGGGTCTTGAAAGAAATCAATCCATCGGTTATTACTCGTTGCGGGATGTGTCGTCAGATATACAGACAGCAATACCGGTTATTCGAGAAAAAGCATATTTTCGGTATTCATTTGGCGTAGGCGATTTTCTATGGATTATTTTTGAGAGGAGAACGAGTCGATAATTGGACGACAGGAGGAGAGAGGAAGAGCAACTAATTTTGGCAGTCTCGTCACGACCAATTGGTACGTTTCATTTTTTGTATTGAGGATATCGACGACGAGGGCTAAATGTCGAACGGATTGTTGATACTTTGATTTTTATGCTTCAGGAGATTGAGAGGCGGTGAATCGTGGTACTCACAACGAGGCCGCCCAGTCGAGGAATTTGGCGAGGCCGCGCTCGAGCTCCTTGATCTGGAACCAATTGGTGTGGAAGGGCATCATGTAAGGTGCGCGATTTTGCTCGTAATAGCGATTGAAGTCCTCCTGGAGCCATTCGAAAACTTCACCGGGATCGTGACTGTGGAGGACGCATTGATCCAGATAGGGACAGTGACCGCCCTCGTAGCTCTCGACGTAGTGAGCGTTCAGTGGCAATTCCCAGACACCTGTTTCGCCCCCAAACACAAAATGGCTCATTATTCGATTCGATCGTTCCCTCGAGCCTTCTCACTCGCGGGACTTGAAAAATTAAGGGGCTGCATCTACCTAGAGGCCCGAAAAAAATGGCCAAATTCCAATGTTTTTTTTTCTGGGAAACGATTGGTAAAAAGAATTGCATCTTTTTAACACAAAGGTACATATATTGAGCGTTAAAAAAAATCACCAAAAAATACAGAAAAACAACGAAAACATGGCTGCCGGCAGATGATACCGTCAAAGTCGGTGGACATGATATGTCGAAAACCACTTGGTGGATTGTTTTCAAATTTACAGGAGACATGATGAGAAACATTCAAATGAGGCTTTGCGGAAAGTTCCTCGAAGAATAATTGCCCAAATGACTATTTCTCGATAACAATTCCCCGAAAACAATTTACTGAATAAACAATTTTTCGAATACAGTATCCCGAATGAACAATTTCTCGAATGAACAACCCAAACAAACCCAAACAAAAAACACGAATTCGGAAAATTGTCCATTCGGGATATCGTATTCGAGAAATTGAACTAGAGATAGAGAAATTGAGAAATTGTATTAGAAAAATTGTCATTCGTGCAATTGTTTTTGAGGAATTTTCCGCAAGCGCATGTAGAGGCCTTTGATGACCTCACTTTTTAAAAATCTGTCTTCATTTTTTAATATTGGGAGTACAAATAAGTCTCCGTAATTTGACAAAAGATGGTCCCACCAGGAGGCCATTTATCGGATATTGTGTTCCGCACATAACCTCCATGTTTGTACCTTATATTAAAACAAAAATATTCGTACTTTTCAAATAAATAATACGTGTTATTAATATTGGGAGTACAAATAAGTCTCTGCCGTTTGACAAAAGATGGCCCCACCAGGAGGTAATGGTTAAAATTGTCAGATGTAAAACGTCATATCGTAAGGTTGGATATCTGGCAAGACCATAATCTTGAAATATTAGCGATTTTTTATCAGCATCACATAATTTTTTTCGTGCGAAAATGTCGAGTTTTGAGCCGAATAAGCGTCATTTGCGGGAACTTTTGATTTACTTCTTTAATTTGAAGAAATGGGCAGGTGAGGCGCATCGATTGCTTGTACAAGCATATGGCGAGGCTGTTTTAAGTGAGAGAAGTTGTCGTGAGTGGTTTCAAAAGTTTAAGAACGGTGAGTTTGACGTCGAAGACAAAGAACGTAGCGGAAGGCCGAAAGTGTACAAAGCCGCGGAATTGGAAGTATTATTGGAGGGAGGTGCCAAACGCAAGACGAACTTGCACTTACAGTAGGAGTGACTCAACAAGCAATTTCACATCGTTTAAAATCGTTCGGAATCATTAAAAAGCAAGGAAATTGGGTTCCATATGAACTGAAGCCGAGAAACGTTGAACGCCGATTTTGCACATGTGAAATGCTGCTTGCCAGGCATAAGCGAAAGGGTCACTCATAACACTCAATTGGGAAGTTTTACCCCACCCGCCGTATTCACCAGACATTGCTCCCTCTGACTATCATTTATTTCGATCGATGACGCACGGCCTGTCTGAGCAACACTTCACATCATATGAAGAAACCAAAAATTGGATCGATTTGTGCATAGCCTCAAAAGATGAAGCGTTTTTCCGACGCAGTATCCATATGCTGCCAGAAAGATGGGAAAAAGTAGTGACTAGCGATGGACAATACTTTGAATAAACCATCAAGTACAGTTCTTTCAAAAGAAAAACCCAATTTTTGATTAAAAAAAAAGACGACTGAGACTTATTTGTGCTCCCAATAGTTACGTAAAGATGACGACTTTTGTTCATATATTCTGTATGCTCGAGTTTCAATACGTCTCCACTTTGTCAAAAAAAAATATTTTAAAAATCGACGTTCGTCAACGACTCGTATATATTGTTAACTCGAATAACCCGTTTGGCTTTTAGATTTTCATGGGCCGTTTACGCTGGTCCACCACCATACGTCGCGAAAAAATGTCATCTGCCGGCGGCCATGTTTTTGTTGTTTTTCTGTATTTTTTGGTGATTTTTTTAGCTCAATTTATGTCCTGTGTTAAAAAAATGCTCTTTCTCATCTACCGTTTCCCAGAAAACAGCGAAATTTGGCCATTTTTTTCGGGCCTCTAGATGTAGCGCCTCAAAATCCAACGGGAAAAAAGGACACGATCCAATTACCTGGGAATGATTTGGTGGGACAAGTGCCAGCTTTGCACTCGTGGGGAATTTTGTAGTCGAGAGTGTAGGGCCAAATTGGAGTCTTCAGTGGGGATATGCCGACGCTGCTGTCGTAAATGTAGCCAAAGTCCTCGATGACCTTGAACTGCGTGTTGCGACCGGGCTTTAAGTAGGGAGCTCGCATACCGACTATTTCGCTGCTCGTTATGTTGCTGAAGTGCTTTAGTATCTCGCGCATTCCTATCATCTCGCCCACCCACTCCTCGTAGCCCTTGTCCTCCAGGCCTTTTTGCAGTCTGATCGCGACACGTCCAAAATAATTATAACAAACAATAACAATTTGTTTTTCTCTTCTGGTGTACCCAAACTGTCACCTCTTTGGAATTCGCACTTACGAAATCGTCTCGGTTGCTATTTCATGACCATCGTGAGCGAAGCTCTGGACCATGTTGTAGTTGCAGTACTCGTGGGATATGAAGAAGGTGCCCTTTAGCGGACAATTGTTCGGATTGACGCGATCCTTGTCGAATATCTTTTGGTAGTGATCGAAATTGTTGTGATTTATCGCCCCGTCGAAAGTCAGCAGTATCATTTGCGGTGTCTGTAATTAAGACGATTCGCTCAGTAAGAATAATTACGACAATGAGCATGAATTATTTTGAGATATATAAAATATCTATAATTACAATAATAATAATGAATGAATGAAATCATAACGAATATTTATTAATCAAAATAAGGGATAATGAAACGGGCGAAAGTAAGCAACATGAAAAGAAGAGCATACCTACTGGACACCTAATGAAGGCGATTTTAACGTACGGTGCCGAAATTTGGGGTTGGAATGAGAGAAGTGAAATCGAAAGAGTAGCGGGGAGGTAATGAAAATGATCATGTGGGTAAGTCCTAACACACCGGCGTATATATGGAGAATGGAGGCTGGAAGGCCAAAAATCGAGGTAGAAGCGAGAAAAAGAGCGAGTGGCTACATATTGAACATATTAAAAATGGATGGCGAGCGATGGCCAAGAATTTGTCTCAGTGAAGAAATAAGGAACTGGGCAAATGGAAGCCCCTCCAAGTGGGGTAGAGAAATGGAAAATGCGTTCAGAAAAGTAGGCGATGGGGAGTCGATGCTGAGAATAGGAATCGGTGGAAACTTGAGTCATCTCGAAGCAAAGCAAAAAACTGGATGCGAAGTATTAAATGATCAAATGATGCAGGGAGACCGGTGCAGAATAGAAAGCTCGAAATACTGCATAGAGTATAAATATCGTGTGAGCAATGTAAGAATGCAAAAATATTGGGATCAGGAAAAAATAAAAGCAGAAGACAAAGAACAGTGGGCCAGAATGAGATGCGGCAACGTGGGGAGAGAGGGAAATAAAGGGTTTAAAGTAGAGTCGTGCCGACTGTGTGGGAAAGGAAAAGAGAATTTGGAGCATATAAGGCAATGGGAGGCATTTAAAAAATGATAAGTAGAGATGTGAGGACGAGCGTGGAGGAACTCTTTATAGAAGCAAAGAAACAGATAGGATGGATCGAACTGTTAAATAGAGAAATTAGGCCCGTACTCTGTGAATACGTGAGAAAGTTCGAGGAAAAGGTGCGAACAAGAGAAAACAAGAAGTACTAAGGGTACAAGACGATAAGTTGCAATGGAAATGTAGCAATAGAGAAAAAGAGTAATGGAAACCAAAGACAAGATTATATCTAGACTTCAGCGTAGGATAAGAGAAAAGTATGTAACCGCTGTAATTTTATGGCATATTCTCAAGCCCGAGAGGCAAGAATGGCTAAATAAATACTAACTACAAAGAATCAGAATAAAATCATGTAATAATAAATTCATCAAAATAAATCGAATTGATGATGATGATAATAATCATTACTAGTATTTATTAATAATAATTAATCATGGAATGGTGATGATCGTGATCATGATAATAATAAAAATAATGAAATGCATAGTCAATATTAATGAACCAGTTGCACCTAGCTCGTGGCCGGTAAAAAGACATTTTGGTGAATTTTTTTCTGGGAAAACGTGTGTAGGTTTTCAATTTTTTTTTGCATCAAAGTTTTAATGGTTTTAAGCATTTTTTTGCAAGTTTTGTATTGAAAAATCTTCATAAATGTGGTAGATGCAATAGTTTGTAGAAACGGTTTTAGTTTTTGCATGAAATCATCTAGTTCTTGGACGAAGGATTTAATGAAGTATTGATTTTTGAAAAAATGATCGCTGTCCAAAGTGA
Organism: Ophion slaviceki; assembly: GCA_944452715.1. Taxonomy (NCBI): domain Eukaryota; kingdom Metazoa; phylum Arthropoda; class Insecta; order Hymenoptera; family Ichneumonidae; genus Ophion; species Ophion slaviceki. Next base: position 44,283,807 of record OX101789.1, on the reverse strand, counting down.
AATTATGGATTTTCGATGAAAAAAAAGGTCCATTTTTGCTGATTAAAAAAAACCATGTATCGAAAAAATTCCTTCATTTGAACACTGCTTTTTGATCTGTAAAAGAGGCTTATGAACTTTGGAGTTTATCGGTGCAGTGTATTTTGATATATCGTGGTCATCGGTTTTAAAAAAGTCATTTGAGAAAAGCGCTTTAAACTTCGCCGATTCGCGGAACCTACCTATAAACGCCCATAACTCCCCCAAGTTTAAACGGATCGACTTGAAATTTGCAGAGAATATTTTTGAAATGTTACTTTTTGAGAATCCGTCGAAAACTAAAGATCGATATTTTCAAAAACTTAACTAGGTGCAGGCTCTTTATAATAACAGTGATATTAATATTAATTGCAATAAAATGCATAATCAACAATAACAATCAATGATCAATCACCTTGATAATAGTACCATTAATAACGATAATAATAATAAGAATTAAATGCAAGGTCAATGTAAGTTAATAATAACCGTGATAATAATAGTAATTGCAATCAAATACATATTCGATACTAATAACATAACCAATCATCTTGACCATAATGCTAATAATAACACTTATAATAATAAAGTAAACAATCACTAATATAAACTCATCGATAATAATCATAATTTTGATAATTACAATACGAATAATAACAACAATAATAATCAATACTAATGAATACTAATTTGTAATCTTTACGATAATAATGGTAATATATAATTAAATATAAACAATAATAATAACAAAATCACGAAACTTACGTCTTCTGGCAGAAGACCACCGGGAATAATGGTACCATCGCGAGAGCAGAAGCAATACGGAAGTTCGCAGTTTCCCGTGTCACATCGTTCCGCAAGATCTGTAGGCGTTTCCGTTATGGGGGCCGGTGCTACAAAAACGAACAAAAAATCGCACATATTTCCGATGAGAAAATGTATATGGTTTTTTGGCGTATTTATTCAAACTATATATACATATATATTTGAATACGATATTATTTCTGCGACGTCGACTTACTCGTTGGAATTGGTCCGCATCGAGCCTCATTCTTGAAGGTACAAAACTTGCTAATGTCATCGAAATGCAAGCCGGACGGGCATCTGTTCAGATACGGATATCCATCGACGCACTATACGTATGGGAAGATTATATAGAGTCAGTAAACACGAAAGCGGTGAAATGAACGGATTTGTAATTTTCGTAATTTCACTCTGACGTATTTATACCTGGTAAAATCTTCGGCACGTCGCGGGATCGGCGAAGTTGCCGTTACCCTGACCCTCTGGACAGATAAACTCCTCCTTCTTGTTGTCGTCGTTCTTGCTCTTTTGGGAATTGACTTGAAACACAAAAAGCGATCTGTCAACATTGGAATGAAGGAGAACGTTTCAATTTCACCTATCTCTCTCTCTCCCTCTCTCTATACATGTACTATATATATTTTGCCCTGCAATGTCTACGCCATTAAAAAATAAACCGATTTATTTTTATTTTTCAATGAATATCCCATGATCCTTCAGTTTTGAGACCATAGCATACCAGCACTTTTAGAACTAGAATTGAATGCTCTTTCGATTTCCGGAACAACAAATACACTATCCCATTTGAAAAACCAAAGTTGACACTCAAATGACATTGATACTTTGACTTTGGAAACAATTCAGACACCGTCTTGTGTCCCCCTCGAAAGCATGAAACTAATGTTTTGAACATTTTTTTGTATTTCGCTTCGTTTGGGAGATAATTGCGTTACTATAAATGCCTTACCCTGTATATATACACACACACACACACATATATAAATACATGGTGTCCCGTTATAAATGGATAATCCTGCAACTGTCGATAGGTCAGGTCATGTTCTACTATATGCTGGAATTTCAGTTTCGTAAAAGTCCCACCGTTTTCGAGATAAAAATCATCTACTTTTGGTTTTTCACATGCCATTTCTACAAATGATAACTTTTTTCACCCGGTTTTTTAAAGAATACTCTTGGTTATTTGTTTTATCTAGAAAAGTCTTCTTTTTAATCTTAAATATTTAGGAAACTACGAAAAAAGATCTTATGCAGAATTTTCATACAAACCAGTTCGAACATCTGACTTTGATAACCTGCGGTATAAAAAAAATGTACTACGCCTATCGTGCCAAGTGCTTTTACAAGTTGCTTAGTTATCGTCGATTCATATAATTTGTAGAAATGGCATGCGAAAAACCAAAAGCAGATTACTTTTCTCAAAAATTAACATGATGCCCATAATCTCGAAAACTGTGGGACTTTTATTCAACTGAAATTCCAGCATAGGGTAAACTTCCGAGAAGCGGAAACCGAATTTTGATCTGAAATTTGGCGTATACCTTCCTTTGAAAATTTCAAGAGATCCCTTAAAAGGTTTTTTGGCGGCACACCATAGTTTTTAAGATATCGGTTATTTAAAGTTATTTTTTTTCACCGCCCTCCTGCTATACTCAAAAAACCCAAACAAACCCGAATAAACCAAAACATACACAAAAAGACCAAAACGAACTTGAACAACCCCAACAAATCCGTCATGTTCGGGCGAGCTCTGTTCGCTAGGCAGCAGCGAAGCCGGAGGAGTGGAGGATTCGATCGACCGTGGCGGGCGATATGGATACCCATACGGGTTCAAACAATGAACTTACAATTCTACATCTCGAAAACTATTGCTAATCGCCAGAAATTTTCTTAGGGGTTCTCTAAGAATATTAAAAGGAAGGTCTGTGAACAATGTCAACTCAATCAGAGGGGCGGGCTTTTTGGAATCTGACTCAAAAACTTAAAAATTCAATATCTCGAAAACTACTGCTAGTGGCCAAAAATCCTTTTCAGGAATCTCTTAAAAGATTAAAACAAAGGTGTATGCCGAACTTCAGATTAAAATTCGGTTTCCGCTTTTCGGAAGTACACCCCCAGCATATAGTAGGACATGATCTGACCTATCGACAGTTGCAGGATTATCCATTCATAACAGGACACCTTGTATATATACAGGGTGAGGCACTAACTGTTGCCACCTTGAGTATCTCTGTAATTATCGACGTCACAAAAAAATGTTTGAAACAAAAGTTGTACCGTACGAAAGGGGTCATCAAATGCGACCATTTTTTTTATCTCAGTGGAGGCGCTGTCGCACAGTAAAGGTCACCCACTTTTTCAAATGGGACAGTACATTTTTTTTTAACTATCTTGTAGAGCATCGAAAAGTGCATAAAAAACATTTAGGGGTCAAAGTCGTTCAAGGTCATTTAAGATCAAAAAGTGACATGAACTTTATTTTTATGTGAAATTACCTTTATTCACAGTAGATGTTCAAAGTGATTGCCATTCATCGTTCACGAATCATGGAAATATTAACTTGCATAACATGCATTTGTGGTCAACTGAAAATCCACATTGGCTGCGGCAAGTTGCACACCAAAGACCGCGGTCGGTTAATGTATGGTGTGGGATTATTGGGGATAGAATCATAGGCCCTTATTTCGTTGAAGGGAATCTTAATGGTAGAAAGTACAGCACATTCCTTTAAGAAACATTAGGTCCGTTATTGGAAGAAATACCTTTGGAAACAAGAAACAGAATGTGGTATCAACACGATGGGTACCCGGCACATTTTTCGCTGATAGCTAGAAATGAATTGCAAAAGAGATTTCCAAATCGTTGGATTGGACGCGGAGGAGCTGTATCGTGGCCGGCTCGCTCGCCAGACTTGACGCCTCTGGACTTTTTCTTGTGGGGACACTTGAAAGATCTTGTTTATAAAGAACGTCCAACTACGCCGGATGATATGCGTGAGAGAATTCTTCGAGCCTGTGATTCGATAAGTGCCGTAGTGATAGGAAATTCTGCACAATCCGTGATAAGGAGATTGCAATACTGCATTGATTCCAATGGCAATCACTTTGAACATCTACTGTGAATGAAGGTAATTTTACATAAAAGTAAAGTTCATGTCACTTTTTGATCTTAAATGACCTTGAACGACTTTGACCCCTAAATGTTTTTTATGCACTTTTCGATGCTCTACAAGATAGTTAAAAAAAAATGTACTGTCCCATTTGAAAAAGTGGAGGTGACCTTTACTGTGCGACAGCGCCTCCACTGAGATAAAAAAAAATGGTCGCATTTGATGACCCCTTTCGTACGGTACAACTTTTGTTTCAAACATTTTTTTGTGACGTCGATAATTACAGAGATACTCAAGGTGGCAACAGTTAGTGCCTCACCCTGTATATGTATGTATGCATTCATTTTTAATTGCAACATTCTAATTGTCCGGATAAATCGAGACTTTAGAAACTCATTTGAATATATCAATCGTGTAATCAAATATGTGTTTTTTTAAATATATTAACATCTTTGCTTCGCAACATGTTTATAAGCCCATTTATTGAAATACAAATGCACAGTTGCAACAGAGAGAGTTATCTGAAAGGCGAAAAGAGGTAAAAATTAATCGCGAAGCACATACACACGCATATGCATCCACGAGTTTAACGGATGGAAGCGATGAAGAAATGTCAAGGTTGACTAACCATTCGAATATCCTCTGTGCATAAATCCCGTATATATATATATATATATATACATATACATATACATATATCAAAGTGGCCTTTACTAACGCTCGCTCCCTGTTTATTTGGAATATATTAAATTATATAAACAGATAAATTCGAGATTTTAGAAAACATGGTAGATTCGTCATTTTTTTTCGTAACGATATGTAAATGTATATATTCATTTCTTAAAGGACCTAGTTGGAAGTTAAAAAAAAATCAATTTTTCGTTTCCGACGTATTCTCAAAGTATAACAATTCAAAAAGATTCTCGGACAATTTCGAGGCGCTCCGTTCATAATTGGGAGAAAGTTATGAGCGTTACACGTAGGTCCCGCAAACCGACGGACTTCGGACGCGTTTTTCTCAAAATAACTTTTTCAAAATCGGTATAACCACGATATCTCAAAATTCACTGCACTGATGAACTTTAAATGTCACAAGCTTCTTTTACATATCGAAACGGTTTGCATGTTTTTACATGTTTGAACGGAGGCATTTTTTTAATCAACGAAAATGACGTTTTTTTCGTGGAAAATCGATACTTTCACCTTGGACAGCGGCCATTTTTCCAAAAATAATTGTTTTATTAAATCCTTAGTTCACGCAGGAGATCATTTAATGCAAAAACTAAATAACGTTGGCCTTTTTATTTCGGATGATTTGTTTCCGAGCAACAGTGGTCACCGCGAAGAATATTTTTCGAACAGCGCCCAGCACATACCATTGTATCTACAACATTTATAAATATTTTTCAATACGAAAATTGTAAAAGATATTTAAAACCATACTCTTCAAAGTAAAAAAAAATAATTTGAAAAACCGTACACGTTTGTCCAGAAAAAATTCACGAAAATTCCTGTTTTTCCGGCCCCGAGCTAAGTGTAACCCGTCAAGAGGGGAGATAATTTTAGGCGAGGAAAAAATTTGCTGATTTTTATGATTTTTTTTTACGAAAGATTTCTTCACAATTTTTCAGACTTGGAGTGTGTTTTATTACTACTTTTGGCTGTTACATGGTATTTTTTGTTTATTATTCTTTTAAAATGGCGGAGGTATGGCACGGTCTTTTAAACTGCATTTTCAAAACTGGCCTAACGTATAACTAAAAAATTAATCAACCGATTCTGATAAAATTTGGTATAAATCTTTCTAACCTTATTGTCTAATACATAACTCTAAATGTTTCTAAAAAAAAATTAAAAAGTTCTATTTTATTGCAAAATGTAGCCATTTTTTCCGAAAATTCCGCCAAGTGCGAGTCGGGCCTCGCACTATTAGGGTTCCGTATATACGGCAAATTATCTTTTAAATTGTTTTTAATTGTTTAAATACAGTATATAGTACATAATATACAGAAATGTAAAATTCCCAACTAGTTTAGTTTTTGAGATAGACTCCGTAACAAAAATTGTCTAAAACTGGCAACTTTGACGGCCGGCCATTTCTTAACTTTTGAACATCAAAAAGAAAAAATACATATTTGAACTCTACTCAATGAGCTTTAAAAAAATGACATCCCACACGCCAGGGTAAGACATTTTTCTTGTGTTCCTTTTTCATCTATCCCCATACATGACTCCCATGAAAAATTATTTTCCTTGAATTTCTAATTCAATATTCGGTTTTGGGTCAACATTCTACACATATCCAAATTTCAGGTATGTAACTTATTCCGTTTACGAGCTGGAGACAGAGTGTCATTAATAGGGTTCCACTTTGCCCTTTGGGTACGGGACCCTAAAAATGGTGGAGAAATATTTCCTTTAAAAAAAAAATCATAACAACCAGCAAGTTTTTTCTCGTCTTAAGGTATCTGCCCCTTAATTACATACATACGTCGATACATACACACATTCGATCTTTTCACTGGTTTTCACTGGCTTCACATCTTCCTCTTTGGGGAAATTTCACCTCACGGGTAATTTCAATAAACCAGCAAATTTCTATGTAAATCACTCCGCCGCACATCTTTTTTTTTCTATTGGAGATAATTAATGCAGTCTCGCTTATGGGTGTCGTGAAAATATTCTCATTTTTTCCCGATTCTACTACTTTCTGAATAAGGCTGTGGTGTCAGTGCATCTCTAACGAAAATGTAAATATCAATCTATCTATCTATCTATCAATATATATATATATATATATAAATGTAAAAGTAGCCACTGGTCGATAGTTTTCAAATTTTACGAGCGGTAAACACTTATGAAAACGTCAACTTTCCGTTTTTATTTTTTTTTCCTCCAGCCTCATCTGCGCCATAAATCCTGAATAAAATTATTCTGGCACAGACTCGCGGCGAGGAATTTTTCCGACGAAATGCGCGTGCATGTGTACGAGGGAAAAAAATCGTATCGTGTTAGAAACAACGGGAATCGAATTAAATGCGAATCGAAACGATCGATCAATTCGGAGGAACGTACAAATCACACGGTTGGGGAAAATCGTGGCCGAGTGGGGAACCGGTGATTGCTTTTAGAAAATAAACGGGAGAAATTCTGTGAGCAGACGCACGGGGCGCAGAAAAGAGTCTCGAGAAAGCAGCGCGCGCGTGGTAACGCGCCACTGATGTGTGTGTGTGTGTTAACGCTGCCACGAGACATTCCAAATGAATGAAACGTGGCCGCGACTATGTAGTGTGAAACGCTTATAAAATTGTCAGCAGGTTGTCTCCCGTTGAGGCGAAGAATATAAATACGAAGTTTTGCAGTCCATCGACGGATGCTTGGACGGTATTTCACTTTTTTTAGATTTTTTAAAAGAAATTTGAATGCGTTGAAAATTATTTGGATGAGTAGTAGTAGTATTTTATGCCTTGAGCCCTTTTTAACCCTACATTGACACACCGGGTCATTTTGACCCGGACGAATGTTAAATAAAATGGAAAATATGGAATGTTAAATAAAAAAAATCTTTCCAAAATTTTCTATTTTGGAAAGCTTTTTTTTACAGCATATTAGTTTGATATTTTCCGAATTTTAATTATGCATATATATTAAGAAATGTTCAAAGTGTATTCCTGATTTTTTAAAATAAAAATCCGCCGAAGGGTTGTTAATGGCAGGTGAATGAAGTACCATCCGGGTCTAATTGACCCAGTGTGACAAAATGATTAACGGGTATAAAATCATGTGCGAATTTAACAATTTTTTTCGTATGAAAAAGTGATTCACTGATAAAATTAATTACACAACTATTTAGTATGAATATCAAGCAGTTAGAAATTTTTTTTTCGATGTACAAAATGGCTGACTACTAATATTTTCTTTTGTTATCTTTTTTTTATGCGCTCCGCAGCGTGACATTTAGCATCCACAATTTTTTGCCTAGAACAAAAAAAAATCTCGTCAATCTACATTAGAATACCTAGAGAAGTACGTACGGAATTTAAAAAATATTGTTTTATTCAAAAGTTTTTCACGCCAATTGGAAAAAAGCCGTTTGGAGAAGTTTCAAGTAGACGGCCATTTTGTACGTTGAAACATATATATATATATATATATATATTTTTTTTTTCTAACAGCTTAATATTCATACTAAATAGATGAAAATTGTTAAATTCGCACATGATTTTATACCCGTTACTATGGCCTAAGGCCTTAATATAAGTGTGTCAACGAACTTTTGAGGGTGTTTACATAAGTGCCCCTCCCTTCTCATTTACATGAATTATTTAACGTTGGTTTTCTTATATCTATCCTAGTTGCTAGTTTCTCGAATTGTCTGATGTAATCGCATAGTTGCTTCGCCGGTTGCATTTTCAGTTGCGCTTCTTTTTTCCAGCCAATTTCTAACCCCCTGCTATTTTCCAACCATTGCTCCAGTTTATTTACTATTTGTTGGTTTAGTTTTCCCTTAACTCCCGTACACTCGCAAATATATCTCAAATTTTCAATTGCCTGCTTGCACATTTTAGATTAGCGTCTACGTGACCTTTTTTTCCCGTCTTTCCTGACATTGTCACTTCTTATCCTCGCCCACGATTCTTTTTTTCTCCGCTAATCATCTTGTCCTCCCAATATTTTTCCATGTGTACACCTGTTTTCCTATGTTTGTGTTCCTTGTACTATGTTGACGCATTGATTTTGCTCCAGTTGTATTGAATTTCTTGTTCATGTTTAATTTTTATGCCTCTTTTTATTTTTCATTCCAGCTTCCTTACATCTCCATTCCATACGGCTTGTCAGATTAACCCTCACCTACGCTTTCCATTATTTGTTTATTTATTTTCCCCATTGTCATGGGTTACCATTGATAATTGCTCTTACTTCTTTGCTTAGGCATTTTTTGGCCGCCTACCATCCCCCATCTTCATTTACGTCATTTGGAGGATTACATTAATAGAACGATTAATTGAAAAATAATCAGAATTAATAGAGATGAAAAAATCATTCAAATTAATAGGAATTTAAAAATAAGCAGATATTTCACGGGGACGCATACGTGTACAGGAGGATCTTCTGGGTAAACACCCTAAAGGGGTATACATGGAATAAAAAAAACTACTACTATAAATTTAAAAATAATAAAAATGATTAATCATTATCCAGTAATTAATTAAGTAATGTTAATTTATTATATATTATGAAATTATACATTTCTTTTCTAGGCTTCACAATAATTCGTCACTCAATAATTCTCAAACCATTGAAATGTCGAAAAAAAATAATTAAAAAAGTTAAATATCTCATAAGTCTTCATCAATACATATAAATATATATATTTACTCATACATCCTCCCTAGAACGATAAAACATTGGTGTTATTATTTTTTCATTCATTAAGTTATTAAATTCATTATTTTTCAATATAACAAAATAATTTTTTCACTGACTTTCTTAATCATTCTAAAAGAGTTCTTGTCCTCAGTATATCGTCAACGTCATCATTGGCCCATAGTCGAGGAAAAAAAAATACATTTAGAAGTTGTAAAGGCCATTGATCTTGGCGCAGGAAAAACTTGTGCAATTAGGGAAAACCTTACAGGCCCATTATTTGTTCAACAAATAAGTAAATACTCGATAATTTCATGGACGATTTATCTCATTCATCAGACTAAAAAAATTCTCGGAAACGTTATACTTGTGGAAACTTCAGTTGAGAAATTTATTCGAACTGCGTCTAAAAGAAGTCGATATCCTTCGACATTCCAAGTGACCAGGCTCAAAAATGCAATCGAAGATCAAGAATCCTACAGGCGTACCGAAAAAAGAAAAAAAAACGTGACCAGATTGGAGATCGGATTGACCATCGCGATCTTCAGGAATTCCGAGACATGAAGAGGGCTCTCTCTCTCCCTCTGTATATATATATATATATATATATATATATATATGTATGTATATATGTATATGTACACACACACACACACACACACACACACACACACACACACACACACACACACACACACACACACACACACACACACACACACACACACACACACACACACACACACACACACACACACACACACACACACACACACACACACACACACACATATATATATATCCGCACACACATACCTACATACGACAAAATTCACGGGAAGTTCTCGAAGGACTCGTAATGATAAATCGTATGAAATAATCGCGTGTCTAATAGCCTCGCGTACGTTTGCTTCTGCCGCGACGGCGACAGGGGAGACACACAAGTGAAAGTACATACAAGCCGATAATTACAATGCGTGACCTTACAAACGTTGAACCGGACGATCGTTGCAATGTCCACGCCGCCCGGTTATACGATTATCATCATTATTATCATTATTTATGACGAATATCGCGTCGCAAATCAATTGTACGTAACTTTTCTTGAGCCTGTTTCCCCCTTTTTGATTTTTTTCCTTTCGCGAACTAATGCAAACATTTTTACGCGATGAGGCGCAAAAATCACGAGGTTTGACGAAACAGTGGAAAGTGAAGGCGCCACGGAGCAGCCGCGAATTCTGCTCGGGGAAAAACATTCCCTGTACCAGCGATGAATACATACAGTCGCAGTGCAGTGCAGGAAGTACAGACGGATTGCGATTATTCGATCTACGAGAGATCGAAGACAGGCTGAGACGATAAAAATGACAATTTTATTGACACTTTGTTATGGAATTTATATTTTTATCTTTTTTTATTTCGTTGTGTTTAATGCTGATTTGACAATTTTATTTTGCAATTTATTTGCTATTTTTCAAATTTTGGGTCTTGAGCTATTGATCTTTTATTTATTATTTATTAATTAATTTATTTGGATTATTTAGCGATTTATGTTTTTTTTTTATTTTGTGTTTCTCACTTTACTGACATTTTTTATCATTTTTATTCCTGAATTTTGTTACGTTTTGAATGATTTTTTTCTTCTCAATTTGCTTAGAATTTTTGCTTTTTTATTTGGCCACTTATTTTTCCGATTTTTTTGCTACGCAATGTCCGTAGTATTCTCTTAATTTTTAATTATATGTTCATTCACGATTTACTGACGGTTACACAATTTATTTCTGAATATTTCAATGTTCTATTGCTGCGAAAAGTTCCGGAGCCAAAAACCCGAAAGTTTCATTGACACTCGATATTTTAGAATGGCCGTAAAAAATGCACAAAGTCAATCAATTTTATCGTCGATTTATCAGCTTTATTTCTCAATTCACGTTGATTTTTTTTGCTCAACCTTGTTTCTTAATTTATTCGAAATAAATTAATCTGGACGGATCGACCTCGATTGAACGAGATTTTGCAGCACGATACTGGAAATATCCAACTGCGATAAACCGTAGTAAGCTTTTGCTCTCTCGGTCCAGCTCGAGTCTGTGCCCTCGCAATATTACCGTCGCAAATTTTAGACGCACTTGCGGTAATGGCACAATACTTATTGTCGGAGTTCGTCGGCTCCCGAATTTGCAATTTCAATAAGCAAAAAATAATAATAATTAAACAAAAACAGACCAATAATTCAATAAATCAAATTTAAAAATAATAATTTAATGAATAAATAAAAACAAAAAATAATAATTTAATAAATAAAGTAATAAAAAATAACTAGATAAAAGAATGAAGGATATACAAAAGTTTCTTTACATTCCCTGCTTCCATAGTTTGCATCGAAATCTTTTGAATTCGATAAAATTCTCTCCTTCCTCCATTTCTATCGAAATCTTTTCTGCAGAACTCTATTTTTTAAATCAAGATTTAAAAAAAAAACCTATTTTCGTTGCATTCAAACCCTCGTCAAATCCACGAGCGACGAATACGGTACAAAAATGTCACGTTTATCTCGCGGTACCGCTCAGCGCTCGGCTGTTTTCACTCTCGCAATAATAATTCGCTATAATTTCCGCCCGGAACGAAAGTGCGATCGTTGGATGGTGCTCTCATAATGCTCCTCCTCAATTATCATACCCAAACTCTTCGGCTGTTCCCGTCATTCCTCACGATTACTTCGACCATCGATCGCCAAAAACGGAGTTAAAAAAACAGCAACGTCGATCGAAATGACCGATTGCGAGCGTTTTAGAAAGTTTTGCAGAAACACACGCGTGTCCAATTGTCCGCGTGCAAATCGCGAACGAATAATTTTCCCCTTCGACGAAAATGCCAAACGATTGATTCGTGTTGCAATCTTTGATTTGTCACAATATCGATTGATTTCCGAGATTCTTCACGCCGACGCGATCAATGGCCGACGAGCAATATCCGAGGGCAAAAAACTTCGCGGACGTCTTTTAACCCAAACAAACCCAAACAAACGCACGATATACTCATGAAACGCCACATTAAAAATTCACAAACAATTCAGAAGCTCGCGAATATTCAGCGCAACGCCACCGATCTTTTTTTTTGCTTTCTTTTTCCCTCTCTAGTAAATAAAATTTCAACGAGTGTCCTACCTGAGAGTACCGTTAAGACGGCGCAGACGAACACCGTCCCGTACAACTTCATATTAACAACTAACGAACTTGTTACCAGGGATATTCCAAAAGGTACGAATCCCCTTCTCCATGGCTGTGGCGTGTATAGATATACACATGGGAAAAGTAATTTCGAAGGAACTAGACTTCGAGGACCGTCCCCGTAGTAGCCAAGTGTCCCCATACTCAACATTATATAAGTGGAAATGTCCTCAAAATCACATTTTCATGAATGTAAGCCCATTTATGTAAAGGTCATTTCACGGACCGTCTTGGAACGAAACCGGCGAATCGTTTAAACGAAAATTTAAGGACTGTCCTCAAAAGAGCCAGATACATGTGGGAGAAAAGTGATTTTGAAGACACTACTTCGAGGACCGTCCCCGTAGTAGCCAATTGTCCCCATACTCAACATTATATAAGTGGAAATGTCCTCGAAATCACATTTTCATGAATGTAAGCCCATTTATGTAAAGGTCATTTCAAGGACTGTCTTGGAACGAAACCAGCGATTCGTTTAAACGAAAATTTAAGGACTGTCCTCAAAAGAGCCAGATACATGTGGGGGAAAAGTGATTTTGAAGACACTACTTCGAGGACCGTCCCCGTAGTAGCCAATTGTCCCCATACTCAACATTATATAAGTGGAAATGTCCTCAAATTCACATTTTCATAAATGTAAGCCCATCCATGTAAAGGTTATTTCGAGGACCGTCTTGGGACATCAACGATTCGTTTAAACGAAAATTTAAGGACAGTCCTCAAAAGAGCCAGATACATGTGGGGGAAAAGTGATTTTGAAGACACTACTGCGAGGATCGTCCCCATAGTAGCCCACTGTCCCCATACTCAACATTATATCAACGCCAATGTCTTCAAAATCACTTCTGCGCGAATGCGAGTCCATTTACGTAAAGGTCATTTCAAGGACCATCTTGGGACGAAATCTACGATTCGGTTGAACGAAAGTTTAAGGACTGTCCTCAAAAAAGCCAGATGGGCTGATAGCCTACATTACGGAGATAGAACGGGTTCGAAATATTATTTTAGCAGAGGGAGAGAAAGAGAGGTTCGAAAGAAATCAACGGTATATAACGTCGAGACCTCGGGCACGATGCCGTCTCGGACCCAATGGGAACAGCAGGAGAACAGCTATCTCTCGGAAACCGCCGTGATGCCGCTTCTCCGACAGGAAAGATCCTCCTTCGCTCCCCACCCTTCGATGATACACCTTCAAAAAGTGTCAAGTTGACATTTTTCTTCGATCCGGGGGGGACTCGACCCGCTCCTGAAAAATCTTCTTCGGTGCCCAACGAGCGATGGAATAACAAAAATGTATTTATCCAGCTGAGGCAGGACGCTCTCTGGCAGAAAGTCGCGGTTTTTAGAATTTTAGCGACGTTTTTTAGAGCCTGAAGATACTTGACGAAATTTTCCGCTTAGAAATTGCAATTTTTAATAAGGGAATAGTATTATTTTTGTAAAAATCCGATATTTTATCATATTGCAAAAATGATTTCCAAAAAGTTGATTTCGGAACGATTTTTGAGAATTATAGTTTCAGTTTTTCACGATTTTATTTGTTGATGTTTTTTATTTCCACTTTTTTTCGTCTTATTCTTTTTTCGTGATCTTCATGTTTTTGCTCGACTTCGACTGGCACAGTATCTCAAAAATGTATAGGAAAGCCGGATTGGCCGATGACTTTCTACGATCGCGCGCGGCTCTTGGACGGGAAAAGTTTCTTCGCGTTATCGGACTGCCCAATGTGGAAAATGATCCCTCACCCTGCTGCGCTTTCCTCGGTAACGTCGGACGAGCCTGCTGATCATTTCACGATTAAAACGCGTCTTCGTGGTTGGCCGAAAACTTTCGGCTGTTCGAATGCTCCAATCTGGTAAAAAAATGATTCGAGTACAATTCGTGATTTTTCACGCACCGCAGAATTGGAGCGAATGTGAAAGTATATACACAGCCGCGGTGTGTGTGCGTGTGTGTGTGTGATACGAACTTTGGGGAGAATTATTTGTGGGTCAATGAGTTAATCGGATTCGTCTGCTTTGCACGCGTATTTTGCTTTTTCATTGAATAATCTTACGGATACGCACATCTTGGCGATGTGTCGAGGTCGCTGGGATTTTTTTCTTCAGGTTTTCTTGATTTTCTAATATTTTATGGATTCTTATTTATTTATTCAATATTTTATGAGTTTCATGCTAATATTTTCTTCATTTTGATTGGCTATATTTTATGCACTTTTATTTATTGATATTATACTTTCTGCATTTTTTTGGTCTATCTAATATTTTATAGATTGTAATGTATTTATTAAAAATTTTATGAAATTTTCTTTTTTATTCGAATATTTTATGGATTTTCATATATCTATTTGATATTTTATCGATTTTGTTTGTTTATTCAATATTTTATGATTTTTTTATGCTAATGTTTTTGTCATTTTTATTGGTTTACGCAATATTTTATGGATTTTGATCTGTTCATTCATCATTTTATGAAATTTTCTTTTTCATTCGAATATTTTATTAACTTTTATCCGTTTATGGAATATGTCAAACATTTTTATTTACAAATATATTATTTTATTGATTCTTTTTGTTCATCTAATTTTTTATGGGTTATGGGAGGGGAAAAAATAAAGGGTCTAAAGAAGCGCCGTGCTGACTGTGCGGGAAGGTAGAAGAGAATTTAGAGCATATAAGGCAATGTGAGAAATTTAGAAAAATGATAAGTAGAGATACAAGGATGAACGTGTATGAATTTTTTATAGAAACAAAGAAGAGATAGGATGAAATGAGCTGCTAAATGGAGAAATTAAGCCCGTACTATGTGAATACGTAGGAAAGTTCGAGGAAAAGGTGCGTAATAGACAAAACAAGAAGTAATAATGGTATAAGATGCGATTATTTATAATGGAAATGTAGTAATGGGGAAAAAGAGATGAATGTGAACCAAATACAAGATTGTGTGTACACATAAGAGTAGTATAAGAGAGAACTATGTAACCACTGTACATTGATGCAATATTCAGTCCGAGAGGCAAGAATGTAAATAAATATATCTATCTATCGATTTTATAGGTTTTTGTTTATTTATCCAATGTCTTATGAAATTTCGTTCTTTATTAAAATATTTTAATAACTTTTATTCGTTTACGGAATATTTTACGCATTTTTATTGATTAATCTGATATGTTATTAATTTTTATTTGTTTATACAAAATTGTATCGATTTTTATTAATTCACCCAATATTGTATACATTTTTTAATTCTATCCTGAATATTTTATTAACTTTTAATGATTTACACTATATTTCAAGCTTTTTTATTGATTAGACTAATTTTTTTGAAATTTGTACTCGTTTATCTAACATCTTACGAATTTTTCGTAGTAGTAGTAGTATTTTATTCCTTGTATACCCTTTTTAAGGGTGTTTACATAAATGCCCCTCCCTTCTAATTTACAGCAATTCTTTTACATTAGTCACCTACGCTTTCCATTGCTCTTTTTATTTTTTTCCCCCACTCTCATAGTTTCCCATTTATAATTGGTCTTCCTTCTTCCCTTAGGCCATTTTTCGGCCACCTACCCCCAGCTCCATTATTTCAAGTACCTTGCGGCCCTTTTCCGTACTTCCACTTCCATTTCCCTGCTATTTGAAGCTTTATTTTATTTATTAATCTGATATTTTATGCATTTTTATTTGTTTATCGAACATTTTACGAATTTTTATTTATTTATTCAACATTTTATGCATCTCAACTATTCATGCCAACATTTTATTAACTTCTATTCGCTTACACAATTTTGTAATTCGCTTACACACTTTTTGGGATTTTTTTTTCAGAAAAACTACAAAATAAATCGAGATTACAAAAAAGGGTGTTTATCATACATATCAGTGACTGTATACAATAAATTTTTTTAAGCGATTAATTTCAAAATAGCGGCTGTGCAGCGTTTATCTCAAATCTTCATTTTTTAAGTTGGCCGGAAACATAATTCAGACAATTTTCAACCGATTCACTTGAAATGTTGAATATATCTTGAAAATACATTGTCTATTGAAGTAGGTACGATTTTTTTTTTGGCATAGTTCATTTGTTATAAACAATTATCTGACGAATTTTTTCACGTTCCAAAAATTTGCCTAAAAAATCGTCGGGTCATTGTTAATAACAAATGAACTATGCAATATAAAAAAGAAATCCTACGTACTTCCATAGACAATGTACAACTTTGAAATTAATCACTTCAAAAAAATTATCGTATACAGTCACTGATATGCATGATAAACACCCTTTTTGTAATCTCGATTTATTTTGTAGTTTTTCTGAAAAAAGAATCCCCAAAAAGCCTATTTTTCGGCCTCTAGAGTGGCCTAAGGCCTTAATGAATCCAATATTTTCCAAACATTTAATCGCTTATTGAATATTTACAGCGTCTTTGTATACATTTTTTCATTGAAAAGGTAAGTATTCGACGTTCATTCGATTGTCCAAATGTGGAAAGTGCGCCGACGAGTTTTCAATGCACCTGTACAATATCGTCCTTCTCACACCCAGCGGACGTTCGGGAATCTCCCCTCGACCTTAGCGCACACTAGGAACAGGAGAAACCGGCTGTCCGACAACGACGACGAGCCAAACAACACACTTTCGGCCACGGTGGGCGTAACCCGTTCCATCGACTTTGGGTTTTTATTTCTTCTCCCCCAGTTTTTTTCTCCTGATGTTCACTTGTTCGTCGCGAAACATCGCGCGGCTATCGAAAGCTCATCGTGACGAAGAATTTTTAGATATCTAATAAATCGACAGACGAGTATACTACTGTTGTTCAATTTTCGGCCGCGAAAAAAAATGACGCCACCAATCGTATTCGGAAGATAGAAAAATATTATTATCGTGAAGACGTCCCTGTTGCAAAGAACCGATACAAACCAATAAAATAAAAAAATACTATGGGAAAATGTGTTTTTGTCCTTGGAACCGCTGATGAATTCCGATAGGATTGACGATTTTATAAACCATATGTTTCCATCGGGTTTTGTACGTATCCACGGTGCTCGTAGAATAACTATAGAATCCCAAAACGGTTTCGCGTCGTTCAATTTGCAGGTGCAGATGGCTTTTAAATTTCAATCGTAATTAATCTGTAACAGCAGGTTACTTTTAAATATCCCCTACAGTTTAACGCAATGAACTTGTACTCACAAACTAGAATTCAGTTAGTACTTATCGGCAGAATCCGATTGTATAGGTCGTGTAGAAAGTTATGTGTTACAATCGAAATTTGCCAGCAATCAGTTTGTATATGACTTTTCAGATCGAAAACTTACCTTTAGCTGTAGGCTCAGAGTGGGATCAGTGGCTCATTTTTTCAGAGGTGTATAGCTGCCTTACCGTTCACACAATCTCAATGAAACCTGGACTAAACGTGAGGTGTGTTCAATACCTTCATTTTGTTGAAAGACACTGAACGGCCTAACCCAATAGATATTGAGATAATAACCATTTTTTAAAAAAGTGGGATTTGATCCACTGTGTACTTGGGTGTACACAGTGAACATGCCTAATTTCACAGTCAAACTAAATTTCAAAATCAAGCAAAATGTGAAGAAAATTATCCTGATCCACTGTACACTTGTAGGTAATGGAGTGCTTTTCTCTATACAAGGGTTGCGAAATTTGTAATGAAAAAGTAAAGCATTATTCATTACTTTTTTAATGGATAATGAAAAAATATTTCATTACCCATTACATTACATTCAGTAATGTAAAAAAATTCCATTACTCATTGCATTACTTTTTGTAATGTGAAACATTATCATTACAAAATGCAATGTAATGTGTAACGACAAAAAATTTCATTACACATTACATTGTAATGTAAAAAATCTCCATTACGCATTACAAGATAATATGGATTATTATTCGTTTCCCATCGGGTCAGATCGACCCAGTGCAAAAACCGCTGCCCCTAATGGGAAACGAATAATAATCCTCATTACATTGAAATGAGTAATGGTGATTTTTTACACTGCATTGCATTAGTAATGTGAAAAATTCCATTACTCATTACCTTATATTTTGTAATGTAAAAAAATTCTATTGCTCATTACATTATATTTTGTAGTGTAAAGAAAATCCATTACTCATTGGATTACTTTTTGTAATGTGAAACATTATCATTACAAAATGCAATGCAATGTGTAACGAAAAAAGATTTCATTACACATTACATTGTAATGTAAAAAATCTCCATTACTCATTACAAGATAATATGGATTATTATTCGTTTCCCATCGGATCAGATCGACCCAGTGCAAAAAACGCTGCCCCTAATGGGAAATGAATAATAATCCTCATTACATTGAAATGAGTAATAGTGATTTTTTACATTGCATTGCATTAGTAATATGAAAAATTCCATTACTCATTACCTTATATTTTGTAATGTAAAAAAATTCCATTGCTCATTACATTGTACTTTGTAATGTAAAGAAAATCCATTACTCATTACATTACATTTTGTAATGTAAAATATCTCCATTACCCATTACATTGTAATGGGTAATGAAAATATTTCACATTACAAATTCCAATATATTGAGTAATGCATTTTTTTTACATCACAATATTTAATTCAATGAGTAATGGCAATTGTTTGCATTACAAAATGTGATGTAATGAGTGAAGGAATTTTGTCACATTACTGAATGTAATATAATTGGTAATGATTTTTTTTTCTTTACAAAATGTGAAGTAATGAATAATGAAAACGCGAATGCATTACAAATAGTAATACATTATTTGCAACCCTGCTCTGTACAAAGGGGAGTATTGTACAGTAAACTATTGAAAAATTAATTAAAAAAACAGCATATTATGAGATCAATCACAATCATTTATTGAATATTCATCAACAATGAGTACCTACCTAATGAGATAGTACCAGCGCCTATATAAATCACAACGCGAAAATATTCATACTATACCTCCGTGTACCTCGAAAAATTGAGCCACTGTGTACCGACCCTCTCTTTTTTCTAAAGCGGGTACTGACAATTTTCTATTTTTGTTAGGTTAAGACACACAATGCTCAAATACCGCAATATGGATGTATATTGCGGGAGAACAATGACTTAGAACCAGAGTTGTGAAAATAGTAATTTTAAAATAATGCATTACTCATTACTTTAAATAATGTGTATTGGATAAGTTCTCCATTACAAATTACAAAAGTAATGTGTAATGGATGTGTGTTTCATTACAAATGAGAAAAGTAACGTGCAATGAATGCATGTGCCATTACAAATTTCAAAAAGTAATGTGTAATGGTTGCATGATCCATTACAAAGTTTAAAAAGTAGTGCGTAATGGTTGCATGATCCATTACAAATTTCAAAAAGTAATGTGCAATGGTTGCATGATCCATTACAAATTTCAAAAAGTAATGAGTAATGGATGCACGTTCCATTACAAATTTTAAAAAGTAATTTGTAATGGATGCATGTTCGATTACAAATTACAATTGATAAAAAGTAATCTGTAGTGGAGAATATTCCATTACACATAACAAAATTGCCGTGCTTGCATTAGAAATTTGCACATTTGCTAAAAGTTGCTGTCTTATTATTTAATTTCGCTCACTAAAAGTTCTTTCAAGACTAATTCATTTTTTTTTGCTTGAAACTCAATAATGCAGACGAAAAACGTTCAAATTAGAAGTTCGCACATTACTTTCACCTTGCTGTTTTACACAGACAAAGCTATCTACATGAAAAAGTCGATACTTTTAAAGACATGGACGAAGTTGCAAGCAAAAGCTGGTTACAAATAATGAAAAAAACTGCATATTGAAATTGATCTGATATGATATATTGTCTCGCATGATTTTTCGAAGTTTTGAGATATATAAGAATTTTTCGAGCATTAACATTGAAAACTGGAAAACAAATTCTTTTTATCACAAAGCTTCCTCTTTAAAAAAGCAAAAATTATGTGTAATGAATGCGTGCCTCATTGAGCAATGAAAAAGTAATATACCATGAATAAATGCAAAGAGCAATTACTATTATTATTATCAATTGATAATGGATATCGATTATAAAAGCAACGTGTAACAGATTACGCGTTGCAAACTTATAAAACTCCACTTCAAATTCAAATAGATCGAAATTGTTTGGTCTACTGAACAATCCATTCAAGGAGTTATACATTTCAAACGATCTATATAGTTATCTGAAATAATAAAATAGGTATATCATGCAGAAACTATATAAAGCGACATGTTGTGTTTCAGTAACTTGTATTCATTTTTGTTATATTACTTATATTATTATTTACATCTTTTATTATTAGCTAGGTTACGTATATTTTATTAGAATGCTTATAATTGTGTTAAGTATAATTTCTTCCGCCTATTCTGCGGATTCGTGAGATACATGAAACATCATCTTAGCCACTTTTTTCTCTTTCTCTCTCGATCTTTTTCTCGCTTCTGTCGTTATAATTGTAACACGAGGTTTTTTTAACGACCATATTTATTTTTCTAATGCACAAAACTCAATTTTGACCCCGGATTCTGAAAGAGTGCACATAAAAGTATGGGAGATCATGACTTTGTATTGAGAAGTAATTTTTTTTGATGATACAAATCTGGCTTGTATAACCCTTTTTTTTGTGTTGTCGAGTTTTATGCAGAAGAAAAACGAATTTACTTAAAACAAATTGCAATTAGCGAAATAAAATAATGAGATAGCAATGTGCAAATTTCTAATGTGAGCACGGCAATTTTTCTATTTGTGATGGAATATTCTCCGCTACGAATTACCTTGTTGTAATTGTATTTTGTAATGAAGCACTCATTAATCATACATTACTTTTTCAATTTGTAATGGAACATGCGTCCATTACACATTACCTTTTGAAATTTGTAATGGATCATGCAACCAGTACACATTACTTTTTGTAATTTGTAACGGAACATGCATTTATTGCACATTACTTTTCTTATTTGTAATGGAACACACATCCATTACACATTACTTTTGTCATTTGTAATGGAGCACACATCCATTACACATTACTTTTGTCATTTGTAATGGAACATATGTCCATTACACATTACTTTTGTAATTTATAATGGAACGTATATCCATTACACATTACTTTTGTAATTTGTAATGGAACATATATCCATTACACATTAATTTTGTAATTTGTAATGTATACAGTAATGCACTATCAAAATAATGCATTATTCACAACTCTGCTTAGAACATAACTGCGATAGGTAAGTAAGCAATAAACATACAAAGTCAGCTGGTTTTTCAACTTTTGACACCTAAAATAATATAAAATCACCTCTCACAACCGAATTGCGCGGGAGCGACTCACAGACAGGTTCAAACCTATTGGAATCCGAGGGCGGTTCTAATGTGAAAAAGACGCGCATATGTCCACTTCTGAGAAACAGAAAAGGTTCAGTGTACCCACTGTTGCCACTGTTCCCACTTCGACCCTACGAGAATGTATTCGTATTTGCAAATTATGTTTTGTCTGCATCTATTCGACTTTTCAGATCGAAAACTTGCCGTTGGCATGGACTCGTACTATAAAAGCTACTTTCTCAGGACGAGGCACTGTTCTTTTATCAGTAAATACGGGTCAAGTATTGATCTGTTTGAATCGAATTTTCTCGATACGAGTAACTAAGGGTGGTATTTATTCAATCGTTTGCTATGTGGATTCTCGAATCCAACAATAATCTTCTGTTGTGCGGGAATGTATGTGTATCTGCAAATTATTTTTTATCCACACCTATCGGAATGTACTGATATTGTAAAAGTTTGGCAATTCTTTAGACAAGTGACTTTTCCGAAAAATTGTTGTTTCCAAACAAACCCAAAATAGGCGTCGAAATGTTAAAAAATGCCCCATTTTATCACGTGTTTCCGCGAAGTTCAAAACCCCATGACTTTTACTCATACATTAACCCAAACAAACCCAATATAGGGGTCGAAATGTTAAAAAATGCCCTATTTGATCATGTGTTTCCGCGAACTTCAAAACCCCATGACTTTTACCCATACTTCAACCCAAACAAAGCCAAACAAATCCAATATAGGCGTCGAAATGTTAAAAAAATGTCCTATTTTATCACGTGTTTCTGCGAACTTCAAAACCCCATAACTTTTTATGGGGGGCGGGGTGAATTTCAGCTTTCTCTGACTGAATATCATTTATAACCCAATAAATGATAAAATAGCACAAGAAAATTTTAGGCTCGTTTTTCGGAAAAGTCACTTATCTAAAGAATTACCAAAAGTTTAAGGGGCCAGTTCACTTTGAAAATTTCAAAAAATCGAAAGCAAGGAAGACTTGAAGAAATCGACGATGATGAGCAATCAGAAGGGATTTTGTACGGTGAAGGAATTGCCGATTGAGTTTAGGTAAGAGTTTTTCACAGTATAAACTGCAAACGCGTTTTTCTCGAAACAACGTTTTCAAAATCTAGCTCCATCGTATCTCTAAAACTAATGAACCGATTCTCTTGAAATTTGAACCACATATTGTAAATATGATTTGCGACAAGATGACCCTCGATGGTTTTAAAATTTTTATTTTTACTCTTTTTTTGTTGCGAAAAACTGCGAAAACGCGTTTTTAAAAAACTTTTTCGTTTTCCATCTGCCATTTTTTATTTTTTGATAAAACTGCATATCCGAGGGTCATTTTGTAGCTGGTGTCATACTGAATCTAATGGACTTGGATTTTTTTGTTTCAGACAAGCCGTTGCCGATTTGTGATGGAGCAACCTAGCCCAGCTATGTTTGAGGCGTTACGTTAAGGGGTTACCCCCACTTGCGATTTTGAAAAAATCGATTTTTTTTATTGCATTTTTTTGAAGTGCAATTTGAAGTGCAGTTTCTTTTTGATGCCCGGAATAGATGACTCTATGTAAGTTTACAAAAAAAATATTTTCTCCGTGTAAACTGAAATTGAAACTTTAAACGCGGTTTTCTCAAAATGGCATTTTGTGAAGTCGGTGACCAAAATTACTCGAACACTAATGAACCGATCTTCTTGAAATTTTGCAGGCTTATTTAATACATAAAAATGTAGTCTTTAATCGTTCGATTTTTTTTCGAAAAAAAAATGGCCGTTTTTTTCGTTAAAATCGAACCATTAACTTTGACTGTCCGCCATTTTGTGAAAAATGAATATTTTTTAAAATCCTTCGATTAAAGACTAGTTTATACTTATATTTGACTAAATCCATCCGCATTTTTTTTTTCAGATGATCCACTTCGCCGCAATGTTGGTCACCGCAAACCGTGTATATAAAAACATTATTTCAGTGACGGACATTTGCCACTAAATAATGTAATATTTTTCAATAAAAAAATTACTGAAAGTTCTTCAAGATGTGTTCTTTAAGATGGTATATCGATCGATTAAAAAAGTTTTGTAGTTTTCTTTAAAAAAATTCATGAAAAAGGCCTTTTTTGCGTTACAAGTGGGGGTAACGCCTTAAACTATAGTTTTTGTACTTAAAAATGAATAAAAATGATTTAAATTTTTTTAAATGTATTTCAAGACTATTTATCTACTCAACAACTTTTATATTCATATCTTTTATAAAATCCTCAAAAAAAACCGCGAAAATGGCCTTTTTTCGTGGCTTCGAAGTGGACTGGCCCCTTAAGGGGTTAGACCAGAGTAACGAGTATAAAATCATGTGCGAAGTTAACAATTTGTTTTCATGTGAAAAAGTGATTCACTCGTAAAATTAATTACACATCTATTTAGTATGACTATCAAGCTGTTAGAAAATATATATATATTTTTTTTCGATGTACAAAATGGCCGACTACTAATATTTTCTTTTGTTATCTTTTTTTTAAACGCTCCGCGGCGTGACATTTAGCATCCACAATTTTTTACCTAGAACAAAAAAAATCTCGTCAATCTACATTACAATACCTAGAGAAGTACGTACGGAATTAAAAAAATATTGATTTATTCAAAAGTTGTAGGTATTTGAACTTAAGAAATTAATTTTCAGTGAAAAATTTCGTTATAACTGCTCATAAAATGAAGTTTTCGATTAATCAGAAATTCCGTACGTACTTCTCTGCGAAATGCAATTAGGAATATAACTTTTAAATTTGAAGTAAATCGATTGAAAATTGTTGAAGTTATTTGTCACGCCAATTGGAAAAAAGCTGTTTCGAGAAGTTTCGAGTAGTCGGCCATTTTGAAAATCGAAGAAAAAAATCTAACAACTTGATATTCATAGTAAACAGATGTGTAATTAATTTTATGAGTGAATCACGTTTTCATACGAAAAAAAAATTGTTAAATTCGCACATGATTTCATACCCGTTACTGTGGCCTAACCCCTTAACCCTCAAGAGGAGACGTCGGCTTTAATCAGTAAATATGGGTCAAGCATTTATCTGTGTGAGTCGGATTTTCCCGAAGCAGGTAACTCAGAGTGACAATTCATTAAATCGGTTGCTATATGGACTTTCAATCCGATGATCTTGTGTCCCATGAGAACATATCCGTATCAGCCAATTAATAGCCCTTGAGGCGAAGTAGATCTACCACGTGACATATGAGTGCGAGAGAGATAGCCTACATTTTCGAACAGAGATTTCTCAGAGATGAATAATATTTAGGGGCAAAAGGAAATTTTTAAGCTCTGCGTCGGGAAATTCTCCAGAGCCTAATGCTTTGTTTTTTTTTTTTTTTAATTAACCATCTATGAGAAAATTGGGTTTGAAAATTGTGAGGTTATGTCGACCTTGTACATTCCCTTAATAGCGAATAGGATGAGAAAAAAATTGACCTTTATTCGCTCCGTCCTCTAGAATTTATTCCTCCAACATTATTGCATCGAGTAGCAAAATACATTTTCATCCGAGTCCTATCGTTATTATAACAATTAAAAATCTTTCGGATCTTCGCTATCTCACAACTCAATATTTATCATCCGTGGACCTCTCTTTTTTTTCGAATCCTTATCGGCCTCTCTCTTCTTCTTTCTTCCATTTTTTTCCTTCGTCGTTCCACCCTCGTTACTTCCGGTGCTCGTCCAGTAGGGATTCGCGTAATTTGGACCGCGAGGCACGATTCTCAATTCTTGACGCACCAAATCGAACATTTCGATGGTCGGCTCGTCCAGCAGATGTCGCGTCTCATTTACGAAGCTCAAGCCCCATTGGAGCGTGGCGTTCCATCGATCCTGGCCCTTGATAACTCGACGCGTGATGTCGGGCAATTGTAGGATCACGTCTCCGAATAGCGCACAATTTTCCAATATCGTGGATAGTGCTGAACAGATAGAAAACATCGAAGATATCGTCAAACATTTACGTTTCCAAACGCAACTCACATTCTTTTTTTTTTCTTTTTTTTATTGCCAAAAAAATGGGCAATTCGAAATAAATCGCTTCCGTTGCATTTTATTTATTGTAAATCGTCAATTGGAATTAAAATAAATGTATGGCGCACCATGCCTGATGGTCAAATTCTTCAATACTTCGCTGTCTTCAGGCGCGAATTTTATGCCCTGTATTATATTCCGACTAGTTTCGATAATCTCGAACGAATTTTCAGCTAGAAGCTTCACGAGCTTGTAGCGTTTTTCGTAATCGTTCATTTGGCGGATGTTCGTCACGATATTCAGATGCTCCTTTCGACGTTTCACGAAAAATTGCTTGACTACAAACGTCGTGGGATTTAAGAAAATATATTGAAAGAGTGTCGGAAGGAGTTTTTCATTTTATAGTAACCAAGATTACTCATGATTATGTTTATTATTATTATAATAGCAAGTATTTAGTAAAAGTAAGTATTTAGTGGTCGAAGTTAAGAAAATATGTCGAAAGTAAATTTTTCATTTTATACCATATTACACTTACTCATAATCATTCATTATTATTATTCATTATTATCAACAATATTACTGTTATTCAATAATCATTTTATACATCTTTTCTTTTGCTATTATTGTGCTTATTTTGATAATTCTACGCAATAAATTGTAACATCATATTCTCAAAAATAAAAGGATACACAAACGTTCATCGATGCCGCCGCTGGCGATCGAAGCGCCATCGCTGTCAATCTCACCAGCGATTGGCTCCGATCGCTTTTCGACAACCGGGTCTCGCGCATGCGCGACACGGGACACAGCTGACACGAGTACGAAAAATGCCAATGTTTGCCAAGACATCGTTGACTTGCCGCAAATGTTTGGCAAATGCCTTCTAGCGATTTGTTTTTACTTCCAAGAATCACCGAACGATAAAAGAGCCGGTCAGCAATGAGCGAGGCCTACAGAAGTAGGTGTACAAAGAGAGCCCTCATAAGCGAAATACGGACGTGCGGGCAGTCCCCGCCATATTGAAACTAGCGCCACCTGGCCACACAGTTGGCGCTGCAGGTACTCGCTGTCAAAATGACGAAGAATTTGCTCAAACCGTCAATAACAATATTCGAGTGACGGTATTGTTGAGAAAAAAAACGTGTTTTACCGACGACGTTTTCGCACATTTGAGTACGGAGGGAGCTCGAAATTGTCGCGTGTCACGAATCGCAAGGGCATGCTCCACGTGCGACCGCCGCGTCGACGGTTGCCTCGCGCTATCGAAACATCGTCTATCCTTCCGTACAAAAGCCTCGCCGTCGCCGCGTAATTTACTTCCGACCGGGGGAGGGCAAAAACGCGCACACGACGGTTCATGGAAAGAAAATAATTGACGATCTCTCTCGCTTTGGCATTCGCAGTAATTCGAGAAGAAACAAACAATAATGGCGACCATGCAGGAGGCGAAACTAGACGTGAGTGTTTCCAAATGTGCATCTTTACGCAGTCCCGACGATACTCTATACGTGGCAATCGAAAGCCAAATCCCAGACGTTTTTTTGCGATTTTTTCCTTCACGATTAGTGCCGCGGTTGCGATCTTTGTGAACATAACCTCAATTCTCGCGGCGAACCACCGAGCGGGCGAAATTCACCGGAGATGTTTCCATGTGTAAAATTCTACCTGAGCTCGAATTTTCCTCTAGATGTACGACGACGCCACGTACAGCGTCGACCCCCAAAATGTCGAGGGCGAGATGACCGTGGGCGCCGTAAAGCAGCAGCAAGCGAACTTGGGCGAGCCTGACTTCAATACGCTAGACGAGCCGATACGCGACACTATCGTAAGTTTCCGACGGAAATTCCCACTGTGATTTCTCGGCTCGCCGATTTAAATTGTTTCTCACAGCTCAGGGATGTCCGGGCCGTCGGTAAAAAGTTCTACCACGTCGTGTATCCGAGAGAGAAGAAAAGTCTGCTGAAAGAGTGTACGTATGGAAGATAACGGAGCGACGCGAAATTGTTTTGAGCACTCGCCGGGACGCAGGATCGGTCGGGCCTAAAATACGTAGAGGCGAAGCGACGCGAGTGCTTCTGTTTTTCTAACGGTGACACTGCGCTACTGACCTCGTGTTTCTGTGTTGCAGGGGATCTTTGGGGACCGCTGGTACTTTGCACATTTATGGCAGTGTGAGATATGCTCAAATTATTAGAATTTCGATGAAACGGACTATGCTCCTGTATTATCGTTAATAGCCGCGTTCATGTATGAACAGGATATTGCAAGGATCCTCCGACGCGTCCAGCGCAAACGACGGAGGCCCCGAATTCGCGGAAGTCTTCGTAATAGTGTGGATCGGCTCGGTCGTTGTGACGTTGAACTCGCAGCTCTTGGGTGGCAATATGTAAGGTTCAATTTTAAAACGCAACTTTAGCAACTGAACTCGCGACCAGTGGCTCTGATTTGTTCTTGTCAATCAAAATCGAGCGATTTAATCCGGAAAATTTCGATCAGTATAATCGAACCTCAGACAAACAGTACCGGGCAAAATCAAGCCACAGGGGAATCGTAGGGGGAATAAATTTAACCTCAATGGAACCAGTAAAAATCGATACACGTGTCAATAATTCCGGTAATTTTCGAAAATAATTCTTCTAAACTTATTAACAGGTTACACCTAGCTCGTGGCCGGAAAAAAGGGAATTTTCGTGAATTTTTTCTGGGTAAACGTGCAGGTTAACATTTTTTCACGTTAAGAGGAGGTACCTGAGTAAACGGCGACAAAAACAGGTAAACTTCGGGAATTTTTATCTCAAAAACTAATGTTTCGATTGGATCCGGGGTTTTTTTTATTGGAAAATATATACATTGAGGTATGTTTAGGAATTTTTGAAAATAAATTCGGTGACTGGAAGCGATTCAAACGCGATTATCTCGTAACATAGTTTTCAAAGTCGGTGCCAGATGTATCTCGAAGACGGCTTGTCCGATTTTGTCCAAATTTGGATACAATGTTCTTCGATAGTTTTTCTCGTTCGCCACGTAGGGGTTTTTCATTTGATTGAACCATTGCTTTTTTATGCAATGTGTACGCAATCCAAAATCGTCGGAAATTGCGAACGAAAAACGAATGTTAAATTAAAACGGTCGCAATTACGTCAAAAATGAAGATTTCAAAAAATCCTACGTGGCGAACGTGAAGAACTATCGAAGAATATTGTATCCAAATTTGGACAAAATCGGACAAGCCGTTTTCGAGATACATCTGGCACCGACTTTGAAAACTATGTTTCGAGATAATCGCGTTTGAATCGCTTCCAGACGACGAATTTATTTGTAAAAATTCCTAAACATACCGCAATGTACATATTTTCCAATAAAAAAAACCCGGATCGAATCGAAACATTAGTTTTTGAGATAAAAATTCCCGAAGTTTACCTGTTTTTCTCGCCGTTTACTCAGGTACCTCCTCTTAAGGAGTATTGTATTATGTATCTTTGACCATTTTTGTATTGAAAAATATTTATAAATGTGGTGGATACAATGGTTTGTGCAGACTGCTGTTTGAAAAACTTCGCAGACTAATACTGCTCGGAAACAAATCATCCGAAATAAAACAATCAAATGCATTTAGGTTTTGCACGTAATTATCTAGTACTTGGACGAAGGATTTGCTAAAATATTGGTTTTTGGAAAAATGGCCGCAGTCCAAAGTAAAAGTATCGATTTTCGGTTAAAAAAAATGCTCTATTTTCGTTGACAGAAAAAACTGCATCGAAAAAAAAATTAATTTGTTCAAGCGAGGTCTTTTGATATATGAAAGAAGCTTGTAAAATTTGCAGATCGGTGCAGTGATTTTTGAGATATGTCATCGATTTTGAAAAAGTCATTACGAGAAAAACGGGTTTGAAGTTCGCCGGTTCGCGGAACTTACCTATAAACGCCCGTAACCCCCTCAATTTTGAACGGATCGACTTTAAGGATGTATGGCAGCTACTGCAGAGTCGTTACAGAACTGATTATGCAATTTGCAAAAATCGCATTTAAAGACTAAATAAAATAATTGTAGTATTCATTGAAGCTAAAAAGGAGATTTACCACAGCTCAAAGTAAAACATGCGGTACAGAAAGAAGAATTTTCAATTTTTAACTGCAAATTTAGTTGCTGATTTGATGTACGTTTTCCCTGACGTTGTCGTGGTTACGACATACGCGCTAAAGAAATACGAAAACGGTCCCATTTAACTCGCAATATCTCGCAAAATATATGGGCACATGTCGATTTTTTTTTAACGTATCATGCATATTACAGCGATACCGCACAAAAGTTTTTTTTACAAAAGAGTACTCCGGAAATACCTTTTTTGCCAATGTAAAGGGAATTTTGGACGTACAGTCCTATGTTCCCCGTGTTAAATGACCCAACTTTGAATTCGTTTATCTCAGCATTCACGTGGGCAAATTTTGTTTTTTTAATCTCAAAAAGTTCTCGATATTTTCCTTTACAATATCAGTGAGTTTTAATTCGAACAGTAGTAAATAACTTAGTTGCTATACATCCTTAAATTATCAAAGAACATTTTCTAAGCGTTCTATTTTGAAAATCCGTCGAAAACAAAAAAACATCGATATTTTCAAAAATTTCAACTAGGTGTAAACCCTGTGAAATAATATTTTCTGTAGCTCGTGTTGCCGAACCATTTACGAAAAACACACAAACGAGTAGAGTCATAAGACTCATCGAAAAACGCTTCCGTTTGTCAAATTTTATTTTTTACTTCTCGAGAATAACGAATAAAAGTATTTCAAGAAATTCACTAAGCTTCAATTCATCTAGAGATTAAATTTCTGTAGTAAAAATAACTGAAGCTGTAGATATCGAAGTGCCGAATCTGCTGGGTCGAAATGGACCAAAGTTTGAAATATTTACGCATCGAATTTCCCGGGATCAATTCACTTACATTAGGATAAAGTTGGCGAGTGCATAATTCGATTTTTTCCCACATTCCTAGATCGTTCTTCCAGAGTGTCTGCGTTTTGGGATACTGTCTACTGCCAACTACGATCGCACTTATAGCGTGTAGAATAATATTGATAGTGGAGCAGACAACGTTCTTGTTCGCGTTAAGATTCGTAATCGCGATGACGGGTTTCGCTTGGGCTACTTACGGTGAATATTCCGAAAATCACGATTACCCCAAAAGAGAAAAGCGATACTAACGAAAGATTTACGTTTCAGCGTCCATGGTGTTCCTGGGCGACAGTCAACCGCCGCGAAGAAAGGTCCTAGCCGTCTATCCCATATTCCTTTTTTACTTCGTAATCTCATGGCTAGTTGTATCCCACACGACATGAAACCAATTTCGATTTCATTCGCGGGACTGTAAAGAAAATACTGATAAAATGAAAATTCAGCACAAATCGGGAAAGATTTTTTTCCACTGAAATCTCGCGTTTTTGTAAACGTATACGATCTTTTTTTTCGGTATCATGTCCGCATCGTCCCGACGAAATATTCCGAAATCTTCCCAGGGAAATTCGCGAGCCGCGAACTCGCTCGCATTCCACTTTGTCAATTGGCGACGCGTAAGTTTTGCCTTGTTTTTTTTTCTAAACACACACACACACGAAATGCAACGTTCGAAGACGAGCCTGTCGTTCCTTTTCGTTCTTTTTTCGCTTTTATACAATTACGCCGTACTAGGGAGTATTTACACTGATAATAGCTGACAATGTTCGTACCAAAATCGTCATTGCATTCACGTTTGGTATTCATGTATATTGTACATATAATATTTATGTATAGATATTAAAGAAAAATCACGAAAACAAAGTGTGCCAATTGGGTGTCGAGGAAAAGCTTCGGCTAACGCTCTAGACGTGAAAAAAGTGCCGTTCGAGCTTTCGAAAGAGTTCCTTGCTGTCGCGATGATCCGGATAGGCGTACAGTGACTTTTGAACGGCGAAGTAGCTCGTCTGCAGATCGCCGACCTCGTGGGCGAGAATCGCGCTGTTGAAGTGAGGCTCGTACATGTACGCGGCGATTCCGGCTGCCACGTGAAAGTACGTTCGCGCCGCAGTCGCGTTGCCCTTCTTTATCTCCAAAACGCCGAGATTGTTGTAGGAACTCGCGTGGCGATTGTCCGCCGCGGTTGCCAGTCGAAGGCACTCTTCGGCCATTGTCAAATCGCCTAGGCACTTTGCGCGAAAATCTCTCATTGGAGGTTCGACGACTACGAACTATTGGGTGTACGAATAAGTTCTCGGTCTCAGAATAATAAAATAAACGTAAAAAACTTTTTTCAAACAAGCTTTTATTTAAAAGGTACTGTACTGAAAAATAATGTTCAGTAAACTTGAAAATCAAAACAGTATAACTACAAAACGGTCCCTACCTTGGTCACTCATAGGTCCAAGTACTTGAAAGGTACGTCAACGTAGATATTTAATAAATGAGAAATATCAATTTTAAAAGTCGAGGCGTTTTTTTCCGAAATTTGAAAATAGCATGAGTACTTGTGACGCGGTTGACGCTATTTCAAAACGTTTGATCAAGTTAAAAATTCCATTACCGACTTTGTCGACTCGAAACCATCTTTTAGCGCCGAAGAATTCGCAATCTGCCTGACAGGTGGGGAAAATTTGTGGAAGCAAACGGAAATTACTTTCCCGATTAAAATGTACCTTGATTTCCATGATTTAACGGAGGAAAAGTTTAAAAGGAGGAAAAATGGGAAATTAAAGGTGAAGAAGTACAAATAGTAAAGGAATTTAAGGGGCTATACCAGTGCGACACTTTCAAAAAATCGATTTTTTTTTGTTGCCTCTTTCGACAGTTAATACTTTCAAGAATATAAAATGAGATTTTTCAAATTTGCGTGACATTGTAACTCAGAGCAATTATCCGATTGACTTGAAATTTGAAGTGAGTACTCTTGAATATATTTACTCTACAATGACGTAGGATATTTTTGATTGGATGAAAATTGACGATTTGGCATTGAAAAAAACGACCATTTTATAGGCAAGAATACAGACTTTTTTCATAACTACGCCATTTTGTTAGATTTTGATATTTTTCGAAAATCCTACGTCATTGTGCAGGAAATACCTTCCAGTTTAACGACATTTTTTCCTTTTTCGGTTTCAGCTACTCAATCGGCCGGAATCATGTCAGCAGTGGAGGAACTTTTTTTTGGCGCCTCCGAAGGCAGCGCATAAGTCGCTTGGATCTCAATATTTTTCTATGAAAAAATTATGTAATATAGGTCAAATATAGCCAAATATATTCTTAATTTTCCGACCATTTAATCGAGTACTTTTCTACCAAGAAATTTCCGACGATGACCAAAATTTTCAGTGCTCACACTTGTATAGCCCCTTAAATATCTGAGATATTGATTCACGTGTAAAAACTCGATTTGGGCACATATAAAAAAGGTGACGGGAAAAACGCAAAAGGCAACGAATATGGTGTGTGGAATTTGGAAGTGGGTAGGGAGACTTAGACTCAATAAAAGCAGGAGCAATTCATGAAGTGAAGATATGGGGAATGGGAGAAATAAGCGTTTTTGAAAAAATGCAGAGCAGGTATTGCAAGATGGCGTTAGGGGTGGACAGAACGACGCCAAATTATATATGGAGAACAGAACTAGGAGTGCCTACTATGGAATATTTGATAAGAGAAAGAGCGTTGAGACATATTAGAGAAGTGATGAGAATGGAGGAGACAAGGTGGCCAAAAAATTGCTTCTTAGGCGAAATTAGAGCGATAACAAACGGTGACCCGTAAAAATGGGGGAGAACTTGGTGAAGGTATTAAGAGATCTGCAGATAGAAGATGTAATAACAATGATAAGGGATCGAAGAGAAGTGGACAAAATAGACGAAAGGATAAAAGAGGGACTGGAAAAAGTAAAAAAAAAAACAGAATTTTAAGGAGGGAAGAGGAAAAAATCAGAACGTGGACGTATAATGATAAGTATACATATATTTTTCATTTTTACTCGGGTTTATATTTCATAATTCAACGCTTCAATGTAAAATACGTTGATATGTTTTGTCATGTAGGAAAAAAAGCTATTGTGACACATATTATACCAGTCGAAAAAAGCGATGACATTTTGTTAGTAAAATATCAAGAAAAAACTAGTATTAATTAACTGATCAGAATTGGAAATTATCTCTGTAAGAAACCCAATAATTGTAATCAAATTTGGTAAATATATTGCATCAATACATAATTTGTTAACTTTTAATAAACAATCTTTTGATTTACCTGCTTCCATACGCAAATAAAACCAAAGAAAACTTTTTCTATAATCATATATGAAGCCATTCAAAGATATATACAATTATATGTATTTCAAAGGAAAATAAAAGTACTCATATACAGTCATATACAATTTTATATACCGTAAATAAAATTTTCACGTGTATATATAATTATATATAACACTATATTGAATTATATATAACTGTATATGATATTAAATCTAATTATATAAACTCCCTATAAAAAAAGTATCTCCATATATCATATACAGAACTGTATAATTTTATCAAATCAAATTTGATGGAAGTACATTTATATCGGATTATATATACGAATGTATAGAGTTATATACAATTATATATAAACCTATATATGATTGTATATCATTTTTATATAATTGTATCTAAGTATATACAACCACTTTTACTCGGGTAGGGATGAGGAAATACGGGCGAGGCTAAGATGTGGCAACATAGGAAGGGCGCGAAAGAAAGGGGAAAAGGATTGGAGGTGCAGGATATGTAAAGAAAAAAAAACGAGACATTGGAGCACCTATTGATATGTAAAAAAGGTAGGGAGTGTCGGAGAAAGCAAAGAACGAAGCAGCGGAGTGGAGGGAAGAAATTGATGATTTGGCAGTAAAGGGGGAAATCATAAATATGCTGGGAGGGAAAATACAAATAGGGATATGTGAGTACTTTAGGGAAATAGAGGAAGTGTGCATAAATATGAGTAAGGAGCATGGAAGAGATCGGAGTGGACGAATAAATGAAGGGAGAATGTGCGAATAATGCGAAGTGTAGGAATGTAGGGTGTAGATAATAAGTGAAAAGTATGTATGTGAAATATTAATGTTTTGCTAAAAAGCTTTGCCAAAAAGCTTTGCAAAAAAGCTATGCAAAAAAACTTGATACTAACTAACTATACCTTCATTTTAAGGCGGTCCTCTAGTTTCTCGGGTCGAAAAAATCGATTTTTTTTTATAAATCACATCTACAACATGTGTAGAAAATGTGTGCCAAAGGATTTTTCGATATTCGAAGTGGTTCACAAGTTACGGCCCTGGAACGGAGCAGGTATACGGAGCAGGTATACTTTCAAACGCGTTTTTCTCGAAACACCATTTTTCGAAACGGTGACCACGATATTTCAGAAACTACTGCACCGATCTTGTTCAAATTTATACAGCATCTTTAATATGTTATAAGCCAGCGATTGAACTAGGATTATCATGATTGCTTCGATAGTTTTTTTTGCACGAGCGAAAAACTTAAGAAAAAATGAGTAAAAAATAGAATGTAATTTTCAAAAGTGTATAAAAAAGTCAATTTTTGTAATTTAGAATTCACTCTAGTTCAATCGCTAGTCTTAAAGATGAAGATTAAAATGCCGTTTGGTTTTTTGATTTCAGATAAGCAGAACAGCCGCAATCTTGGTCACCGTCAAGCACCTCTTTTACTTGATGTCTTCCTATCGGCCACTATAACCTTTATTCTATTATATATTTTGATTTCAAAACATTTGTAAAGCTTATTTAAATGTTAATAAAGATTATGCAAAAACAATGAGATTGATTATTTCGATGCTTTGCCCGTAAGAAATTATTGATAAAGCCGTAAAAAAACAGCCGAGAAACTAGAGTACCGCGTTAGGTAAATAAATCAGTATTTTCATGAGAAAAGGCCGAGAACTTATTTGTACGCCTAATACGAAGGAAAAAAAGATGTACTCACAATGGCGATGTGAGAGATGTTGTACCATATCTCGGCAATGTTCTCGTCGTTTGCGAGAGTCAGCGCACGCTCGAAGCACGACAACGTGTGGTCGTACTGTTGCGCGTAGAAGCAGCACAGCCCGAGGTTGGTCAGCAATTCGGCATTGTAGATTCCCATCTGAAGGAGCCGTCTGGATAAAAACGTGAATTCCATTTCAGTTTCAGAAAGCCCCACTATTTTTCTTCCAAGAATCAATTTTGGCTTATCTTGTTGAGAGGAAGATTCGTATATTTGTAACTTTGATTGTGAAAATGGGCCTGAGGATTTTCATGAAATGAGCGTTTCCGTTGATAACTGTAACTGTACCTGTAATAGCGCAATGCCAGTTCCGGCTGATCGTTGTAAAAGTGATGAAGACCAATGCTGGCAATGGCTTCTGCATTGGAGGCGTCCTCCTGTACGATGCTCTTGTAATACTTGATGGACATGGCCACGCTGTTGAGGCCCTCGAATACACGGGCCATTTCTGTGAGAATGGTAACGTCATTGGGAAAATATTCGAGGCCGCGTTTGCAAAGGTCGAGAGCTCTGATCGGTTGATCCAAACGTACGTAGACTCTTATGAGCCTCAGTGTCGTCTCGATGTTCTTGCAATCTTTGAGGGCCGATTTGAATTGCTGCTCGGCGTCTCTCACCAATCCGAGATTGTAATAACACTTGCCCAGCTGGACTTTCCACCACCAGTCTTTGTACTGACAGTGCTGGGTCGCTTCGACCGCCAGGTCCAGCGCCTGGGGATCGAAATCATCGTCAGCCGGAAGAAGATTAGGATAATTGCTTCCGGGGGAGTAATGGGATGTTAAGGCGGCATATACATTCAAACAGGAAAAAATAAGCAATATTGAGGGATTTTTTAAACTAAGAAAAAATTATTCTACAATTATCACACTTTATTTAAGTATACAAAACCATTTTTTTTTAAGTATACAAAACCATTTTCGCGGGCTTTGCAAAACTTTGACTTTGGTTTGCAAAAAAGTTCAAACCTTTTTTCAGTTAGAACATGTATAGTTTCTATGTGACGGTATATAAAATGAAGAAAATGCAAATTTAAGAAAATGGCATGCATTTACAAAAAAAAATCAACATTTCACGCAACATTTCTGTAAAATGTGGATTAAAAAAGTAGTTTTTTTTTTCAATTTTTCAAAAACAATTATCGTCAAATCGAAGGCACCAACATTATCAATATTTCTACCAAGTTTCAACTCAATCGGCTTGTACGGTTGACGGGCTGTAACGTTTGAAGTTTCCGAATTTCGCTTTGAAACTTTAGGCAAATTTTCTATATATGAGGCATTCTTCATCAACCGGGCCACTTTTTTTTCAACCTCTTCAATTTTTTTCAAAATCTGCCGGTTTTAAATATTAGTCAAAAGGAACGTCTGTGATTTTTTTTAGACTTTTTTAGGCGTCCGTTCAGGATTTTCAATTTTCCATTACGAACACTGCATCCGAAAAAATATTCATCAAACAAAAAAATCAAGGATAAAAACTTTTTATTTTTTCCGCTTTATAGAAAAAAATCAAAATTCTAATTTTTCTGCATTGAGAAAATTGAAATTACGCAAAAAAAATGAGAATAACATGTTTTTAAACCTAATGACACATTTTTACTTCGGTACAAATTTTACAGGATGTCTGTCATTGGGTCTGCGAAAAGTGCGAAAAAATTTCAGAATGGTACCTTCAATGATTAGGATGAAAAAAATAAAAACCCTGCGAAATCTCATAACCGCATATATGCGAATATGAAAACCCTGCGAAATCTCATATAAAAAAATAAAAACCCTGCGAAATCTCACGACCGCATATATGCGGTTATGAGATTTCGCAGGGTTTTTATTTCTTTTCATCCTAACCATTGCAGGTACCATTCTGAATTTTTTTTCGCAGACTCTTTACCCAATGACAGACATCCTGTAAAATTTGTACCGAAATCGAAAGTGCGTTATTAGGTTTAAAAAAATGTTATTCTCATTTATTTGCCAAATTTAAATTTTCTCAATGCAGAAAAATTATGATTTTTATGTTTTTTTTTGGTTTGATGAATATTTTTTCGGATACAGTGTTCGTAACGAAAAATTACAAATCCTGACTGGACGCCTAAGAATATCTAAAAAAAAATCACAGACGTTCCTTTTGACTAATATTTCAAACTGGCAGATTTAAAAAAAATTGGAGAGGTTGAAAAAAAAGTGGCCGAGCTGATGAAGAATGCTTCATATATCGTTCTATCGTTTAAAGAAAAAAAAAGAAATCGATTTTTTGATCATTGTAAATGTATATCCCGCCTTAAGCCTTTGGCCTGGGCCGAAAATTCTAAAAAAATAAAAAGCACAGTATGAAGGTACAACGATCAATACTCACGCATCTGACGTCGTGTTCGTGATAATAAATGTACTCGAATAAGGGCTTTGCGATTCCAGGCTTTTTCGCGTACTTTGATATGTTCAGTCGCGACAGTTGGATGAAAGGTCCATCCGGCTCAGTCAGCATTGACGCCGTGCCCAATCTGCGATTGTTAGATGTTATATTTTACGTGAAATAAGTATTTTTTTACGTCAAATTTTCTTTAATACGATGCTCAAGTTAACGGCCTACATCTACCTAGGTGGGTCAAAAAATTGCATTTTCCAAAAATACTTTTATTCGATAGTATCATTTTTTAGCTATATTCCCTGAAAATTTAATGAAAATATTCCTAAAATTGAATGAGCTACAGCTTCTTACAGTCAAACGTAATATCTATGACGTTGAAGTTTGCAACGTTGGAACGCGACGATTTTTTTTGTTATTTCTTCATTTTTACTATTATTCGAAGCTTTCCTTCGCAGCTTGAGGCCCTAAATCTGTAATAAAAATATGGAAGAACGTTCGAATGATTTTCATGGCCTAAATCGGCCAAAGATAAATTTTAGGAATGAAAAATAATTCATTTTCGTTGCGTTCCAACGATGCAAACTTCAACATCATTGATATGTCGAGGACCACTTGGCGGATTGTTTCCAAATTTACAGGAGATAGGATGAGAAACGATTAAAGGTCGTTGAGGATCGCATTTTCAAAAATCGATCTCCATTTTTTTAAATAGTTACCTAACAATGACGACTTTTTAAATAAATTTGTATGCTCGAGATTCAATATGTCGCCACGTTGATAGAAAAAAATTATTTTAAAAATCGACGATCGATTTTTAAAATAATTTTTAAAAATCGTAATTTTTAAAAATCGAGTCGAACGACTCGTAATTTATTGTTAACTCGCATAACCCGTTTGGTTTTTAAATTTCAGATGGACTGTTTGAGGCGGGATATACATTTGATGATGAATAAATTTAAAAAAATTATTTTGTATACTTA
Source organism: Ophion slaviceki (assembly GCA_944452715.1). Taxonomy (NCBI): domain Eukaryota; kingdom Metazoa; phylum Arthropoda; class Insecta; order Hymenoptera; family Ichneumonidae; genus Ophion; species Ophion slaviceki. The sequence goes on along the minus strand of OX101789.1, from coordinate 44,244,489 downwards.
AATATACTATTAAAGTATACCTAAAGTTTGATAATTGTAGAATAATTATTTCTTAGTTTAAAAAATCCCTCCATAATGCTTATTTTTTCATGTCTAAATGTATATTCCGCCTTAAGGCAGGATATACATTTACAACGATAAAAAAAAGCGGTTTCTTTTTTTTTCTTTAAACGATGGAACTATATATGTAGAATATTTTCCCAAAGTTTCAAAGTGAAATTCGAAGAACTTCAAACGGTACAGCCCGTCAACGCAGTGCCTCACCGCTCGGATTCGGAGTGGGCGTGAACTTCAAACGCGTTTTTCTCAAAATTGCATTATCGAAATTGGCGTGCAGGATTACTCAAATACTATTAAGCCGATTGAGTTGAAACTTGGTAGAAATATTGATAATATTGGTACCTTCTACTTGACGAGATTTGTTTTTGAAACATTGGAAAAAAAACTACTTTTTTAATCCACATTTTACAGAAATGTTGCGTGAAATGTCGATTTTTTTTTGCAAATGCGTGCCATTTTCTTAAATTTCCATTTTCTTTATTTTAATTACCGTCACATAGAAACTATGCATGTTATAACTGAAAAAATGTTTGAACTTTTTTGCAAATCAAAGTCTACGGGAAGCTAGACTGCACGCCGATTCGCAACTCCCGCGGCGACCTTGCTGCAGCGCTCTGCAACAGCTCCGTCATTTTGATGATGAATTAATAAAAAAAATTATTTTGTATACTTAAATACACTATAATAACTATAACTAAAGTTTGATAATTGTAGAATAATTATTTCTTAGTTTAAAAAATCCCTCAATATTGCTTTTTTTTCCTGTCTAAATGTATATCCCGCCTTAAGCTGGAGTGTCCCCCGCCAAACGTCGCGAAAAAAAGTCTTCTGCCCGCAGCCATGTTTTTGTTGTTTTTCTGCATTTTTTGATGATTTTTTTAAAGGCTCACGATATATGTACCTTTGTGTTAAAAAAGGGGTTTCTTCTCCACCAATCGTTTCTCAAAAAAGAATTAGGAATTTGGCTATTTTTTTCGGCCTTCTAGGTAGATGTAGCCCCTTAATGGGAAGTGGCGTACATAGAAACATTAAGAACAAATTTTAAAACGCTAAAAATTAATAAATTTTGAAAAATGCTAATGAGAAATAAATTTAAAAAAATGCTAATAAGAAATAAATGTTAAAAATACTATAAATAAATGAAATTTAGTAATACATTGGATAAATACTTTTTTTTTAATACTATAAATAAATAAATGATGAAAAAAATACAAAAAATGACGAAATGCTCGTAAAAAATGTGTCAACCGAGTGAATTTAATACGCAGCTGATTTTGAATCGCCTCAGGTGGGGTGCAAAATGTCAAAAACGTGTACCTGACACTGCGTCCACTGATGGCCGTTATCGGTCTAGCGGTCGCAGCGGTTCTTGGCGTTCTCAGGGCTTGCTCCACGCTCTGCGAAAGTGCGGATTGAGTGGCAGGCCTTACAAGGCCCGTGACTGGTCTTCCCGCTTGGGACTTTGGCCGGAAGCCTTGGCCGATCATGGACGTGCCGGGATTCTTGAGGGACGTTCCGGGTCTCGGCATCGTCGCGATCGTGCAATTGTCCAGGAGGCTTTCGGCGATACCTTCCTCCTCGGTCTCGATGTCGTCCACGTAAACTTGCATCGTCAGGGCGCGCATCTTCAGGACCCATACTGCCTGTGGAGAGCGGAAGGACGTTTTACATTTTTTGTGGATCGATAGGTAGATCGAAATTGGTGGATTTTGTTTCTCACCTGGTCCAGAGGACTCGTACGCAATAAACTCGTGCATATCGTCGTGCATTCCTCGTATTTGCCCCTTTGGAACAAGCTCAGAGCCTTGACGAGCTCCATCACACGTCGACGAAGTACGAACGCCGCAAGGGAAGCAAACATCGACCCATGCGGCCCACAGCGAACGGAAGTGAACAGTGCCACGTGCACGTGAAACACTTGCGCTGCTTTACCTGTGGTAGCGAAATATCGATTATTGACCGTCGCCCCGGCTCCGCGACGTGACAACAGAGAGCTTTCCTTTACCTCGAATCAGAGGGGATTTAAGGGTTGAAATTTTGGAAAATTGGTTGAAATTTTGGAAAATTGGTTGAAATTTTGGAAAAATGGTTGAAATTTTTGAAAATTGATTGAAATTTTGGAAAATTGATTGAAATTTTTGAAAATTGATTGAAATTTTGGAAAATTGGTTGACATTTTGGAAACTTGGTTGAAATTTTGGAAAATTGGTTGAAATTTTGGAAAATTGGTTGAAATTTTGGAAAATTGGTTGAAATTTTGGAAAATTGGTTGAAATTTTGGAAAATTGGTTGAAATTTTGGAAAATTGATTGAAATTTTTGAAAATTAATTGAAATTTTGGAAAATTGGTTGACATTTTGGAAAATTGGTTGACATTTTGGAAAATTGGTTGAAATGTTGGTTTTTGGTTTTCGACGGTTTTTTCAAAATTTAACAATTCGCAAATGTTCTTCGGTGAAATTTTGGAAATTTTAGTCGATCATTTGGAAATTAGTTGACATTTTTTGAATTTTAGTTGAAAATTGTGAAATTAGTTGTAATTTTAGTCGAAAATTTTGAAATTGATTGAAATTTTGGCTGAACATTTTGATATTAGCTGAAATTTTAGTTGAAAATGTTGAAATTAGTTGAAAATTTTGGCTGCACATTTTGAAATTAGCTGACATTTTAGTTAAACATTTTGAAATCCGTTGAAAATTTTGGCTGAACGTTTTGAAATTAGCTAAATTCTTTAGTTGAACATTTTGAAATTCGTTGAAAATTTTGAAATTAGTCGAAATTTTAGCTCAAAATATTGAAATTTGGCCGAACATTTTGAAATTAACTGAAATTTTAGTTGAAAATGTTGAAATTAGTTGAAAATTTTGGTTGCACATTTTGAAATTAGCTGACATTTTTGTTGACCATTTTGAAATCCGTTGAAAATTTTGGCTGAACATTTTGAAATTAGGTAAATTCTTTAGTTGAACATTTTGAAAATTGTTGAAAATTTTGCAATTAGTCGGAATTTTAGCTCAATATATTGAAATTAGATGAAATTTGGTTTGAAAATTTTGAAAATATTGATTTTTGGTTTTCGACGGATTCTCAAAATATCACAAATCGAAAATGTTCTCGGAAAGTCTCAAGTGGATCCGTTGAAAATTGAGGCGTTTATAAGTAGATTCCGTGACCCGACGAACTTTGAACGCTTTTTACTCAAAATTACTTTTTCCAAGATCGGTGAACACGATATCTAAAAAATCACTGCACCGATCAGCAAATTTGACAAGTTTTTTTTTACATAACGAAAAGCAGTGTTTGAACGAAAGATTTTTTCACGAAAAATCGATACTTTCACTTTGGACTACGGACATTTTTTCGAAAATCAATATTTTATCGAATCCTTCGTCCAAGCATTAGATCATTTTATGCAAAAACTAAATGCGTTTGAATTTTATTTTGGATGATTTGTTTCCGAGCGACAGTGGCCACCGCGAAGTTTTTCAAACAGCGGTCTGCACATACCATTGTATGTACTACATTTATAAATATTTTTCGATACGAAAATTGTAAAAAATACTCAAAACCCTGTTTCATGTTAAAAAGATAGAAATCTGCACACGTTTTCACAGAAAAATACACGAACTCTCCTCTTTTTTTCCGGCCACGAGCTAGATGTAAGTTAAGGTATTCCTTTCACGAACCCGAATATCTAACAATCGACTGAATATCGTCTATAATCAAGTAAAAATACATCCCGATATACCGGTGAAATTTCAAGCCAAGTTACCGAACGTTAGAAAAATGACAAGTCTAAAAATCGTCTCATTTATACGATACTTTATGGAGATGACACGCAGGCCACATTTCTATCGAAAAATTTAAACACTAAATAACGCTTGATGTCATATAAACTGCTCAACGCGTAAACGATTTTAAAGACTCCGCAACGACAATAAAAACAAAGGGTCACCTAATGTTAAAAAAATATATATATATTTTATGATTAAATAAATTAATCATAAAACTTTTAAAAATGTGACTGGCAGAATTTTCGTAACCACGATTTTTCAGAGAAAATGTAAAAATATCTGAATCTACTAAATTGGCGCGAAGTTTTTTATTCCAGTTCATCGTTGGGTAAAATAATTTATTCTGATTCGTCTTTATTAAGCGCCACTGTAATTTAAATGGATCGTCTACACTGTTTCTATAAAATTTATAATAAAAAAAATTCTTTTCAACATAGGGAGATACCTACGCTTATCGCTAAATGGCAGTTTTACGCATGAAAGTGTTTAAAATGTTCAAAATGTTATGCAAAACCGTCAAATCACTCAGTACATTATGAAAATCTTGCCATTGGTGTCATAACCTTATGTTTTCTGATCATAGGCATCTCCCTATGCTAAAAAGTGTTTTTTCAATTGTCAATTTTATAGAAATGGCGTAGACGATTGATTTAAAATTCGGAGACTGCATTCAGCATATGACAAAGAATTTACTGTATCCATTTGAAGCAAATGGTAACATTTCGTCATTTGTCCTGAAACTCCTCAACGGACCATTGGAAAATCACACTTTCGTTTGTTCTCGTCCAGTTGATACACGTGACGTTTATACCTTAAAAAAATTTAATTACGTGATTTACAAAAGGAGAAGAATTCCACCAAAATGGGCTCCATCGGCGAAAACCCTGCCAGGTTAGAAAATAACCAACAGTGTCGTCTTAATCATAAATATTCCTGGAAAAGTTACAAACATCGACCTGCCGATTTGGAACTCTAGCATTCGAGAGAAATTTGACGAGTTCTTTGCCAAGAAGAATATCGAGGAACAATGCACCGCGGAGAGCTTGGAGGAATTGCACGAAGCTTTTCTGGTAACGCAATTCTGTATTGAAAAATACGTACGTATTTTTTTCTCTTTTTTTTGTCCGCTCTAATTTTCATCAACGTTTACTTCTTATTCGAGGCTGCGGACGAGGCGCGCATGGACGAATCACAGTTGCAAGAAGCGTTTGACAATATTCTGAAGATACGCATGAAACCGGAAGAAATGCACACGTTATTTACAAAGGTGCGAATTGCAATGGTGATAAGGCGTAGGGGGTTTATAAATTCCCGTTGATCATTAATTCGTGAAAATAGATGTAAAGAATTTTTTAATATTGTATTCTTCGCAGTAGCAGTTGTGGTAGATTTTTTTCCCATGGTGTACCCTTTAAGGGGAGATATACACCTACGAGCCGAAAAAAGGTCATTTCTGTGAATTTTTTTCAAGGAAAACCATTTGAAATTTCGGATTGGGGTTTTAATTATCTAAAAGTATATACATTCAAAAATATTTTTAATTTTCTTTATTAAAAAATATCAAAAATATACGAGGATGTCGTATGATCCTTGGAGCGTCGTAAAAAAATCTGCGTATACGGTACCCACTGCCGTTTCTTCAAAAATCGTCTGAAAAAAAAACCAAAAAGATTATTAAATTAGATACTATAATCTCGTACTTGTCATAGGCGATTTGGAAAACATCGATTTATGACAAAATGGCGGACGTTTGAACATAAATAGTGATTTTTGGGCCAAAAATTAGTTATTGTTTTGCCTATAAAACAAAAACTAAGTAACGGAAAAAAAATCCTATGACCAGTACTAGATAATGGTGTATAGAATAACCACGAAAAACCTCAAGGCAATCGGTTCATTGGTTTCCGAGAAATTTTGGGTACCGATTTGAAAAACGTTTGAGAAAAACGCGTTTGAAAATTTGGGAATGAATAAATCATGAAATTTGTCGACTTGCATGGAATCATCGATGCCAGGCCCATAGTGTAGGTCTTCTACAGTCGACGGAATGTTCGTAGCTTCTAAATTCTCGACCTCGACCGTCCAGGTGTATATCTCCCCTCAAAGGTGTTTAGACATAGGTCCCGAAAATTGAAATGTTTTCCTCAAACTTCATTCAAAATTAAATTCCTTAATTTTAATCGATAAACAAAATTACCTCGAATTGTTATTTAAAAAAGTCATTAGACCCGTTTTATCTTCAAAATTAGATAAATTCGAAGAGAAATGGATTCGTGACTTGGGACGAATTCGTGTCCCACGTAATGCTGGAGTTTCAAGACAAGGATATAAGTTGGCAGTGGCAAGTTTTGGAGCCCCCTCTGACGGGATTGCCCATCCTGATGAAAACTCATCATCGCTCTCCGATAACGAGAATTCTATTCTGCCCGGAAATCCTTCCGGTATGGAAACCCGATCGTACGATCACGATACGCAATCCCACGGAACAAAACGTTCCATCATAGTTGGCTTTTTATAAATATGGTTCGTGATCGTACGAGCGACTTTCAGGTACCGTTTGTCATTCTACGTTTAAATGGTTTATCATTCTGTCATAAAAAGCCTCGTACGATTCATCACTTCATTAAAAAATGGCACTCTCAGCATCTTTAAATGGTACCTTCGAGTACCTCTACGATTCGCTCCTTGCCAAAATGAGAACATCCATAAAATATTCTGATAAAAAATAAACCGACTGAAATATCAGGTTGATAAAAAAAGTTTTGTCGCAATAATTTCAATATAATTTATTTATTTATATATCTTATACAAAACATTTCTAATCAACAATATATTCGCCATCGGTTTCTATGACACTCGACCATCTAGTTGGCAACTCATTTATTCCCTTTGCCCAAAACTGCGGCGGCTGGAACTCAAAGAAATTTGAAATATCCCTTCTGAGATCGTCGACGTTTTCGAAAGTTTTGTTTCTCAAATATGCCTTCAAATGTCTGAACAAATGGTAGTCAGATGGCGCGATGTCGGGAGAGTATGGTGGATGAGGAACGGTATTCCAGTGAAGCTCACCGATTGTTTTGTGGGTTTCCTTTGCGACATGGGGTCTCGCGTTGTCGTGGAGAAGGTGCACAGTCGCGCGTCTTGGCCGTTTTTTTCAGATAGCTTTTGCCAATTCCTGGAGATTTTCGATGTATCGTGTAGAGGAGATCGTCTTACCTACAGGGAGAAAATTGTAAAACAGCAATCCCTTTGCGTCCCAGAAACAGCACAATAAAACCTTTTGTGAGTCACGATCAGATTTCGGTTGGTGTGGCCGTTTTTCTCCGATAGGAAGCAAGTAGGCTAAACGCGTTCTGTTATCATACAAGACCCAACTTTCATCTCCCGTCACAAGATCTTCTAAAAACTCCTTGCGATGGTGGCGAAGCAGGAGAGACTGGCAGATGGTCACGCGACAGTTCTTATTGTCGTCGGTGAGACGGTGTGGTATCCATTGAGCCAGAACCTTCCTGTATCCCAAGTTGTGTAAGTGATTGACTATCGACGGTTGGGTGCAGCCAAGTTCTCTTGCTAGCTCGTGCGTACTTGCTTCCGGTTTTTCTTTGATGCAGCGGAGTAATGCTTCATCATCGATGGTCGACGGTCGTCCGGAACGTTCCTTATCTTCAAGGCTTGTGTCTCCAGATTTAAAACGATTGAACCAACGCTGGACTGTTCGATGAGAAACTACGTTCTCGCTGAATGCATCCTGTATATTTTTAGCAGTTGTGCTTGCGTTCGTGCCGCGCCGCCACTCGTAAAAAATGATCGCTCGAAGTTGCTCCTGCGAGATCGAAGCCATTTCTGTCCACTAGAACGCGCGCTCGCCCTTTTATACCCTGTCACGCGGAAGAGTAGAAAACATTCTAGAATATTCTCGACATAGCTCGATGTCATATTGCGTCAATGCGTAAAAAGACATTTTTAAAATTTTTGCGACAAAACTTTTTTATCAACCTGATAAAATAATTGGAAGGCTTGAAAAATAGTCTCGCTGAATTCCGGCCAGTTAATTTTTGTCCCCCCACCGGTTTGCCTTTCAGTAGGACAGAACGTCAAATTTCCTCAGAGGATATTACATCACAGCAAGCAGAGACGGAATAATTAATTACTGGTCCCTGAATCTCGAGTACCGTCGCACCGTCCAATCTGTCAATCGTAAATACCTTTTTCTTTCTCAACACAGTTGAGGAGAAAATTAAATCTCGTTTGGCTCAACCTCATCCTTCTACACCCACACGAGCTCCATTTTTTCCACGTAGCTTTTCGAAAAGTTCGTCCCACGGTTATCACGGATGTGATTGCAATGCCGGACGTTCAAATCGTGTGCACGAGTTCGACCGAGCGCGATCTGCGGTTTTACGACACGGTGGCCAAGAAGTTCGACCTGAGAGTAATGGTATATTAATTTTTTTACCAATAATAAGATCGCCCAATTTTTTGAGGTAATCCTTTCGCGGAGGGCAGTACTTTGTGGAGGCTTGGGGGGGGGGGGGGGGGGTCTACTCTCCTGAATAAGCGGTAAATCACAGTGGCGTTTAATACAAAATAAGTTACAATCACTTTTTATACTTAATGATAAATTTATACATTTTTTCCGAAATGTCTCGGCCTCTAAAATTCGTCTGCTAGTCGCATTTTTCCAAGTTTTGTGGTTACTATTTTCCTTATACATTAGGTGACGACTCGTTTTTATTGTCGTTATGGAATACAAAAAGTGTTTTTAGATTTTTGCTTATAATTATTTCTACATTAATGTAGGTTCATATTTACATCCATTTGCGAATAATTGTTTTACAATGTCTTTTTCAGAGAGAGGCAGTTTCATAAAAGACTTCTAACTAGTAGATGTGTGGATAGAAAATGTAAAAAATAAATGTAAAGGAACACGCAGTCCTTTGAACAACTTCAACAATATTCTGACTAATTTCACGAAGAAATAACAAAAGCAAGTCACACAGGTAAATGTTCGAAAATAGACTCAGAGAGCTCATGGGAATACTTCTGATAACTTCTAAACCTCTAATATCCAGCGAAAGAAAAATACTAACTAAGAAAGAGGTTAAGGGGCTATACCCGTATGACACTTTTAAAAAGTTAATTTTTTTGCCTTTTTCGTCAGTTTATACTTTCAAGAATATCATTATCATTTATATCATTCATATCAATATCATTTTATCTTGCGAAAATCGATAGTTAAATCTTTAAACGCGTTTTTCTCGAAATGAGATTTTTCAAATTTGCTGACATTGTAACTCAAAGAGCAATTATCCGATTGACTTGAAATTTGAACTGAGTACTCATGAATATATTTACTCTACAATGGCGTACAATATTTTTGGTTGGATGAAAATTGATTTGAAAAAAAAACGTTGAAAAAAAACGACCATTTTATAGGCAAGAAAACAGACTTTTTTTCATAACTACGCCATTTTGTTAGATTTTGATATTTTTCGAAAATCCTACGTCATTGTACAGGAAATACCTTCCAGCTTAACGACATTTTTTCCTTCTTCGGCTTCAGCTACTCAATCGGCCGGAATTACGTCAGCAGTGGAGGAACTTTTTTTTTTAACGCCTCCGAAGGCAGCGCATAAGTCGCTTGGATCTCAATATTTTTCTATGCAAAAATTATGTAATATAGGTCAAATATAGCCAAATATATTCTTAATTTTCCGAAATATTTAATTGAGTACTTTTCTTCCAAAAAATTCCCGAAAATCACTCAAATTTTCAGCCTTCACGCTGGTATAGCCCCTTAAGGCGGACCTCTAGTTTCTCGGGTCGAAAAAAATCGATTTTTTTTCATAAATCACATCTACAACATGTGTAGAAAATGTGTGCCAAAGGATTTTTCGATATTCGAAGTGGTTCACAAGTTACGGCCCTGGAACGGAGCAGGTATACGGAGCAGGTATACTTTCAAACGCGATTTTCTCGAAACACCATTTTTCGAAACGGTGACCACGATATTTCAGAAACTACTGCACCGATCTTGTTCAAATTTATACAGCATCTTTAATATGTTATAAGCCAGCGATTGAACTAGGATTATCATGATTGCTTCGATACTTTTTTTTTGTACGAGCGAAAAACTTAAGAAAAGATGAGTAAAAAATAGAATGTAATTTTCAAAAGTGTATAAAAAAATCAATTTTTGTAATTTAGAATTCACTCTAGTTCAATCGCTAGTCTTAAATATGAAGATTAAAATGCCGTTTGGTTTTTTGATTACAGATAATCAGAACAGCCGCAATCTTGGTCACCGTCAAGCACCTATTTTACTTGATGTCTTCCTGTCGGCCACTATAACCTTTATTCTATTATATATTTTGACTTCAAAAAATTTGTAAAGCTTATTTAAATGTTAATAAAGATTATGCAAAAACAATGAGATTGATTATTTCGATGCTTTGCCCGTAAAAAATTATTGAAAAAGCCGTAAAATAACAGCCGGGAAACTAGAGGACCGCGTTAACGCTGATAAAGAGGTTCAAAAGTATATAATTTTAGCAAACGAGGCCTCCACTTCCTGCAGCTCAGACATCGAATTGTCTAGTGACGAAGAATCTTCAAATTCTGACTAGATTAGGGATCAATGGGACAGTTTTTGATAAGATTAGAGATATCTAATATATTTTTAATAAGAAATAAAAATGTTTACGGCATTTAAAAAGAGTTATGATTTTCGACCCATTTCCCTAAAAAGTGCCGTACAAATTAGACGATTTTTAGTATTAATTTTTCGTTAAGAGTTCGCTAACTTCGCTTGAAGTTTTGCCAATACGCTATGATGTATTTCTACTTTTGAAGACGAAAATCAGTTGATTGTTAAATATTCGTTCGTGAAAGGAACACCTCAACATCCAAACCACGGATGGACCATAAAATTGAACCTTCGTACCGAATTCGCAGATATCCCGCTTGGAGTGTCCCGTAGTCTGTATGGGCTACTATTTCAGTGTCGACATAAGCGAAAGCTCGTACATCCTCCTGGGCAATACGAGCGGATCAGTCATCATCATGTCCTTCAATCCCCGCGAGAAAGGACCCTTCAAGCATCTTCCTCATCAGGACGTCGCTCATCATCATTACGAGGCCGTCGTCAAAGTCTGTAAAAACGAATTAACAATAAACTATCACAAGAATAAAAAATAATATAAAAAAATTAATTCTCAGCCCTTCAAACAATATCATTAGGTAAAAAAAAAAATGTTAAAATTGATCTCTCTACTCCTCTAAAATAATAAAATGCCTGAATTTCCGACAGGGCGACTTGGAAGGTCTACAAGTGACGGAGTTCCGAAACGTTCACAGCAACTGGCTGAGTCAGGTCTCCTACTACGCGCCCCTTCGAGCTTTCGTTTCCTGCAGCAAGTGCAGCAAGTGTTCCCTCCTCCTGAGCGACCCAACTGGCACGAAAATGCAGTACAAGTTTATCGTCGAGAAGGGAATATCGTGCTGCATCTATTGCGAAGGTTTGCCAGATCGTTTCTTCAAATTCAATAGCAACGCGAGCAGGGTTGAAAATTCATCGATGTCGCGCGCGACCAATCGTGAGAATAACGCACACAGAGAATCAATTGTTGATCACCGGGGGCCCCGACTGTACGGTTCGAATGTGGAACCCCTTCGTGACGAGGAAACCCAGCATGATTCTTGTCGGTCATCACGCGGCTATTTGCGCGATCGTCGTGCAAAATTCGGGCAAACGACTCTACACGCTCGCCAAGGATCGGTGCATCAAAGTTTGGGACGTCGGAGCACAATCGTGCATTCAAGTAGCCTTTTTATACGGCAACCTTTCCACTCTGATCCATTTATACAGGGTCTCCCTCTTATCTCTGCCACCCGAAATAACTCGGTAATTATCGACGTCACAACAAGAATGTCCCAGACAAAAGTCACCTCCACTTTTTAAAATGAAATGGTACATTTTTTCAACCATCTTGAGGAGCACCTCAAGACGCCAAAAAACATGGGGCCAAAGTCTTCCAAGGTCATTCAAGGTCAGTATCGATGATACAAATCTAAATATCTCGGATCACTACCAAGTAGTTGGTAGTGATCCCAGATATTCAGATGTGTATTTCATTTTAATAGATGACCTTGAATGACCTTGAACGACTTTGACTCAATGTTTTTTTATGCGGCTTGAGGTGCTCCACAAGATGGTTGAAGAAAAATGTACCATACCATTTAAAAAAGTAGACTTCACTGTGCGTCAGCGGCTCCACCGAAATAAAAAAAATTGGTCGCATTTGATGGCCCCCTTCACACCGTACAACTTTTGTCTGGAACCTGTTTTTGTGACGTCGATAATTAGCGAGTTATCTCGGGTGGCAGAGATAGGAGGGACACCCTGTATATTACTAGCTTTTACCCGCGGCTTCTGCCGCGTTAAAATTCTGGCTACTACCATTTTTGTTTTGAAAAGACGTTAAGTGAATTGATTGATTCGATCTGACGATCTACGAAAGTCGGCCATGGCTTCTTAGCTTTTAACAAACGTGGACATAATGCAAGCGAACCAAAAACACCGAAATAAAAATATGTGTAAGCGGCAGAGAGCGCAGAACAACTATAAAGACATTTAGACAAATCACTCTTTATGAAATCCCTACAAATGTGATAACAGCATGATAGCACTAATCTTAACAAACATACACATACACGTACACAAGGGTGGCACAAATTTGAGCTCATTTTTTTACCCTTTTTCTCACCATACAATTGTCTTCTTTAATGAAAAAAAAAATTGTCGCCGAAGCTGCGAGCGATCGAGGAAGACTTGAGCGAACTCTAAATATTTTTTGACTGCTCTCAGCTTCCGCGGAAATTTTTTTTTCTTTAAGGTAGTTCCTCCGCGAAAATCTCAACCAAAAGTTTACATACCATGTTCATGTTTAAAAGATTGATAATTGGTTTAATTAGTAATAAATAAAATTAAAAACTACGCAATATTGACTCGGTATTAGTAGATAATACGATGGATATCATTTATTGCCGTAAAATATATTTTATATTGTGTTTTTGATCTACCATTGCCAGTAAACTTTTTGCCGGGACTGTCCAGGCTTTGCCCCAATTGTTTTTTTTCCAGGCTTTGCCAGGCTTTGCCAGGCTTTGCACCAAAATTGTGAGGGCTTTTCATGGTTATATCTTGGAAACTAGATGGTGAATCATTCTCATTTTTTTTCACATTATTCGTGATATCTTACTCTAGCTTATCCTCGTTTTTATCAATTTCTTAATTTTAGTTTTGACGGTAAAATTAATGATGCTCTGTTTGGCCATCATAACGCATTTGTTGGGTGTAAACCAAGCCAACTTTAAGTGTAAATATCTCAGGTTTGGGGTGGTTAAACTTATTCAAATTGCACAGATGTTTGGATAATGTATTGAATAACATATATGTCAAATTTTAACCATTTCTTAATTCGACTCTTCTGTGGAGGTACTACCTTAAGGAAGATAATTGGATGGTATATGCGGGTACACGCCGCACATTCCACTCTGCATTAGATTTTAGTATATTATAATTAGAAAAAGATAAGATATTAGAGTGAAACGTATCCTATGTGTTAATCGAGGTCATAAGCAGTCTACATGTTAAATTTCATTGCAATCCGTCAAGTCGATTTGCTGTGATTGAGCAACAAACAGACTTTCAGATTTATAATATTAGTTAGGATTATTATTATGACTGAGAGTTCCGTACGGCAAAACAATTCCAGACGTACAATGGTTTGCCTGGAGAACTCGGCGAGCACACGGACCTGTCGATAATTTACAACGATGTGACGCACGAAATGATAATCGCCAGTATGATGATCGCCGTGATAGTCTGCGAGCGGGTGATCGATCAGGAAGCCTCGGACGGGTTCACGCACACTCAGGCGGTTTCCTCCGTTCTGTACAATTCGCTCTTCAAAGTGGTACGTTCTCCGATGACTCCGTTAGTCCTGTGACATTCAACGCGTGCGATAATTATTTCAAATTTGACGTTGAAGACGAGCCTGAGGATTGTAATGACTCGGGCCGAATGTGACGCGTCTCGACTTTGGCAAAACTCATTTAGGGGAAAAAAAGAATGATTTCCATCAACCATTGGCGTAGCCAGCATTTTGTGTGGGGGGGGGGGGTTCGTTGTCAATTATCTTTTTTTTAAATTGAATTTACATCATTACTGAGTATGTACTCAATTGAATTAGCCTTAGCTTTCTATTTTTTTTCCACAAATGGACCGAACACTTTTTTCTTTGGAATGTTCATTTGGACAATGCCATTATCTATGTTCATCATTCTGTAATCAAGTTATCAGTCTTTGAACTTTAAGTAGGTACTCAATTGAATAAGCCTTAGCTTTTTATTTTTGTTTTACAAATGGACCGATCACTTTTTTCTTTGGAATTTTTCTTTGAACAATGCCATTATCTATGTTCATCATTCTTTAATCCAGTTACCAGTCTTTGAACTTTACTCTCCGTAGGTACTCAATTAAATAAGTCTTAGCATTCTATTTTTTCTGCAAATCGGCCCAACACTTTTTTAGTTGGAATTTTTTTAACAATGTCATTATCTATGTTCAGCAGTGACATATGAGAGAATCGTTTTTGAAGCATTGTGATTCTAAGACACGTTTTTATCCTCGTGGCAGAAAAACTCTTCTCGCGGCTATTTTCATGAATTTTGTGATAGGTTTATATTATAGATATTGATATAAAAGTTGTTACACTTAATAAATATACTTTTGAAATACATTTAATTTTTTTTATTTACGTCACTATTTATAGACGAAAATGGCAGTTAAAAAGTATCCTAAAAATTGTAGGTCTGCGTTGTTGATGAAATCTCGGAGATGGATGATCCGAAACAAAAATCAAACGGTTTTAGATTCAGTATGTTAATGGCTATAGCGCATATCATACGATTTTTGTTATGCAAAAATAACAAAATGGCGGACATTTTTCGAATAAACAAAAAAAAACGTGTTTTTTTCACCGTTTTCGGCAAAAAAAGTAAATATCCAAATTTAAAAAAATCCTTGATATGCGCTATAGCTATAGGTCTAAAGAATAGTGGTTAAGTTTCGTAAGGATCGGTTCAGTAGTTTCGAAAATTTTACCAACAAGCCGTCGAAAAATGTTGTTTCGAGAAAAACGCGTTTAAAGTTTGTTTGGGTTACATAAATACATTAAACAAATTCTTTAAATGTATTTCGAACGTATATTTATTAAGTGCAACAATTTTTATATCAATATCTATAATATAAACCTATAAAAAAAATTCATGAAAATAGCCTTTTTTAAGCGTCTAAAGTGAGCAGACCCTTTAATATACATTCTTAAATTTTCAGCATTTTTTAATCGTTTTTTTAATGGAAGTATGTTTTTCATGACCATGGCTTCAGCTTCTAAGGTTGACGTATCAATTATTAAGATTTGAAAATAATTATCGATGCAATCCTCTTCGTTCTTGATATTCAATTTCATGCGTCAACTGCATGAGCAAACGGTAAACTCTCAAATCGGCGTTTTAGATTCACAATGATGTTGTCTGTCATTTGGTAGCAAATGTTGATCTTTCAGTATTCTTCCGGCTGTGTACTTAAGGGGTTAGGCCACAGTAACGGGCATGTACGAATTTAACAATTTTTGTTTCGTATGAAAAAGTGATCCACTCATAAAATTAATTACACATCTATTTAGTATGAATATCAAAGCTTTATGATTATTGTTTTATATTATGATTATTTATGTAAGGCGAAATGTATACAAAAAATGGAAAACTTTAAACGCAAAATGTAAGCATGTAAGTTGGGCCATGTCACAGCAAATGCAAGACATATGGAATAAACTCAAGTAAGTAGTATGAATATCAAGCTGTTAGAAAATATATATATATTTTCTTTCGATGTACAAAATGGCCGACCAATATTTCCTTTTATCTTTTTTTAGGCGCTCCGCGGCGTGACATTTAGCATCCACAATTTTTTGCCTAGAACAAAAAACAAAAATTCTCGTCAATCTATATTAGAATACCTAGAGAAGTACGTGCGGAATTAAAAAAATATTGTTTTATTCAAAAGTTGTAGGTATTGGAACTTGAGAAATGAATTGTCAGTGAAAAATTTCGTATAAAACTGCTCATAAAATGAAAAGTTTTCGATTAATCAGAAATTCCGTACGTACTTCTCTGCGAAATGCAATTAGGAGCATAACTTTTAAATTTGAAGTAAATCGCGTGAAAATTGGTGAAGTTATTTGTCACGCCAATTGGAAAAAAGCTGTTTCGAGAAAAACGCGTTTAAAGTTTTAGGCCGTGCCAGAGGTGGGCTTAGGTTATACGCTCAAAGTCGGTGAAAAAAAATGTTCTTGCTATAAATCGAACGGTAACTTATTCTTAAGATGATAACCCTGGCGGAAAAAATATTTACGCGGTTTTATTGCGAAACTAGTTCCAAGTACGAAAAAAACTACAGCACAAAGGCATGGTGAAATCTACGTGGTTTAACGTCTAAGTATGGGGTTTCGCGCACTTTTTTAGTTTCTACTAGTAACATGTAGATTATTGTAGTTAATTTGTGCAGTAGTTAGTTGTACGTGAAACTACATGTATCTACATGTATCTACATAGTGGCGCGTAAAAAAGCGATAGCAAAGTTGGTTAATGCAAACAGTGTTTAAACACTGTGAGACACTGCAAAAACTGATTGTTTTCGCAGGCAGTGCAAACACTGTTATGCACGGACTTATGCAATTACTTCGGACGATATTGAATGTAGAGTATGTTGTTCTTTAGTCAATTTGCAATAACTTTTCATAATGAATTGAAGCTCGCAAACCATTTTGTATGTAAGAAAAACTGAAAAAAATATTTATATTGGACTGTCGCCATACAATTGAAGATTGAATCTGGTATAATTTAAGATTCGTGTATTCATTTGAAAATAAAAACTATAGAAAAAATCTCACAAGCGGTATCGAGTGCATTTTTTTCTTCCACCTATTCTATAACAACACTACAATAACATTAGATATAACATGAACAACGTTATAAATTTCAAAAGAAATTTACAGTATTTAATATTATCTAATGTTTGTAAAAGTACATAGAAGTTTTCTACGTAAAAATACAAGAATTACGTCAAAGCGCAATTTCGCATAATGTGCTTATTGTGATAAATATTCACTAACTGCTTAACGTTAAAAAGTAATCAAAAGTTGTAAATGTACGTAAAAGATTTTTACGTGGAACTATGAAATACTACGTCAACGCTTAATTTCATATCAATACAACTTACTACGATCAATAACCACCAACTACTGCTGAGAATTAAAAAGTAGTTACAAGTTGTAAAAATACGTAGAAGATTTTCACGTGAAACTACAAGATACTACGTCAATGCTTGGTTTCGCGTGAATATGTTTTCTACGTTCAACGATAACAAACTACTACAAAAGGTAGTAAAAGATTGTTCAATGTTGTAGAAATGCGTAGAACTTTTTTACGTCAAACTACAAGATACTACGTCAAAGCTTAGTTTCGCGTAAGCATATGTTTTCTACGTTAAACAAAAACAAACTACTACAAGGTAGTAAAAGATTGTTGAATGTTGTAGAAATACGTAGAACTTTTTTACGTCAAACTACAAGATACTACGTCAAAGCTTAGTTCCGCGTGAATATATGTTTTCTACGTTGAACAAAAACAAACTACTGCAAAGTAGTAAAAGGTTGTTCGATGTTGTAGAAATACGTAGAACTTTTTTACGTCAAACTACAACATATTACGTGAAAGCTTATGCTGTAGATTTATAAGACAGGCCCGTTAAAATAAGTAGGTTGACGTAAAAATGACGTTATTCGTAGTAGAATTGTTTCCGCCAGGGAAAGTACCGTTTTAGCGAAAAAAAGGATCGATTTTTTAAAAACATTACTGTGACCTCACCCCTCAATTCTGAAACTTGAATATCTATTTAATTAACGTAATGAAACAGCTACCCGGGAAAAAAATTTCATGTCTGAGTGGATATGTTCATATATGTTTCAGATATTGTCATATATGTATCAGATATATTCATATCTGACATTTTACAGTATCATATATGATTAGGTCTGATCATATTCCACATCATATATGCATATATAAGATCATATCTGATCAAATACAGTATCTGGCCTGACCATATATGAACTCATATCTGTTTATATCTGACTAAGTACCAAGGAGAGTTGGTACCGTAAATTCGTATCTGAACATACATTATGTGATATCTGAACGTATCTGTTCGTATAAGATCATATCCGATCAAATACGGTACCAGACTCTGCTATATAGATCTCATATCCCGGGAAAAAATTTCATGTCTGAGTGGATATGTTCATATATGTTTCAGATATTGTCATATATGTATCAGATATATTCATATCTGACATTTCACAGTATCATATATGATTAGGTCTGATCATATTCCACATCATATATGCATATATAAGATCATATCTGATCCAATACGGTATCTGGCCTGACCATATATGAACTCATATCTGTTTATATCTGACTAAGTACCAAGGAGAGTTGGTACCGTAAATTCGTATCTGAACATACATTATGTGATATCTGAACGTATCTGTTCGTATAAGATCATATCCGATCAAATACGGTACCAGACTCTGCTATATAGATATCATATATGTTTTTATCTGGTCAAGTACCAAGGCGAGTTGGCAGCGCGAAACCATATCTGAACATATATGATGTGATATATGAGCAGGTACGTTCATATAAAATTCTATTCCATCAGATACGATACCAAACCTGGAAAATATACGAAGTCTTATACACCCATACCTTATCGTATATGCAGTTCAGTTGTTCACACATGAAAACGTCTAAATATATGAAACGATATCCCATCAGATACGGCATCTCACCTGACTGTATTATATGGGATCATGTGAGTTACTATAATATTGTTAATTATTAACACGTCGAGTGATGACGTGTAAACCCGCTCTATATATGTGAACATTTTAATATCTTCAGGACTGCTCTAATAAGGTTTGCTTTGTTTCAACAGGGTAAGATTTGCTCTGATATAGTCAGAGTCATACCTGGTCTGATAGTTCAGATAAACTATGATTCTATCATATGGGCAGGTCTATTGTTCATAGATGTCCAGGTCTACTGGGACCTACGGTATTTTATTCTTATATATTCAGATCTGGTCCGGTAGGATCAAATCTGTCTGACAAGATCAGATTTGGTCTAATAAGATTAGATCTGTCCGACATGATCAGATCTGGTCCAACAAGATCAGATCTTGTCTATGGATTGGATCTGGTCAGACCTGCTGCAATATGGACGGGTCTGCTCTCGAAATTATAAAAATGGCTCTGATATGATCATACATGCTCAGATATAAGCATACATGATCTGTCATGACATTACATGATCAGACCTGGCCATTTTTCTTGTCTGATCATATCTGATTCTACAGATATGATTCAGATACATTCAGATATATTCAGATATGAACTTTTTTTCCCGGGTACTTCTTACGCAAGCTACGAAATGACGACGAAGAAAATATTTCAAGTTTTGTTTAATAATGTCTTTATGCTTGCTTGTGAGAAACAAATAAAAATGATCGATTATGTGAATTTAAATATTTTGGATCGATTTTTTTCTGTGGGGCGATTTCAGGCGGGGGGGGGGGGGGGGTGGCAAAAAATATCCTGGCTACGCCAATGCCACCAACTGATAAGTAAATTCGTCAGAGTCGTTATACGTCATAAATTTCAATGATTCCCGCTGGATCGTACAATCTTTGAAAATACCAATTAAATGTTTTTTATTCTTTTTAAAAAACGCAACTCTTTCACCTTTTTTGCTCAATCGCGATCGCAGATCGTCTCGGTCGGTCTCGACTCGTGCATAATAGTCTGGGACCCGTGGCTCGGTCGTCGTCTGCACTTCGTGACGAAGGCGCACAGCCAATTGCACTTCGGCCAAAAGATCGGAGTCGAGATAACGGCCGCGTGTTTCGACACGACGGAGCAATTGTTGCTGACGGGCGCCAGAGACGGTACCCTCAAGCTGTGGAACTTCAACACCGGCACCTGCCTCAGAACAATGTCCGTCGAGGAAAATTGGTACTCCATTCGAAAACGCGTTTCCCCAGAAAGACTGCACGTTGTCACTTTCGATCGATGATTCCCATCGATTCTTTTATTCAGCCCTTGCTCTGTCCGGTGAATAAAAAAAAATGAAATTAACGACAGCGAAATAACGAGCGCGCTGTGGTTGAAAAATCGCATCCTGTGCGCCGGTTGGGACCGTCGAGTGACGGAATTCGCCGACACGGACACGGGCACGCACAAGAAGAGCTGGGAAATTCGCCACACCGATCACGTACTTTGCGCCTCGGTGTCGTATCCGCAAGCTTTGGCCACCGCCTCCAACAACGGCGAGGTCGTCCTTTGGCGTCTCGAGACGGGTCAGCCCTACAGAAGATATCAAGTTAGCGACCCGACGAGACGGTAAGCGACACTCGTTTCGCCACAATTGGCGAAAAATTCAGCAGGTTTTTCCTCATTTTCTCCGGTATTTTTTCACCGAATGCAACGACCCGAGTGTCGAAATGCGTGCTTCGGTAGCAGAGTTGTGAAAATAGTAATTTTAAAATAATGCATTACTCATTACTTTTAATAATGTGTATTGGATAAGTTCTCCATTACAAATTACAAAAGTAATGTGTAATGGATGTGTGTTCCATTACAAATGAGAAAAGTAACGTGCAATGAATGCATGTGCCATTACAAATTTCAAAAAGTAATGTGTAATGGTTGCATGATCCATTACAAAGTTTAAAAAGTAGTGCGTAATGGTTGCATGATCCATTACAAATTTCAAAAAGTAATGTGCAATGGTTGCATGATCCATTACAAATTTCAAAAAGTAATGAGTAATGGATGCACGTTCCATTACAAATTTTAAAAAGTAATTTGTAATGGATGCATGTTCGATTACAAATTACAATTGATAAAAAGTAATCTGTAGTGGAGAATATTCCATTACACATAACAAAATTGCCGTGCTTGCATTAGAAATTTGCACATTTGCTAAAAGTTGCTGTCTTATTATTTAATTTCGCTCACTAAAAGTTCTTTCAAGACTAATTCATTTTTTTTGCTTGAAACTCAATAATGCAGACGAAAAACGTTCAAATTAGAAGTTCGCACATTACTTTCACCTTGCTGTTTTACACAGACAAAGCTATCTACATGAAAAAGTCGATACTTTTAAAGACATGGACGAAGTTGCAAGCAAAAGCTGGTTACAAATAATGAAAAAAAAACTGCATATTAAAATTGATCTGATATGATATATTGTCTTGCATGATTTTTCGAAGTTTTGAGATATATAAGAATTTTTCGAGCATTAACATTGAAAACTGGAAAACAAATTCTTTTTATCACAAAGCTTCCTCTTTAAAAAAGCAAAAATTATGTGTAATGAATGCGTGCCTCATTGAGCATTGGAAAAGTAATATACCATGAATAAATGCAAAGAGCAATTACTATTATTATTATCAATTGATAATGGATATCGATTATAAAAGCAACGTGTAACAGATTACGCGTTGCAAACTTATAAAACTCCACTTCAAATTCAAATAGATCGAAATTGTTTGGTCTACTGAACAATCCATTCAAGGAGTTATAAATTTCAAACGATCTATATAGTTATCTGAAATAATAAAATAGGTATATCATGCAGAAACTATATAAAGCGACATGTTTTGTTTCAGTAACTTGTATTCATTTTTGTTATATTACTTATATTATTATTTACATCTTTTATTATTAGCTAGGTTACGTATATTTTATTAGAATGCTTATAATTGTGTTAAGTATAATTTCTTCCGCCTATTCTGCGGATTCGTGAGATACATGAAACATCATCTTAGCCACTTTTTTCTCTTTCTCTCTCGATCTTTTTCTCGCTTCTGTCGTTATAATTGTAACACGAGGTTTTTTTAACGGCCATATTTATTTTTCTAATGCACAAAACTCAATTTTGACCCCGGATTCTGAAAGAGTGCACATAAAAGTATGGGAGATCATGACTTTGTATTGAGAAGTAATTTTTTTTTGATGATACAAATCTGGCTTGTATAAACCTTTTTTTTGTGTTGTCGAGTTTTATGCAGAAGAAAAGCGAATTTACTTAAAACAAATTGCAATTAGCGAAATAAAATAATGAGATAGCAATGTGCAAATTTCTAATGTGAGCACGGCAATTTTTCTATTTGTGATGGAATATTCTCCGCTACGAATTACCTTATTGTAATTTTATTTTGTAATGAAGCACTCATTAATCATACATTACTTTTTCAATTTGTAATGGAACATGCGTCCATTACACATTACCTTTTGAAATTTGTAATGGATCAGGCAACCATTACACATTACTTTTTGTAATTTGTAACGGAACATGCATTTATTGCACATTACTTTTCTTATTTGTAATGGAACACACATCCATTACACATTACTTTTGTCATTTGTAATGGAACACACATCCATTACACATTACTTTTGTCATTTGTAATGGAACATATGTCCATTACACATTACTTTTGTAATTTATAATGGAGCGTATATCCATTACACATTACTTTTGTAATTTGTAATGGAACATATATCCATTACACATTAATTTTGTAATTTGTAATGTATACAGTAATGCACTATCAAAATAATGCATTATTCACAACTCTGTTCGGTAGTCGCCAGGTCGAGGAACTCTTCGATTTTCGATCAGCCGAAATAATTCTCCGGCTGAGCTGATCGCAATCCAATCGTAGTTCGGATCGCCCCACAGTGCATCGAGCCTAAGACAAAAAAAACCCAGTTTATATTTCCGTCGAGTTGTGGTTATTTTTGTAAATCACATTAGTCAATACGACGCCAAGCAGTTACTAATCTGTGGTTTATCGTCCTCAGCAAGTTATAACTATCCTCATTAAGGCGGGATATACATTTACAACTATCAAAAAATCGATTTATTTTTTTTTTGCTCTGTAATCGATAGAATTAAAGAGCAAAATAAATATTCTACATATTTATATATGTAGAATATTTTCCCAAAGTTTCATAGCGGAATTCGAAAAACTTCTAACGTTATAGCCCGTGAACTTCAAGCGCGTTTTTCTCAAAACTGCATTATCGAAATTGACGTGCAGGATTACTGAAAAACTATTAAGGGGAGATATACACCTAGGAGCCGGAAAAAAGGTCATTTTTGTGAATTTTTTCAAGGAAAACTATTTGAAATTTCGGATTGGGGTTTTAATTATCTAAAAGTATATACATTCAAAAATATGTTTAATTTTCTTTATTAAAAAATATCAAAAATATACGAGGATATCGTATGATCCTTGGAGCGTCGTAAAAAAATCTGCGTGTACGGTACCCACTGACGTTTCTTCAAAAATCATCTGAAAAAAAAAAAACCAAAAAGATTATTAAATTAGATACTATAATCTAGTACTTGTCATAGCCGATTTTGAAAATATCGATTTATGACAAAATGGCGGACGTTTGAACGTAAATAGTGATTTTTGGGCCAAAAATTAGTTATTATTTTGCCTATAAAACAAAAACTAAGTAACGGAAAAAGAATCCTATGACAAGTATTAGATAATGGTGTATAGAATAACCACAAAAAACCTCAAGGCCATCGGTTCATTGGTTTTCGAGAAATTTTGGGTACCGATTTGAAAAACGTGGTTTTGAGAAAAATGCGTTTGAAAATTTGGGAATGAAAAAATCATGAAATTTGTCAAGTTACATGGAATCATCGATACCAGGCCCGTAGTGTAGGTCTTCTACGGTCGACGGAATGTTCATAGCTTCTAAATCCTCGACCTCGACCATCTAGGTGTATATCTCTCCTTAAGCCGATTAAGTTGAAACTTCGTAGAAATATTGATAATATTGGTACCTTCTACTTGACGAGAATTGTTTTTGAAAAATTGAAAAGAAAAACGACTTTTTTAATCCACATTTTACAGAAATGTTGCGTGAAATGTTGATTTTTGTCGTAAATGCGTGCCATTTTCTTAATTTTGCTTTTTCTTCATTTTAATTACCGTCACATAAAAACTATACATGTTCTAACTGAAAAAATGTTTGAACTTTTTCTGTAACACTCTGCCACAACTCCGTCATTTTGATGATGCATTAATTAGAAAAAAATGTTTTGTATACTTAAATATACTATTAAAGTGTACATAAAGTTTGATAATTGTAGAATAATTATTTCTTAGTTTAAAAAATCCTTCAATATTGATTATTTTTTTCCTGTCTAAATGTATATCGCGCCTTAAGGTTTTCGAAATCTAAATGAAAATTGATTCATTATCATTCAACATTTGTTGTCTGCGCAAATCGTCTTATACCGATAGTTTTACATGTTTTTGAAAACCAATAATGGAGAACGCTGGTCAAGGTGTTTTTTTAAAATATTGTTGTAAATAAGTCTGTGAATTGTTTCTATTGTCTACTAATTATTGTTTACAGATCCTGAAACTTACCGTACAAACGGTTGTGCACTTTGTTGTATTGTTAAACTTTGATGATGGCTTTAAAAAAAGGTGTCAAAAAGTGTTTTTAGATTTTTGCTCATAATTATTTCTATATTAAGGTAATCCTATGGCGTCATACTAGTCATACCACTGATCATACTTAAGTCGTTACCCCCACTTGTAGCGCAAAAAAGGCCTTTTTCATGAATTTTTTTAAAGAAAACTACAAAACTTTTTTAATCGATCAATATACCATTTTAAAGAACACATCTTGAAGAACTTTCAGTAATTTTTTTATTGAAAAATATTACATTGTTTAGTGGCAAATGGCCGTCAATGAAATAATGTTTTTATATACACGGTTTGCGGTGACCAAAATTGCGGCGAAGTGGATCATCTGAAAAAAAAAATGCGGATGGATTTAGTCAAATATAAGTATAAACTAGTCTTTGATCGAAGAATTTTAAAAAATATTCATTTTTCACAAAATGGCGGACAGTCAAAGTTAATGGTTCGATTTTAACGAAAAAAAACGGCCGTTTTTTGGCTATAAAACGGCCATTTTTTTTTCGAAAAAAAAAATCGAACGATTAAAGACTACATTTTTATGTATTAAATAAGCCTGCAAAATGTCAAGAAGATCGGTTCATTAGTGTTCGAGTAATCTTGGTCACCGACTTCAGAAATGCCATTTTGAGAAAAACGCGTTTAAAGTTTCAATTTCAGTTTACACGAAGAAAATATTTTTTTTTGTAAACTTAGAGTCATCTATTCTCAGATACTTATATTTCAAAAAAATTCAAAAAAAAAATCGATTTTTTCAAAATCGTGAGTGGGGGTAACCCCTTAAGACTTGTACAATTCATATTTAAAACATATGCAAAAAAAAATAATTTGTAATAACTAAAATTTCATGTGTCAACTGTTTAATGAATGTTCACATTTAATTAGAAAAGTGAAAAAATAGTTATTCCAACGATTCGCGCAGTTTTTGTAGGTTTGATATTTGGCAACATTGGTTTTATCTCCGTCTCTTTTTACTCAACCAGGCGAGTTTAACCGTCATGCTTTTCAACGTCGATCTGTCAAAACAATGTGAGGGGCGGGATATATAAAGCATTGTATTCGGGCCACGACTGGGAAAAAGCGTGGAATATTTGTGACGGCGAAATATGTCGGTTAAAAATGAAATATGTGTGGAAATTCGAACGAGTGAGATGAGGTTAGGACTACAATCAGCTGTTGTCTTGCTGCCACGTCTCTTTATCATAGCAAATGGTAATACATCCAATACCGGAAGTTCAAACTAAACTTGATATTACATAAAATTAGGGCAATAAGAATAATTTTTTCTAAAAGCATTGGATTGCTACAAGTGTTAAGTATGTAAATCTGATTATTTTTAAGAATCTGACGGATTCCCACTAGTATATACACTTTTGTAGCGACCGGAAATCGGGTTTTTGCATGTCGTCTCGGAATTCCTTCACAAAAATACGCAATTTTAATGTTTTTTTTTCTCTGTTCAGGTCGATAACCGACCCTGAAATTTTACAGAGACGATTATTAATATATTTAGTAGAGCTGAAAAAAAGAAAATCCTATAGATTGAAGCCTGGCGATAGGATAAGGCGAGAAATCCCTTTAGAATTTTCAAAAAATCGATTTTGTTTACATATTTCGAAAGTATGATACCCAAAGAATATACTGACGAAAGGAAAACTCGAAATATTAAATATTTACGGAGTTATCGCATATAGTCTAGAGCGCGGGGACATCATGCGGTCAGGTAGCGAGTAAACTTTAAACGCGATTATCTCGAAAATACTTTTACAAAAACTGCTCGTGTTGTAGCTCAAAAAGTTATCGACCGATTTGGATGAAATTTTGGGAGGTTACTCTCAGTAATATTATCGGAAGGATATACCTAAATTTTGGGGTCAAATATGTCGAAAAAATGGTCGAAAATTCGAACTGTGGAGTAAAGTCTCCCAAATTTTCAATTTTGCACTTTTTCATCATTTTTTAGGTATATCCTTCCCCTTAATATGTCAGTAAACGAATGACACTTATTAAATCTTTTTCATATCAACAGAAAAAGAGTGACAACTGCAGCACTTTTCGATGTCGCGGAAAACAGGCGTCTAAAGACCCTTAATAACGCCGCCATTTTGTTGGTCATCCCACAATTTTTTTTTCAAACTTGACAGTTATAATAAACTCATGTCCAAATTTGAAAATGATCAGATTATTTTATCCCCTCTAAAAAAATCGCCGAAAAATAATTTTTCACGCCCTTAAAGGGATTTCTCGCCTTAATGTAGGTTCATATTTACATTCATTTTTCACATTTTCACGGGAATGCTTCTGATAACTTCTGAACCTCTAATATCCAGCAAAAGAAAAAAATAACTAAGAAAGAGGTTAAGGCGTTACCCCCACTTGTAGCGCAAAAAAGGCCTTTTTCATGAATTTATTTAAGGAAAACTACAAAACTTTTTTAATCGATCAATATACCATTTTAAAGAACACATCTTGAAGAACTTTCGGTAATTTTTTTATTGAAAAATATTACATTGTTTAGTGGCAAATGGCCGTCAATGAAATAATGTTTTTATATACACGGTTTGCGGTGACCAACATTGCGGCGAAGTGGATCATCTGAAAAAAAATGCGGATGGATTTAGTCAAATATAAGTATAAACTAGTCTTTAATCGAAAGATTTTAAAAAATATTCATTTTTCACAAAATGGCGGACAGTCAAAGTTAATGGTTCGATTTTAACGAAAAAAAACGGCCGTTTTTTGGCTATAAAACGGCCATTTTTTTCGAAAAAAAAAATCGAACGATTAAAGACTACATTTTTATGTATTAAAAAGCCTGCAAAAGTTCAAGAAGATCGATTCATTAGTGTTCGAGTAATCTTGGTCACCGACTTCAGAAATGCCATTTTGAGAAAAACGCGTTTAAAGTTTCAATTTCAGTTTACACGAAGAAAATATTTTTTTTTTGTAAACTTACATAGAGTCATCTATTCCGGGCATCAAAAAAAACTGCACTTCAAATTGCACTTCAAAAAATGCAATAAAAAAATCGATTTTTTCAAAATCGCAAGTAGGGGTAACCCCTAAACGCCGACAAAGAGGTTCAAAAGTATATAATTTTAGCAAACGAGGCCTCCATTTCCTACAGCTTAGACATCGAATTGTCCAGTGACGAAGAATCTTCAAATTCTGACTAGGTTAACGATCAATGGGACAGTTTTTGATAAGATTAGAGATACCTGATATATTTTCAGTAAGAAATAAAAATGTTTACCGCGTTTGAAAAGAATTTTGATTTTTTACCCATTTCTCCATACGTTCGATACGCGCTCTCTCTCTCTCTCTCTCTCTTCCGCACAGCTACAAAATAGTGTACAGACGGGAGCCAAAGTTCGACGTACCGAAGGCCACGCGACTGAAATCCGCGAGAAGGCACGTGGCCAGCAAAGTGACCGGGGCGTCGACGATTCCGCACATCGACGAGACCCGAATCGACAGATCGGCTCTAGCGATCACGGAAACAGTTTCCGTGAGGTCGATCATGTTTCTCGCTTCTCGCGAATCCAATCCCGAGACCGGAAGTCTTCTCGTGTCCTTGCAGTCCGGCCTCATTCAAGTATGGACGCATCACACGGCGGCCGGTTTTTTGACGGCTTTCATGGCCGTTCACACCCAGGGAGATTACGCCCTCTCGTTGGCTACCGATCCGGACAACGAGTTCCTCGTGACAGGCTCGTCTGATGGCAGCTCCTTTACCTCAATGTCATCTGCAACACACATAGACACTAGGATGGCACAAATTTGAGCTCTATTTTTTCCCCCTTTTTCTCACCATCCAATTATCTTCTTTAAGGAGTGAGATGCAGTCAGAATTTTCAAAAAATCGTTTTTTTTTACATTTTCTTGACGTACGATGTTTCGTAAATATTCCCTGAAAATGTCAAGTCGATCCGGTGAATAGTTTCCGGGATATCCCACAATTAGTGAAGGGGCGTCGGGTCCCCATGGCAGGTGGCGGCTGACAAACGCGCAAACGATAATACCCGGGAAGGCAGAATGCTTCGAAGACAACAATAAATTGGTATTTTGGAAGCTTCCACATCGGCAGAAGCCCCATTGTATGGGCCACGAATTCATGATTCGATGTAATTAATTTTTTAATTAGTATTTCTATACATAAATCAAGTGTAAAATTGGAAAACTCTTTCCGAAATTTTCAAAAATGTATTACTCAAAAACTATGAACTTTAGCAAAATTTTATAAAGAATACTTTCGTTTTAAAATTTCCCAAAATGTTAAAAAAAATAATTCATCCCGAAAAACTTCAATTTTTCGAAAAATGATTTTAACAATTGGCTATAAACAATGGAATGCTCGACTTTTCGGCAAAACATTGTGATATTCGAATTCAGCGGATCAAAATACATAAAAAAAAAAGTTTAGCTTCATCCATCGAGCTCAAAATTTTACGAACATACAATACCGTATCCACATCGAAAAACTTTAAACGCGTTTTTCTCGAAGCTATGTTTTTCAAGTCGGTGACCACTATAATTCAAAAACCACTCGATGAATTTTGATGAAATTTGGTGTGCTTATTCATAGCATTAAAAACTAGTCCTTAATCAAAGGATTTTTATTTTTCTTGAAAATATCTATTTTTTTAAAACAATAAACGAGCGATTTTTTGGTCGAAAATCGAAAGTTATCTGTCGGAGGCCACCATTTTGTTAATTAAATAAAGCTTCGATTAAGGACTAGATTTATTATTAAACTAATGATTTTTTATTTCAGATGATCCAGTAAAGTTTTATGATGGTCACGGCAAAGCACTACATGCCGAAGGGGGTCCAACAAAGATGGCGATATTTTTATAAATAATCAATATGTTTCTTTGAAAATTTGTACAAGTCAAGTTGGAATATAACATAAAAAGTCTGTGTAACCACTTTTGTAGAACAAACTTAATTATTATAAAAAAAAATTATTGAAAATGCTCGTTTTTTCACGCCTCTGACTGCACCTCACCCCTTAAAGAAAAAGAAAAATTGTCACGAAAGCTGCAAGCGGTCAAAAAATATTTAGAGGTCGCTCAACCGACCCAAAAATTCAAATTTTTATTAAAAAATCGATTTTTTTTCGTTCCCTTCTCACTCGTGAATTTTACGCTTTATAATTTTTTAATTAACCGCGCGAATGCTCTAGCCGGTCAATGAATATTTAGTGGTCGCTCAAGAGCTTCGAAATTCCCAATTTTCTTTACTCTTCTCACTCATAAATTTGACGCTTTGTAAAATTTTCAAAACAATTACTCGTTTTTCTTTAGAAATAGATTTTTCAAATGTATCTCACACCACTAACCCAAGAATTATAATCTTTGTTCTCGTAAAATAATTCTTTAAAGCTCTTGTCCGTAAACAAAATTATAGGTCCCCCGTTTTATCGGGTTAGAAGTTTGAGGTTAATTAAAAATGCGTTTCTAAAGAAGAAAAGGATTAATTATTTAAAAAATGTTACAGTGTTAAATTTATCAGTGAGAAGAGAAAAAATCGCGGCAAATGGAAATTTCGAAGCTCTAGAGCGACCACTATAAAGCGTAAAATTCATGGGTAAGAAGTGAACAAAAAAAATCAATTTTTTTAATGTAAATTAGAATTTTTGGGAGGTTGTGCGACCTCTAAATATTTTTCGATCGCTTACAGCTTTCGCGACAATTTTTTTTCTTCTTTAAAGTAGATAATTGGATGGTGAGAAAAAGGAAAAAAAAATAGTGCTCAAATTTGTGCCACCCTAATACACACGAACTGAATATTTTTCTTTAGGACACGCTGCCGGTTACATCAAAGTAT
The DNA here is from genome assembly GCA_944452715.1 of Ophion slaviceki. Classification (NCBI taxonomy): domain Eukaryota; kingdom Metazoa; phylum Arthropoda; class Insecta; order Hymenoptera; family Ichneumonidae; genus Ophion; species Ophion slaviceki. Next base: position 44,214,102 of record OX101789.1, on the reverse strand, counting down.
GGTTGCTGAAAAATTACGTCGTACCGAATCCCCCAAAAGTGTGCGTCCCCTTATTGAGATTGGAATTCACATTCATGTGGAGAGATCGAATACTCGGACGAGCTAAACGAGCCATCAGGGATCAACCATTGCCCCTTTTGTTGTCCTCGATCAAAGGCCACACCAGCGCTATAAACAGTCTACAATTCATACCGGAGGCTCGAATAGTCGTCAGGTTCGTGGTGAAATCCGGAAAAAATACGTCCTCTTGACACCGCAGAGAAATACAATCTTTATTCATTAAAAATATTCCATTAATCGACGAATTGGTCTAGTCGGTACGATGTATGTAAATCACGTGCACATTCATTTAACATCCAATATATACATTTCGAGTCCATTTCTTTGCTAAATGTTAATGTTAATAATGATAATGATTTTTGGTGGGTGATTCTTGAGTGCCACCCAGCATTAATATTCCGGTCTAGATTAAGGAGTAACATCACTCTAGAATTTTGGAAAAATTGTTTTTTTTTTAAATCGCTTAAACAATGATTTACCATAATAAAAATGCGTTTTTTTCGAAACCACTTTTTTCAATCTTAGCAAACAAGTTACTTCAACACGGAATGTAAACTTTTTATTTTATAAACAATTCACGGCTCATTTTTTTCAGCAAAAAATCGAATTTTTTTCTCAAATGTGCACCATTTTTACAAAATTTGATTAAATAAACATCCCTGCGTACTTCTATAGCCAATAGTATATAGATTAATTTTTTTTTGTATTTTGTTTCGAATATTTCACGAGAAATTTGTCCGCTACTGAAGGTGTTTTTTTTTAAAAGATCATTTAGAAGTTTGGCTCCCCGCCGCCATTTTGTACAAAAATAATAGTAAAAAAATGCTATACTTCAATATATGCTGAATAGCTACTCTGAAAAGAATTTCCATTCCTTTTGTTATACTCCCAAAAAAAGTCGTCACCTTCTTTTCGGCCGCTAGAGTGGTGTTACCCCTAAAGATCGAGTTGGTTTGGGTTTAGTCACCTACCCCGGGGGTAGGTGAATATCCCAGTGCAAACTGAGGAAGTTCGTTGCCCGGAGCAATAAAATCTATTATCATAATAGTAAACTAAAATATGGTTAATTGCATTCTTGTGTTTAAAAAATAGACATTGACAACGAGTAAAAACAATCCTTTAAATTTTGTTTGCGTTGGATTTCAAAAGGCACTTTTCAACATTGTTTCAAGATCGTCGAGGCATCACACTTTTTTAATAATAATAATAATAGACAGCATTTTTTTAAAAATTGTTAATTTTATGAATTATTGTTTAAAAAATAAATACTCAGTGAGTAAAAAATTCTGTAGAATTTGCGTTGGATTTCAGAAGGCACTTTTCAACATCGTTTCAAGATCGTCGACGCATCACACGTTAATAATAAGAATAATAATGATAAACGGGATTTAAAAAAAACTGTTAATTGAATTATTGTGTTGAAAAATAAGACACATTTAAAAAGTCAAAAAAATCCTTCAGAATTTATTTGGGGTGGATTTCAGAAGGCATTTTTCAACATCGTTTCAAGATCGTCGACGTATCACTTTTAATAATGATAATAATAATAATAATAATAATAACGATAATACAAAAAAAGAATTAAAAATCTATAATTACAATGGATAGTCGAGTAAAAAATAAACCGTTATCGTCAATGGCTAAAAACTGACTTTCGATAAAACTAACAGGGCGTTTTAGGCGATTTTCTAACGTACTCGCACACACACACCTAAAAGCCCCCTCGACGAAGTTCGCCCCTCATGTTTTCGCTTTTTGGATTATCAGTCATCAGAAGCCGAGCGCAATAATATATATATATATTTTCCGTTGAACAACGAAGCGGTAGCGAAGATCACACGGTTCGACTGTGGACTCTGAATGGGCGCTACATATCGACACTGGGAACATTTCGATCTTGGGCGACGATATTACCGGATACCCCAGCGAGCGAGTATCTAACGAATTATCGTATCCCTCCAGACATAGAGCGGATCGCCAGTTCGACGACTATGAAAGTAGGAACGGTGGATATATGTGATAAAATTAATAAAATTGATAAAATTGATTTCGGAGAAACCGGTATCGAACGTTGGCCAGGGCCAATCCTCGGATGGGTGACCGCTAGACTTGCGCGCCGACTACCGATCGGGACATTGGAGCCCATGAGACGTACGAAGGATAGTTGGAAACGAACAAATTATAAGAAATAGTAAAAATCGTTCGCTGCAGGTTCTGAGAGGTGGCTCGACGGAAAAGAGGCTTCAGGATCTGACCGAGAAGCCTGAAAGCAAAGTGAAAGTTTCCGAAACCGAACGACATCTCCTGTACGGGGAACCGTTCGATACTGACATCATCAAGCAATATTGCGATCGACCGGAAACGAATATCTACGAGGACACGCCGATTCTCGACAATTCTCTCGCTTACGTGTATGATCGAAATAATTCGAGGGCTCGATTAATCGAAAATCGTGACGAAATTGTGAAACGAAACGTGAAGAATGATTATTTTTCTCAGCTTTACACGAAAGCTCGCGAAACGTTAAAAAAAAATATCTCTCACTTTTGTTTCCACGCTCTTTCGATGTCTCGAGCTCCTGAACGGAAATGGGTAAAAAATAATATTCCACGTCCAGAAGAAAAAACAGAAATTGCATCTCTCGATCGTTCGATCCACATAGTTATTTTTTTTATTACAATTTCACGCTACAAGGCACTAGAAATTTTATCTAAAAACTTTGACAATAAATTCGTAACGAATGCGAAAAAGGTGCAATATCGATTTGCACTTGGAACATTCGATTTTGCCAATTTCTGTAGGTAAAGAAAAAACATACTGGCCCACTCGACGAAACACGTGCGTGATTTTTCGTTAAGATCCCGGTTTATACTCATTTGAGGACTCGGGACGTGGAAGTCATCGAGGCACCGCCGAAGCCGGCTGTTTTGAAGAAACACGGACAAGTTCGAGCTCTGATGACGTAAGTACCGGCACCGAATTAAAGACACGCGGCGTAAAACGTGCAAGGTTGAAAACAATTGAAAAGAAAGTCATTCAACGTCGAATTATCCATTTTGGACGATACAATCCACGTGGGTCTAATTTAATTCAATACGAAATCGAGTACGTCCATTGATCGTGTGAAGTTCGAACTTCGAGAAATTGACAATGCCTTTGAGCTACATTCCCGAAGCATTTAAAAAAAGCTGAATTTTCGTAATTCCAGACTCAATTGATAAAAATGATCATTTTTCTTCATTCGTGAGACTTACGCAATAAAAAATACTCCATTTTCGTCACTCGCGAGACCCACTCAATAAAAACACTGCATTTTCGTCGCTCTCAAGCCTCAATTAATAAATAACGCGCTGGGCTCATCTCAGATTTGTTTATCTCTAATTTGACACTTCCAATCCCAGTGATACGAAAAAAAATATTTGACCGTACCAAAATCTTGATATTGGCCGAGTCGGCCATTTTTCCCAACCGCCCCGTACCGCCCAAAATAATCATTCCGTGGCCCTCGAAGCAAATTCATTCTTTAATTCCGAAGAACGAAAATTTCCCAGTTCATTGTCGCGATCACACGTATTTCGTCTCAGAGCGCTGTCGCACTTCAAAAAGGCGGTCCCTACGCCGCGGAGGGACAAGAGCGCGCCGAGGAAACGAGCGGAGCGTGGCGGAGCGTCCGAGGGACGTCGTCGGGCCAAGCGCAAGGAACGCCCGCGGCCTCACGAATAACGCTTTTCCTCTTATTCTCACGAAATTTATTCGGATTCCCTTAACGTTACTCTTGGTTGTATGACAAAATTGGATGTTACAATGAGCGCGTCGAGTGAAATGCCTGTCTCGAGATGATAAAAGGATCCTAATCGTAAAAAAAAAGGTCGTCGCGCATCTTGAAACGCGTCCACAGCTCACTCGAATGCGGGCACGAGAAAAATAAACGAGAATAAATCATAGTCTCATTTTTTCGACGCTACGACGTGGAAAATGGCCGCGAGATAGCTGTTGCGTTTCAAGACTCGCCGCGAATCTCCGCTTTCCCCGTTCGCCAAACACTGTACAGAGTGACGAGAATTCGAACGAGAATAAAAAAAGAGCGAAATTGAAACTCGATGTTGGACGAACGCTACGAATTTTGAGTGTATGCGTATATATATATATATTATTTGCGATATAGAGAAGAGAGGGAACAAAAGAAAAGAACGTCTCACAGTGACGCGATCGCGTTAATCGTTCATCATCATGGAATAACGAGGGGGCGTTTTCCATATCGCGCTCGACGTGCGCTGCAACCGCTCCTTCCTTATGCCTTTGAAGAGCTCCGTGAGATCGGGCGTGCACCTCTTAGTGCCGAAGAACGCCAGTACAGCGCTCATCGGTATGTACTGCTGTATCGACAATTGCGTTGCTCTCACGCTCGCTGAAAAAGCAAAATGACGGCACACTTCAGTCGTGAATACGACGGCGCTTCTTGCGCTGTTTCTCGTTCGTTGAACTCACATTGAGCCCAGTAAGGGATCACGTGCTTGGGCCTGGCCTCGTCGTCGGACTCGTCGTCGTCGGGTTCGCTGTCCAAAATGTAGCTGTTCGGATCTTGATGCTTGCTCGTATGTTTCGCCTGTAAGGTCAAACATTCGTAACTCACTGCGCGAACTCTCGACATCACTTATCATTATTTTCGCTGGATTTATTACACTGAGCAAACAACATATTTCTATGTGCCACGATTTGTTAATTATTAACGAACGGTAAAGTTGGATATGGCGAAATAAATACGCCACTCTGGCGATTTTTTCTCAACCGCAAAAAATTAATTTGTGTCCTTTCATTTTTTTTACACTAGAAACTCGATCCGTGCCACTCCGGCGATTTTTTTGTGATATCGTCAGACATACTGGAAGACTGTAATTTTTTTCAGCAAAAAATGGCCGTTTTTTAAATAAAAATAATAATTTTCCCCTTTTTTGGTAAAAAATCAGCGTTACCGGAACGTAAAAATAATTTCAATTCGTCCGTTCGAAAGCTAACACAAAACTACAACTTTTATGTACAGACATTTTTTTTCAGTTACTTCTAGTTTCCGAGATATATTCATTTGGAAAAAAAACGGCATTTTCTAAAATGTTAAATTAAAAAACCTGAAAAAATTCACATAGAATGCGTTTTAGTAGTACTTCGATATAACCAATTATAGGGCAGATCTGAGATGGTCGAAAAAAATGTGGCTGAATTGACGGAGAATCCCTCATGTGTTGAAAAATATGTTGGCAACATTTTTATTCACAAGTCCGAAAATTGACGGAGTTACAGCCACTTTAGTGAGAACAGGTAGCGCGACCGGTAAGTGCCCTAGTCCCTTCACGTGTGCCATCATTTACAATAGATAAAGTACAGGCTCTTATTATTTTGTGAACTATCATGAGGATGAAGAACCGTCATATCGCCCGCGACTAGATACTTCAATGTAAGTATCAATATTCTAGAAAAAATCGTAACTTTATATCAAGAAACACGGAACGAAAACTTTGAACGCGTTTTTCTCGAAACTAGTTTTTTCGACCTTGTCCGAGCGAATACTTAAAAACTTATCAACCGATTTTCAATTTTTTTACAAACATTTTTGTAATCGCAGTGACTAAGGTTGTACGTATTCGCGTTTTTAACATTTGATAATTACTATTTTTAAAGACTGCTTGAATACAGAAAAAGGGCCTTGAAAATAGAAAAAAATGTCCAAACTGTCGGCATCTTGGAAAAAATACCTAAATAAAAAAAAACGGCTATGCATAACTATAGCTACATTTGTATAGATATCGCTAAATTGTTGACTTTTAATTTACAGATAACCTTTCATAAAGATATCGATGGGACAATGAAGAGAATTTTTTTTTTCGTCGTCAAATCAAGGCATATATCTCGGTTAATTTTCAAGATTTTGTCATAGAAAATAGTATAAAACTAGATGAATATATACTTCATAAAATGAGTATAAACCCGATAATTTCATAATTAGTTACGTCTATGAAAAAAATCGCAATTATTGACGACAAAGCACCCGTTACGTAACGGAATAGGGGGGGGGGGGTTTCTAGCCAAGCGTTACGGTCCCGTTACGTGAGGGGAGGGGGGGGGGGGCAAAAATTGGGAAATTTTGCGTTACGTAATTTGTGTACGCCCCCCAATAGATATACAGTTGGCCTAACTCAATGCTTTGTATTAATATACTATAAATTTTTCTTTCGTGTAACTAAGGCGTTTATTCAACGAGGTCGGTGGAAAAGTTGTCCCATATGTAAAGATAGATGAGTGAACGATATTTTACATTTGCACAAATCAATATTCGTGTATAGTAATCAAATGAATATTTGGACGAAGTCATTTATTGATTGTAGAGGAGAAATCGTTGGACAACGATTACTCCTCTACAAGGAGCAAGTCCGTCAATCAGAAGACAACAAAGATGATAGCATCAATACGTCGTACAGCAAGGAACGACTCTCATAGAAAATAGACGGTCGACCGGCCCCGCGGTCTTGGCCTAACTCTAATGCATAATTTAATATTCTCTATATATACTTTCGAAAGTTGCCTAAAGATTTGGCTGGTCCCACAAAACAAACAAATCGTTAATTGAAGCCATCGGCGCAGAGAATAAATTCACGTGTTCACAAACTGATGTCCTCTAGGTAAGTGGACATGCAGTCACGCACAGTCTCCAGTGTACCTCGACGCACAAGCTCGTTCGTGCATCTGCGCACGAACGAGCTTGTGCGACAAAGGGCCATGGTAGCGTACGATGTAAACGATCTTGCCCAATGTACGAGACTTATCTCAGGCACGGATTTGTTAACTATTAACAAATCATTATTTGATACGAGTCATCGATTTTTTAAGTTATTTACTAACTATTAACACGGCTATATTTGATTCAACTGAAGATTTTTTAATGATTACTAAATATTCATCTTGTCATAAGCGTACGACTGTTATCTCAAAGAACTACTGGGCCAACATCTTAAATACAGATTCATTAATAGTTCATAAATCATTATTTGCGTTAAATAGAGAAGTCGTCGCATCAACTGTGCAACTCTTAGCTCAAATGCAGCCGAGATAGTCGCTTTGGATGAAGATCAGTTAAGGGATGAGATGCAGTCAGAATTTTCAAAAAATCGATTTTTTTAATACATTTTCTTGAAGTATGATGTTTCGCAAATATTCCCTGAAAATTTCAAGTTAATCCGATGAATAGTTTCCGGGATATCCCACAATTAGTGAAGGGGCGTCGGGTCCCCATGGCAGGTAGCGGCTGACAAACGCGCAAACGATAATCTCCGGGAAGGCAGAATGCTTCGAAGACAACAACAAATTGATATTTTGGAAGCTTCCACATCGGCAGAAGCCCCATTGTATGGGCCAGAAATTGACGATTCGATGTAAGTCATTTTTTAATTAGTATTTCTATATATAAATCAAGTGTAAAATTGGAAAACTCTTTCAGACATTTTCAAAAATGTATTACTCTGAAACTATGAACTTTAGAAAAATTGTATAAAGAATACTTTCGTTTTAAAATTGCTCGAAATGTTTTAAAAAATAATTCTTCCCGAAAAACGTTAATTTTTTGAAAAATTGTTTTACCAATTGGCTATAAACAATTAAATGCTCGACTTTTCGGTAAAAAATTGTAATATTCTGATTCAGTGGATCAAAATACATTTAAAAAAGTTTAGCTTCATCCATCGAGCTCAAAATTTTACGGACATGTAATACCGTATTCACATCGAAAAACTTTTAACGCGTTTTTCTCGAAACTATGTTTTTCAAGTCGGTGACCACTATAATTCAAAAACCACTCGATGGATTTTGATGAAATTTGGTTTGCTTATTCATAGCACTAAAAACTAGTCCTTCATCGAAGGATTTTCATTTTTCTTGAAAATTTCTATTTTTTTTCAAACAATAAACGAGCGATTTTTTGGTCGATAATCGAAAGTTATCTGTCGGAAGCCGCCATTTTGTTAATTTTTGAAAAAAAGCTTCGATTAACGACTAGATTTATTATTAAACTAATGATTTTTTTGTTTTTTTTTTAATTTCAGATGATCCAGTAAAATTTTACGATGGTCACCGCAAAGCACTAGATGCCGAAGGGGGTCCAACAAAGATGGCGATATTTTTTATACATAATCAATATTTTTCTTTGAAAATTTGTACAAGTCAAGTTGAAATATAACATAAAAAGTTTGTATAACCACTTTTGTAAAACAAACTTAATTACTATAAAAAAAAATATTGGAAATGCTCGTTTTTTTCATGCCTCTGACATGTACATGAAGTTTGCATCGTTGCTATCCAACGGTTTCATTTTTTTTTTCGATTTTGTTTGGTTGGTCCCGGTGGCCGTAAATATTTTTTATTCATTTTACCATATTTTTTTAGCAACTAGAGCCGAACTGACCAAGAAAAAATAGGAAATTACAAAATCGAAAAAAAAAAATGAAACCGTTGGATAGCAACGATGCAAACTTCATGTACATGCCTCTGACTGCCTTTCGCTCCTTAATTGTTATGACATGTTCATTTGCATTGAACACAGGATAATCGCGGCAACTATACCTTACCGGCCCACAGTAGGAGAAAAGCCCAAAAACCTGGCCAAAACCCCAAAAAATAAATTTTCGAAATAGGGTCAGTTGAGTAGTCATTCAGGTAGAGGACTAGTAACTGCATTCTATTGTGGAAGGGAAAGCCCTTTAAGTGTATACCTGCGCCGCAGCGTCAGTTGGCAGTTAGTGTTCGTGAAGAGTGTACGTGTCACGCGCTGAACAGACGAAAATAACGCTGACTTCAAAAACCCATAACTTTAAAGTGACGGGTTTAATTTCAATTCTGCAACATGGATACGACTTCTGGAGGTATGTAGAACATGTTTTTACATCGGTTGAATCTAAAGTTTATGTATAAATGATTGAAATGTAGTATAGCCTTCGGCATAAATAAAATTGAATAATTTTGAAAACTTATATTTTCAACGCTCCGAAAAGTTATATATTTTGTCACATTTTGCAAAGCTCCTAGTCTCGGCCTTTAGTTTAATGTATAAGCTTTCGAAATTTACAAGAGTTACCTGCGGAAAACGTGCGTCTTGTCCGTTATGATTTTTTTCGCATCGTGCGGTAGCCGAGCGTGCACGCGGCACTATTGAGCAGCCTCTGCGCCTCTACCTGAGAATGGGTGAAGTAGCATCATAACGGACAAGACGGCTGTTATACGCTTGAAATAAATTATTTTAATATATATGTATGTGTATATATATATATATATATATATATATATATATATATATATATATATATATATAAATTTTCTGTGATTTAATTATGATATATACGTATGCATATATATATATATACATATGAAAATCAACCACATAAAAACTTCTTAAATATGAATGAAATGTTATAACATTCAAATAAAATATTTGAATATATATATATTATATAGTAAGCAAAGCTTTCTTTTAACCAAATCCATGTCAATATTTTCTGTCTAATTTTCTTAAAATTATTTCAATTATTGCGGTTATTTATTTGGTAAAATAATGTACATTGTTCAAGTTTTTGTATTAATTGAAAATTTTATCTTTTCCTTTAACACCAATTTTCTACAATTTTATGTCTTTATTACAGGATCCGGTTACAAAGAATTGGTGCTGACAAGGAAAGAAGTATTTCTGATAATCAGCGAGCATTTATCCGATAAATTCGCTTCCTTGATCGAATTTATGGTAGAAAAAATTTCCAAGGACACCGGACGTACAGTTGTAGTGACTCCGATTACGATTTTGATTAAGAATAAAATTTTCTATTTTTGAAACGTTCCGTATGTATTTTGGAAATAAAAATAATAATTGCGTAGAATACACTGTTCACGTTTATTTTATTATGATGATTTTTTTAAATATATTAATTTATCTATTTAGCAGGATACTCGGCTATTTTGTTTATAACAATTTGCTGTAAGCTCTTTGTTGCAAGTTATAAACAATAGATATCGGATTGGTAATCAGCGACCTTGAAAACCCGTATATACCAATTTTTGTCAACATCTGGTAACTTTTTAACGTTCATGTCGGCCATATTGGATCGACCATTTTTTTTACGATAATTTGGCTTGCGGATTCGTAATCAGCGACCTTGAAAACCCGTAAATACCAATTTTTGTCGACATCTGGCAACTTTTTAACATTCCTGTCAGCCATATTGGATCGGCCATTTTGTTTACGATAATTTGGCTTTCAGATTCGTAATCAGCGACCTTGAAAACCCCTGTAAGCCAATTTTCATTCCCGTCAAAGGTCATTTGAGGTTTTGGCCAGGTTTTTGGGCTTTTCTCCTACTGTGCGGCCCCAAATCTAAGTATATTAATTGTGAACAAATCTCTTCTCCTTTAAACTGTATTATCATATCACAATTTCAACTCGTTTTTCGATGTCCATAAACATCTACTGAGTTAAGAGAAATAAAAGTGATCAAGTAAATCATTTTTTTCAAAGAAATACTATGGCTATGAAATTTTGTCGTGAGAACACGAATATTACTTAACGACTAACAAATTTTGTAACAGTTAATGAATATTTGAATAAAAGTGCCAACTAAATGTATTTCTTTACTATGAGTAAACTGTTTTCTCAGTGTGGAGTGTACGGGTAATTTCGGGATTTGCGGTACCTTGGCGATGTACTGAGCCTTGAGCCTTGCGGCTTCCGCGGCTGCCGCCTGTTGGGCTCGTGCCTCCGCGATCTTTCGTCTCTCAGCCTCCTGCTCCCGACGCTTCTGTTCGGCCAGTTGCCTCTCCGCTTCCTCTTGCTCTTGCAAACGTAACAATCTTAATTGTTCCTCCTGCCTTCGCCTCTCCTCCTTTTCCTGGGGAGTTGCAACGCGTGGTAGAGAAAAAAAATCGAAGTTCTCGAAGAAATCGATACTCAATTTCTCTCGGGACACGATTTTAATCGCGTAAACTGTAAGGCTGGTTTCTTTTTTTTTTTCGTGTACAAACCTGTGCTCGTTGCAGTTGGATAAGCCTTTTTCTCTCGGATTCTTCGCGCTGTCTTTCTTGCAGGACAAGCGCAGCTCTCGCCTTCTCCTCTCGTTCTCTCTCCTGCTTCAGTCTCTTCTCCATGTCGAGCTTCTCCTTGGCTTCTCTAGCCAATTTGTTCTTCAATTCCTTCTCCTCGCGTTTCCTGCGTTACGGAATAAAAATGCGCGATTGAGTAATCAGACGGTCTCTGTCTCATTTTTTTAAATATATATTATTACAATCGTTATTTTCATTTATATTATAAATAGTAGTAGCATTTTATTCCTTGTCTACTCTTTTTAAGGGGAGATATACACCTAGATGGTCGAGGTCGAGGATTTAGAAGCTATGAACATTCCGTCGAGCGTAGAAGACCTACACTATGGGCCTGGTATCGATGATTCCATGTGAGTTGACAAATTTCATGACTTATTCATTCCCAAATTTTCAAACGTGTTTTTCTCAAAACCACGTTTTTCAAATCGGTACCCAAAATTTCTCGAAAACCAATGAACCGATTGCCTTGAGGTTTTTTGTGGTTATTCTATACACCATTATCCAGTACTTGTCATAGGATTTTTCTTTTTCCGTTGCTTAGTTTTTGTTTTATAGGCAAAATAATAACTAATTTTTGGCCCAAAAATCACTATTTATGTTCAAACGTCCGCCATTTTGTCATAAATCGATATTTTCAAAATCGGCTTTCTCTTACAAACGCACGTACCTTCGCTTCTCTTCCGTCAGAGCCTTGAGTGTCTCCTCTCTTTTTCGTTTCGCGTCCTCGTCATTGACTTTTTTCCTCTTCTCGGCCAAATTGTCAATCGAATTTGATTTTGTCAGTGTTCTCGGGGGTTGAATAAAGCTGTCCACCGACGTTATTATATTCGATTTCGCCGCGGTCAACGCCTTGGTTTGCTGAGTGCCGAAAAGAAAGAGAGAATCATTTGGTATCGAGGCGAAAATTCGTTGGCGATCCAAGCGACAAGAGCGTGAGAAGAAAGAACGGAAAGAGAAATTGGAGTTTCATAGCCTTACGTTCACTATTTGATTATTCGCAGGAGTGTGCTGGATGCGATTCACGGACATGGGCATTTGCAGTCGACTCTTGCTAACCGGCGTTGTTTTTTGCTGCTGCTTTTGCGCCAGCTTTTCGCTCATAGCCAATAGCCTACTGGGTTTCTGTGCAGAATTTAGGACGTTATTCTAGAACGAGAAAAAAGAGAGAGCGTTTTACGGTGGAAACATTCACGTGCGGATGTATCGGGAAAACGACAGAGACGATTAGTCGTTAGGGAATAGAGCAGAGTTGAAGCGCATTCCGTATGGTGAAGAGAGTGAGAGAGAAAGCAAGGCGGCGAATTTTCGTTATCATGACGATTGATATAATTTTTTTATCTGCTATTACGATCGCTGTGAAATTTCGTCTCAATCAATTAATAATGCAATAAATATTTTTTGTCCATTTTTTGTTTGGACAAAAATGTCTAGACTTGTGAAAGGCTTTTTTTACCGAGGGAGTTGCGTGTCTTTTCGCCCTGAGGCATTTTCAAACAAAATTTCGTCACCTCCGGTTTCGCAAAAACGTGAATTGTTACCTCTTTGCCCTCCTCGTTCTCTTTCCTCTCCCTCATCTTCGCGATCTCTTTGGCTCTGGAGAGTGACTTCCGGGCGGCCTTTTGCGCAACGCTCTGTCCGACTTGGGTGAAATTCGTCTCGGCCGCGGCGGCGATCATAGCCCGAGTTTTCGTCCTCGTGAGTCTCGCGGGTGCGTCGATCTCGACGGTTTTTGGACTGCTGAGACCGACCTGCTCGAACGCCTCGACGCGCTTCTTCACGGACTCCTTACAGTACGGGCTGAACAGGGCGTTCGGTTTGTACGTATTTTTGATCGACTTGATGCCATTTACGTCGCGCAGCACGGCCTTTTGCGGTGGCGGCGGTGTCGCCGTCACGTCGAAAACGTCATCGTCCTCGCTCAGCAAACTCGATCGTGTGAAACGTTTCGTTTCTTTCTCCTGCACCTTCTTCGCGCAAAACAAAAGAATACATTGGCCACTAAAGATTTTCTCAGACTTGAGTCGAGTTTTCAACCTAAAATCACCAGGGATCCCGAATAATGAAAGAACCCAAACGAAACAAACAACTCACATCTCTGGACTTCTTGCGTTTCTTCGCCTCATTCTCATCGGGTTTCTCAGGCGAGGATTCGTCCTCTGTGATGAGAGCGTCGAATTCCGGATTAGCCAAGGTTTGCTTGATCGCCTTCATCTTTTCTTGGAGGCTTAATTTGGATTGTAGAACGGAGGAGACGGCGCGAGGTGAACGCGGCGTACGTTCGTCGCTCGGAGATTCTCGCGGCTCATTGACGAGAGTCGCGTTCGCCTCGGAATTTCGATTACTGTTGGTCGCTCTGTTGATCGTGACGGTCTCGTTCATTCGCGATGGCATTTTCATGGCTTCTAGTACGACCGTGACGTTCATCATTTTGCGATCGATGGTGACGCTGGTGTTGGGATTCATGGTGGAATTCATGGGTATACTTTTGCCGACGGCATCCTCGTACAGGGAAGCTTCCATGGTGGCGTTGGAGGTTTCGGCCGGCTCTGCGGTTTCGTTAGTGAGATTGGCCCTCTTGGCGGCGGGTTGTTGCCACGTTTTGTCGGAACCGCGACTGCCCTGTCGCGTTTCCTCGCTCATCTCGTCCGACTTTTCCCTCTGCCGTTTGGAGGCTCGATCCTTGGAGAGCCGCGACGAGATTTTCCTCTTGGATCGACTGTCTCGGACGTACGTCTCGTCCGGTTCGACCTTCGGTATAAGGAGCTCTATCGTACGGTCCGGCGCTCGCTCCTCCCCCTTGGTCCCCTTGACTTTCGTGAATTTCACGGGTCTCCTGCTCTCCTCGTCGTCGGAACTGTCCAGCGTGGACTTGGTGCGTTTGGCGCGATTGGAACGTGTCTTGGTCTGATCGGCCTTGGGCTCGTCGCTGCTGGAGGGTCTCCGCAGCTTGCTGCCGATACCCAGAGACTGCTGAACCTTGATACTCTCGACGGCCCTCTGCGAAGCCGCTCTTCGCATCCTCGTGGAAGGCGCCTCCTCGTAGGTCTGCTCCGCGACTCGCGCCGTCTCGTCCGCATTGTCGATCCTCTCGTCGGGTCTGACCTCATCGTTCTCCGGTATCGTCTGTATACGCTTGACCTCGCGTTTCTTCTGCACTTTCGGCGTCTTCGGTATCAACGGACCTGATATCGCATTCGGTATCTGCTCTATTACCGCCTCCAAAAACTCCAGCGTTTCCTTCTCCGCGGCTAGCGCAGCTCTTTTGAACTCCTCGTAGCTGGCTTGTATGCTCGTTATGTTGTTCTTTATTATGTTTGTCATCACCTCCTTTTCCCAGCCATTCATGATGACGATGATCTGCGACAACGAAATTTTTCACGTCAATGACTTTCCAAACGTGGCTGACGAAATGTACGGTGAAAAAGACGTTTTACGAATTCGTCGAAATTTTCGCGCTGTTATTGGATTTTTCGTCGATGACGCACGATCGAATTGTTTCAATTTGTTACGAAGCTGGAGAATAACGAGTCGTGGAGAAACTTACAAATGTTTGAGAGCGGTGTTTATGGCGGGCAAATTAATGCAAATAACGCGCCGGATGCTTGTCTCGACCTGTCCTAACCACAACGTCCCATGAGCCGATACGCGAGACTCTGTAAAACAATGATCGCGCACTTGCAGCCCCAACGAGTCACGACCTTTAACGCGGTCAATGTAAACGAACGGATAAAAGAAAAGTATCGAATGAAAATACTCGACTAATTCACGAGAAAAAAGCTCATAGTTGATACGGGTTGTAGTTATATTTGGGATTCGTGGCGGCGACGGCTCCGTACGCACTCGCTTCGCCTCTGTCGCTGGAGTAAATAACGTCTTTTTCAGTTTAAAAACCCGCGAACGAGCGCCATCTCGATGGCGCCGAAAACGTAATACGTATCGTTTTGCTCCGGGCCGAAATGCTCGAGTTCGAAGTGCGAGGAATAATTGCGGATGTAATTTTGCGATTGAAATTCAGAAATTGTTTAGTGGCAATTATTTAACGGAATAATGGTAATGGTGAAACGTTATTTTACGAGGATGTAACATGCAATTGCATGTGTCAATTTAAAACCGTGAACTGACAAATTGCGAGATGCGACAAGTTCAGCACTATGGTGTAGACCTCTGGGGGTTAACGTTGATACTGTGTGAAAAAACACGGTCTTGCCGACGGCCGATAAAGAAAGAACTGGGCTACGATTTTATTGCTGCATTCGTAATAGAGGGAGAACTGGCGACCAAAAAGATCAGGTAATATTGAGGATTATATGGTTGCTTGACACCCGTATTCATATGTGTACCTTGAGGAATCGTTATTCCTAATACTTTGTTCAGAACAAAGAACAAGGAGACCTTATTTCTTAAGGAACGACTATGAATACGGGTGTAAGGGGCCCTTGTTCCAAACCTTCGAGTCTGGCAAGCCTTGCCTGGGCGGGAAAAGGTGTTAGCAGAGATTAATGGGGAGATGCACAACGCGGCCCTTTTCGGCGTGCTTCGTAAATGGCGCTAAATCGCGGCGGCGAGTTCGGGAGTATGATTTCGTGATCATCGCCTCTGTCGAGGTTGCAGATTCCCTTGTAGCCGCGCGAGTCCGTGATCACCGCTCAAGTTGGTATCGCAGCAGCGTGAACACGAATGGGTAGCTCGGTGGGGGAAAAGTCTCTGCCCCTCGCTCGCTCGACAGGCGAACGGAGCGAGGTTTCAAAGTGAAAAACATGTATCGAGATCATTGTTTTCTCTCGGTTACCCGTTTATGCCGAAAATGCGGGTTAAAAAAATTAACGACGAACCGCGTTGAAAAATAAAACGCCGAAACGACCGTGAAAGGTTCAAAAAGAAATCTTGAGCCTTTGCCGCGATCGTTTCGGCATTTTTTTTCAACAGTAAACATTATGGAAAAGGATGTAACATAAATGTTTCTTTATCTGCAATGAGCGTCGTGGCTGAGTTGTAGCGTGACGGATTACGATGCTGAAGGTCCGGGTTCAATCCTCGGTGAATGAACTTTTTTTTCTTCATTTTATATTCAGAAAATGTCTACCTTACTCTCGCTTTATCTATTCTCGCCTGTCTAGGCATTATTTTTTATATTTAATTCATATATGTATAACAAAAAAAAATGTTGCTACGGGCATCGAAGCCGCGCCGTCCGTACTCAGAGCTCGGACGCAGTGCAGCCAGATCGCGCGTAAAAGTTACCCCCTCTCTAGTTTCTTACGCGCCCATCACACCATCGTAGTAGCGTGTGTCCGTGAGCGAGTGATGTTCGGACATCTTCGGAAAGAGCCGAGCAAGCCGAAGCGTCCCGACCGCGCCTTCGGCTGCTACACCAATGCATGGACGCTGAGCAGCACGTTCATGTGCGGCCAAGCCGAAACGAAGGCTTCGAGGGAAAAAGCAATCTGAGCACGACTCGCGCGTGACGTCACCCGACGGCACGCGCGAGGCTTTTAGATGATTTCAAAGCTAAGTTAGTTCTTGATTCTCTGCGTTATTAATGTATTCAAAAAAATGTATTGCGCACTCAGGTCGCTTATTTTTTTAGTTTATACGTTAATTTAAACATAATAATATATCTAAATTACAACTTATTTATCTTATATAAAATTGTTTACGCTTTACTCACACCCATCCTTATGCCAAATAAATTATAATTCATAAAAGTAAGCGGAAATATATTTATATTCGTATTATTATATTAATTCTCATACTTTCATCAAGCGATAAAGCATTATCCCCAAAAACAAGCCAATCATCCATCCGGCCGCGAATTGTAAGTACCGCGTATATTCTACAAGCGATGAGATGGTCCCGTTGGTAGCGTTCCTGGCTTTCTGATTTCTTATTTTTTTCCTGGAAATTTCTCCTTTTCCTATGACCTGAGTGAACGGCTGCGGAGATATTCGGAGAAAAGTTAAAGATGAAAAGAAATGAGATTTTCGTTAAAAAACTTTTTATTATTATTATTTTTTTCGGAAATTTCTTTTTTTCCTATTACCTGAGTGAACGGCTGCGGAGATATTCGGAGAAAATTTAAAGATGAAAAAAATGAGATTTTCGTAAAAAAAACTTGATATTATTTGTTTTCCGGAACTTTTTCTTTTTCCTATTGAGTTTGTTTGGGTTTGTTTGGAGTTTGAGTCATACAAACACAGATTTAAACAATCTTGAACATTCACATCTCCGAAATAGAAAGACGTGAGTATCTAATATTGGTAATACCATCTATAGCAAAAAGCCAGATATCGAGGATACAAACTTCGAAAGTTTTGATCTCAGATAGGCAAACGAGCGATGGTCCATAATAGCGAACACCGAAATAGCGAACATCAAAGAAGTGGACGAGTTGCTTCCTAATTTTCTGCCGATTTTCGCTAACACGTACGAGATTCTTTTAAAGTCTTTAAGAGGGGATATACATTTACAATGATCAAAAAATCAATTTCTTTTCTTTAAGGGATAACACCATTCTAGGAATTTAGAAAAATCGTTTTCTTTTGGCTTCAAAAATACTTTGGGGTCATAAAAACAATATGCAGTTGGTCCTGCAGCGATTTTTTTTAAGGTTGGATAAGTGTGTACAGTAGAACCTCGATTATCCGAACCTCGATCATCCGAACCCTCAATTATCCGAACCCTCAATTATCCGAACCCTCAATTATCCGAACGATGACTTAGTTTATCCGGAAGCTCAATTATCCGAACGTTGGCGCGAAAGATACATGGTTGCTCGCTGCCACCACCGTGAGCAACAATAAGCAACCCAACGCAACTTCTCCTTCTCAAACAGCTGCGAGACTTAGACGCTCAAAAACGCGTTGCAGCCGTTCGTCAATTAAAAATGGACGATTTTATTTTTAAAAAATATTTTAAAAGGCACTCGACTTTTTTCAGGTGCTTAAAACACACACACACACACACACACACACACACATATAAATATACAGGGTGGGCGGAACATTGACGTCCAAAAATAAAATTTAGGTCCCTTGTATCCTGGGGTATCCGAATAACCCCCATGTATATCCCGCGACTTTTCATAGTTTTCGAGTTACGAATTTTCGACCTGACCAATTAAAAAAAATCTAAAAAAAAAGTAGAAGACTGTCGAGATTTTTTTTGCAACTGAATCTTCATGAGTAGTACTTTTATGCATAAAATAATCAGCTTCGTAACTGTGATGAAAGTTATTAAAATGTTGGTGTAAAGTGAAAAACTTATGTTCGGTAAATTATGACTTAAATTTTCAACTTTAAATTAAACATCTAAACAGGTGACTTCATGGTTCCTAATTAGGCCTCAAGAATGCGCCAGACTCTCAGCTTTCATAATAATTTAAAAAAAAAGCAGTACTTAATAGGGGTACTTTGGCTACAATTGACCTTCAAAGACAGCGAGGTGGAAAATTCTTAAAATTAGCCATCTGATTAAAAAAAATTGCCCATTTTATCATTCCCAAGGATATTTAGTTTGTTACCTAACCAAAAATGACTGCAGGAAAGCTAAGATTTAAACATTTAGAGGTTTATTTTTTTTTTCGTTCGATTCAAGTTTAATGAATTTTGCGCTATCCGTTCTTGTAACGAGAACGGATCGCGTAAACGAGCTTTTACCTGATCCATGAGAACGGATCGCGCAAAATTCATTAAACTTAAATTAAACTAAAAAAAATAAACCTCCAAATGTTTCAATCTTAGCTTTCCCTGCAGTCATTTTTGGTTATTTAACAAACTAAATAGCCTTAGGAATGATAAAATGGGCAAATTTTTTTTTTAATCAGATGGGTAATTATAAGAATTTTCCACCTCGCTGTCATTGAAGGTCAATTGTAGCCAAAGTAGCCCTATCAAGTACTACTCTTTTTAATGGTTATGAAAGCTGACAGTCTGGCGCATTCTTAGGGCCTAATTAGGAACCATGAAGTCACCTGTTTAGATGTTTAATTTAAAGTTGAAAATTTAAGTCATAATTTACCGAACGTAAATTTTTCACTTTAGACCAACATTTTCATAACTTTCATCACAGTTACGAAGCTGATTATTTTATGCATAAAAGTACTACTCATAAAGATTCAGTTGCAAAAAAAATCTCGATAGTCTTCTACTTTTTTTAAAGATTTTTTTTCAATTGGTCAGGTCGAAAATTCTCAAAAATGCAGTAAAAAATTCATAACTCGAAAACTATGAAAAGTCGCGCGACATACATGGGGGTTATTCGGATACCCCACGATACAAGGGACCTAAATTTTATTTTTAGACGTCAATGTTCCGGCCACCGTGTATGTATATATATATATATATATATATATATATATATATATATATATATATATATATATATATATATATATATATATATATATATATATCAATGTTAATATGTATGTCAAATTTTAATATATATTTATGTATTTTTTTAAATGTAAAAACGTGTTGTTGATGATCTCGTCCCAAAAAACCCACGTTTTGATTGTCCGAACTAGTCTCGGTCCCAATTGGTTCGGATAATCGAGATTCTACTGTATACGTAAGGCAGGTTTGCAGTCACAAGAGTCTCGCGGTTGAGATATGAGCGTGCGGGTTCTGAGTGTAGACGACGCGGGTTCGATCCCCGGTAGCAATGTCTTGTTTTTTTTATTAAGCATATACGAATTAAATATCATAAATAATGCCTGAACAGGCGAGAATAGCTAAAGCGAGAGTAAGTTCGAAATTTTCTGAATATAAAATGAAGAGAAAAAAGTTTATCCACCGAGGATTGAATCCGTCACGCTACAACTCAGCCACGACGCTCATTGCAGATAAAGAAACATTTATGATACACCCTTTACCATAATGTTTACTGTTGAAAAAAAATGCCGAAACGATCGCGGCAAAGGCTCAAGATTTCTTTTTGAACCTTTCACGGTCGTTTCGGCGTTTTATTTTTCAACGCGGTTCGTCGTTAATTTTTTTAACCCGCATTTTCGGCATAAACGGGCAACCGAGAGAAAACAATGATCTCGATACATGTTTTTCACTTTGAAATTCATTTAATGCATATTCCAATCCGCAGTACGGCCACACATATATGTCGAGCTCGATCGGACGGAAAACCTCGCTCCGTTCGCCTGTCGAGCGAGCGAGGGGCAGAGACTTTTCCCCCACCGAGCTACCCATTCGTGTTCACGCTGCTGCGATACCAACTTTAGCGGTGATCACGGACTCGCGCGGCTACAAGGGAATCTGCAACCTCGACAGAGGCGATGATCACGAAATCATACTCCCGAACTCGCCGCCGCGATTTAGCGCCATTTACGAAGCACGCCGAAAAGGGCCGCGTTGTGCATCTCCCCATTAATCTCTGGTGTTAGGAGGTGGGGATATTTGTTTATTTTTGGGTGAACTTCCGAAAAGCTGTTACACCCGATTTGGTTGAAATTTTGCACAGATGATCCATTTAATGTATAAAGTCATGTCCCCCAAAGTCAGTCCCCCACAGGGATTTTTTGGCGCATTCCAATAATTTACGTGATATCGAATTTGTTTGTGTTTGTTAGGTTACCCCTGCAGATACTTGCAGGAGTAAGCGTGGCACGCCAGTCACCAGTGAAGTCGGAGGAGTGGGGATATCGATCGGCCGTGGCGGGCGATGTAGATATACCCGTGCGGGCTGAAAAATAAACTTTAAAATTCGATTTCTCGTGAAGTATTAGAATGCGCCAAAAATCCCTTTGGGCGATATCTTTATATATTAAGGGGTTAGGCCACAGTAACGGGTATAAAATCATGTGCGAATTTAACCATTTTTTTCGTATGTAAAAGTGATTCACTCATAAAATTAATTACACATCTATTTAGTATGAATATCAAGCTGTTAGAAAATATATATATATTTTTTTCGATGTACAAAATGGCCGACTACTAATATTTTCTTTTATTTTTTTTTCGGCGCTCCGCGGCGTGACATTTAGCATCCACAATTTTTGACCTAAAACAAAAAACCAAAATTGTCGTCAATCTACATTAGAATACCTAGAGAAATACGTACGGAATGTAAAAAATATTGTTTTATGCAAAAGTTGTAGGTATTTGAACTTAAGAAATGAATTTTCAGCGAAATTTCAGTGAAAGTTCGTCTTAAACTGCTCATAAAATGAAAAGTTTTCGATTAATCGGAAATTCCGTACGTACTTTTCTGCGAAATGCAATTAGGAACATAACTTTTCAATTTGAAGTGAATCGAGTGAAAATTGTTGACGTTATTTGTCACGCCAATTGGAAAAAAGCTGTTTCGAGAAAAACGAGTTTAAAGTTTTATATATGCCTCTGACATTGCCAGAGGTGGGCTTATGATGTACGCTCAAAAATTGTGAAAAAATGTCTTGCTATAAATCGAATAGTAACTTGTTTTTATGGCGATAAAGCACCGTTTGAGCGAGATAAAAATCGATTTTTTGAAAATTCTACTGTGGCCTTACCCCTTAAATGGAACATCCGTGCAAAATGTCAGCCAAATCGGGTGTATCAGCTTTTTGCAAGTTTATCCTTTGTATGTACATAAAATATCGGCTTCGATTGTACGACAGATGACTAATTTATCTAACCTTAATTCTCAGTGTTATAATAAAATTCATGATTAAGTGATACGTTGATTGGTACGAATACAGTATTGATGAAGCAGCATCATTTTTTCAGTGACTGCACGCAGGTGCGTAGTTTTTACATTAAAATATTAATGTTTTTCTGTTTTCTCACGTAACTTATCGGAGTACAAAAACGAGTATGTATTACAAAACTTGAGTTTGCAGATATGATCAGACTTCTGAAGAGGCTCACTTTTTTGCTTTAGAAATAGATTTTCTCTTAAGAGGTCTTCTCACTTTAGACGCTAAAGAAAGGTTTCGTTCATGAATTTTTTTGATAGGATTATTTTATAGATATTGATATAAAAGTTGTTACACTTAAAAAATACGCTTTCAAAATACATAAAAAAATTATTTATTCAAGTCACTATTTATAGACGAAAATGGTAGTTAAAAAAATTTCCTAAAAAATGGTAGGTCTGCGCTGTTTATGAAATCTCGGAGATGGATAATCCAAAACAAAAAAAAAACAACGGTTTTGGATTCAGTATGTTAATGGCTACAGCGCATATCATACGATTTTTTATATATGCCAAAATAACAAAATGATGAACATTTTTCAAAAAAACAAAAAAAAACGTTTTTGGCAAAAATATAGAAAATATCAAGATTTAAAAAAATCCTTGGTATGCGCTATAGCTATAGTTGTAAACAATGTGTGGTTAAAATTTCATAAGGATCGGTTCAGTAGTTTCGAAGATTTTATCAACTGCCGTCGAAAAAAGTTGTTTCGAGAAAAACGCGTTTAAAGTTTGTTTGAGTTAAATAAATACATAATTTTTTTTTAAATGTATTTCGAAAGTGTATTTATTAAGTGTTACAATTTTTATATCAATATCTATAATATAAACCAAAAAAATCATGAAAATAGCCTTTTTTAGCGTCTAAAGTGAGAAGACCCCTTCAAATTGACTTCCAACTCCTACACCGAGATATCACAATATATCTGCCTGTTCGAGCGACGCGCCATCTATTATTCGCATTTTCAGGAAAACTTTATTCACTGTCTCCCCATTGGACTCCTGTATCTAGTCTCCGTGATGCCTATAATGAGAAAATAAAATACAAAGTTTCCTTGAATTCCGAAGATGCAAGCTTCAATTTAAGACAGCAATTATATACTGCAAAAGATCAGAGTCCTTCGTTTGATCCAATGATCAACGGTGGCGTCTTTGCTCTCCAGTGGCACGCTGGTCACATAATTGGTGGACAAAGAGCCTAGGAAGTAATGGCTCGAAGATGCCTTCGCAACCGGAGCCGAATTGACGGGACATGAGTAATAATTTTTCTCCGATTCTTCGTGCGCATCGAGTCTGCCTGGCAGTAGGCGAATCATGGGCATCGGATTCCAGTACGACTTCGGCACAGTCTCGACGAGGGTGCCGCGCTCTAAGTCCCACCGAGCACCGCACAAATGAAGTCCGTGGACGTGAACGACATGGTGGGAGACGTTGTCGGGGACAGCAGTGAAGGCCCAGGGCTGTAGACGATCGGTCGTCCATTTGGTGATTTCGTAGTGGATTGTGATACGGTCGAGGGGAAGACTGGCCTTGCGTGCGAGCGTCTGACGAGCAGCGAGAACGACTCGCCTGCAGTTGAACGTTCCACCGAGCCACACGCTGCCCCGGTAGTGACCACTTTTGGTCCAGGTGTTGAGGAAGTCCCGACGTCTGGAGAGCGAGTCGACGAAACGAGAGAGGGATGAGCACTCGATACCGTTGGTTGTATCGAGGCCGGGAATGTTTCTCCAGCCGGTGGGAACTCGGTTCCTGGTCAGAGACGCGACGATACATTCAGCCTCTCGGGTCGTCTCCTCGACACGAGCCAAATTAGAAACAATGGTTGCGACTATGAGCTCGTAAAGTTCCACCTGCTCGACGAGAACGGAGTTAAGCGGTTCCTCGTAGCACACGGGATATGAGTTCCTGACCCCTTCTGTCCACGAATGAACGTCCGTGACCTGGGGAGCTAGGGACAATTTCCGCTCGATGTCCTGGACGATGTCCAGGAGTCTCGGGCGCTCGGGCTCTCCCTGGGAGGTCGATATCTCGTCATCATCGTCGATGAGCGAGAGGCTATGAACCAACGAATGCAGGAAGTGATCAGAGCTCTGGCGGTCCCGCAGGATAGCCGCATTGTCGTCCAGGCCGAATATCCTCGGTGGCGCTTCGCCGCTCGGCAGGCAATCCTTGATATGTCTGACAAAGTCGCGGTACTCGCTCCTGTTTGGAGCTGAGTACTCGCGTCCGTCGGATGAGGAAGCAGGGCCACAGTCGAATACGTAATTCTTGGTTGATCGGACGAGCTGACTGTTGCAACAAGCCAACACGATCACCCTGAGACAATTGCGATCGAAAGGATCCAATATCCGCCCACCGTAGTAGACCTCACTGACGAGGTAGGTCAGGGTCTCCAGTGAATTCTCCACTGTATCGCTTATCATCTTGGGCCTCACTACTAGCCCGACGGACGTCTCTTCGCCTTGGGGAACGTCATGGAAGAGTCGGTGCAAGTGTCCGATCGATATCTTGAGATCGGAATCTGTGAATTCATACGGGGCTGCCACGTTCCAACCTAGATCGTTGTATCTCTTTCTACCTGTGACGATCGCGTGAAAGAAGCCCAGACCGTAGACCAATTTGGAGAACGCGCGAGCGTTAGTTCCGCCGCTACGGGTGTCCCAAAACGCGGGGTCATCCAATGGCTCGGTCGCGTAAAAGTCAAGGAGGCTCTGCTTGACGCGATCACTCGGTTGCTCGCAGTAGATCTTCGTACCGTCGTGCAGTATACTTATCGGGAAGTTGGTGCTGGGATAGCTGGTGAGCCACAATCGAAAGGAGAGCGCCGTGTCCTCGTGATGGCTGAGGGACTCGGCAATTGCCTCTAGTCTGGCGAGCCACTCGTCCGTTGCCAAATGACAATTCTCCAGAAGAATCCAACCACCGTGCTCCCGAGCTCTGGTGATTGTATTCTCGATCCTCGCGTATTCCTCACACGTGGACGGTGGCATCGAGAATCTCAAGACTGACGAGGAATATCCGATCGTTCGAGCCCACTTCTCTATGAGGCGGTGAGCCTCCAGGTAACTCGGCAACACGAATATAAGAGGAACAACGCAACTCGACTCGTCGTAGGAACGCGCCATTATGTTGTCGCGCATTCTCGTCGAGGAAGTGGCCGTTATGGAATTCCAGCCGAGAGTGTTCTCGACCAGGCGCAACACCTCGCTCAGAGTTTTCTCCGGTCGTAGCCGGTTGACCAGTATCACACGTTGGAAATCCGTCAGCGTAACGCCCCAAGGAGCTGGCAGAGCTTCGTCGCTGCTACCGTTCCAGTAGGACTCCCAGCTCGAGAACTCCTCGCGAAAACTTCTCGAAAGATCCTGAAAGACTCGCGGTAGCGCGCTGCCGAGTTGTTGGGCGAAGATCAATTTGCTGGACCTACAAACGTTAGGACGTTGAATAAATTATCGCTATTTTCCAAGAGATGTGGTAACGCCGTCTCTGCGAAGAACTGCCTGCGTGTTGTTTAAGATAGTAGCGCATCTGTAAAGAAGGACTATAGGCAAGCTTGAAATTCAGTACATGTCATTTCGTCGAAGTGTAAACAACTTTTTTTTTCATAGTGTTAAACATGTCAAATTTCGTGCCAAAAAAAGAATATTTGCGGGGAATTTAACTGCAATACCTTATTATTTTTAGTCTGCAGCTGAAGCACACTGAATTCTTGTTAAGACTTACGGGGACCGGAAGTTAATGTGTCGGAAGCCACATGCGGAGATTGGTTTAGACGCTTCAAAAATAATTATTTTGATGTCTTGAATTGGAGGCATTACTTGATAAAGACTCACGTCAGACGCTAGCTGAACTTACAGAATCATTAAGGTCGTAGTCTGGTAACTTGGTTTGGAAAAATCGAGTTTTTTTTTACATATTTCGAAAGTACTATATATTAAGAATATGCTGTAAAAATTTTAGACCGAGATTCGAAATATTGACGAAGTTATAGCACCTATACGTGAGCGCCTCGTAGTAGCGCGGGCTGAGCCGCACGGCAGCTGCAAACGGCCGGACCCCTCTATTGCTTGCGCGTTACCTTTATACCTGCTTCGAGCGTCGGATACATTTGTGTATACTAGAAGTTTTACCTGTTTCTTCACATACATTTATTTTGGAGCGCAGTTATATCGAAATTCAAAACGAACAGTCAGTGTACGTTCGTTACTTTGTGCGTAAACATCTTCGAAGAGCGTGAAAATAGATCAGAAAGGAAAGAAATGCGATACCAGAAGTCCTGGAGATCCTGCGATCAAAAAAGATTTCATGACAACAGACATATCACCGAACAAAATACAGATTTTGTTAGCAATTCTGCTCAAAAATAAAAAAATCGAGATGATTTTTAGCCGGTTATTGATGAAAGTTCTTCGTACGTTCTTCTGTGTTTTGGTTTAGTATTCACGGCTTTACAAAATGTGTTACAGTGTAAAGCGTGTAACGGCGATGTAAAACTTTTGAAAAAATCACAAGTAGGACTGGGATTTACTTTGTGTATAAAGTGTAACTGCGATTCAATGTTTACTGTTGACTCTTGTCGGAAAGTGAGAAATGCCTATGAAATCAACAGATGTTTCACGTATACAATGGGATTACTTGGTGTTGGTTTATCAGGCATAAATCTTTTTTGTTCGCTGATGGATTTAGGAACTGGATTGACTAAAAGTTGTTTCTACAGTGTCCTTGAGCACCTACATATTGTCGTGAAAGCCGTATCTGAAATAGTTTTTGCAAAACCCGTACAAGAAGAAAAAGAAGCAAACGCTAAAAACGGCAACCCCGAAGACGAGATCACAGTTTCAGGCGATGGTTCGCGGGCGAAGCGTGGTTTTACATCGCTTCTAGGACTTGTTTCTTTGATTGGGAAGTTTATTTGTTGTTATTATAGATTTATAGATGTTGTTATTATAGTTATTATAGATTTAGTTGTAAAATCGAAGGTATGTTAAGCGTGTAAAAAGTGGGCAGGCAAAGAAGAAACGGACGAGTATTTGGAATGGTACGAATATCACAAGGACGAGTGTACAGCAAACCATGAAGGTAGCTCCGAAAAAATGGAGGTTGATGGCACAATAGAAATGTTTAGACGATCAATTGAGTTGTTCAATGTGAAATACAAAAGGTATGTGGGCGACGGCGACTCCAAAACCTATAAAAATCTATTGGAAACTGATGTTTACAACGGCAAATCGGTGGTCGAAAAAAGTGAATGTGTTTTACACGTGAAAAAACGCATGTACAGACGTGTAAAAGAAGCAAAAAAAGCATGAATATATGTGATTCTACTCATCAATAGCCCTCACAGGAACTAGGATCTTTTTTTTCGTCCCTAACTTTCCATTTTACAGCCCGATTTCCACAAAAAAACGTCCCTTTTTTTCGAAGTCCATTTTGTTATTTTTCAACAAAATTGTTTAATCCTAGTTCCAAACAGAATTACAAGCTTATAGAACAATAAACTTTTCGTTTTTTTTTGTTTCAGATGTCCTCAAGCGGCGAAATCACCAGGCCAGCCACCTACCTTTTTTTAGACGCTCACTTCAGTGCTACAAAACTATAACAAAATATTAAAAAAAAAAAACGTTTCTCTACACTCTCAGATACCATTAATAATATATAAAAAAATCAAACCGAATGAATTTTATATTCCCCTAAAAAAAATTCCTGAAAAAAGCATTAAAAAACGTGTGTTACCAGACTACGACCTCAAGAGTTGGTCACACAACGGTTTCGGAACGATTGAGAGCATTAGGAATGATTTTTAACTAAAGCATTAATTTTCACGAAATAACAGCGAGAACTTATTCAACATCCCAATACATTATAACAAGACGGTTGGTTTGCGGCTTCGGCTGTCTCGCATATTGAGCAACATCGGCTTGGACCAATACTTGGGCGAGTAACGCTTGCACGTCGACGACCAAGCGAAAAACAGTGAAAATATAGTTTGTTTGGGTTTCGACCCAGGTTTTCTTCAGTTCCCCTGGGCCTTCGTGCAAATGTGATACAGTAGTGCATTAGGAAAAAGTGGCTCTGGACATCGCTCTCGGAGGTCTTTCAGGAATTGTCAAAAGTGAAGTGATAAGTGTGCGGTGAAATAGGATCGTAAAAACCCGTGACAAGACGTACAAGTTGGAGACATACTTCATCTCCAGAAGGGCCGATCCATCCGCGGATTCTGGACCGAAGGTGACATCTTCCGCGAATTTACAATCGGCAGCATTGGTGAGAAGCAAAGTCCTAAGCTCGGATCGGTCCATCTTCTTCGTATCGAGGAGAATCTTGATGGAGAGAAGAAAGGAGTAGAGGAGTTTATGCTCGTCCAAGAGAGCGTTTCGTACGCCAGCGTCGAGGGTCAGGGTGAACGACGAGCCGAGATAGCTCAATCGTTTGTCCAGGATAACGCTCCTCATCGAGGTGTCGATGGACCTAACGTAGAGTCGAACGAACCAGTCCAACGAGAATCTATACATGTGATTGAAATCAGTCAGATAGGCGAGGGTGTCGTAGAGGGCGGCGCAGTACTTCGTCAACGGCCTGTAAGTCGTGCGCAGCTCCGTCATCTCTCGTTCCGTTGCCCTCGCCGTTTCCACTTCTTTCATTCTCATCTCCTGAGACAATTGTTTCCAGCGATCGAGCTTCTCCAGAGCTCTCTCGTCCTCGATTATATTGACGCTAGTGCCCGACAGCACCTCGAGTATTTGATCCTCCTCTTGGTCGAGAAGTCTCCTGTTGGCGGCACTAGTGATCATCAGCCGATCGAAAGTGTCGCGCAGCTCGGGTCTCTCGCGCGACACTATTATCTCCAGCAGGCGATCCTCGAGTGCGTCATCCGCCAGGGTGAAGTTGACAACGCTGAAGCGCTTGTACATGTCGTGGGGTTCGTCCAGGCGGCCACTCGCAGACGCTTCGTTGAACGAAATCCTGCTAGTCATGTACAATCGAAACGAGGATGAAGTTGAAGACGCTTCCATGTAGCGAAGAATAGAAGGTATCTTCTCGAGATACTCCGGACGGTCGAGATTCTCCAGCAGTACTGGAAGATCACGTTCGATGCATTCGCGAATCTGGCCGAACCACCGTGGATCAGTTGGTTTCACAACGACCAGCCCATTAGGCGACTCGACACGTTTGATCCACATGTTGGCCTGGTTCTGAGGATCGAGTATAAGAGGCCATAGAAGCGCGTGCTCTAGGATAGAAGCGTTAGCTTGATTGAACGACGAATTCATAGAGAGACGATGTTCAGGATGCCTGGAGTCCTCCGTTGCACCGGCACTGCCACGAGGACGATGAAGCTCCTTGCTTCGGAGTGACCCGAGAAACTCGTAAGATTCACCAGAATTCGGCAGTCCCAGACGATCCAGCTCGCGTCTCCAATCGACGATGTAGGAGCGCCGTTGCTTGGCACTCAACGGGCTCAGCAGTGCAACCAATCCGCAAGAGAGGAGTATATCGCCAGCGAGATTGTCGCAAGTGCGCGTCAGAGTCTCGGCAGCCGCGAGCCAACGCGCCTTCTCACCGGTAAGACTGGCTATGAGCGCCTCGGCTCGTTTCAGCTTGCCCGTACAGATCGCCACCTCGTTCTCCAGCTGCAATTTTTTCGTCAGCGTTGCTTGGAGGCTGTCCTTGAGCGCAGCTAATTTGTCATTGAGAGCAGCAAGACTCCGCCTCTTCTCGTTCAGATACTCCAGGATCGCGTTACACTCGCGCTCGGCGGTTGCCAGCTTTTCCTTCTTAGGTGCTACGACTTTGGCGACTTCGTCGTACGAGACCATAGCTCGGACCCACTTGCACAGGCCCTCGGCAGCGCTTGAGGCTTTGGCCACGATGTGGGGCATGAAGCTCTCGTCATTCATGTAACACTTGGTGACTACGCTCATTACCGCCGACGGAATGTTGTCCTTGTCGTAATCCTTGAGATTTTGCAGAAAATTCATGTCCCCGAGGATGCGCTTGCTCGGGGCCCAATAGTCCGTGGACTTTTTGCCGGTAACGGGATCGGTCGAACGATCGGGTGGTACACCGAGCATGACGCAAACCGCGGCCAACACCAGTTTCACCGTGTCCGGTGGATTCTTCATTGCTTTGACCAGTGTTATGTCGGTCGGCTTGAGAGTATTGAGGGCGGCTATAGCATCCTCGAGGATAGGTATAGCCACGGCAAGATCAGCTTCACACTCCTCCTTCAGTATGCTGGCCACCTCGGCTATCTCGTTGGCCGCTTCTTCCTCTCGTTTCACCTGGACCGTTGCCATTTCAACGCTCACGTTCTCCGTTTCGATTTTTCGCATCGTCTCGGCTGTTTCCCTCGCCGACAGTTCCAATTCCGGTCGCAGCCTCGTCAGCGTTGATCTCATTTTACGTACCTCTTCGTCGGCGGACTTCAATTTGTCCAAACCGCTGAGGTACTTCTCTCTCGCGGCCCGTGTCTCCTTTTGCCGTTTGTTGATGGAGAGACCGTACAGCTTGACCATGTGTACATACGCCGCTACTGGCAACCTCCTGGTGCGAGGACTCGCCGACGAGTGATAGCTTTTCGTTGCCTCGCCACTCCCATCCACTATCGGCACACTGTCCCAAAAGTATTTGCTCGCCGTGACGATCCCGGATCTCGCGTCACTCTCGACATCGATGTCCCTCACGAACTTGTTGCCTATCTCGTGGAGCGCCTCGTCCGGCCAATTCTCGTAGCAGTCGATGGCGCAGTGATTGAGAATCTTCTCGAAGGTTTCCTCGCCGAATTGCCGAGTCCGACGAGCTATGCCCGACTTGTCGAAGTAAAGAAGAAAGTGAAGTTTCTCCTGGCATTTGCTGTAAAAGTAATCCATCACCTCGAGGCTAGTCATCTCTAGATTACGATCGCCTCTCTGGGCCAGTAAACGGCACTTTTTCACTACACTGTCGCGTTCTTCCGTCGTGAAAAGACTCGGACCAGATGTCCGTCCGGTCTTCATGAGACTGCATACGTCGTCGAGGATATCACGCGACCTGGTGGAACTAACGATTTCTCGATCGCTGATGAAGAACGTGCAATCTCTCATTCGTGAATCCGTCGCCCTGATCGTCGAATTACCATCAGCCGATTCGCCGATACAATTGATGCAAGCTCGCTTGAAGTCTTGCCTCCAAGGGGACAGCGGAGTGTCTGATGTCATAATTGATTCGATAACAGGAGAGCTCAACTCCGCTAAGCGGTGCGACTTTATATAAGCTGCAAGAGCGGTGAGGGATCTTCTACCGGAACTCGCGCCGAAACAAATCATCACAAGGGAAGCACCGGGGATGTTTAAAATTCTACATATGCGTAGAAGATGTTCCAACATCTGGGGAAACATGAGTATGTCCAGTTTCCTCTTCTCCTTGGCCTGGCGATTGTAAGACTCGAGATAGGCGACAGCTCGGTTTTTCGTTGCTTCGCGTGAAGATGATATGTCCTCGTAGCGATACTTGGTTGCATCGTCACCGTTGCCGCTGTTGACATTATCGGCCGGTGTATCCGGCAATCGCATGAGATTAGAAAATACAAGATGTCGAAAGCTCTCCGTGGTCAAGTGTTCGGAGCCTTCGTCGGTAGTGTGCTTCGGCAGATTATCGAAAACCGTTTCCCACTGATCCTTGAAGTGCGACGCCGTGGTATCCTTCAGCTTGAGAAAGAACCACTTGATGTCCGCTTGATCGATGATACGATCAGCGAAAACTCGGATTACCTCGTGGACCCACAACCGCATCAGCGTTACCTTTGTTTCCGCGGACTCCTTGTGAATGAGACTGCAGCCGTCGATGAGGCGACTGACATCTCTGAGGCTGAAACGATACTGCAACTTGGTGGGTATTGGTCTGAGCTGCTGAACAATCGAGGTGTACATCTGAATGGTTGCTTGAACGATGGTCGTCACGCTAGCGGAAACATCCGCGTTGAACATGTTGCTCCGCAAGTTCGCAAACAATACGTTGGAACAGATACGGAAGATCGATTCGTTCGATGGACGATCTATCGTGTACAGATTGAAGTGACGAAAGAATCTCGCTGCCTCCAGCCATCCAACATTATCGCGGTCCATCTGGCTGGTGACGTTCCAGTTGGCACCCGAATCTATCGCGGCCAGGAACATGACGTTGCAAAGGCGAATCCTATCACCGCTATCGATGTCGTACCAGCATCCATCCGGGTGAGGATCCTCGTAAAATTGCTTGATCAATTCTCTCGAGATTGCCTCGTTCTTTGATCTCGCCACGATGCTCATATCGTCTATGAAGTTGACGCAGAGGCGAGCCTGCTCGCTGGGTCCGTAGACACGTTTACTAAACTTCTTCAACCTCGAAAGGAACGAGTTTTGCACGACCCGTGCCGATGAGGCAACGCTTGACGAAAAGTCACCGGCAAGACTGTGGAAGTTTGATTGATAGCGATCACGGGCCATCTTGGTCTTGAGAAGATGACGCATGAAGAGAGTTTTTCCCGTAGCTGTTTCACCCGCGATGAGAAACGGTTTTCGATGTTTTACGTGCTTCTCGAAGAGACTCGTGTAGCGGGTACTTTCGATCGTGGAGACGTAACTGGTTGAATTGGCTTTGGAACTCCAAAAGTAATCGATGTCGTTGCCAACTACATTCTGTCTCTTTATCACGTCTGACGAGTGTCTCCAGGCGCCGCTTCCGTTTGGTCCCCCAGTGAATACGTAGACGTTATCCTGAATGAGACCTTCGCCCGGTAGACTTATGATGTCGTGCGGAAAATGAACATTGGTCCGCCACATTGATGTGCAGAACTCGTCGAGAGCTACGCGAGAATTTCGATCCAGCGATCCCCCGAGACCCCAAACGATCGACATTAGCAGAGCAGCTTGAGACCAAGTGAAAAAGTTTGTCACGTACGACTTGGTTCGTTTATCCTTCAGCTGGAAAAATGGGCTGGATGAATGATCTCCTCGGGTGAGTTTTAAAAAAAAAGACTTCATCGAATTAAAAGCAGTACGAAGAGGTAACTCACATCTTTAATGTGGTCGTGTCTTTTCTCCTGGTGATCGTTTGACTCGTGATGATATCGGCGATCGCTTGAAGCGAGCCCGAAAGACCCTTTGGCCAATGGGACTTGCTCAGTATCATCATCATCACAGCCTAGAGCATCTGCTAAATGGATCTCGAATAATCTCAGCACCGAGGTAATCAAGCAATTCTCATTGGTTGGCAGGCCACCCCACTGCCTCGAAAGATTTTGCTGCAAAAATCCGAGGCACGTACCGAGTGACCATTCGAGCAGTAATTGTAAAAACGTGGCACATTCGTTGGCGTTTGCCATTTTTCCATCCCGATTCTCGGTGAACGATGGGGGGAGACGCGGAACCAAATCGCGACAATCACGTTGTTTCTCATCTACCCAACGTCTCACCCTTATCTTCCACCCTAAAGTTGAAGAATCCTCAACATAGAGGAGGCCGCAACGCGATATCGTCGCGGGGCTTGCTCCAACCGTGCTCGCAGTTTCGAATACAACGGAAGTCGAGTCGCCGATGTGAATTTTCTCCCCGGATCTCAGGAACAGTGTTTTGTCATTTTCGTCGAGCAGAGTGGTGAATTCGTCGATAAGAGGGCTATGCAGAGGTCCATCGAGTAGGATCCACTGCCACTGTTTCTTCCTCGTTTCTACGTCGGGATTAGCCGCGTTGGCAAAATAACGCAGAGCCCTGGTCAAAATACCATCCTTCCAGCACAATTTCTCTGGGCCTGCCGAACTTTCATCGTAGTTGCCGAGGAGTTCCCCGCTTGTGAAGGAATCATGATTTATCCTGACCGACTCGACGACCAGAGGAAGTGCGGAAGTTTTCTGATCGAGCGACGAGATACTACGAGCTAGGGTATCGATGACAGTCGTTTTTCCAGCAAGCGAAGCGCCAACCACCACAATGACGCGTCTGACGAGGAGCAACTCGAAGAGCTGAATAATCTTCAAGATCGCGGTCATATAAGGATCACGATCACTGTTGAGTGGCTCAGTTGTACCTACGACTCGTCGAATCGCTGACACAAGATGTTGGTACTTCGGAGGAGGTAGAGAAGTATTCGGAAACAGATCGTCCATCGCGTGTTGAAAGTCCGTGAAGTCGGAGGCGCTCGATGTCTTCGGTAAATGAAGGTCAACCAAAGCACGCAAAAACAGCGTGTCTTCCGCCTCATTGGGGTAACGAGACTTCAGTGCGCAGGCCGTTTTCACGAGAGCCTTCGTCGTGTTCATTCCAGTATCCACAGAGTCCGAGCTAGTCGTGAGTCGATGTGGCGAATTTTGGCTTGAGTATTCTTCGAAGAGCTGCAACTTTTCAGCCAGAGTGGCGGCCGTTGTGAAGCCTCCGGCAGAAAGCAAAACCTCTACGATTCGTTTTTTGTCCGGGTACGCAAAGGCGATAGGTCGAAAGAAAACTTTGATCGTATCGGGCAAGGCATGACGACATTGAGACGACACTGTTCCCCGCTGGATAGTTATAGTTCCGGCTATGAAACATCTACTTTCGACCATCCTCGATATAGCCGTTATCCGTTGAGCCAGCACGGATAATCCACGAATCGCGATATGATCCAGATTTTTTAACAATAGCCAACAAGGCGTACTGGGTGATGACGAGCGCCCTACGAGACCCCGAAAAACATTGTCCATGTAGTCATAATCGTCCAGATAACCTTGACCACAATCGAATGTTTGGAGATCCACACCGAGAGTACGAGCCAGAGCTTCTATCGATCGAGTTTTTCCAATCGCTCCAGGCCCAAAAACCAGACCGTACAATCGATTGCGATGCGCCTCCATCAGGCTGTGGTAGCATCTTTCCGTAAGTGGTGTCCGGACAACTGGCTCCCTTTTGATACAGCCACTGTACTCGTAACCGTAACGTTCCTCCGTGTCGAGGATTCCCACTTTGACGTTGTCCTCGCGCCAGTAGTGGCGAATCTGTGCCCTCCACACAAAGTCCCCACGTGCGATCCTACCACCACCTTTGGCGACTTTCTCTATCATCAGTCTGGTCACGTCACGCTGTTCGTATATTTGAATTATAAAGAGGACGAGTATACTGCGTCGGGTTTTCGATATTTCACCACCTCGTAGTTCAGCCAACATTGCATCAATGATTCTCGATTGCTCGATCTCGAACGAGGTCAAGATCTTCCAAGCAGGACCTGTCTCAGGATCGTCGAGGGCTCGTTCCATTTCGCTTGTCCAGTACAAACGCCAACTGCAAATTCCAGCGAGTTCGATGGTGCAATTCGTCACGGTTGATACAAAATGTGCAGTCGCTAACGACCCATCCTGTTCGCGATAATCGAGCAAGTTGCAAAAACCATCGGAAGTTGCATCGCGTACAGTACACTCAACTGCTCTCTCCAAGCTGAGAAAGGAATGGACGAGAGAAGAATCTTTGTTGTACACCGAAGCACAATCTGGTTCGTCATCCAGTAGATGAACAAGGGAGAATTGCCGCCCAGAGCTATCGATGATGCTCGTGACTCGACTAAGTCCACTATTATCCTCATTGATAGCATCAACGGATGTGGCTGGACGACATCTTACCCCTCTCATGTCCGTAAAGCACTTTCTAACGAGAAGACTCATTTTTTTCCGGTAATCTATTTCGAATAGAATCTCAATGACTTCGCAATCGGAGATGAAGTAAAATCTGGGAAAGAGCTCTCTCACAGCTTGAACAAAACTTCGCACCGTTTCCCTCACGGACTCCAGAGTCTCTTCGGCGCTTGTCAATAATACGGACAGGTCCGACGATTGTTCAGCGATCGCTTGAAACCTTGGTTCACGGAGGATTCTTTCTTCCACGAGGATGATCACACTAACGCTCACATCGTAAAATCGTTCGCGAGCTTCATTAAGTTGTTCGCTGAAAGTTCGCCGAAGAAATACAGTCTCGAGATCGTGCCACTCTTTCTGTACGTGCAACCAGGTTCTCACGACTGAGCTAACGCTCGTCAGAGAGCGTGAAAAATTAGCTAGGCCATCGGCGATTGGATTGACAAAGTAGGAAACTTTCATTTCCCCGATGATGACATCATGCTCCTCGAGCAGAGTGTCTATCTCATCGAGCTGAGCGAAAGTTTTGCTAACGATAGAGCCGGTGCAAGAGATGATGGAGAAGTCAACGTTGTCCCATCGGGCAATCATTTCATGGAGGCGATTAGCCAAAGCCAGCTCTTTGTTAGCTCCGATACTGATGACCCGATACTTTTCAATGTCCTTGGCGAGGTCTAGACGTATGAGCTTGGCGAGAGTCGTGCCTGCGTCGGGGGATGATATAGCAGCTTCTCCCGAAAGTTCCCGATCTGGGGAAGGATCCGCTGCAGTCGAGGATGATAAGGAAGCGGATCGATCGCCATGGTCGCGCGCCGTCTTTTGGCTCTGCTCGTAGATGAGTGACATTTCGCGCCAGTGTCTATCGCGCAGTGACGGATTGCAAACGCAATCTATGAGCTCCAGGTGTCCCTCGAAGCGTTTCACTTCGTCGAGTACCTGGGAGCACAGCGTCAATGGAGCTGGTTGCTGCATCGGATCGGGATCATCCACGACTCCGGTATAGAGCTTGAGTCGTTTGGTCGCGGATGCTCCCACGGACGACGAGGACTGTTGCAAGTCGTTTTTTATCTTAGTCCTGAGACTGGCGTTCAGTTGCTCAAAAGTCGCGCGATAATGATGGACGGTCTTGTCGCGAACTTCCGTCGCGTCAATGTACTCGAACGGACCGTTTAGCCAGACCTCGTGATCGCGTCGCCATTCCCTGACGAGATTATTCAGAGTGTTTACCGGCAAAAGAATCTCCCGAATTTCCTCAACACTGGGAAAGCTCGTTTCCGGAAATTTGAAGAGCTCTTCCTCGTAATTGATCTCGCGGATCTGGCGATCCAGATGATTCAGATGACCGAGAAGATCTCGTATGTGATCCACGTAGTCGTCGACTCTCGTCGCGTCGTCCATGTAATCCAATATCTCGAATTTCGGCAGGACAGCCTCGATCTCGAGATTCAAAAGTGATATTCGCCGCTGTAATTCGTCCTCGAGCTCGCTCTTCATGGCCTCGCACGAGGTATTGCTCTTGGCGATCACGGGTTTTATGTCCTCGAGCCAATTTATGGTCGCGCCATTGAGAAGCGTGTGCCTCTCGGTCATGTCGCTCGTTAGCGCAAGCAGAGAGTTCAGCATCTCGACCGATCGTGTCACCCTGGACTCGAATTCTTCCATTATAAGGCTCATCGAAGGATAGGCGATCATTTCGCTGAGTTTGAACAGTTCCTCGCCACTGTTGGGTACGTCGAGAAGCTTGTCTCTCAAGTTTTCGAAGTCCTGGCAAATCTTCTCGTTGTAGTCCTCATGACGACGCAGCATGCCGTCGACGAGGATTCTTCTTGTACCGGCGATCTCGTCAATCAGGCGTGACCTGGCGTTTCTCTGATCCAGCCTCCCTATATCGAAGGTGTCCAGAGTCTCGGCAATCTCGTTGGCTCGCTCGTTCCGTTTGTTCAACGCCTCGACACTGGAACGGTAAGCGGCATCCTCGTTCCGGCTTCCTTCCGACTTGCCGATCGTCGATATCAATTCATCTATTCTTCGTCTCGTTTCGACCGAGGTTACCGGCTCAAACTCATCCGCCATTTTCTCAAAATGGCTCTTCAACGGAGCCGTAGCTTCGGCCAATGCCCGGTCGATCCTGCGATGAGCTTCGGCCGCGTACCAATCCGGCAGAGCTACCTTCATTCGATCCATTTGGCGAGCACGATCATCATCATCGATCGATTCCTCGAAGGTCGCAAGGTCATCAGCCATGCTCTCTATCGATCGGACAATGGAATGCCACATGGAGAAGATTCGAAAGATCGGGGGTTCGATGGAAAGGCGAGTGTCCTCGTCCCTCCACATCAAGCGGAGTTCCAGTCGCGGACATCGCAGCCGATAATCTTCCAGTCGCTCGGTCAACTCGTCGATCGTCCTGATCATCATCCTAACGATTTGCTGGGTGAAAAGGTTCGTCGCGCAGCGCAACAGTTTGCCCTTTTGCCTCGACTCTCTCTTCTTGCCTTCGCGACCCTCCTTACCAATCTTCC
Organism: Ophion slaviceki; assembly: GCA_944452715.1. Classification (NCBI taxonomy): domain Eukaryota; kingdom Metazoa; phylum Arthropoda; class Insecta; order Hymenoptera; family Ichneumonidae; genus Ophion; species Ophion slaviceki. Next base: position 44,176,098 of record OX101789.1, on the reverse strand, counting down.
GATTGTTGGCAGGGCCTCGTGACGAATCACGATTGTCACGAATCGTGGCCGCGATAGTTTTCACCACTTCCGGATAGTACTCGTTCCTTATGGTAGCCGATACTCTGGCGATATCAGCCGCCATTTTGTCCTCCAATTCCGACAACTCAAAGAAGTTGTCCGCCGCTGCGTTTTCAATGACAATGAGGTCGAGATCGAGCGCGACTCGGGCAAGTTTGCTACTAGCTACTTCGATTATCCGTCTCATCACGTTGTGCGAAAGAAAATACTTGCTTGCGAGCAACTGACGCTGACGAGGCACGTCGTAACGGTAATCGTAAACGAAGCGACGAGAGGTCGCTTCGCTCGAGCCTGACGAACTCTCGACTTTGCCGCTGGCAGCGCCAACTATCAACGCGATCCCACAATTCATCATTTCCGCTTCATAAGTTTCTCTCACTTCCGCGAGAGTCCTCTCCACACACTTTGGATGACGACTCCTCAGAATGCTCGGTACCGAATCGAGGATACACCTTTCCCAGTCCGGCGAGAACCTGGCTATAGGAATTTTTCGACACCACTCTCTTAATCTGAGCGAATAGAACGATTCGAACGGCGAATTAGCCCGGAAACTATCTGGATCATTTTCTTGAACACCCGCCATTGTGTTGTAGCTGATGACTTCTCGACACGCACTCTCCGATGAAGCGATGTATGATCACTTATTTTTTTGATTATTCTTGAACAAGCGGAGAAATTCTTGCCGGAACCCACCCGCGTACTCGCTCGGCGAATGCTGACAGTGCACTGCCGTTCTTCGTCGATCTCTTCGCACTTCCATCCTCTCAGAATACGCGGAAGTACAGGAAATGCGATGCGCAGCTACGTTTTATCAATAAACTAGTTTCTATGGCGCCGCGACGCCAGTAGCGAAGCTGCACGAGAATACTGTGATTGTGAAAACGCTTTGGAGACCACTAACCTGACGTCACCAACTCATCAACAGTCTCCATCGTTATGTACAAAATATAATCAAGTTACATCTGTAACACAATGGATCTGATCGTTTTAACTACACTTCTTACACCTTTTGTGCACTTTCTATGATTATATCTGCTGAAAATGTAAAAAGTGTAGCTAAAACGAACTTGCACTGACCACCATTAATACGAGTACGAGGTCAACGGATAAATTTGCGAAAAGCGGAAATCGAATTTCGATGTGAAATCTAGCATACCCCTTCCTTTTAATATTTCAAGAGATCCCCTGAAAGGATTTTTAAGGACGCGCCATAGCTTTCGAGATATCAATTTTTGAAAGTTTTTTCTTTACCGCGCTCCTACTATATCTATAGCTGACGGACTCAGCTCTGGCTATACTTATATATGTTATCGCGCTCTCCGTTTTGTGCGACAGGTGGGGTCCGTGAAACAGTTGTATGGGCGCAGGATAGCTCAGATCTGCATGGAATATTGAGATAGACACAGAGCGTGGTAGATTCATTTTTTGTTTTTGTACAGTTCATTTTTTTGCGGGTGTAATAGATTTCAAGGGTTCATTTATTAACTTTAAATCGTTTTGGGATTAAAAAAATGTGCTCTAGCTTTTGTTTTTATTTGTGTTTCTGCGTTTTCCATTTTTCGGATTTTGTATAGTTTTAATTTTTCTTTGGATTCTACATCCTCATAATGCTCGGCATCCGGTCGCTGCAGCGATGGAAGGAGGGTTTCTACCGCCCAAACTTGATGATCCTCCGCACAAGGTGGAGAGCGCGATAACATATATAGGTATACCCAGAGCTGAGCCCGTCAGCTATAGATATAGTAGGAGCGCGGCGAAAATATAACTTTCAAAAATCGATATTTCGAAAACTAGGGCGCGTCGCCAAAAATCCTTTTAGGGGATCTCTTGAGGCCTTAGGCCACAGTAACGGGTATGAAATCATGTCCGAATTTAAGAATTTTTTTCGTATGAACAAGTGATTCACTCATAGAATTAATTACACATCTATTTAGTATGAATATCAAGCTGTTAGAATTTTTTTTTCGATGTACAAAATAGCCGACTACTCCAAACTTCTCGAAACAGCTTTTTTCCAATTGGCGTGACAAATAACTTCAACGATTTTCACTCGATTTACTTCAAATTTTAAAGTTATGTTCCTTATTGCATTTTGCAGAGAAATAAGTACAGAATTTCTGATTAATCGAAAACTTTTCATTTTATAAGCAGTTTATGAGCAGTTATAACGAAATTTTTCACTGAAAATTCATTTCTTCAGTTCAAATACCTACAAATTTTGAATAAAACAATATTTTTTTAATTTCTTACGTACTTCTCTAGGTATTCTAATGTAGATTAACGAGAATTTTTGTTTTTTATTCTAGGTAAAAATTTGTGGATGCTAAATGTAACGCCGCGGAGCGCCGAAAAAAAAAGATAAAGGAAAATATTAGTAGTTAACCATTTCGTACATCGAAAAAATATATATATATATTTCCTAACAGCTTGATATTCATACTAAATAGATGTGTAATTAATTTTATGAGTGAATCACTTTTGCACACGAAAAAAATGTGTTAAAATCGCACATGATTTTATACCTGTTACGCCTGTTATACGTCTAAGGCCTTAAAATATTAAAAGGAAGGTGCCTGGCAAATTTCAGATCGAAACTCGGTTTCCGCTTCCCGGAAGTTCAGCCCGATTTTCTTTAGCTCTAAATATTCATTTCTAAGAAATCTTTGCTCGAAAAGTTCAGCTCTCTCTCGCACTCATGTCACGAGATACATCTCCTACTCCGTCTCAACAGTAAACTACTTTAAGTTACCGTCATGAAGTTGACGACAAAATTATTCTCGATTATGCAGGTAAAAGAGCGCAAGAAAAGTTTTGGGAACTTTTCGCAACGATTAGCCCAAATTGAAATTTTCCATTCTTATCGGGTAACATGATTTTTTTGTTTTAATTTTTTTATTGGAAAGGGTAAACATTAGTACAAAGGCCGGAGCTCATTTGCTCATTTAGCCTACCGAATACAATGCGTGGTTGAACATCGGGTAACAGGACGCTTAAGCGTGCTTGTGCTTCCATCTATCGCATTAAAACGAGTAGTGCGGGGGTTCCTCTTCGCGATGGCGCCACTAGTCGCCGATTCTTCCCGCGTCGGTCGCATCTCCGTCGCAACATCCACCGTGCTCGTTGGACTCTAATGAAAACAACAGTGCGTCCGGAATATCCAAACACAATCAACAAAGCAAGCAATGAGTAATATTTACATCCAAGAACCTCCGACCACCGGAAAGGTACTGCGTTTCGTCGGCAACGAAAAAAGTCTCGGGAAATTGAGGATCGAAAGCGAGCAAGAAAGTACGAAAAACGAAAATCCCTTTTGTTTTTTCATTACAAACAGGTGGTCATGAAGACGACGGCGGGCGATTTGGAGTTGGAGTTGTGGACGAAGGAAACGCCGAAGGCCTGCCGGAATTTCATCCAATTGTGCATGGAAGGCTATTACAACGGGACGATATTCCATAGACTCGTCAAAGGTTTCATAGTCCAGGGTGGAGATCCGACAGGCTCAGGGGAGGGTGGCGAGAGTATCTATGGACACCCGTTCAAGGTCGGTGCCAAGGGCATTGCCGAGACGCGTCGCGTCCGGCGGTCACCCATCCGAGTATCTGCTCGGCCTATAGGCGGCACAGCGGAACTCGCATACCGGCCGAGCATGATTCTTCCGGGTCTTTCGATTTGAAGGATCCATAGACGTTTTTTCGAAAATTTTCTAAGCACGGAAGTTTTTAGGGCGAAAAGATATGACTCCGATCTGAAATCTTCAGGATGAATTCCACTCGAGGCTGCGCTTCTGCAGGCGAGGACTGTTGGCCATGGCCAACGCCGGCAAGGACGACAATGGCTCTCAATTTTTCTTCACGCTCGGTGCTACACCCGAGCTGCAGAACAAACACACTGTGTTTGGCAAGGTCACCGGCGAGACAATCTACAACATGCTCAAGCTGGAGGAGGCACTCGTCGACGAGGTTTGTACAGGCGGAATCGACGCTTGGATAGTTTTTTTCGGACTGGCGGAAACATTCTATGCCTTTTCGAATCGCTGAGAAAAGACGAACAAGTATTCATAATAGTTTGTTATATATCGGTTATCTATCGTTATAAATCTCCTAATTGGAAGAGTGTTTTTGGCTGCTTAATAAAGTACATTCTTCTAGTTGGAAGAGTGTAATTGGTTCATTGTAAATAAAGAATGTCTGTTCTTAGAAGAACGTAGCTGGCTCATTGCAAATGAACAATGTACATTCTCCTAATTAGGAGAATGTAATTGGCTAATTGTCATTGTCAAACGAAAATTTATTCTTTCTAATTACTCCAATTTTCGTGGGGCTTTTTTAGCTTCTGAGTATCGCTCAAACGTTTCTACGTATTCTTATTAGAAATTTAGGACCTCAATTTGCAAAAAAAAGCTTTGGCTAATGATAAACAGGAATAATAAGGAGTATTGGATAACAGGAACATGCAATAAAAATATTAATGAGAAAATATCGTTGCATTCCAACGATGCAAACTTCGACATTATTGTCATGTAAATAAAGATGACGTTGAAGTTCGCATCGTTGGAATGCAACGATCTTTTTCCTGCCTCATTTCTTCATTTTCATCATGATCCAAAACTTTTTCAAAATGAAGTACATATCCAATAAGAATACGCAAAACAGTTTCAGTAATTCCCACAGTCGCAATAGGTCTAAAAAAAAGAATCGATTGAAAAGAATTAATTTTTGTTTCATTCCAACGATGCAAACTTCAACGTCATAAATAAAGAACGACCATTCTTGTGACGAGAAGAATGTAGATGGCTGATATATAACAATGATAATTTAATTATGTAATGAGCACAATTATATGATGATATAATTGTATGCATTATTGTTATTTCCATTATTTTCTGATAATCTACATTTCCTCATTAATCTCATTCTTGGTAATGAAAATTCCATGGCCACCGCGGAAATAGTAAGGACCATCCAATCGAGGTCTCTACTTCAATTCTCTTCGATGGGTTACACCTAGCTTGTGACCAAAGAAAAGGAATTTTCGTGATTTTTTTCTACGAAAATGTGTGCATGTTTCAATTTTTTCTACAGTAAAGAGTATGGGTTCGAATATCTTTTACAATCTTTTATATTGACAAATTTTTATAAATGTGGTAGATAAAATGGTTTTTACAGACAGCTGTTTGAAAAACGTCCTCCGCGGTGACCACTGCTGCTCGGAAACAAATCATCCGAAATAGAAAAATCAAACGCATTTAGTGTTTGCACGAAAGCATCGATTTTCGGTGCAAAAACGCGCCATTTCCGTTGATAAAAAAATACTATGCGTGGAAAAAAAAATCCTTCGTTCAAGTTGTCATTTTTACGTAACTTAAGAAAAATAAAGATCGATTTTTAAAAAGTGCGGTCGTTAACGACCTTTAAATGTTTCTCGTCGTATCTCCTGTTAATTTGCAAAGAAGCCATCAAGTGGTTCTCGAGATATGTCCACCGACTTTGAAAACAGTATTTCGAGTAAAACGCGTTCAAAGTTTGAAGTATGGTGCTGCTACCGCTCGCTAGGCCGGCTGTTAGAAGCGCATTCAATTTTAGGAATATTTCAATGGAATTTTCAGGGAATATAGCTGAAAGGTAAATACTATTGAATAAAAATATTTTCGAAAAAAATTCAATTTTTTTACCCACCTAGGTAGATGTAGCCCGTTAAACGGATCGATTTGAAATTTTCAGAAAATATTTTTGAAATGCTATGTTTTGAGTCCGTCGAAAACAAAAAATCAATATTTAAAAAAAATTCAACTACGTGTAAATTCTTAAGGGGGGAGGGAACCTTCTCCAGACAACAGGTTTTTCATTAATTTTTTACTAAAAATTGAGAGCATTTATTGCAATGAATCAATTACAATTACATAATAATATTGATGTTCAAATTAATAGAAAACAAAAATTATGACTGAAAAAAACAAAATGGCGGTGCTAGAGGTGCTCGAACTTGGTTCCTAGAGTTTTCACCATGGAACGTCCAGGTCCTTGTAGTTAACTAAAATCAACGAAACAGTTTTTTTCGTGAAAATAAGTCATTCCGCTTTGTATGAACCTAAATTTAGCAACAAAAAAAAATTAAAAATTTGAGGACACAAAGAAAAAAAACTTTTCGTTATAAACAAATCGTTAAAAACAATATTTTTTAAAACAATTTATACAAAATTTTAGGTTTGTGCAAAGGCCAATAAGTTAACCCTCTGCGGCATAGTGTAACACTGGTGTTACACCTAATTCAATTCAGATTTTGACGGTTCAAAAGTGTTTTTTAATTAAATATGGCGGTTATAAATGCGTTTCAAGGTTTCTAGGCCTTCAATAACTACTATAACATACCTATTACATTTTTATTTTTCACATAGAGGGTTTCAACAGCGAAAGTGCAAAAAAGTGCATGTAAAGAAAAATGTATTCAATGCTTCAAAGGGTTAAAGAATATCTGTACAAAATATCAAGTTGATTGTTTCATTACTCTTTGAGTTACATTCCACAGCACGGAAAAAAACACGTTTCGAGAAAAACTCAATTGAAGTTGGCGTTCATGGAAAGTAGAGTTTAGAGTGATTTATAATTACCCAAGCTTAATCTGCAATGCTAGGGCCATAAAGCAAGCCTTCTTTCAGGAAATCACTAATCTGGACAGCATTTTTCTCATTTTGTGTGAAAAAGAAAAACTACGGTTACACAAGCCGAATTTTTCTTTACAATCGTCGGAAGTGCCCCCTATTATTCAAAAAGTAAACTAGCAAACTTGTTTTGCTAAGAAATTAGAAGGTGGATGGCGCAAAAGGCGCGCGTTCGTTGACCTACTCTCGGTACTTTTGGAGGGCATCACTTCGGTGACTTCCTAGGGACCTTTAGGACTTTCTTATAGGCTTCAAACTTTGGGAATATATTCTTCTGATACTGAATGAATTTTTAAAATAATAAAAAATTGATATCTGCAGGACGTTCCCCCCTTAATATAAATTACACTACATTGATTTAAAGGGGCTCGAAGTAGGGACCTCGATTGGAAAAGATCCGTACAATCCGTCGTAGCCGCAAACTTGGGATTGCCAAGAACTATTGGAACAGAATGAGCTGTCGCGTTTATTTGGGTTCGTTTGGTTTAGTATCTGAAGACGTACATCATCGTGATATATTAGAAGAAAATTAGTAGGTCTGTTGTGTTTGAATTTGTTTCGGTTAGTCTCCGCATAATTTACATTTTCACGAATTACTGCAAGGAAATAAGAAAACTGTTCCGTCAAGACCGCAAAAAAAAACAATCCCAAATCTCTCCCTTTGTTCGTAATAAAGATGTACGTATCGTTCCAGAACGACAGGCCGCTCTATCCGCAAAAGATTGTCAAAACGGACGTCATAACGAATCCGTTCAAGGACATCGTACCCAGAGATTCCGGTAAGGCCGTCGCCGAGGAGAAATCGAAGAGCGAGAAGCCCGCGAAGAAATCGGGCGTGAAGTGAGTTTGTTCGGGTTCGTTTACGGAAGAGAAATTTTATCGCGAAGCTTCCCCTCGATCTCTTTTCCACCGGAAGTTAATTTTTTCCGACCGATTTTCCTCACCGTCCCAATTCTTGTCTTTTTCCGATCTTTTCGAAAAAAAGGAACTTCAAGCTGTTGTCGTTCGGCGAGGAGGCAGAGGAGGACGAGGAGGAGACCTCGGCATTGAACAGGCAATTCATCGGGAAGAGCAAATCGGCCCACGACAATTTGGCCGACCCGAAATTGAGCTCGGAGGTCGAGCCGCTCGAGTTGCCCACTCCGGGCGAAAGTTCCGAAAGCGAGACCGAAACGAGGGAAGAGTCCCGGTAATTGTTACAAATAAATGTAGTTCAACAATGTCGCCATGCGGTGGTGCCAGTGACTCGAGTTTCCTCGGGAACCGGAAATGGCGAAGTGTCTAGCGTTGCGCTAACGAATGAGAGGAACTGGATGGTCGAGAACTCATGAAAATAAGCCCAAACAGGCCCAATTGACGTAGTCTCCTTCCAGGGAAATAACGGACCGGATAAAGAGCAAACTGAGCTCGAAGAGGCAAAAACTCGACGATGAACGTCCGCCGGTGCTCGAAGTGGCGAAAGTGGTCGAGGAGGTGCCCGAGGAGGAGGAATATTACTTGGGCAAAGATCGTATCGAGGAGCGCAAGAAAGAAGCGTACGTACTGTTTTTATTCCCGCAATCATTCTTACTTTGCGCGACTAAATTTACGTTTAAAAATTGAGTTGTGTAAAAAATGTGCGTTTTTTTAGAATTGATCTTTTGTGATGGTAAAACAGAATGTCAAAATGGTGTTTTTCTTTGAAAGAATTCTAAGGATAATTATTAATTGTTTTTATATCACGATAATTCAAATTGTAGATGTTGACGCAAATCGCCACGCTGTCGGTGCTGGCGCTTGTGACGTCGCCGTTCGAACGCGACCGAATACGCCATGTATACGGTTTACACGCGAGTGTACACAAATGTGAAATTTGGTGTCATTTTACATCTGAAAACATGTCGAGCATTCTGAAAAAGTCGAAAACTAGTTTCATTTTCGTGCAACGATGTGCGAAAGTGGATTTGTGAAAGCAAATTCGAGTAATTTGCCGACCATCGATTCTTAGGTTAGAAGAGGCTTGATAAATTGTGTCAGTTATGGCCTCTACCAGCCCTTTGACACTGGCCTACTGTTCCTATACGATAAACGAAAACGCGTTGTGTCCCGGCTTTTTAGTTCTTGAAATCGCCACTACCTAGCGTTGGCTGTTATGTGACAGCCTTCGGCTCTAAATACTCCCACCAGCTGAACGATTCGATACTTTCGTGTCTTTCGTCTTGTTATTGTTATTGCGACATTATTTATTGTGATCGAATGGAAAATCATTAGAACGGAAAATTATTCTAAATATATCAATAGACTTTTATTCATACAAAATATTCGAAACACCGGCGCAACATACATATATATGCATGCCTGTCACGCGACTACTAGCGCCACAGTGCGGCAAGGACGTTTTGCGAACAGAACTTATCTACCAGTGTCAGGGGGCTGGTTGCTACGTATCATAAGTACATTGAGAAAGACGTATAAAAAAAAAATTTTCACTACAGTTTATGTTATAATACGTTCACACTTACATCAAAGTTGTCTTCACAGCAAAAATAAGTGGACGATGATTTCGGGTTGACACGTCGTGCTGTATTCAGAAATACCTCATTGGGGCACTTTCGTATTTATACAACGAAGAACGAAACAAGCCTTATACGATTTTGTCGTTGCCATCGTTGACAGAATTCTCGTATTACACGAGCAGTTCGTATACAGATTTTCGAACGGTGACGTCACAGACCGCTCGGGTAACTTCGGATGCTCTCGGCGCGTTTTTGCCGCGCCGAACAGAACAACAATTTCAAAGTGCCATATCGTCGTTAATTGTTGGAAAAAAAATACTTCGCTTTAAGACCGCACATGATCTTTGCAATGAAAAAAAATCATTTAATAACCCAATTGCAGCGAGGCGATCCGCAAAGAGATACGAGACTTGAAGCGCGGCGTGAGGGACGAGATTCTCGCCAAGGAGAAGCGGGCTGTCGAGACTGCCCGCGAGGATGAGAAAGCCGAGGCTAAGGGCGAATACATGAAGGAATATATCGAGACTCGAGTCAAATACGACCAGGCAAAGACGAAAGTGCCAAAAAAAGGTAACGTTCGCCTGTCTCGACGTAGTAGCCCGGACACGTGTACGCTGCTCGACTTCGCGTCGAGCATGAGAGAAATTTTCGATGCCTCTCTTGATCTGGTGCTCCGCCGGTTTTTATCGACGTAACGCCGCTGCTTTTCGCTACAGGCTAATGCTCGCGACACGCACATAGAGTGCGTTCGACTTGGGCGCTTACAGCGCTGACAATTATTCGCGATCTTCACGGCCTAGAGGTGGCGCAGCGATATTTCAATATGGCCGGTCGAAGTATAGCCTCAAACGCACACAATTACTTCGTTCTTGATTTCCTGTGAGTTGGCTATTGGATTTACCTCTATGGTACACTGTAAAGTTGCCACTTCGGTGAAGAATTTTTTCTCCGCTCTTTTTTTAGCTCCGTCAGCTCTGGATTTAGATTTTTTGAGGTTATGAGAGTCTAGCGAAGATTTCGAGATAGAGCCATCTATTTTTCAGAGCATACTTTTTACAGGAGACGTCTGAAATTATATTTATGTATTGTATATAACAGAAATAGCTTTAAGAATTGCTCAATTTATTACTTATAAAGATACAAACGTGGAAAGAAAAAATCTTCTGGAGCGACTGCAAACTCGCCTTGATGGCCTAGAGTCATTTTCCGAGCCCAGCTACTTTTTTGAAACACTTGATTTTTAGGTGGCTTATGGAACGACAATTTACTTTTATTATCCGCCTTCACCGTAGAACAGGGCAGAAAATCGACTAACTTTCCGTTTTTCAAATGCTGTCCATTGTTACCAATGTATTTTGACAAAGTTGACTATACTAGTAGAGCTTCTGCCTTAGGCCGCGAGAGGCGCCAAGACTTTTAGGGATCGCGAATTAGCGGTGCTCTGCAACGTTCAGGCTTAACTATGCGCGCTTCCACGCACTTACGCTTTCCGGAACTCAAATCCTTCGCATTGGCACCATAAGTATCAAGATGCCGGACGCAGCAGAAGCTTTTGTTGATTTTCAAATTATTGACGAGTAGTTTAATATAATTAAAAATGGAACTGATAGGTATGGATATTACGGTCTAATGGAAAATAGGAGTGACAAAGACATGAAATGGGACGATTTTTCCTAATTTTTGGATATCTAAAAAGAAATGCACCAACTTGGATCCAGTCTTTGCTGAAGAGGTTATTTTATTATAAATAGGGTCCCCTACGTTAACTGAAAACAGTTTGCGTGAAGCTGTTCCCGCCATTTTTGATAAATTGTCTCAAAGAACTGGTAACCCAAGCAGCAATTTTCAAAAAGATGTCCAAAAGTCTGCTAAAAGTGTACCAAATGTCCGCCCGCAGGTTACAAAACTATATTTGGAAAACTATCGTGTTCGCTGCCCTCACGTGGCGTTCGTTACGAAAATAAGCGCGCTTTCAACGCTCACGCTTTTGATAGTGATAAAAATAATGAAATAAAAAATGAATGAAAAATATTGTTGCGTTCCAACGATGCAAACTTCGACATTATTGTCATGTAAATAAAGATGCCGTTGAAGTTTGCATCGTTGAAATGCAACGATCTTTTTCCTTTCTCATTTCTTTATTTTAATCAGAATCCAAAAGTTTTTCATCGATTTCGTTGTGCTTGCGTGGCGTTCGTTTAAAAAGTAAGCGCGCTTTCAACGCTCACGCTTTTGATAATGATAAAAATAATGAAATTAGAAATAAATAAAAAAATATCATTGCATTCCAACGATGCAAACTTCGACATTATTGTCATGTAAATAAAGATGACGTTGAAGTTTGCATCGTTGAAATGCAACGATCTTTTTCCTTTCTCATTTCTTTATTTTTATCATTATCCAAAACTTTTTCTGCTGTGAAGTCTATCTCTAATAAGAATACGCAAAAAAGTTTCAGTAATTTCCACTCTCAATAGGCCTGAAAAAAAATCAATTAAAAAGAATTAATTTTCGTCTCATTCCAACGATGCAAACTTTAACGTTATAAATAAAGAATGCTCATTCTTGTAACGAGAAGAATGTAAATGGCTGATATATAACAATGATAATATAATTATGTAATGAGCACAAATATATAATGATATAATTGTATTCATTATTGTCATTTCCATTATTTTCTGATAATCTACATTTTTAACTACTAGCCAAAACGAGCACAAGAGTGCTATTGTTGAATGCAATTCAATACTTCTGGATAATAAAAAATCCGTGGGAACCGCAGAAATTGTAAGGACCATCCGATCGAGGTCTCTACTTCAATTTCCTTCAACGGATTACACCTAGCTTGTGACCGGGAAAAAAGGAATTTTCGTGAATTTTTTCTGGGAAAATGTGCGCATGTTTCAATTTTTCAAACGCTTTTGATGCCCTACCTCACTGCGAATGAGCACAATAACAGCGGTAATGACGTCAGGCGTGACGTTATTGCTTTTAAACGCTTTTATGTAAGTTGAAAGGCACGAGCCATGCTCACAAACGCTAAAAGCGTGTAAGCGCCCAAGTCGAACGCATACATAATGTAAACTCCGTGTGAGTGAGCGACAGCCATTTTGTCACAATTATCAACGAGCACCTATAGTTTTCGGCATTTTTCCACCGATCGCAATCGTTCGAGTGTTAAAATGCGTATTTCTATCGTGACCAGGTCGAGCATCTCTTGAATCTGCGATAAACTCAACCGGAGGTCCCTTCCCCGGCTTCCCCCACAGTTCCTGCCGACTCATCCGATAAAAGTCCCGAAAACATCGCGAGGATTTATTTACCAGCGTAATGGTGTCTACGTTTCGTCATAATATTCCAATCTTCTGAACCCGATGTAGGTAAATCGCGGGAGGACCTGACGCTCAGTCTGCTGAAGAAGTTTCGTGGCAAATTGGCGAGTGCCAGGGAGGAGGCAGCCGCCGTTGGGGACGACGAGACGAGCAATCCGCGTCGCGAGGACGAGAAGAATCCGATCGACGAACAGGACGATGGCAACGACGGCTCGTGGTACGCCCATACCCTCAAGTGCGACGACAAGGACGCCGTGCTGGCGAAGGACGCGAGTACCAAGGACGACGACTGGTTCGAGATCACCGATCCGAGGAATCCTCTGAACAAGAGACGCAGGGGCGAAGCTCCGTCGAATCGAGACAGGCGCAAGTGAGCACAGCTCTCGGGAGTTTCGAACGGAAATAAACAAAATTGAAAACAGAAAAAGGACTGCTCATATTCGATTCTTACTCATTCAACTTGCTGAGGCAGGGAGGTACGTCCGTGAAGGCCAACCCCTTAAGGGGGTGAGCCTGGGTACCTCGGTGAGTAGCGACATCGCCTGGCCGAAGCGCTGATAGACCAATGTCGACGAGGGCACGGCTCGTCAATTGGAAGTGATGCGAATATTCGTAGGTACGAGGATCCGACCAATGATCCTGATTGGTACCGCGGGGGCTAGTTCGCCCACCGTCCTACGGGGCGGTACTAGCCCATTGTGGTTGGCCGCATGCTGGTCAGGGTGGCCACGAGCGCCCGGCGGGTGAGCTGCACCCTTGGCCAAATGTTTGGGGCACCCTGCAATTTTTCTTTCCGGACAAAAAATTCAATATCTCAGCCAAAAAAAAATCGGAACTCAATTTACCAAACGGGGTTTTGAAGAGAATAAAATCAGCTTCCATTTGCTTTTTTAATTTTATTTTTCCATTTTTTTTTGTGCCTGGTACGTTATTTTGAAAATGGCGGTTTTTCACTATTTTCGCACTTTGCAAAGTCGTTCGCTGGACTTCGGAAAAATGGAAGTCTCGCTATTTAGTAAAATGATCTTCGAAAAGGGAAGTGTTAGCTTTAGTTTCGTTGAAAAAAAAACTTGCATTTTTTTTCGCAGAGAAATTTAGAGAAAAGGAAAGAAAAAATTGCAGGGTGCGACAAACTTTTGGCCAAGGGTGTACGTTATTATTAGCTCGGGCAGCAACCTGCAGAGTTGTTAGAGTGTTGGAAAGTCAGTAAAGTTGCACAAGGACCTGCCTCCGAATGCGAACTGGGAGGTACAGCATATGCTTGTCGCGGTGGTCGGCGTTTTCCGACCCCGAGATCGCGGTGCTCGTTTTGGTGAAGACAACTAGGCATGGAACAGCACGTAAAATCTAACGCAGTTTATCATTCAACTTGCAAATATCCGATGATCGCAAACTTTCGATTTTTCTCAGCGTAAAGATACAATATATCGAGAAAAAAAATAATTTTCATTGCATTTCAACGATACGAAGCGCCGTATCATTGTCCTCGAGTCATTTACGACTCACGATCTTATCGCCTCACGAGACAATTTCTTCTTCTCGAGACAACTTTCTCTCTCTCGTTCTTTGTCTCGTGAGAGAGACGAAGATATCGTCGTATCGACGCGATATCTCCCGCGGTCTCTCGACATTGTCATTTCGATAATAGAATACGTCATGGAAAACGAGATTTTTCTCGGCACGAGCCCGCAGTTGACACCCGCTCGCGTACTCGCTGACTGCTCTCACCGCACAGAGAGGAAAAAAAGCAGAAAATAATTATCTAAAGTACCTTGTCTTCGCGTAATCCGCGGCTTTTCCGTGCTCCTTTGTATATTGCAACGTTTCACAATGACAAATCGTATATATCTATATGTGAACATGTGAATAATCTCTGAGAAGTAGCGGCTCGGAATTTTACTATCTTCTATTACCCTCAGCCGCGTTTTAATCTCGCGACCGAAAGCCCGCACATCCCGAGCATTATTCGTCAATGTTAATCGCGACTTATGGCTCCGCGTCTTCAATAGTGTTGTATCTTCCGCGTTTATCGCAACGAGCCTCGTCTCATCCTCGTCCACGTTTTTCTTTCTCTCTTCGTCATCCGCGCGCACGATAATGATCGTCCGATAGGAGGACAAAAAAGAACTAATTATTTGTCGTGGCTTTTGGTTTTGCTGCTACCAGTTTTCTCGAACTTTTTGATTGCGCGATAGTCTCGGACGATTTCGTTTTACTCGCGGCTTTCTTCCGGACGATTTCGAGCACTCGCTCCTGCCTTGATGTAGCACGGGTTATGAGGACGCCCGTATATGGCAGGTACAATATATTTGAACTTTTCATATCATGGAGATTCGGCGATTATTGCGAAGAGATTTAAAAAAAAAAGAACGAAATATCGAAGTTGACGGTATCGAATATCGCGATACGTTGATAATGATCATAATAACGAAAACGACAATATAATAATATTATGATAATCTTAATAATATTAATAACGTTATTTACAATAATAATTATTATTGCTAACACTATAACTATGAAAAAATAATTACCGAAGTGATAAAAAAAATTAACATAATAATTCCTGAACATTTTTGTTGTGAATGGAAAAGACTTTCTAAAAATTAATAATAATAATAAGAGCAATTGTTTCAAAAAGTACTGTGTCACACGCCATAGCAGCAGAAAATAAGAGCAAATTATTTCTTGTTATTATTATTATTACTATCACCATGAGAAAATAATTACATAAATGATTTAAAAATTTACAAAATGTCATATGTGTGTGTATAAGAAATGTAAATTTTTAAATCATTTATGTAATTATAAAAGTATTATTGTGAAGTAAAAAGTGTGTGTAAAGTAAAGTAAAAACACACACACACACACACATATACACACATATATATATACTTTTTTATGATTATATATTAAATTTACCATTTTTTAACTTTCATAGCATATCGATGATTTAATTTTTATCGAAAGAAAAATCACTTTTTTACATCCCAATTTTTCTGATCACTGATATTAATCTGATTGACACTAATCTGATAAGTGAAATCACTGATTTCACTAATCACTGATATTAACAATAACAGTATTATTATTAATATTATTATTATCACTATCACTATAAAAAAAATAATGCCATAAGTGATAAAAAAAATTAACAAAATTCTTGAACATTTTTGTTACAATAGAATAAAAAAAAATTTCTGAAAAAATGTATGTACAAGTATGCTTCCTTGCAAATTATTTTGAAAACATTACTTTTTTATGACCAAATACTATAATAAAAAGTATTTAAATAAAATATATGTGTGTGTGTGGATTCTCTTTTTTCATCGAAATATTTTTTTACCATAGTATTGGTTAATAAAAAAGTAATTTTTCGAAATAATTTTCATGGAAGCTTAGTTTACATAGACGATAATTATGTTATCTGAAACTGTGCGAAATTTCAAATTGATCGATCGGATAGTTTTTGAGTTATCCCGTACGAGGTTCACGAAAAGGTGGTTCTCGGGAATGAAGTTGAAGTTTGCATCGTTGGATGGCAACGAAAATTCTTTTTCGTTTCTTAATTTCATTATTCCAAAACCTGCAGGTTTAGGTTGTAAATCGCTAAATGAGTATCTTAAAAAATGTTTGCGCGATTTTAGTAGCTTAAATCTGCTAAAGAAAATTCGGAAACATTTTTTATATCATTTTCGTTGCGTTTCGACGACGTAAACTTCAACGTCATTTTTCAGGAAAACGCGTTCAAATTTTCGAGACTCAAAAATATCGTGTGTAAATGACCTACCGATTAATCTGCGATTTCAGGACCATAGTCTTTCAGCTTCTTCGTGAAGTTCATTCTCGGCCGTAAGCTCTTTGCATTATAAAGAGATCTCCCCCCTTGAAAAGTTCTTCCATACGCTCTCGAGAGCTCACGTCGACGTTATTGCTTTTTTATTTCTCGTTTTGTAAATCGCGCGGATTTTATCAGTAAAAATGCGACGATAGATTCCGCATGTTTGCGTGTGTGTAGCGCAAAGATCGTGAGTGAAAAATCGTTGTTCAATAATGCGTAGGCACACACGACTCCCCGCGCGTCCAATGATCGCCTTATCTGTCAAATCTTCGGGTTCGTGCTTGTAAGAGAGACGACTTTACTTCTTTAGCTACAGCTGACAATTAGGGTATAAGAGATCGCGCGTTGACGCACCGGGTACGTGTCCTCATCACGATCATGTCAACGACTCCGCTCAGACTCGATATTCTCGGTACGTATCTCTTCTATTCTTCTCCACAGCCCCCCTCCCTGCCCCGTTGAGTCCTCACTGCTCGGACCGATGTATTTGCGGCTCGAAGAGTGTCACGATGCTCTACACGCTTCTCTATAGGAGCATTGGCATTTTTAAATTTATTTTGATAACGAACACAAACGGTACTTATCTCGACGCGTTGACCGAATGATTCTGATTGAAACGGAGGGTTGATAAATTGTAGATGTATGTCTATGACTCTTCAAGAAGCTTCGTTTTAAGGGGCTATACCAGTGTGAACGCTGAAAATTTGGGTTAATTTCGGGAATTTTTTGGAAGAAAAGTACTCAATGAAATGTTTCGGTAAATTAAGAATATATTTAGCTGTATTTGACCTATATTACATCATTTTTTCATAGAAAAATATTGAGATCCAAGCGACTTATGCGCTGCCTTCGGAGACGCCAAAAAAGTTTGGTTTTTATTTATTTATTTATTCATTATTTTTATATATATCAAATTTTTTAAATACAATAATTTTGTATCGTAATAATTTACGTTATTTTCAAACGACAATAATTAAATAAAAATCATCCATATATTCTGCGAGACATCATAAAAACGCCAACGATTTTTACATTGTATTGCAATTTGTTATCGTATACTTTATATGTATTTAAATGAAATAAATTGAATTATTTTGAATCATAATAAATTCCGCAATTTTGAAATCGCAATAATTCAATAAAAGTTACCAATATATTTTACGAGACCGCATAAAAGCGTCGACGACTTTTATATCGTACTATAATATTTTATATCCGTATAAAATAAAGCATTGAAATGCATTCAAATCGTAATCATTTACGGAATTTTTCAATCGCAATAACTAAATTAAAGTCATCAATATCTTTTGCGAGACCTCATAAAAGTTGCGGCGATTTTAAATCGTAATAATTTACGTAATTATCAATTTGCAATGATTAAATTAAAATCATCGATATATTCTGCAAGACCTGATAAAACCGTGGGCGATTTATATATGGTATAATATTTTATATGTTATGTGTATATAAAATAAAAAGTTAAAATGAATTCGAATCGTAATAATTCGCGTAATATTGAAATCGCAATAATTAAATAAAAATCATCTAAATATTTTCCGAGGCCTCATTAAAACGTCAATAATTTTTATATCGCATAACATTTTATAATAAATAAAAGGATTTATTCTTTCACATGTATACCCTTGCGGGCTTTTACAATCTCCCGTCTGTTTCTCTTTTTACAATATGATATTTTATATTATATTTTATAGATATCATTTTTTTTACTAATTTCAAATCGTAATAATTAACGGAATTTTTAAATAGTTAAAACTGACTAAAAATTGTCGACGCTTTACCTTGACTTCATAGGAGCGTCGACGATTTTCAAATCGTATTATAATATTTCATACTATATTTTATATACACAAAGCACATTTTTGAATGATTTTTAATGTTAACATTTTACGTAATTTTGAACTCGTCATAATAAAATAAAAATCATCCACGTTTTAATGCGTCCTCATAAAACCGTCGACGATTTTATGACGCGTAATCGTGCATTATCAAGAACACCACGTCCGTGAGAAAAATAATAAAAAATCGTTCTTTGAATCTCCCGCTTCGCATAAATTGAGCATGTCGAAAGCGGGCAGAAAGAGGTCGTTCTACTGTCCAAGTTAAAAACTGTTAAAATAGGCGAATTTGGGTCTGCAAAAAAAACGAAAGATGAACAATTTTGCCAGAGGATGCGAATTTGCGACCGAGAGATTGGCAGCCGCGAAGAACCAGATGCAAGGGTCCGGTGAGACTCGTGAGGCTCTGCGTCCTCGGGATTTTTCTTCCGGCTTCGCTGGTAGCGCTTCCGGTTTATCTGCGTTATCGCGTCTTTTCGGAGCAGGTCTATCCGCTCGCCGCCTCCGATCAACGTTTGATCGACAGAAAAATATCGACCACGTGGTGCCAGGTACACATGTACACGTGTTGTCATCTGCTCATTATTTTTTCTTCTTCAAATTCCGCCCTGTGCCTCGCTCAAATAAAACGTGCGTATTCCAATATGATAGCGACAAGTGGTAAGGGTTAATGCGACATTTAACGCTTACCTTATGGGGGAAGTTCCGAAATTCGAGCGGGAAACTGTACCGATATCAATGACGAGACATCTCGTACTGGAAGACGACATGAAGGAGTACTGGGGCTTTTATCTTCTCCGAGGCAGCAGTGCAACTGTCTCAACGTGCGTTAGGTAAATAAACAAGAATTAAGGGGTTAGGCAACAGTAACGGGTATAAAATCATGTGCAAATTTAACAATTTTTTTCGTATGAAAAAGTGATTCACACAAAATTACACATCTGCTTAGTATGAATATCAAGCTGTTAGAAAATATATATATATATTTTTTTCGATGTGCAAAATGGCCGACTACTAATATTTTCTTTTGTTTTTTTGACCTAGAAAAAAAAAAAATTCTCGTCAATGTACATTACAATACCTAGAGAATTACGTATGGAATTAAAAAAATATTGTTTTATTCAAAAGTTGTAGGTATTTGAATGAATTTTCAGTGGAAAATTTCGTATAAAACTGCTCATAAAATGACAAGTTTTCGACTAATCAGAAATTCCGTACGTACTTCTCTGCGAAAGAGGTGGGCTTACGTTATACGCTCAAAGTCGGTGAAAAAAAAATGTCTCGCTATAAATCGAATAGTAACTTATTCTTATATGATAAAGCATCGTTTTAGCAAGAAAAAAAAATCGATTTTTTGAAAATTCTACTGTGGCCGTACCCCTTAAAGAAAACTACCACGTGGTTTATTTTGATCGGGTGGAACTATTTGTGTAGAGTTTTATTCGAAACCGATCAGTATCGATGAAGTGTGGGAGAGTGACGACCAAATAAACGAAGGATGTTTCACTCATATGCATGTGTGCAGATGGCCAGGTGCTTCGCTGACGATAATACGCGGGCACAAGCATCTTCACGAGTGCGCTTTTATCGGGGACGACAGCAGCGAGGAGCTCGAGGAACTCGTCGAGATCGCTCGGGAACGAGTGGCTGACGGTTCGAGCAACGATACCGCGACTCTAATCGAACTTCTTCGTCTCGCGGATAAGGGGGTTAGTTTTGTTGATTGCACGCGCGGGATGGTTCACCGATAAATTTAAACGCGATTAAGGCGTTACGTGGGTTTCAAAGCCAAAAAAGCATATTTGCTCTATTTAAAAAAAATATAAATTATTTTATTCAAAATGTTAAGTACATAAAGGAGCAACATTTCAACAATATTAACAAAAAATGATATCGAAAATTTTTGGAAATTCAGTCGGTGGGACCTGCTTTCCAGAAACCCCTCAAAAAAGTGTCCTCGTGGTGGGCAGGATAACTCGTGATAGCTTTATGTGAAATTAAAAAACCAATTTTTTTTCTGTGAGAAGTTAGCTCGTGATTGAACGAAGGATTTTAAAAAAATTGACATTTGAATTTTTTACAGAGTTGTATGCAAAATTGTTCAATTTTTGGTACAATTTACACTACGTATAGCCTTGTAAAATTAGTTGTAATCGAAAAAAAATCTCTGTTCAATCACTAGTCAATGCTATTTTGAAGAAGTGTGCAAAATTTTAATAAGATTAGTGCATTCGTTTTTGAGATATCGTGTCCACCGACTTAAAAAAATAGTGTTTTGAGAAAAATGCGATGTACCTGCGTCGCCCTCGGCCGGTCTTTCCCAACGGGGGAATTCCCAAAGGCTCTCTCTCCTAGACTTTTACTCCGATTGACTCAACACTTTGGGAGAATATTGTAGATATATTGTGCTATTACACAATAAAATTTAAAAAAAATGGATTTTTTTACATCTTCAAACCCACGTAACCCCTTTAACTAAAAACGGCTTTTAACTGTAACATATATATAAATGTGTGTATGTGTGTGTGTGTTACAGTTAAAACCCATTTTTAGTTTAATCCCGTTTTACCAAGTAAAAACTAGTTCTGGCTAAATACCTTCTTTGTAACTAGTTTTTTTCTAGTGAAAACTAGAATTTACCAATAAATGATACTGATGAATCGGTTAAAATGTTTCGTTTCGTTTCGTAAATTCTTCATTTACAAAAAAACCAAAACTAATTTTTCCTAATGAAAACAAGAATTTACTGATAAATGATGCTGATGATTCAGATAAAACTGCTTGGGTTTCGTTTGCAATTTACGAACAAACCCAAACTAGTTTTTTCTAGTGAAAACTAGAATTTATTGACACATAATACTGATTAATCAGTTAACATTGCTTGGGTTTGTTTGGGTTTAAGACGAGTTTTAACTATTAGGTGTACAAATAAGTTCTCAGCCTTTTTCCATGAGTGTAATGATTTATTTACTTAAAATCAAGGTACATTTTAATCGCGAGCATAATCTCCGTTTTGCTTCCACACATTTCACCCACCTGTCAGACAAATTGCGAATTCCTTGGCGAGAAAAATATTGTGGTTTTCGGTCGGTAATGGAATTTTTTACTTCGTCCAACATTTTGAAGTGGCTATCAGCTAAATGATGTTGAAGCAATCGAAACAAGTGAAAATCCAGTGGAGCCAGATTCGGTGAATACACCAGGTGTGGTAAAACTTTCCAGCCCAACGAATTTATAGCCTCCCTGGTCCTTTTTGGTATCTGTGTCCTGGCATTGTCACGGAGCAATACGACCAACCTAGTCCCTTCACCTGTGTAAAGTTGCTAGTGCTCAATTTCGTCACTCAAACGCTCCAGTTGGTGCTTATAGCGCTCAGCCGTGATGGTTTTACCAGGTTTGAGCAGCTCAAACTACAGAACACCCTTGAAATCCCACCATACGCACAAAAAGAGTTACTTACCGTGAATTTTGGGTTTAGGGGTTGATCTGGATGGTTCACCCAGATTAATCGACGATTTACATTTTTTGCATTGTCATACAACGCCCACTTCTCATCACTAGTCACTATTTCGTTCGAAAAGTCTTTCCTTTTGAAGCAAGACAACAAAGACAAAGCTGTGTCGCATCGTCTCGCTTTGTTGCTATCCGAAAGCACGTGGGACCCAGCAGCCCTCCATGTGAATCTTGCAGAGCTTACACAAACGACTGGTAATGTCTTGTTGGGTAACTCCTAATGTAGTAGCGGGCTCCAATTGCATTTCGCAAGGATCTTCGTCCAGCAACTGCTCCAAATCCTCGTCTTCAAACTTTTTGGTCGTCCTGCTCTTTCGCCATTCTCAAGGTCGAAATTTCCACTCCGGAGGCTTTGAAACCACTTCTTCACGGTACTTGTGGATGCGGAATCTTCTCCCAATACCTGACAAATCATCTCCCGAGCCTAGAAAGTATATTTTTTCAATTCGAACGCGCATATTAGGCACTGATATGCGCGTTCGAATTTAAAAAATATAATGAGACCCAACCAAGACGACCACAGTGGGCGAAACGAGTCGCAATAACGCGCATATTAGGCACTAATACGCGCGTTATTGCGACTCGTTTTGCTCACTGTGGTCGTGTTCGTTGGGGCTCATTATTTTGATACGAACAAGTGCGCATGCGCATAATGATGCGCAACGCGCAACTGCGGAATGAAAAGAGTCATGCGCAAAACGAATGGCTCGTTTCATTGCGCAGTTGCGTCTTGCGCATCATTATGCGCGTGCGCACTTGTTCGTGTCAAAATGATGAGACCCAACGAACACGACCTGTGCTCACGATGTATATTTTGAGGTTATGTTAACCTGTTGGTCCGGAAAAATGGTCTACTAGGTTGGTATTATATGACGTCAGACTAGGAGGGAAATGTTACCGTTCAAATATTCAATACTGCTGTTTTTATTCTCAGGCCAAGAACTTATTTGTTCACCTAACATATACAATGTACACTTTTCCACCGATCGTAACGGCGAAATTTCATTATTCGCGCGTGTGCGTTGTGTCCGACAGCACAGCGCTCCGAGTAACGTACCGGAACTGATGAAGAGGGCGCGCGAGAACGTGCGTTTTCACGGCCGTTCTCATGAAAATCGAGCCAAAGGTGCCACCTCCAAATCTGCGGCGATTCCCGAAAATTACGGAAGCGGGAGTAACGAGCTGGACGCGGTGGCAATGCGGAAAATATTGTCGAGTCTCTTTAACAAAACGTCCGACACGAAGAAGAAACAAAAAGAAAATCCTCATCATCGTTACGAGGGTGTTTTTCGCGAAGATTCGAACATCGACCGACCGCCGGCGCCATCTCTCGATATTTTGTCCGTAGCGACTCCTGCGCCCCCTCCCGCGACTACGACGAGTCCGCGACCGGAAACGTCGGCTGAGCTGTTTCAGATCGTGCTGAAGAAATTGAGCGCCCTTGGTCAGAGGGGAGAGGAAGTTATCAGAAAATTGGCCGACGAGATCGATCGAAGGAACGCCGAGGCTGTACGCTTGAGGGAAATGCTCGGGAATGTGATGAACAACGATACTCTCACGGACAGGCAGAAGAAACGACTGAAGAGACAATTGGTACTGGGGTCGGCGGTGCACAGTGACTTCAGCGAGGACGCGGTCTCGGTCGAGGACGCAGCGGTGGAAAAGGTTTGGCTATTATGCATCTTTATCTTCGCTTATCTACAATATCTTTATATCATTATACGTATTAGGTGCATAGTAAAAAATTAAGTCATACCGATCCGCGGTGGTACGTTACAATGATGAATATCTGCATACTTCCGACTTTACATACCCACACACGTGACTTCCTACATGTATTGGACTTACGATTATAACCTCTCATGCAAAACAACGAAATAAACGACACGCGTCTTATCGGTCCTCCATCTAAAAAAAACGAACGGACGCGTATGAAACGGGCGTCAAAACGTAAAAACGACGTCAAAAAGGTGGATTGATCAACCCGAAAAAAGAAAAACAATTTACCGTCCTTACTCAAGCTTCTCTTAAATATTATGTTTAACAATATAGAAAAATATTACGTAATATAATAATTGTAAAAATAGATATTGTATATAAAATCGGAAAATTTGATTTAGAATTGAAATTTTTTATATAAAATTGAAATACTTTATTTAGAATTGAAATATTTTATCCAAAATTGAAATATTTTATTTACAATTAATTTTTTTTATTAAAATTAGAATATTTTATTTAAAGTTGAAATATCTTATTTAGAATGAAGTACTGTGTATATTTTACTGGTCGATCACATCGGGAAGTGCAGTCCATAGACTACAGGGTGACATCTAGCACTCTTTCTACACACTACGCCGCAACTATTTTATCGACACGTATTTTCGGCTGTTTCCCGATGCGCGGCAAAAATACGATAAAATAGTTATTATTATTACTACAACGATGACGATGGCAACAGCAACAACAACGATAATTATGTAAACAAATGGGGAAAAAATAGCATTGATAAAAATATAAACAAATTGAAGAAAACACAGCAACGAGAATAATGTGAACAAATTTAAAAAAATAGCCGCGATAATGATATAAACAAGTAAAAAAAGTAGCAACAATAATAATGGAACTCTTTTTAAATAACGCTAACAATGATTACGAAGAGTCGTTATATGAATAGTTTGAAAAAATTTCAATAAACTTTTCAAACATTTTGATTATATTCACAGGGTGTCCCCTCATGAATGGATCATTTCCTACTATATGCTGGAATTTCAGTTTAGTAAACGACCCACAGTTTTCGAGATTTTGGGCTTTATGTTATTTAAGGCGTTACCCCCACTTGTGGCGCAAAAAAGGCCTTTTTCATGAATTTTTTTAAAGAAAACTACAAAACTTTTTTAATCGATCAATATACCATCTTAAAGAACACATCTTGAAGAACTTTCAGTAATTTTTTTATTGAAACATATTCCATTGTTTAGTGGCAAATGGCCGTCAATGAAATAATGTTTTTATATACACGGTCTGCGGTGACCAACATTGCGGCGAAGTGGATCATCTGAAAAAAAAAATGCGGATGGATTTAGTCAAATATAAGTATAAACTAGTCTTTAATCGAAGGATTTTAAAAAATATTAATTTTTCACCAAATGGCGGACAGTCAAAGTTAATGGTTCGATTTTAACGAAAAAAATCGAACGATTAAAGACTACATTTTTATGTATTAAATAAGCCTGCAAAATTTCAAGAAGATCGGTTCATTAGTGTTCGAGTAATCTTGGTCACCGACTTCAGAAATACCATTTTGAGAAAAACGCGTTTAAAGTTTCAATTTCAGTTTACACGAAGAAAATATTTTTTTTTGTAAACTTACATAGTCATCTATTCCGGGCCCATACAGAAGTATGGGCGCGGATACTTATACTTCAAAAAAATGCAATAAAAAAAATCGATTTTTTCAAAATCGCAAGTGGGGGTAACCCCTTAAGGCGTTAGGCCACGGTAACAGGTATAAAATCACGTTCGAATTTAACCATTTTCTTCGTATCAAAAAGTGATTCACTCATAAAATGAATTACACATCTATTTAGTATGAATATCAAGCTGTTAGAAAAAATATATATATTTTTTTGTTCGATGTACAAAATGGCCGACTACTCGAAACTTCTCGAAACAGCTTTGTCCCAATTGGCGCGACAAACAACTTCGACAATTTTCACTCGATTTACTTCAAATTCAAAAGTTATGTTCCAAATTGCATTTCGCCGAGAAGTACGTACGGAATTTCTGATTAATCGAAAACTTTTCATTTTATGAGCAGTTTATCAGCAGTTACAACGAAATTTTTCACTGAAAATTCATTTCTCAAGTTCAAATACCTACAACTTTTGAATAAAACAATATTTTTTAAATTCCGTACGCACTTCTCTAGGTATTCTAATGCAGATTGACGAGAATTTTTGTTTTTTGTTCTAGGTAAAAAATTGTGGATGCTAAATGTCACGCCGCACAGCGCCTAAAAAAAGATAACAAAAGAAAATATTAGTAGTCGGCCATTTTGTACATCGAAAAAAAATAATATATATTTTCTAACAGCTTGATATTCATACTAAATAGATGTCGCGGGAAAAAGAGTTCATATCTGAATATATCTGAATGTATCTGAATCGTAATTGTAGAATCAGATATGATCAGACAAGAAAAATGGCCAGATCTGATCATGTAGTGTCATGACACGTCACGTATGCTTATATCTGACCATGTATGATCATATCAGAGCCATTTTTATCGTTTTGAGAGCTGACCCGTGCATATCGCAGCAGGTCTGACCAGATCCAATACCCAGGCATATACAATACAAATACAAATTGTATTCAATACAAATACCAATACAAATACAAATACCAATACCAATACAAATATATATTCATATATTTGTGTGATAATAAACTAATTGAACCAGTACTTTTTCTTTTCACTTTACCCACTCAAGCATGGTTTATAAAAAACTCATCACTTGACGTGTTAATAATTAACAATATTATAGTAACTCACATGATCACATATAATACAGTCAGGTGAGGTGCCGTATCTGATCAGATATCGTTTCATATATTTATAGACGTTTTCATGTGTGAACAACTGAACTGCATATACGATAAGGTATGAGTGTATAAGACTTCGTATATTTTCCAGGTTTGGTATCGTATCTGATGGGGTAGAATTTTATATGAACGTACCTGCTCAAATATCACATCATATTTCTTCAGATATGATTTCACGCTGCCAACTCGCCTTCGTACCCAACCAGATAAAAACATATATGAGATCTATATAGCAGAGTCTGGTACCGTATTTGATCGCATATGATCTTATACGAACAGATACGTTCACATATCACATTATGTATGTTCAGATACGAATTTACGGTACCAACTCGCCTTGGTACTTAGCCAGATATAAACAGATATGAGTTCACACATGGTCAGGCCAGATACCGTATTTGATCAGACTATGATCTTACATATGCATACATGATGTGGAATGTGTTCAGACCTAATCATATATGATACTGTAAAATGTCAGATATGAATACATCTGATATATATATGACAATATCTGAAACATATGAACATATTCACTCAGCCATGAACTTTTTTTCCCGGGGTGTAATTAATTTTATGAGCGAATCACTTTTACATACGATAAAAAATTGTTAAATTCGCACATGATTTTATACCCGCTACTGTGGCCTAAGGCCTTGAGGTTACAAGAACACGTTTCTAGATAAAACGAATAACCAAGAATATTTTTCCAAAAACCGGGTAAAAAAAGTTATCATTTGTAGAATTGGCATGCGAAAAACCAAAAGCAGATGATTTTTATCTCGAAAACCGTGGGACTTTTACTAAACTGAAATTCCAGTATATAGTGAAAGTTTTATGATTATTCATTCATAACAGGGCACCCTGTATATATACACACACACACACACACACACACACACACACACACACACACACACACACACACACACACACACACACACACACACACACACACACACACACACACACACACACACACACACACATATATATATACACATAGTGTTTTCTCTTTTTTTTGGCAAAATAGGAGGACCTTTACGCAGACGGGATCGCCGACGACCGTGGCACGGTAAACGAAACGACCCTGAACGACCGTAGTAACTCGGAATTTTGGAGTTCCTTCAGCAGCTCGGAGGAACGATTATTGGAGTGCAAAGGCCTCGTCCTGAATTTACCGTTGAATCCGCACGTGCTTTGTTCACCCAAGTATGAAAACCAGCACGCGAGAGCCTCAATGACGAACGCGGTCACGTACAGGCGAGTTCCTCATCCCGCCAAAGTTCCTTTCCAATTAAAAAAAAAAAAAAACAGAGAAAAACAAACCAAAAGGTTGAAAAAAAAAACGTAACGGGTTTGGTTTTGGGTTGGGTTTGAAACATAATGTATTTTACGTCGCCAGGGTGCCGATCGACGGTTACTATTTCTTCGTGTTCAACTCGGAGAACGAGATACAGCCGAATTACGTGAGGATAAAGTTCGATCTAGTGAAAACGATGTACGACACGTCGAATCCGGTGGACGCTTGCAAGAACACAACGGCGGAGTGCTCGTTGCCGTTGAATTTCTTCAGCCGTGAGAAAACGGTGCTCGAATTGCCGGTAAACGGAAACGAGTCGCAGTGGAACGAGGAATACGTCGTCGTGTCGATTTGCGAGCCGCGAACGTCGATTTATCTTCTCTGCGCCATAACCGTGCCCCTGCTCATTCTCATATTCGCGTTTCATTGACGACGCGTATCCCTTTTCGTTTTTATTCGGCTGTTTCAAAGCGAAAAGTTGCACGCCGAGATTCCACACAGTATACGAGACGTTGCAATTATCCAGACGGTGTTTTCGCAAATTTTTTCCGTCACTATTCCACCGAATGCAACGGTTCCCGTGTCAAAATGCGCGTTTCTTGGGCGGCCAGGTCGCGTTACTCTTTGATTCGCGATCAACTCAAACGGAAGTTCGTTTCCCAAGCTTTTTGACGGTTACCCCGCGATTTAGGGGTAAGGCCACAGTAGAATTTGCAAAAAATCGAGTTTTTTTTCGCTAAAACGGTGCTTTATCATCATAAGAATAAGTTGCTACAGTAGAACCTCGATTATCCGAACCAATTGGCACCGAGACTAGTTCGGATAATCGAAACGTGGATTTTTTCGGGACGAGATCATAAACAACACCTTTTTACAAAAAAACAGCACATACATATATATTAAAATTTGACAGATATTTACGTTGAAATATATATATATATATATATATTTCAACGTAAATATCTATGTCAAATTTTATATATATATAAAATTATATATATATATATATATATATATATATATATATATATATATATATATATATAATGTGTGTGTGTGTGTGTGTGTGTGTGTGTGTGTGTGTGTGTGTGTGTGTGTGTGTGTGTGTGTGTGTGTGTGTGTGTGTGTGTGTGTGTGTGTGTGTGTGTGTGTGTGTGTGTGTGTGTGTGTGTGTGTGTGTGTGTGTGTGTGTGTGTGTGTGTGTGTGTGTGTGTGTGTGTGTGTGTGTGTGTGTGTGTGTGTGTGTGTGTGTGTGTGTGTGTGTGTGTGTGTGTGTGTGTGTGTGTGTGTGTGTGTGTGTGTGTGTGTGTGTGTGTGTGTGTGTGTGTGTGTGTGTGTGTGTGTGTGTGTGTGTGTGTGTGTGTGTGTGTGTGTGTGTGTGTGTGTGTGTGTGTGTGTGTGTGTGTGTGTGTGTGTGTGTGTGTGTGTGTGTGTGTGTGTGTGTGTGTGTGTGTGTGTGTGTGTGTGTGTGTGTGTGTGTGTGTGTGTGTGTGTGTGTGTTTTAAACACCTGAAAAACGTCGAATGCTTTTTTAAATATTTTTTCTATATAATCGTCCATTTTTAATTGACGAACGGCTGTAACGCGTTTTTAACCGGCTAAGTCTCGTAGCCATTTGAGAAGGAGAAGTTGCGTTGGGTTGCTCATTGTTGCTCACGGTGGTGGCAGCGAGCAACAAAGCATCTTTTGCGCCAACGTTCGAATAATTGAGTGTTCGGACAAACTAAGTCATTGTTCGGATAATTCAGGGTTCGGATAATCGAGGTTCCACTGTATTCGATTTACAGCAAGAGCATTTTTTTCACGGACTTTAAGCGTACAACGTAAGCCCACCTCTGGCACGGCCATAGAGTACCTAAAACTTTAAACGCGTTTCTCTCGAAACAGCTTTTTTCCAATTGGCGTGACCAATAACTTCAACAATTTTCACTCGATTTACTTCAAATTTAAAAGTTATGCTCCTAATTGCATTTCGCAGAGAAGTACGTACGGAATTTCTGATCAATCGAAAACCGTTCATTTTATGAGCAGTTTTATACGAAATTTTTCACTGAAAATTCATTCAAGTACCTACAACTTTTGAATAAAACAATATTTTTTAAATTCCGTACGTACTTCTCTAGGTATTCTAATGTAGATTGACGAGAATTTTTGTTTTTTGTTCTAGGTAAAAAATTGTGGATGCTAAATGTCACGGCGCGGAGCGCCTAAAAAAAGATAAAAGAAAATATTAGTAGTCGGCCATTTTGTACAACGAAAAAAATATACATATTTTTTCTAACAGCTCGATATTCATACTAAATAGATGTGTAATTAATTTTATGAGTGAATCACTTTTTCATAGGAAAAAAAATTAGTTAAATTCGCACATGATTTTATACCCGTTACTGTGGCCTAACCCCTTGAGTGATTTGCGATTTTTCGTCTTTCCTACAGTGATCGGACGATGGCCGTGAAGATTTCATTCGGTGCAGTCTCTTTTGAATGCGAAAAACCTTTCGTGATTTTTTTTCACCGGAATCGCGTGTCACTAGGCATTAAAATCTCATTAACGCGCGGGGAAACACTGCACGCGGATTAAGGAGACGGGAAAGAAAGAGAATAGACGGAAAAAGGGACAAAGAGTACAAGGGAAAGAGAGAGAGAGAGAGAGAGAGAGAGAGAGAGAGAGAGAGAGAGAGAGAGGGAGAGAGAGAGGATACAATGCCTAAGAGAAGACAAGTACGCGGGACAAAAGCCGCGTAAAATAATAAGATAAGGAGATGAGGACCTCTTGGAAATTAATCCTCCGAGTGGAGCGTCGATTTGTCCTCTTAAGCCTTAAATATTAAATCTCATATCGCATGGAAACGAGATTGGCCCGGGTTCGCACCTCGACACGTTGACCTCATCTCCTCCTCCTCATCCTCACCGATAGGGCGAAAGAGGGCTGGACCCTTTCGAGGGATGCTGGGCGGAGCCTGTCTTATCATCCCCGAACACTCGTCTACTTCTCTCTCTCTCTCTCTGCAGTTCTCCCCGCTGGATGCTCCCGTGCTTTCGTCTCCTTCCCCCAGCTGTATTATTGCCCAGCTATACCTTCGCAACTGTACATACCCCCCCTTGCGCCCACGCAATACATATAAGAGTGTACATAAACTACTAAATTCCCTCACTGACTGGCCCCTTAATTAAAACTGATGCTTGTAGCACTCATCGACCGAAAAAAAAACAGCCATAAAGTGACAAATTCGCACAATCTCGAAAAAAAAACCGTAAAAAAGCTCCGGTTCGCGTGGAAACAAAGAAAAAAATTAACTGATCGTTCATGGCGTGTTCACCCTGATACCCTTCTCGAGATATCTTGGAACGTGGAGAGATTTTTAGGTCTTTACATTCGTATCGGAGTATTGTTGGAGAGAATTCAAGAAGGTACGATCATTAAGAAGAATCCAACTTTCGGACTTGAGTTATTTTTATGACGAATACGTAATGCACGTGTGTAAAATTTGAGTTATATTGACCGTTCAGGTATTTTGTACGAAAATTGCAAAGTCGAGCACTTTGAGGTTATGAAGCATGTCGTCGTATGAAGACGGTCGACCGGAAATCCGGTGATCACGGTTTTGCTGCTC
Source organism: Ophion slaviceki (assembly GCA_944452715.1). Classification (NCBI taxonomy): domain Eukaryota; kingdom Metazoa; phylum Arthropoda; class Insecta; order Hymenoptera; family Ichneumonidae; genus Ophion; species Ophion slaviceki. The sequence continues at coordinate 44,144,825 of OX101789.1, read as the reverse complement.
ACGTATCCAACTAAGGTCGTTGGAAAACCGAAATTTGACAGATTGGACATGATGGATTTTGTAAAAAGCGAGAATTCGAACTTCATCGTGTAGTTCAAGCACTACATTATAAAAAGATTTCAATTTCCGGTTGAAAATTATCAGTCGGGCGTAACAGCTGATGCGTTTGGCGAGCATAACCTAGCTCTGCACCATAACCTAACTTTTCACATCAATTACTCCCGGGCCCCAACTTCGAGCGTCGCAAACGCGACGTTCTCAGGTGTTTGTTCAAAATTACATTATATTATTTATGGAGTTTTGTAATTGATCGCGTAGCAATAACATTTTCAATTACGATTTTACCTATAGTATTAATTCCGCTAAAGTAATTCAGGGTTAAACAACCCTGAATAAGATTCCGACAGTTTTGGTGCAACGTTTTTCAGTCCGTTTTTATGGTAAAACTGTTTTTGTGAATATGACGGAAACTACTCCAGAGTCGTTTAGAATCTATTTTTTCAGTTCTTATTAGTAATTGCGCAATAAATAAAACATTAACTACAAATTTGGCGCGTTAGAATCGACAATACGAATATTCAACACAAGTTAACATAAATCGGAACAACTGTGGGTAACATAAATTTAGTCTTTTTGTTGATCCCGACGAACTAGACGTACCTCCTTAATTTTCTTAGGAGGAGATTCTAAGCAGTACGCGAAATATGTGATAATCGTATAGAAATATTTATTCATAAAGTATTATCTTCGTTCTGTCTGGCTAGCCGTATTTCTCACGTTAGATGCGGGGATGTGTATGCGTATTTGTTGCAGTTCAAATCCGTTTTCCCTAGTAAAAACTACGCATTACTGAACGCTTTCGTTACAACTATTTTTCTATTGACTTCTAAAAAGGAGGAGACGCGTGAGGCCATACGTAGTTGACGGTTGTCCGTTTGAACGGATTTTTTCCTATTCTCTGTTAGTTTTGTGTATATATAGTTACCGCAATCTTCTTTAGATGGATATATATAACTAATACTTAGTATAAGTATTTGAAACAAATATACTTATTGTAAATATTAAGCTCTGTTGAAGATAAGATGTAAGTAATATATTGTGTATCTAAATACCTTAAGATTTGGGTTGTAAATGAAATTTACTTAAAATTCCCAAAATCCATGCGATTCTAACAAACGAAACATGGGTTAGAAATTGATTTCTTAGGTTTTTGTTTGGCACTGACTTCAAAAACGAATGATTTCAATTATTACAAGAAATAATTGAACTAATTAACTATTGATTAAAGTAAAATAATTGATTATTAAGTCATCGTGGTATTCTGTTTAATAATTTTTTACTTTTTAGGGTATTTTTTTGGAAGTCGGTTTTTTTATATTCCTAGGGAAAAGTCGAATTCACTGATCGATAAAATTGAATGTTTGTAAAAACTTGAAAAAAACTAGTTCTGAGGAAACGCCTAACTCGAGGTATTCGTTTCACGAAGCCGAATATTTAACAATTAACTGATTTTCGTCTATAAATAAGTAAAAATAATCCCAGTATGGGGGTAAAAATTCAAGCCAAGTTACCGAACTTATAACGAAAAATTGCGACTCCAAAAATCGTCTCATTTATACGGCGCTTTATGGAGATGGCACGCTGACTACATTTCTATATAATAATTGATACACTAAATAATTCTATATGGCTGATATAAAGTGCTCAACGCGTGTAACAAATTCTAAAGATTCCGTAACGATAATAAGAAACGGGGGGTCACCGAATGTTTAAAGAATATATTAACCTCAGAATGGTACACTTATTTTTCTTGCCTGCTAAAGGCACACTGGGGCACAAAAGTAGCCTACGCGTTGGACCCGATTATCGGGGTTATATATAGTGGATAAAATTTTTGGAATCACATGATTTCCTTCGTCTTTTAATGAGGAAGACGATGGTACCATTTGAAAATTTCAGAATATTCGAAAAGTGTGTCAAAGTTTGAGCCGAAGGGAAAAGAAAATTTTAAATTGATAAAATTGAGTACTTTTACAAAATTCGTAGGGCACGAATGGACCCCAGTGTGCCATTGGAGGGTTAACGCGGTCCTCTAGTTTTTCGGCTGTTTTTTTACGGCTTTTTCAATAATTTTTTACGGGCAAAGCATCGGAATAATCAATCTCATTGTTTTTGCATAATCTTTATTAACATTTAAATAAGCTTTACAAATTTTTTGAAGTCAAAATATATAATAGAATAAACGTTATAGTGGCCGACAGGAAGACATCAAGTAAAAGAGGTGCTTGACGGTGACCAAGATTGCGGCTGTTCTGCTTATCTGAAATCAAAAAACCAAACGGCATTTTAATCTTCATATTTAAGACTAGCGATTGAACTAGAGTGAATTCTAAATTACAAAAATTGACTTTTTTATACACTTGAAAATTACATTCTTTTTTTTACTCATTTTTTCTTAAGTTTTTCGCTCGTACAAAAAAAAATATCGCAGCAATCATGATAATCCTAGTTCAATCACTGGCTTATAACATATTAAAGATGCTGTATAAATTTGAACGAGATCGGTGCAGTAGTTTCTGAAATATCGTGGTCACCGTTTCGAAAAATGGTGTTTCGAGAAAAACGCGTTTGAAAGTATACCTGCTCCGTATACCTGCTCCGTTCCAGGGCCGTAACTTGTGAACCACTTCGAATATCGAAAAATCCTTTGGCACACATTTTCTACACATGTTGTAGATGTGATTTATGAAAAAAAAAATCGATTTTTTCGACACGAGAAACTAGAGGACCGTCTTAATGATCAAATTTGGAAAAATGTGACTAGCAGAAGAATTTTGGTAGCCGCGACTTTTCCGAGAAAATGTAAAAACAGCTAAACTACTATATTTTCGCGAAATTTTTTATTCCATTTTATGGTTAGGTATAATAATTGATTATGACTCGTTTTGATTAAGTGCCACTGTAATTTACCAATTATTCAGAAGGGCCCTGCTTATGCCCCCACAAAATACGGCCCTCCCCGAGAGGAATACCTTAACTAGGAAAAACTAGTTCCATGGAAATGAATAAGCTAAAACTGTTTCCGAATGAGGTCGAAACCGAATGGAACCCAAACAAATCCAAACAACACCAATCACAGTTTACTGTTGGACGTGGCGTTGGAGAATGATTCGCATTGGTTGTTTAGGTTTGTTTGTATTTAGAACGATCATTTAGAAACAGTTTCAACGGGTTACAGCTCGTGACTGGACAAAAAGAGGAGCTTTCGTGATTTTTTTCTTGAGGAACGTGTGCAAGTTATCAAATAAATATTTTTAAATTAAAGAGTTTAGTTTTAAGTATCTTTTACAATATTTGTATTGAAAAATGTTCATAAATGCATACAAATTCCGAAATTAAAAAAAAACGCGTTTGGTTTTCGCACGAAATTATCTAGTACTTGGACGAAGGATTGACTAAAATATTGACTTTTGAAAAAAAAGACGACACTCCAAAACAAAAGCATCGATTTTCGGTGAAAAAGCTTTATTTTCGTTGATAGAAAAAAAACGATGCATCGAAAGAAATAAAAAATTCGTTCAAGCACTGCTTTTTCATGTGTAGCTTGTAAAAATTTGAAAAAAAGCTTGTAAAATTTGAAGTTAATCGGTGCAGGGATTTTTGAGATATCGTGGTCACCGATTTTGAAAATGTCATTCTGAGAAAAACGCTTTCGAAGCTCGCCGGTCCGCGGGATCTACCTATAAACACCCATAACTCCCTCAATGCGAACGGATAGTCTTGAAATTTTCAGAGAATCTTTTTAAAATGTTATATTTTTTAGAATTCGTCGAAAACCCATAAACGATATTTACAAAAATTTCAACTAGGCGCAAACCCTTGACTTATTAATTTCGTTAGAAGTAGTTTTTCGTGATTGAAACAAGCTTCAACGAACGTGAGAATTTATTTATCAGTAAATTCTAGTTTTTACCACGCGCTGAAAATGAAAACGGGGCTTTTACTGTAATATATAAATAAAGGGTGTCTCAAAATGACCTGACATTTTAAATTGTGCGCGATTTTTTTGTGGCGTACATAGCGTACTAATCGTTGACAACTGGCATAAGGAAGTATTGAGGTTTAGTCATGGAGAATTACACGATCGAGCAATGCATAGAAATGGTTATTCGCTGCATTGTTGCAGACGAAGTTTCATAGTCGTGTTATCGCGCGCCGCGGCGATGCGAATTGCCCACCAAGATCGTGCGGTTTGACGCCTTTGGACTTCTTTCTTTGGGGTTTTCTGCAAGGAAAAGTGTATGCCAATGATCCACAGACCATTCCGGAGCTCAAGGAAGCAATTGGACGCACCATTAAGGCGGCATATACATTTATACACGAAAAAAATAAGCAATATTGAGGGATTTTTTAAACTAAGAAATAAATATTCTACAATTATCAAACTTTAGGTATACTTTAATAGTATATTTAAGTATATAAAACAATTTTTTTTTATTAATTCATCATCAAAATGACGGCGCTGTGGCAGTGTTACAGCAAGGTCGCCGCGGGAGTTGCGAATCGGCGTGCAGTCTAGCTTCCCGCAGACTTTTATTTGCAATAAAGTTCAAACATTTTTTCAGTTAGAACATGTCCCAGGTAGGAATTGACGATGAAAAAAGGGCTCGCCAAGCTCTGAAACAAGGCTCACATTTTTTAATTCAGGCTGAGCACCAGCCTGATTTCAGGCCTAGCTGAACCTCTGAATGATAACGCGGTTTCAGGCTCTTGCACACAGGCTTGACCAAAGGCTGGTAGAAAAGCCTGTACTAAGCCTGAAACGACGAAACAACAAGGCTCAAAACGAACCTTAATGAAGCCTTCACGAGCATTTATGACCAGGCTTTTTCCAAACTCTTCCCGAGGCTATATAAGGCCTGTTTTTAGTTTTCTATATTCTACATTGGGGTAAATTTAATAAATTTCTAAAGAATTCATTTGATTTATTATATATATTCATTTTGTTATATTATTTGTTACAAAATATATATAAAAAATATTTTTTAAAACAATACTTTATTTTATTGCGTACTTTTATTTTCGTATACACTTTTTGTGTACCTCATAAATATCGATAAGAGCATATGTTCAAATGTTCTGAGCTGCCTCCTTCGCTTTCGTGCCTTCGTGCCTTCGCACCCGACAAATTTATTGCTAAATTTTTTTTTCATAAAAGTACAGAAAAAATATTATTTTAAACTTATTTTATTTTATCACAACCTGAAACAAGCCTGCATCCAGCCTTGATTTTTCAGCCTCAAAGTTCACCGGCTGAATAAAGCTTGAAATAACCCTGAGTTTAGGCTAAGCAGCCAGTCTTGGTTCCAGGCTGCTCCAAACGATGAAATGAAACCTGGGCCAGGTCTGTCTCACTCAGGCTCGGTGAAACAAGGCTCGCACAAGCTTGTTTCCATCGTCAGCCTTTCAATTTCCTACCTGGGGTATAATTTCTATGTGACGGTAATTGAAATGAAGAAAATGCAAATTTGAGAAAAACACACGCACTTATAAAAAAAATCAACATTTCACGTAACGTTTCTGTAAAATGTTCATTAAAAAAGTAGTTTTTTTTCGTTCATTTTTCAAAAACAATTCTCGTCAAGTAGAAGGTACCAATATTATCAATATTTCTACTAAGTTTCAACTCAATCGGCTCAATAGTTTTTGAGTAATCCTGCACGCCAATTTCGATAATGCAGTTTTGAGAAAAACGCGTTTGAAGTTCACGCCCGCTCCGAAACCGAGCTGTCAGGCACACCGTTGACGGGCTGTAACGTTTGAAGTTTTTCGAATTTCGCTTTGAAACTTTGGGAAAATATTCTACATGTATAGTTCTATCGTTTAAAGAAAAAAAATAAATCGATTTTTTTTTTGCAAATATATAACCCGCCTTAAGGGGTAAGGCCGCAGTAGAATTTTCAAAAATTCGAATTTTCTTTTCCCTAAAACGGTGCTTTATCATCATAAGAATAAGTTACTATTCGATTTATAGAAAGAACATTTTTTTTCACCACTTTGAGCGTATAACGTACGCCCACTTCTGGCACGGCCATATAGTACCTAAAACTTTAAACGCGTTTTTCTTGAAGCATTTTTTTTCCAATCGGCGTGACAAATAACTTTAACAGTTTTCACTCTATTGACTTCAAATTTGATAGTTATGTTCCTAATTGCATTTCGCAGAGAAGTACGTACAGAATTTCTGATTAATCGAAAACTTCATTTTATGAGCAGTTTTATATATTTCTCACTGAAAATTCATTCAAATACCTACAACTCAATTCAAATACCTACAACTTTTGAATAAAACAATATTTTTTTAATTCCGTATGCACTTCTCTAGGTATTCTAATGTATGTAATTAATGTAATTAATTTTTTGAGTGAATCACTTTTTCATACGAAAAAAATTTGTTAAATTCGCACATGATTTCATACCCGTTACTGTGGCTCAACCCTTTAATGAAATTAGTCCGCAATTATGCCAAAATGTTATTGAAAATTTCGTCGAAAGAGGGAGCATTTCGCTTGCAAACAGGGAGGAGGCGGCCATTTATCGGATGTTGTGTTCCCCACATAACCTCCATGTTTGTACCATATATTGAAATAAAAATATTCGTACTTTTCAAATAAATGATGCGTTTTATTAATAAATTAGAATGTCAGTTTATTTTGGGACACCCTATATCTATAGATTTACATATTTATATATATATATATATATATATATAGAGAAAATACGTGTGGTATAGCTGTTCTCTCGACACTTCATACACTTTTTGTGTACGCATGCTATATATATCATATACGGTGGATGCGCAGAAACGCGAGAATAATGGAGAGACTCAGAGGGAGCGAGAGAGAGGAATGTTGCTGCTGGATAGTTGCGATAAGGAAAATTGATTCGAGCTGAGCCGGGCTGGCAGTTGGAACGAGCTTTTTGGTCCCTCCCATCAACCGCAACCACCTATTATACGTACATAGATGTATGTATACATACAAGTATGCATACGCGTGTGTGTGTGTATCACACGCACGTGATATAATAACACTTGCGAATATATATTGGGTTCACAGTTCGATTATTGTCGTGCCTTTAAAAATTATCGACGGATAAGAGAGGAAGGGAAAAAAAGAAAGAGATTTATACAATTACTATTGTTATTGTTATCATTATATTGATATCATTATTGTTATCGTTATATTATTATCATTATTGTTGTTGTTGTTGTTGTTATCGTTATATCATTATTGTTATTATACAATAATAATGCAATCATTATTATTATATAACTACTCATCCCCATCATTTTCAAAAATGCACTAATTTCTCGATCATCTTTCGCTATATTTCTCTGTTTTTCACGAGCGCAGAAACGAGCGGTTTTTCCTACAATCAATTAAAAGAGAGAGTGGAGGGTTAATTTTAAAAAAATGTTTATTATTATTATTACGTGATGATACAATAGTTATTCTTACTCATCGTGGTTATTTTTAAATATGCACTAATTTCTTGATAATTCTCATTCACTCTGATAACACACGTGAAATATAATAACAATTATCGTAAATATCCGTCGCATTCAAATTTTCTTTTTAATTCCATTTTGTCACTACCTCCCTCTATTTTCGCAAACGCAAAAACGATCGCTTTTTTTCCGTGCACTTAATGTAGAGAGAGTGGAGGAATAATATGAAAAAACTTCGTTCGCGACGCGCTACCTCGGGAAGGGAGAGAGAGAGAGAGAGAGAGAGAGAGAGAGAGAGAGAGAGAGTGCGCGAGAGAGCCCCGAATTGCATTCGTCGTCACGATCGGTCTTAATAATACTTGTGGCATATGTGGGAAACCGCTATGCCGACGATCTCACATGTACGGGGAAAAAACGAGAAGGAAAAAAAATGCAACGAGGGGTTCGAGATCCCGATGCGAACTTTATCTAAAATCTTTTACTAATATGCGAGCAAGACATGTGTATGTGCGTCCATATATATATATATATATATATATATATACACACACACGCCGCGATAGCTTATATCGTCATGGGTTCGTCCCATGCAGTGCGATAACGCATGTATATATATGTGTGTATATATATATAGTATCCGAAAATGAATTTTTTTAAAGGCGGACGTAAAAAAATTGTTCGACACCCCGCTCGATTTAGAATTCCAATATTTTAAGAAGTTAGCCTATTGTGACGACCCCAAAATAAGAGGTGTTGGAAAAAAATAATTACGAAGAAATAAATAAGATAATTGAGAAAAACGTTTGGACGTTTATTTTCACGTACATTAAGGGGCTATACCAGTGTGAACGCTGAAAATTTGGGTGATTTTCGGAAACTTTTTGGAAGAAAAATACTCAATTAATCGTTTCGGAAAATTAAGAATATATTTGGCTATATTTGGCCTATATTACATAATTTTTTCTTCGAAAAACATTGAGATCTAAGCGACTTATGCGCTGCCTTCGGAGGCGCCGAAAAAAAAGTTCCTCCACTGCTGACATGATTCCGGCCGATTGAGTAGCTGAAAGCGAAAAAGGAAAAAATGTCGTTAAACTGGAAGGTATTTCCTGTACAATGACGTAGGATTTTCGAAAAATATCAAAATCTAACGAAATGGCGTAGTTATGAAAAAACGTCTGTTTTCTTGCCTATAAAATGGTCGTTTTTTTCAACGCCAAATCGTCAATTTTCATCCAATCAAAAATATCCTACGTCATTGTAAAGTAAATGTATTCAAGGGTACTCAGTTCAAATTTCAAGTCAATCGGATAATTGCTCTTTGAGTTACAATGTCAGCAAATTTGAAAAAACTCATTTCGAGAAAAACGCGTTGAAAGATTTAACTATCGATTTTTGCAAGATAAAATTATAGAGGTACGCCCTTGAAATTTTTACAGGATATTCTTGAAAGTATAAATTGTCGGAAAAGGCAAAAAAATCGATTTTTTGAAAGTGTCACACTGGTATAGCCCCTTAACAAAGTTGTGTGCCGAGTTTCATTTAAAAATATTAATAATTGAAGAAGTTATCTGCTCAATTTCGTGAAGGGCCTTTGAACGTGAGAAGCTCAACGGTGTACTTGATTTTGGCCACTAGGTTCATCTGAAACAACAAAAACGAGTTGTTTTTTTTCTTAAAATAGATAACATTGGGTAAGACTTGACCGACCATTTTTTGTTATCGTGTTTCAATAATCGAATTTTTTTTCTTTGATTTTTCGAGGAAAAACGACATCGTACTGTTAATAACTAATGAAACAAAAATGTTAAGACTATAACCATCGGTCAAGACTCAACTACTATTACACTGAATAAGTGTACCACATTTCAAGTCCATCCGTTCTTTAGATGTCGAGAAAGCGTGGACGTCGTTTGGAAAAACATAGGTTCGAGAAAAACGCGTTTAAAGTTTGACTGGCAGTTCTATCGCTGCAATCATAAGTTTACCTTCAATCTACGATTCCTGCACCAAATGTTGGACCTTCCTCTTCAATGTGAGTTGCCTCAAGCGATGAACGATTTTTTGACATTTTGACAGCAGCCTTACCCCCACTCTAACGATATATATATATATATATATATATATATATATATATATATATATATATATATATATATATATATATATATATATGCGATGAGACAACAACAATTATCAGTAGAATTATCTTCCAATCTTTCAGACTAGGTGAAAACTTTGCCTACAAAAGTTGGGGGTCGGGTTGAAATTCCGAACTTCGCATCATCAGAACGCTCAAAACTTCGAAAGAATAAACCCCGAAAAATTAAAACTTCGAAATAATTTTACACGATAATTCAATAAATCGACGAATTATTTCGAGAATTTTTATTTATTAAGAAGTGATTTTACGTCAATTTTGAAATTTGTCGACAATGTTATACATTCTACATAATTTACAGTCAACCCTTGAGATTTTCGGAGTTTTGGTCTTTCGTGTAAAATTTTTTTGGAGTTTTGATCTTTCGGGGTACTATTCTTTCGGAGTTTCGAGCGCTCTGATCATTCAAATTTCGAAATTTCAACCCGTCCCCGTTTAGATTTTCGGAGTTTTGGTCTTTCGGGTAAAATTCTTTCGGAGTTTTAATCTTTCGGGGTAGTATTCTTTCGGAGTTTCGAGCGCTCTGCATTCAAATTTCGAAATTTCAACCCAGCCCCTAAAGTTCGAAGGGGGTCTTCGAGTGGTCGCTACGAGGTTCATCCAGGTGGAGGCGATTCGGAGATTTCAAGGTCACCTACATTTTTGGGAATTAAAATGGGAACACTTAAATTTTTTTCAGCGTTTCATCAAGGAACTAAAAATAAATTCACACACCAAATTTCAAGATGATCGACCAAGATTTAGTATAAAAAATCGATATATATATATATATATATATATATATATATATATATATATATATATATAATTATGTGTATCCGTGTGTATAAATATATAATATATATGGGGGGCAAGAAAAGCCTCGTCAAACTGTTTTGTAACCCCTATTTCGTTGCTGATACTGCAGGAAGCCACGTGCCGGTGGTATTTATACAAGACCTTCTTGACTCGTAATACGTACGAGGGGCGGGTCGCACCGAGTCGAGGGTGCCTCGACTTACCCCGATTTTTTACCCGTTAAATTTTATTAGTATTTTTCCAACTTGTCGTCGTCGGCTCACAATTTTTATAGCACCTTGGGTGAGGCGATTGAATTCTCTCATTTTTCACGGATATTCACACGATTCGAGCGCTCGTGTTATCGCTGAGGGATGAAAAATTGCTCGGCAGCGTTATTTATTGCGGAACGATTACTTCGGCGGAATGGCTACGGTGGCCGGATTTTTTGCTGCGGCTGTTCGAGCTGCGGCGTTTTTTACGATAACGGGAACAATTGGTTTGCGGGAGTTCGGTGGAAGAGATTTTTCTGTTTTTTTTTCGTTGGTGGAACATTCCGTTTCTTTTTTTTTGTGATTTTCACAGCGGAATACAACAGAAGTATGTACTTTTTTATAGTCAAGATGGCGACTGATCATTTTTTGGTAATTGAAAAAAGGATTTTCTGTATCCATTTCCGGTTTCGTTACGAAAAAAATAACATTTAAATTTAAAAAAAACATGCTATCGATTCGGTTTGCACTGAAAGGCGATAATTTGTCACACTCAGTGATTTACCATTTTTTCGTGATTGAAAAAATGATTTTTTTTGTACATTTCCGGTTTGGCTTTGTGCCTGCTAAAAAAATTTAACTTTTTATTAGAAAAAGAAAAAATATATGCAATATATATATATAGAAACACATATGTATATCGGATTTGTTCGCACTGGAAGTAGCGATTCCGAGGAACGCGCAGTGCCACAATCGCTCACTGATTATTCCAACAACTCGCCTAGCCTGCTCCCACGCAAGAACGAGTAATTAATCATAAATATTTATATCGCTACGTCGTGATGTAAAAGAAAAGTGATGTTTTTTAAATTTTATATCTCGTACGAGGTCATCCTATTGTTGCTGCAACGATAATTTGTGAATACATTATGCACGTTTTAATTTAATTTATCGTCCCTTATTCATATCCTCGATATTTAAGGAGGAAGATGCATTTTGGCGAGGATAAAAATGGCTGATTTTCATTATTTTTTTTTTAATAAAAGATTTCTTCTCCATTTTTTAGATTTAGGGTATGTCTTATTACTACTTTTTATGATATTTTTTATGATTAATCTTAAAAAATCGCGGAGGTATAGCACGGTCTTCGAAACTGCATTTTCGAAACTGGCGTGACGTACGTACACCTCAAAAACGAATTGACCGATTCTGACGAAATTTTGTATAAATCTTTCTAACCTTATTGTCTAAATCATGACTGTAAATGTTTTTGAAAATCAAAGACTAGAGTATTGTTTTATCGGGAAATGTAGTCACTTTTCTTTCGGAAAAATTAATCGTTTTGTTTCGAAGCGTACCATTTAATCGATTTTCAACATTTCTCACTTTTTCTTGGTTCATATTCTGCGTATGAGTGTTAATGAAAGAAAAATCTTTGTTGTTTTTTTTTCACATTAATCCCGCCGATGCTACGTGTCACGCCGTCTGACAACATCCGCCGCAATCCGTTTAGAAGAACGTGCCATACCTCCGATCTACAGTATTTTTTTAATTTGCTGGCTGGCACCGATTCCAAAAATAAGTAATTTGGTATTGTAAATATTTAAATAACAACAATTTCATGTATTTTCATAATAAATTTATTGTATTAGGTATACAATAAATTATTATATATACTACATAATGAATCGGCGTTTCCAGTATTTGTCGTTAAAATACGGTATATGGTGCCCAAAATACAGAAATTCCAAGTTCCTAACTAGTTTAGTTTTTGAGATAGACCTCGTAACAAAAATGGTCTGAAACTGACAGCTTTGACGGCCCCCCATTTCTTTTTTTGTGAAGATAAAAGAGAAAAGCAAATATATTTGTACTCTACTCAATGAGCTTTAGACAATGACACCCCACATGCCAGGGTAAGAAATATTTCTTTTTGCTCCTTTTTTATGCATGGGACCTCCGTGAAAAATAATTTTATTCAATTTCTAATTCAATATTCGGTTTTGGGTCAACATTCTACAATGTCCAAATTTCAGGTCTGTAACTCAGACGGATAGACAGCAGAGTAACAGCAATAGGACTCCGTTTTGCCCTTTGGGTACGGAACCCTAGAAATGGCGCAGAAATCTTCCCTTTAAAAAAAATCATAAAAATCAGCAATGTTTCCCTCGCCAAAAGGGGTTACGTGGGTTTGAAAATGTCAAACAAACCATTTTTTTAAATTTTATTATCTGATGGTACAATATGTGTAGAATATTCTCCCAAAGTTTGAAGGGGTTATATACCGTCAGGAGGCCCAAAAAGATCGATTTTTCAAGAATTTTTCTTGAGAAGATTTTTAAGGCCTTAGGCCACAGCAACGGGTATAAAATCATGTGCGAATTTAACAGTTTTTTCGTATGAAAAAGTGATTCACTCATAAAATTAATCACACATCTATTTAGTATGAATATCAAGCTGTTAGAAAATATATATATATTTTTTTTCGATGTACCAAATGGCTGACTACTCGAAACTTCTCGAAACAGCTTTTTTCCAATTGGCGTGACAAATAACTTCAACAATTTTCACTCGATTTACTTCAAATTTAAAAGTTATATTCCTAATTGCATTTCGCAGAGAAGGACGTACAGAATTTCTGATTAATTGAAAACTTTTCTTTTTATGAGCAGTTTATGAGCAGTTATAACGAAATTTTTCACTAAATATTCATTTCTTAAATTCAAACACCTACAACTTTTCAATGAAACAATATTTTTTAAATTCCTTACGTACTTCTCTAGGTATTCTAATGCAGATTGACGAGAATTTTTGTTTTTTGTTCTAAGTAAAAAATTGTGGATGCCAAATGTCACGCCGCGGAGTGCCTAAAAAAAAGATAACAAAAGAAAATATTAGTAGTCGGACATTTTGTACATCAAAAAAAAAACAATTCTAACAGCTTGATATTCATACAAAATAGATGTGTAATTCATTTTACGAGTGAATCACTTTTTCATACGAAAAAAAATGTTAAATTCGCACATGATTTTATACCCGTTACTGAGGACCAAGGCCTTAAATCTAAATATTAACGTAAAAGTTTGTACACATATTATTGTAACTTTTAACTGTATTTGAACATTTCTGATTTGTCAAAATAATTATTTTGAATCTGATCTCCGGGAGCACCTCTAAAATAAGGCGTCTTGCGGTGAGCACGATATCTCTGGAACGGATCATCTGAAATTTAAAAACCAAAAACATTTCGTTAAAATAATAGATTATCTTGTAATTGATCAAAATAATAAATTTTGACACAAAGGCGGCTTGTCAAAAAAAATCGATTTTTGACGAAAATGTAGGTCTTAAATTGTTTATAAAATGGAAAATGTTTATCGGTGAAAAAAAACCTTCGATTTATTATTAAAAAATATACTTGAAAAGATTGTGTTAAAATTTGAGACTGATCGGTTCAGCCGTTTCCGAGAAATCTTGCTCATCGATTTAAAAAAAAAAGTTTTGAGAAAAACGCGCTTAAAGTTTCAAAAGCAATTTCGAACGATGTGATACGTCATTACGAATGTGCGTGTAACTTCGAGAATATTCGCCGGAGTGACAAGAAATTGCCTGTGTGTGTACTGAAATATATGTACACTGCCAAAAAAATGATTCACTTAAATAGGATCTATTTAAATCAAATAGGTGTTTTCCTTGGCTCACGGCCTACTACGATCTTATTCGTCCAAAGATATTTTTTTATTTGTTTCAGCTATTCTTTTTAAATATTGAATATATTCAAATTGAATAAATAAAGATTCGATTCAACTAAATCTCTATTTGCTTGCAATGTCCACTGTAAATTTAAGTGTACTATATACATAAAATATTTCACAAATCTAAATGAAATACTCAATTGAGAGTTTTACGACAACGATTTTATATCGTAATTCGTCATTCACTGGCCTTTGAGATGATTTCTATAGAAGAAAATATTTCACCTATATGGGAATCGAACCTAGAACCTACCTACTCATAGCTACGCACGCTGTCCCTATGCCACCGAGTGCTTGTATCATATTAGTCGCAGATATGGCTAAAAGACCAAATGAATTTCTATAATTATTTGCTGTATCACATAAACTATGTTAATTAGTGAATATCATTGTGATAATTAGAGAGTTTTATCGAATAACATGTTATATATTTTTGTAACATAACCTAGATATATAGATAATCCCTCTCTCTCCACCCTCTCTACCCCCACACCTCTTTGATATGTGTGTTGCAATGAAGACAGACCATTCAATCAAATAGAAAAATGGTTGACTCTACGAAAATTCTTTTTAATTTACATTTAAAAAAATCAAATAGATCCATTTAGTTTATTCAACTAAATTGTTTTTTGAGCAGATGAAACCGAATCACAGATTTATTGGGATGAAATAAAATATTTAGTTATTGGACTGAACATATTTTGATTTGAATAAAGAAATATATTTAGAATAAATAATTTCAATAATGGAATGCAAATGGAAAAATTTGATTCCACGAAAAATCTAGTTAAATCGAATAAAGAAAAATCAAATAGACCCGATTACTTCATATCAATAGAATTTTTCTGTCAGTGCACAATCAAGACGCGATTTCTCAAGTTCTCGACACTGTTTTCTTGTCTCGCGTAACGCCAAATTTCCCGGCAATTCTCGCTCCGAGAAGTCTCGACCACAAACCCTACATATGAGTCTCAACAAAATCGAAGGCGGACACTAAAGGTGGTACGGTGATGACCATGCTGGTAAACTTAGAGTCTATTTTGCGCCGCAATACCGCCACGTTTTAGATACATGTATATGACCTATTTTTTCGATAAATATTTGTTAAATATTGAATCTCGAGTTTCCTATTATTTTTATAATATGGAAAAAACCTAATAATATACTACTCAACTTCAGTAATACGCCACATCGTCGACGTTTGGCATCGTCGCATTTTCGTCGGCTGTTTTTGTAGCCGATAAACATGGAGAACGCAAATACTACAGAAGTTTTGTTTTTCAAACGAGTAACGGAATTGTACCCGAAGTCCAGTCTCGAGACAAAGACAGATTCTGTCGCACAAACATTAGAAAACCAGAGTAAAAATAAATATATTTATAAACATATATAATCATCATGGATCATATCCAATTGTATACAAAAATTAGCCCGATAGAATTTAATATATTTGTATATAAACGTATACAATTGTATATACTAATATACAGTTATGTACGATAGTATAAGAATATATAGAACATTTTATCGGCCGATAACATTTTCTATATATTCATATACTATCGTACATAACTGTATATTAGTATATACAATTGTATACGTTTATATACAAATATATTAAATTCTATCGGGCCAATTTTTGTATACAATTGTATATGATCAATTAATATACAATTATATTTGTTTATATATATTCATTTTTACTCGGGTTTATATTTTATAATTCAACGTTTCAATGTAAAATACGTTGATATGTTTTGTCATGTAGAAAAAAAGCTATTGTGACACATATTATACCAGTCGAAGAAAGCGATGACGTTTTGTCAGTAAAATATCAAGAAAAAACTAATATTAATCAACTGATCAGAATTGGAAATTATCTCTGTAAGAAACCCAATAATTGTAATCAAATTTGGTAAATATATTGCATCAATACATAATTTGTTAACTTTTAATAAACAATTAATTAACAAACAATCTTTTGATTTACCTGCTTCCGTACGCGAATAAAACAAAAGAAAACTTTCTCTATATTAAATCATATATTAAGCCATATAAAGGTATATGCAATTATATGTATTCCAAAAGAAAATAAAAGTACTCATATACAGTCATATACAATTGTATATACCGTAAATAAAATGTTCACGTGTATATATAATTATATAAACTCCCTATAAAAATAGTATCTCCATATATCATTATATACAGAACTATGTATAATTTTATCAAATCAAATTTGATGGAAGTACATTTATATCGGATTATATATACGAATGTATAGAGTTATATACAATTATATATAAACCTACATATAAATATATATGATTGTATGTCATTTTCATATAATTGTATCTAAGTATATACAATCATTTTTACTCGGGAATGGAAAAACAATATTGCGATTGCAAAAAGCGTCGCGTTGAGGTTAACCTCAATGCGACTCCACCGACGTTTCCAATCGACGAACGGCATATCGTGGAAATAGGTAGATTGGCTGAGGATATGTGGTGCAATGATTGTGACCTGCCAGTCTCCTTTCGTGATCTCATGGAAGTCTCAGCACGGTCCAGCGAGTATCGTTTTTGTGAGATGCGTAAAGTATTTCCACGTTAACAGTAAAGCAGCAAACAGTAAGCATTCTCCACAATGCGTATAATTAATGTGATTACATAGTGTTTAGACCTCGACATTAAAAATATTAATTAACGCATCCAAAATTGCACAGTGGTATAAGGTTCTTGTCGCTACAACACTGTTCACTGGAGGCCCTCTCCGCAGGATTTAATTCTTCGACACAGGCATTTGAATCTCTCCGCAGAACTCGATTCTTCGACGCAGCCATTCGGCCCTCTCCGCTCGATTTAATTCTTCGACGCATTACTTTTCGAAAGGCCGATTCAAATTTGCGCGGGTATCCAGCGTTGCCACATCTCGAGCAAGATGGCTGCTGTTACGTCACGAGAAGTCTAACTCTCCGAATACTTCGGGTTTTCTCAACTTTATTTCTGAACTTATTGCTTATTATTGCGGTGAGTTTTCCAATTCAAGCTGCCTTATTGATCACAAAGATTCAACGAACGCAACCGTAAGTTTTTTTTACGTGTATCTTGGCTCCAAGTAGCATTAAAAAATCGGTATTTGAGAGGACAGGCGCATTTCGTCGTCTACTTGTGATAAACTCACCAACTTTAATAATTAATATCTCGGAAACTGGATGGTAAATCCCGTGGAAACTCCGTATACGCATGGACGAAAGTCTCGACAATGCTATAAAAAAAATTCGGACTTTTATCTTGGAGTTGCTCCAATCAACGAACCTCCTTAGGTGATGTTCCTTGTGAGTATAATAAACCGGAAACGTGTACGATTGGACGCGGGCCTAACTTCGCTTGGCTCGAAATTCGATGGTTTTACTGTCACGCTGTTATCGCTGCACGATCCAATCCGTCCGATTTTTCAACAATACAATGAAGCGTAGCCTTGTGTATATACGGCGCGTGAGTTGCCGAAATCGCCTCGACTTATGGTGCATTTTTTCCTCATTGTTTTCCGCACTTGTAGCATGATTTACTTTTTTTTTCATGCGTTAGCAAACCGGCGGAATTTAACAGTGCTTTGTATTACATTTATCAGCACTTCTACTTCTGACAATTAGCTGACGTGTTTTTTGTATAATTGAGTACCACCTGATTTGTCCAGCCGCACAGTCGCGCGCGATACACAACAGCGCAACGTCGACGATCCGTTAATAAGCCACGAGCCTAAAAATGCCGCGTATGCAACGAAGATCGTTGACATTGTTAATCGGCTGTGCAATAGTTTTTTGGTTGTTTCTAATCGTCGGATATCCGAATTACTGGTATGATCGTCGGCTCGACTCTTTCTGGCATTCTGATGGAGTTTACGCAACTGACGAGCCGAACAATTTTTACACGATGCCGTGGCGCACGGATACGAGGCATTTTTCGATATTGGGAAAATGGCTACGCGCCCCAGAGGGCACGAAGCCACCGTCATCCAACAAGGCCCCACCTCCGGGACAACGATACAAGATTCTCATATGGAAACACGGACATCTTCTCCATCAACGCCACGTCCGACACTATGATACCAATAGCAGGTAAACTTAGCTTTTGTGATCTGTATTAACGGATAAGATATTATTGTGCTCTGATAAAAATGCTGTCGTGAAGGAATTTCAATGATTTTTACTTTCCAATCTTTGGATATTGCATACGTTAAAGTTTGCATTTGATTTTGTTTTCCATTTACCAACTTTCCTTCGGCGGATTTGAGCTACGAAAATCACGCTGATATTTTTAAAAATTCTCATTTACCGATCTCCAATGTAAATCTACCAAATATGACTGGATAATAATAAAGTAAATTATTTAAAAGTATTTTCGTTGCATTCCAACGATGCAAACTTCAAACTCGTGGATATGGCAAGTTTCAGCGTTTCTTACGAGCGAGCAATAATGTTAGAACAAAAGTAAGCTCCACGATAATCGAAAATGAATTAAGGCGTTACCCCCACTTGTAGCGCAAAAAAGGCCTTTTTCATGAATTTTTTAAAAGAAAACTACAAAACTTTTTTAATCGATCGATATACCATCTTAAAGAACACATCTTGAAGAACTTTCAGTAATTTTTTTATTGAAAAATATTACATTGTTTGGGTTAAACAAGTTAAAAAAGTAGCAACAATAATAATGGAACTTTTTTTAATAACGCTAATAATGATTACAAAGAGTCGTTATATGAATAGTTTGAAAAAATTTCAATAAACTTTTCAAACATTTTGATTATATTCACAGGGTGTCCTTTTATGAATGGATCATTTCCTACTATATGCTGGAATTTCAGTTTAGTAAAAGACCCACAGTTTTCGAGATTTTGGGCTTTATGTTATTTAAGGCGTTACCCCCGCTTGTGGCGCAAAAAAGGCCTTTTTCATGAATTTTTTAAAAGAAAACTACAAGACTTTTTTAATCGATCGATATACCATCTTAAAGAACACATCTTGAAGAACTTTCAGTAATTTTTTTATTGTAAAATATTACATTGTTTAGTGGCAAATGGCGGTCAATGAAATAATGTTTTTATATACACGGTTTGCGGTGACCAACATTGCGGCGAAGTGGATCATCTGAAAAAAAAAATGCGGATGGATCTAGTCAAATATAAGTATAAACTAGTCTTTAATCGAAGGATTTTTAAAAATATTAATTTTTCATAAAATGGCGGACAGTCAAAGTTAATGGTTCGATTTTAACGAAAAAAAACGGCCGTTTTTTGGCTATAAAACGGCCATTTTTTTTCGAAAAAAAAAATCGAACGATTAAAGACTACATTTTTATGTATTAAATAAGTCTGCAAAATTTCAAGAAGATCGGTTCATTAGTGTTCGAGTAATCTTAGTCACCGACTTCAGAAATGCTATTTTGAGAAAAACGCGTTTAAAGTTTCAATTTCAGTTTACACGAAGAAAATATTTTTTTTGTAAACTTACATAGAGTCATCTATTCCGCTTTTTATTGCACTTCAAAAAAATGCAATAAAAAAATCGATTTTTTCAAAATCGCAAGTGGGGGTAACCCCTTAAGCTTATGTCAGTTTAATCATGGGAATTCGCGCTGGTATTGACGATCAATACGATTGATTGTGTGGCAGCGGTACGTACTCACCGTGGCTTGGATGTTCGGTTGATGACTGCGAACTATCTTATCGCGACGAGGATCTCGCCATCGCTGATGCGGTAGTCTTCCATTTGTTCGCGACGAAGGGAAGAGGGGAGTTACCCGCGGTCAAGGGAAAAGCCGGACAGATATGGATATTCCTCAAGGACGAAGCGCCGTTGACCATTTTTGCATATGCCGCCGAAAATCGCAATATTTCCCAGTACGATAATACATTCGATTGGTCAATGACGTACAGGGAGGGCAGCGATGTACCGGTAGCTTATGGGAGAACGATCGCGAGGAGGCGACACGTCATCACCGAGAAGGAGGACCGGCATCGACGCCGTAAGCTCAAGACGAACATGGTTGCCATATTGGGCAGCCATTGCTTCTCGAGTAACAACGAACGTTGGAAATACGCCAAAAAGCTGAAGGCTCTGCTGAAAGACCGAATGGACGTTTACGGCGCGTGTTTGGGGGGCAACCGGACCGCCTGTCCCGGTCATTTTCGTCGCGATTGTCCAATCCTCGTGCAGTACAAGTTCTACTTGGCCTTCGAGAACTCCAATTGTCGGGAGTACATGACGGAGAAGCTGTTTTGGAACGCTTACGGGAAGGAATCGGTGCCGATAATAATGGGCGCGCCGCGAACCGATTGCCAACGATTGCTTCCGCCTCATTCCTACATTCACGTAGATGATTTCGCCTCACCGGAGTCTCTCGTCGTGTATCTTCGTTATCTCGACGAACATGATGATGCCTACGACAAGTATCACGAGTGGCGCTCCAGCTACATGGTGGTGAACGAACACGGCTACTTTGGCTCGAGATCGATACACTATTGCCGGGTCTGCGAGGCTCTACACTACAATACTCGACCACCACCGATCCCGAAATATCGCCGATTGGGCGATTTTTTGAATTCCGATAGAGAATGTTATCCGTATAAATTGTAAATAACCTCTTCTTTTCTGTCTCAACTAGGGTTGAGTCACCTCATTTTGGCATCCCACCAGTTATTGACACTTCTCTCAAAGTGCCAATAATTGGGCTCTTAAAGACCCAATAATTAGGACTCATGTGCCAATAATTGGGCACCTTACCCTATATTATGCCCAGCCCGTAAGCGCGACCAGCCCTAAGCCGACCGTATGTATCCGATCAGTCATTTTTTTTAAAGAAAGGTCAAACTTTCGGAACTTAGAATCCCAATCACAGGGAAATTCCAGAACTGATGAAAAAAATCCGGTTGCGCTGACGTGGTTTCGAACCCGGAACCTTTGCACTAGAATCCCGAGACCGTGTCCACTAAGCCACAGCTTACCTCGAGTAAACGAAGCATAATACATCACCACATGTGGGATCAAGTATTTCTTCACTTCAATCTTTAGTTTACACTCTTCCGCAGATGAAAAAATACGCGTCAATAGTATTCAAAGCTTTATCACATATGAGGAGCTGGCCAACAGAACCGGACTTGTCCATGAATCACTTTTTTACAGGAGAGGTCAAAAACCACTATAACCAAATAGAGATGAGTTAGAATTTTTAAGCTTTGATTTATGAATCAAATCAATATCTATCAAAATGTAAGTCTGGACCTGGCTTTAGTTTAATAAAAACACCAACTACCATGTGTTTATTTTTATTTTGGACAAGTCAGGTTTTAAATGAGAATGGAGGACAACTCCGCTTTTGAATGAAAATCTTATGGACATATCCGGATATGAAATAAAAGAGATTCTTTGAATTCAATATAAATTTGTTTTTTATTGTCAATTTTATTGTCCTGCACAAACTCTTCCATGTCAGGCTCACAACAATCGCATTCAATGTCTTCATCGTCATTACTGTGGTCATCCGGTAGTAACTTTTCATCCAGCCAGCCATGGACAAGTTCGTTTCTGCGTGAAAAAACAGTTTTTAACAAATTTTAATTGTTAAAAACTCGTTGAAGTTTTTTACCTCCCCTCGGAATTGAACCCATGTCTTCTAATTCTAGAGCTGAGCACGCTACTTATTTAGCGATTCCAACACTGTGTATACCTTCTTTTTTTCTTCTTTGCATATTTTTATCATTCTAATTCTATTCTAAAGGATGTCAATAATTTTAGTCATGGGGTTGAAGATTGCATCGTTGCAATGCAACAATAATTTTTTTTACCGGATTTTTTCTGCCTGTTTAGGCTGTCTACATAACTCACACGTTTTTACACATTCTCATTAGAGTGTTACGACCGGAATTTGCAAAAAAGGCTTCTGATGATGATTTTGTAAAAAAAATGTTAAGTTCTGGCAATAAAATTTCATTTTATTAATCTAATTGATTACTTTTGATGATAATGAAAATGAGCGAATGAAAAGTAAAAAAAGCGTTGCATTCCCACGATGCAAAATTCAAATTTATTTTCCTTCGTTCTTTGTATCTTGATTTGATGATGACGGCGTCCGTATGGACGCCATATTACTTTTATTAGAATCTTGCCGAAATTATGCACCCTTCGATTTTGTTGAAATTTGGATACGTTATAAAGCACCGAAAAGTAAGCGATACGTATTTTTCTTATCGGCGGAGAAACGGTTTTAAGGGCTAAAACGCACCCTCAAAAATGGGGATGTTTTCCGACCGCGATGAGGTGTCATTTCGTCTTAATTTAAATTTAAAAAATCAAATAGATCCATTCAGTGGATACAACTAAATAGTTTTTTGAGCAGATGGAACCGAATCACAGTTTTATTAGGATTAAATAAAATTTTTAGTTATTGGACGATATTGAATATATTTTGATTTGAATAAATAAATATATTTAGAGTAAATAATTTCAATAATGGAATGCAATAGGAAAAATTTGATTCCACGAAAAATCTAGTTGCTTCAAATAAACAAAAATCAAATAGACGCGATTAGTTCATATCAATAGAATTTTTCTGTCAGTGTACATTACGATTTTTTTAATCGATTTTTCGAAAATTTAAACGGTATATGACCCCTTAAGTCAATCGGAGTAAAAGTCTAGGAGACAGAGAGCCTTTGGGAATTTCTCCCGTTGGGAAAGACCAGCCGGGAGCGACGCAGGTATGTCGCATTTTTCTCACAACACTATTTTTGAAGTCGGTGGACACGATTTCGCAAAAACGAATGCACCGAACTCGAAATTTTGCACACTTCTTCAAAATAGCGTTGACTAGTGATTGAACAGAGGTTTTTTTTCGATTACAACTGATTTTACAAGACTATACGTAGTGTAAATTGTACCAAAAACTGAACTATCATGCATACAACTCGGCCAAAAATTCAATTTTTTGCAATCCTTCGTTAAATCACGAGCTATACTTATATACTAGCAGAACAAATTTGATTTTTTAATTTCAGATAAAGCTGTCATGAGTTATCCTGACCACCACGAGGACACTTTGTTTTAGAGGTCTCCGGAAACCAGGTCCCAGCTGAATTCCCCAAATTTTTGGATGACATTTTTTTTAAATCTCGTTGAAATGTTGCTCTGTTATGAGCTTAACATTTCAATGTAATAATTTATATATTATATTTTTGTTTAGATAGAAAAAAATATGCTTTTTTGGCGTCGAAACCCACGTAACTCCTTGGCCGGCTATACCAGTGTGACACTATCAAAAAATCGGGTTTTTCTGCCTTTTTCGACAGTTTATACTTTCAAGAATATCCTGTAAAAATTGCAAGGCCGTATCTCGAATACTCCCCGAATGGCAGCCTTCCAAAGAGCAACCGCTCGTAGGTATGTAATCGATAGTTAAATCTTTAACGGGGTCCTCTAGTTTCTCGGCTGTTTTTTTCGGCTTTTTCAATAATTTTTTACGGGCAAAGCATCGAAATAATCAATCTCATTGTTTTTGCATAATCTTTATTAACATTTAAATAAGCTTTACAAATTTTTTGAAGTCAAAATATATAATAGAATAAACGTTATAGTGGCCGACAGGAAGACATCAAGTAAAAGAGGTGCTTGACGGTGACCAAGATTGCGGCTGTTCTGCTTATCTGAAATCAAAAAACCAAACGGCATTTTAATCTTCATATTTAAGACTAGCGATTGAACTAGAGTGAATTCTAAATTACAAAAATTGACTTTTATACACTTTTGAAAATTACATTCTATTTTTTACTCATTTTTTCTTAAGTTTTTCGCTCGTACAAAAAAAACTATCGAAGCAATCATGATAATCCTAGTTCAATCGCTGGCTTATAACATATTAAATATGCTGTATAAATTTGAACAAGATCGGTGCAGTAGTTTCTGAAATATCGTGGTCGCCGTTTCGAAAAATGGTGTTTCGAGAAAAACGCGTTTGAAAGTTCGCGCATGTGATTTATACTTGTGAACGACTTCGAATATCGAAAAATCCTTTGGCACACATTTTCTACACATGTTGTAGATGTGATTTATGAAGAAAAAAAATCGATTTTTTCGACCCGAGAAACTAGAGGACCCCGTTAAGCACGTTTTTCTCGAAATGAGATTTTTCAAATTTGCTGACATTGTAACTCAAAGAGCAATTATCCGATTGACTTGAAATTTGAACTGAGTACTCTTGAATATATTTACTCTACAATGACGTAGGATATTTTTCATTGGATGACAATTGACGATTTGGCGTTGAAAAAAACAAGCATTTTATAGCCAAGAAAACCGACTTTTTTCATAACTACGCCATTTTGTTAGATTTTGATATTTTTCGAAAATCCTACGTCATTGTACAGGAAATACCTTCCAGTTTAACGATATTTTTTTCCTTTTTCGGTTTCAGCTACTCAATCGGCCGAAATCATGTCAGCAGTGGAGGAACTTTTTTTGGCGCCTCCGAAGGCAGCGGATAAGTCACTTGGATCTCAATATTTTTCTATGAAAAAATTATGTAAGATAGGTCAAATATAGCCAAATATATTCTTTATTTTCCGAAACATTTAATTGAGTACTTTTCTGCCAAAAAATCCCGAAAATCACCCAAATTTTCAGCGTTCACACTGGCATAACCCCTTAAGGTATCGCCCCCTTAAATACCGAACTTTTTTTTTCACGTGCCAAAGTTCCTTCGCCTGCCGTATTGCCCCACATGTGCAGCCTGACTATTTCCGCGGGACCACAGCCACAATTTTTCAACTCTGCTCCGAAAAAAGGAGAGCCAATTTTCCAAACGTTCGAGCCACTATCGCCGCACCGACGGTGGCGTCAAAAAAAAAGGTCGAGCTCTCACGCGGATTAGCTGGTAATTGCGCTCGAATGAATATCAACTATGAGGATCCACACGGGCGGGGATGATACTCGGCGGGTCGCTTAAGTCAGATCGAAAGTGTCACCGAACGCGATGGCGATACGAAAAGTCACGTGACACTACGCACGTACGACTACGCTCGCTATCATTGCGCCAATGTTGATAAAATAACGAAAAAAAGAAGAGAAAAAAAATTATCCCGTATTAGGGGTGTGTACGCGTGGCCACTTGACAGCGGGGTGGCCACTCGTGATCCGATTTTCCACCCTAACGCGTCCCCCTCACCGCGCAACTTCGATGATCCTTTTTTTCTCTCGCGTTATTCAATTCTCTCCCCATTGTCGGTCGACGCTAGGGATGTTTGTCCTAATTCGAATTTTATCACCGCTCGGATAATTCAGCGCTATTACGATCCACTGAGCCCAAAATTAATCCGTCTCTCTCCTTCCCTCTCTGTTTTTGGGAATCTTCGGGATGCTACTTTTTCTTTTATTTATAAAACATTACCGATCTGCACATTTTTCAGTTTTTTTTTCTGTCGAAAAACGAATAGAAAAAAATGCAATAAACAAAAATGTAGAACATTTTCTTTATTTGTTCTATTATAGTACATTTATTAATAAAAAAAGAAAGACAAAATGTACAAAACGAAAATTCTTCGAGTTTACGTGTCATCCGTTTCGTGCATTCTGTTTATTTGAATTAATTAAATATTAATATTGTAGATAAATGTTATGTATTTTATTCACACAACAATAATAATGATTAAGGGGTTAGTCTATTGTGAAAATGACGAACACTCCGTTCGTCTTTCTATCAATGCACGGATAATTCTGCACTATTACGATCCACTGATGCTGCCTCTTCCTTTATCTATGAAAATTTTCAAATTGCACATTTTTCTGTTTTTTATTCTGTAGAAAAAAGAATAGAAGAAAAATGTGCAAAAAACTAATAAATATAGAATATTTTCTTCATTTTTTCTATTGTATTATATTTTATAATAAAAAAAAAAATGGAAAATGTATAAAACGAAAATTGTACATGGAGTTTACGTGTCAATATTTGACACGTAAATATTTCGGATGACGTTGCGAAATTCTGTTTGTTCGAATGAATTTAATATTGATATTCTAGATGAATGTTATGTATTTTATTCATATAACAGTGATAATAATTAAGGTGTTATCGTATTATGAAAATGACGAACACTCCGTTATTTTTTTTTATCACCAGTCGTATAATTGTGCGCTATTGCGATCCACTGAACCAAAAAGTAATCTGTCTACCTCCTTCCCTATCGCTGCGTTTGTGCTTCGGGATGGTGCTTTTGCCTCTATCTGTAAAACATCCTCGAACTGCACGTTTCCCTGTTTTTTCCCGAAGAAAAAAGAATAGAGGATAAATGTACGAAAAACGAATAAATGTAGAATATTTTCTTTATTTTTTCTATTATGTTATATTTTTTAATAAAAAAGAAAGAAACAATGTAGAAAACTTAAATTCTTCATTGAGTTTACGTGTCAATATTTGGCACGGCAATATTTCAAATGACGCTTCGTACCTTCTTTTTATCTGAATAAATAAAACATTATTGTTTTAGATCGACGTTACGTATTTTATTTCTATAATAATAACAATTCATATTCTAGAGCCTATAAGGGCAAGTATAACGACACTAAATAAATATCATAATATACATTCATCTAACATCCATACACCAATTTCCGCAGGAACGGGTTTCTCGATTCTCCAGACCCGAGTTGCAGACCGGAAGTTACGAAAGTCATCAAGTCGACGAAAATGGAGGCTGTAATGAAAAGAAACGGAAGATCCAAAGGAGGAGAGGCTCATTGTTTGCACGTGATCCAGTAAAAGAGACGAAAACCCAGCACTTTTTAGCGTAGAGTATGCATTTTTTACTAAAGGTAGATGGTTGCATACTGACAGTAGCCCAAATAAAATGTTGCCCCTCAACTCGCCTCAACCCTAAGAAATAGGGGTTGAAAATTTAAGGGATGTTTCTGCGCTGTTGGGCCAATAAATGTTCGATGTTTCACCAATTTTTTATGCGAAAAGTATTAAATATAGAATGTTGATATTTGGTATGTTGACTAACCGGTCTTTATTGAACATCAAAATATTTTTCAAAGTTTGATAAAACATGGTGGCGGGAGTGGGAGGACCCATGTATGTCGGTGCGCGGGCGATGACATTCTTCGCTTCCCGAAGTGCTAAGCCCCGAACAGGTGATCTGAAGCAAAAAAATCAAACATGTTTTTACTTTGTTCAATATTGTGTGTAAGTTGAACTAGAATTATCCAAAAATATCTAAAAGTTTTTATTTAATGAACAAAAAACTGCGAACATTTTTGAAAAAAAAAACAAACTTCATTCCGATCGCTCACTATATTTTTATTTTTCAATTTTTCTTCTTGATTCTAGTTCAACTTATACACAATATTGTACAAAGTAAAAATATGTTCGATTTTTTTGCTTCAGATCACCTGTCCGGAACTTAGGACTTCCGCTAGCGAAGAATGTCATGGCCCGCGCACCGACATACGTGGCTCCTCCCACTCTCAGCACCATGTTTTGTCAAACTTTAAAAAATATTTTCATGTTCAATAAAGACCGCTTAGTCAACATACCAAATATCACAATTCTATATTTAATACTTTTCGCATTAAAAATTGGTGAAAAATCGAACATCTTTTGGCCCAACAAGGCAGAAACTTCCCTTAAAAATCCCCGTATCTCAATAAATAATAGCCCGATCAAAAAATCTTTCAAACAAAAGTTGTTTGGCATAATTGAATTCGTATAAAGTTATTCGACGTCCAACGCCCTATCTTTGAAAATAGCGGCACAAAAGCGATTCGAAAATTCCTCGTCTGTCCTCGTTCGGCTCAGTGGTGTTCTCGTGTTTTTGTGCCGCTATTTTCAAAGATACAGGATTGGTCACCAGAAAACTTTATACGTATTTTGTTATTCCAAACAACTTTTGTTCGAAACATTTTTCGATCGGGCTATTAATTATCGAGATACGGCGATTTTTAAGTTTTCAACCCCTGTTTTTTAGGGTTGGGGTGAGTTGAGAGGCCAACGTTTTATTGGGGTTACTTTCAGTATGCAACCATTTACCGTCAGTCAAAAATTCATATTCTACGTTAAAAAGTGCTGGGTTTTCGTGTCTTGCTGGACTAATTCCCGATGGGGAAGCGAGAGAGTGGCGGGGAGGGAGAGTCTCCATAGTAGCGGTGGTCCAGAGAGGATGGGAGAGACGCAAGCTCCACCCACGAGATATCTCGCAGTTCAGCTCCGCCTGTTGGGCAAAATTCGTTCGTCTGGGGCTCCGGCCTGGGCTTGCCGCCCGTCCGGGTCCGCATTCGGTCTCAACGCACTCGATCGCTATCGTGGCCCGCAAACGTACCTCCGGCAACTGCCGGCTCCTCGCCGACGATTTTGTGACTCGGAGCCTCCGGAATAACCCAAAGGGTCCGGAGTCCCGTGGAAGCTCCGATGAAAGGACACTCAATGGAAAGCTCGTGATTTGTACATTTATAAATAAGCTCGAAAAGTGAGCTTACAAGGGACTTCCGGTTTGAGGTGATAAGAGGTCCAGGAATGTCACGGACAGCCTGGCGACCTCGATCGCGACAACTATAGACCCAGGCGTGGGCACAATCCGCCAGATAGGCTCGTTTCCTCTCGCGATATAATTCTCGATCTTGGCTCTTCGCGCGCGTTTTTTTTGCTCATTTTTTCGTTCAACGCTGCGGCGATGCTCACGAGCCCGTTGATGATCGGCTGGAGCCTGAAATAATGAGCCAGGATCGTCGTGTAATCGGGAACGTCATGCCTCCAATCGCCGTGACTCCGACGTCCGAAATGACAACCGGCGACGATCGACGCTCGCCTGCCGAGTCCCTCGTCTCCGATGGACCTGCCGACCTCGGCGACGATCCCGGTGACTCGCCCGAGACGAATCGCGACACCGAGGAAGACGCTGCTATTTTCTCCGATGAGTTTTACTCACACGACACCGACGACGAGAGCGCCGAACGCGGCTGCGACGACGACAACGCATCCTCGGCATTCTACGCGAGAAACGGCACACAGAGAAACTCCGGACGGAACGACTCTGCTTCCAATATGGTACTTGACGGAAGATTCGGTGATGAATGTCGCGGAGGAGGTACTCGTATGCGCGTCGAGTTTCGTACACGTGGCGAGGGCGAGTGTGTGACCCGAAAAGTGACGTTGGCTTGGTTGGGCTTGGTTGGAATGCACTTGGCTACTTTGACGGTGGTACACTGAACGAAAAAAATTCGTTCATCCATCCAAAATTCAGTTGGTTTAACAAAACGCATCTTTAAATACGTTCAACTTGATTTTTGATCGGCATAACAAAACAGTATTGTTGGTGGTGAAATAGTATAGTGGTGTGAACTGTAGCTTATTTAGCATGTCTGAGCAACTGTTGAAACAACAAAATTTCGAGACAACAAAATGCATTTTGCACAGTCAATGATTCTTTTTTTTTCAGTGTAGAAAATTAATTGGATTTAGTGAAAATTTACAATTTTTCAAAAAAGCTTACTATTTTTTCGGGACAATTTATCATTTTTTCTGTAAAGGTTACCATTTTTTCTGAAATAGTTAAAAAATTTTCGAACAGTTTACAGTTTTTTCTGAAAACTTTACAATTCTTTCTGAAAAGTTTGCAAAAAGAGTTAATTTGTATAATTTATATATATTAATTTATATAATTATAATAATTTATTGAAATGTTTATATATTTATATAAAATTTAATTAATAAAAGTTAATTTATATAATTTATAATAATTTATTGAAATTTTATCGATAAAAAATAGCGCAATATTAGCGATACTTACGAAAGCATATTTGTTGGGGCCGGGTTGAAATTCCGAATTTTGAATGATCAGAACGCTCAAAACACTAAAAGAATACCACCTCAAAAGATCAAAACTCCGAAAGACCAAAACTCCGAAAATGTTAACGGGGCGGGGTTGAAATTCCGAACTTTGAATTATCAGAACGCTCAAAACTCCGAAAAAATACGACCCCGAAAGATCAAAACTCCGAAAGAATTTTACAGGAAAGACCGAAACTCCGAAAATCTGAACACTGTCAAAATAATTCGACTGTGGAAGTTTTAAGAGTTTCAAAATTTTCAATAAATCGACGAATTAATTCAAGAATTTTTTCATTAAGACCTGATTTTACCTCAATTTTGAAATTTGTCTAGACAATGTTATACGATCTGCATCATTTACAGTCAACTGTGTAGACATTCGCTGGCATGATCTTGACGAACCTTGTAATTTCGGAACATTAAAATTAGGAACTTTAAACCGTCGGCGCATTCAATGTTCGGAATTTCAAGCCGGTCCCCATGTCAAGATCATGCCAGCGAAAGTCTACACAGATGACTGTAAATCATGTGGAACGTTTAACGTTGTCTAGCAAATTTCAAAATTGACGTAAAATCACTTCTTAATAAATATAAATTCTTGTAACAATTCGTCGATTTATTGAAAATTTTGAAACTTTTATAAATTCCACAGCCGAATTATTTTGACGGTGTTCAGATTTTCGGAGTTTTGGTCTTTCGTTAAAAATTCTTTCGGAGTTTTGATCTTTCGGGGTAGTATTCTTTCGGAGTTTTGAGCGTTCTGATAATTCAAAGTTCGGAATTTCAACCCGGCCCCATCTTGAATTTTGGAACATTAAAACTCAAAATTTTAAACCGTCGGAGTATTCAAACTTCGGAATTTTAACCCGGCCGCTCTGTGTCCTGGAGAAAAATTGAACCTGGAGATAAATTGAAACTGAAGATAAATTGAACCTGGAGAAAAATTTAACCTCGGGAAAAAAATTGATCCCGGAGAAAAATTCCGGAAGTTTTCTTGCCGTGAAAATAAAATGCCGGAGTAGCACACATTTTTGTAAAATATTTATTTGTGAAGAAATTACGAACAATCGCATTTTTTTGAAGACATCTCTTTATTGAAATATCAATGGGGAAAAGATTTCTCAATATATCGCGAAAAATGTTGGTACTTGTCTAGTGTACTGTATCTACATTCACAAACGCTTTGACCTTTTTATGCCGGTTGGACCCAAAAATTTGGAAAAGTTCCACCGCGAGAAAAGAATCACTAAAAAATTCTTGTACTCTTCTTATGAATATATTTTGAGGAACTAATTGTGAGTTTCCAAAAAAGATAGATGCATTTTTGAAAATCAATTTATCAATCAAATTAATTTAAAACAAAAAATGTATAAATCACATTAATTAAAAATCAAAT
Source organism: Ophion slaviceki (assembly GCA_944452715.1). Lineage (NCBI taxonomy): Eukaryota > Metazoa > Arthropoda > Insecta > Hymenoptera > Ichneumonidae > Ophion > Ophion slaviceki. The sequence goes on along the minus strand of OX101789.1, from coordinate 44,113,139 downwards.
CAAATATAAATAATTGGGAGAATTTGTTTGTGTTAGTGTCAACGCGTCAACTTAATGAATGTTCGACCAACTTCTGAGCCCCACCAAAATTGGTATAAACCCAAGTAGTGGTTTTCTCAAAATTCATTCCCCCGAAAATTGTCACCCATCCCACTATCCCACCATAATCGGCCTTCTTCTCGTCATCCCGTCGCTGACGAACCAAGATGTTGAACACTTTTTTTAAGCCTCGTTCATCGCGTTCTCGCGTTCATTTCCCCAAATTTCCAGAAATTTAAGAAAAAACGTTCAAACGGCCGCCATCTTGAAAGTAGTATACAATGAGGAGACGAAGTAGAGCGTGAAAGGACCCTGACTCATCGTTTCAAATGTCGTTTCTTTTATTCCCAGCTGGATCGAGTATCGTCGTCGACGAGCGATCGCTCGGACTCCTCGGCTTCCGGTTTGCAGCGCAATCAAACGGGTTGCAATCTCGGTGTGAGGAAACTCTTCACGAATAGCCGGGAGCGATGGAGGCAGCAGAACGTGAGCGGGGCCTTCGCCGAGCTGAGGAAGCTCGTGCCGACTCACCCGCCGGACAAGAAGTTGTCGAAAAACGAGATACTCCGTATAGCGATTAGGTAAGTCGATGGGTCTTGAAGAACCATTGCGAATCCATCATCATCTCCATCAAATGTGATGGAGATGATGATGCCAAGTCAAGGTCATGGCAAATGAAGAACCATTGTGAATTCATCATCATCGTCGTCATCACCTCCATCAAATGTGATGACAATGATAATGCCATTTACTTTCCAAGTCAAGGTCATGGCAAATAAATGACGAGTCGATGGGTTTCGAAGAACCATTGCGAATTCACCATCATCATCATCATCTCCATCAAATGTGATGGAAATGATGATGCGAAGCATTTGCCAAGTCAAGGTCATGGCAAATAAATGTTTCTTCTCAGTGCCGGCGTAAGGGCCACTGACACCCCGGGCGAAAATATTGTGGCGCCCACTTAAGGGAAGCAATATCAAGTGTTAGTTTTTTGCTGATCCCAAGTAAACTTATATTAAGAATTTCATCTTTCCTTTAGCGTTACCCAGAGCTAACGACGCGGACGTAGAACGTTTTGTAGCTCCTCTTTTTTATTTTTTTTTAATTTTCAATTTTTTTATTTTATATTTTTTTATTTTTTTTTTACATTTTTTATTTTTTTTTTATTTTTTTAAATATTTTTATTCCTTTTGATTTTTTTTGTCATTCACAAATTTTTTCAAATTTTTTTTCGAATTTGAATTTCTTGCACATTTTTTTTTTACTTTTCATTTAGATTGAACATTTTGTTAATTTTTGATAAATTTTCTTAAATTGTTTGTTTTTTTGAATGATGTTCTTCAGTAAAATTTTACCTTTCGGGCTTTTTTGTCAGCAAATGAACGAATTAATTGAGAAAAATCTAATTGTCCAGCGATTTCAGTTTCAATCGACAGAGTAGCCAGGTTAGAGAGTCTCGATTGAGAGGTTGTTGATCGAAGATACGTTTTTATTAATTTTAGTTTTGAAAAACTGCGTTCTCCACTTGCAACTGTAACCGGAATGGTTGCAAAAATCCGGAAAGCAATCCAAACATTTGGATACAGTTCCTGAATTTCGCGCTGTTGTATGAAATTGAGAACGGTTATACACGAAATATTGTCACCGGGAAGAAAATGCTTCAGACTTATGAGCTCGTCACATAGTCCGTCTCCATCGATATCGAAATTGGAACCAACAGTAAGCTTCTGCTGGAGATTTGCACATAATACTGCAGGTTCCTTTTTTTCCGGAATTTTTTTAATATCGTGTAAAAAAGACTACGTGTCCGAATAGTCTTTCAATTGCTCCTCGACCACAAACCCTCAAAAAATCCATCTAAAAAAATCTCAATAAAAAATATCCATATGCACAGAGCGTAGAGCACAGTTTTGAGGGTTTGCACCAGGGGAGGCAGGAGACTCCAACTCCAGACCTTGGCGCCCCCCTGAATTTGTCGCCCTGGGCCGTCGCCCCATCGCGCCCCCCCCCCTAACGCCGGCACTAGAAGAAATTCTTCTACACTGAGAAAAAAAAATCAATCGAATCAAAAAAGTATATTGGTTGATCCGAATAAAAGTCTGAACGCGGAGTGCCACTGATATATGATATTGTTGCAATACTATAAAATATTGGAAAAGTGATTGATTTAAATAACATGTTATTTTATTTGAAAATCTCTTCTGTTCTCTGAATATCTACATTGTCCTTGAAATAAAATTATATTCTATTGAAATCATTCTATATACAATCCGTAGATGTATGGATGAAATAACTAAGCGGGTGCTACAACATTTTTTATTTCCTACAAAAATATAATCTATAGAATGAATTGTTTCTTTATTACATCGAAACGAATATGCCACGAGACGTAACATTTGCGTACTCTGTTCAATATCAAAAGAGCAATATCATGCAATTAGTATGAGATAGAGACAAGTGTATATCATGATTGAAATATCAACAATATGGATCCGAAATAATGGTATTTTTTGCCACAAGGTACAGGTTTCATCTGTAGCAACGCATTTAGTCTCTGGTAGAAAGAAATATAATATTCGATTAAATAAATGTTCATTGCAATCAAACGAATATATTTGTCAATTCGAGAAGTCATGTTTTCAATATGATTCTATGTGCACCTGCAAACATTTCTTGATTGTTGGTTCAAATAAATGTACACTCACGAGAATTGCTGAAAACATTTGCAAAATCGCACGCAGTTCTTTGGAATGGGATAGAATTGTCACAATAAAGTGTTCGATCGAATTCGTTTTATTAAAAAAAAAAGAGTTTCTCAGTTTTTTTATCTTAAATCGAAAGTGAGTATTAGAATGACCATCCACGTTGATAGTGGAGATAATATCAGATATTCAATGGAATATCCATGGAGAGAATATCAGATATTGAACTGATAAGAACAGATACTACACTTCGATCTCAGCCACAGGCCAAGAAGCGATACTCGTTAGAGTTTCTCCGGCGTTTAAGTAGATTTTTGGTTCGCCCTACGCTTACGAGAAAGGAGCGCGCGTGCGGCTCCTAGCGGTTTCTCCGAGAACTACGGGTTTCCTCACACCTATAATTTCGGCGGCGCTCCCCCATAATTTGATTGAATTTTTTCTACCAAATGCACCAAAACCTATTTTATTTCCGCACAATTTTTTAACCGATTCAGACATTTGCTTAATATTTTTCAATCAAAATAAAATATTAATATTTCAACGAACAATGTACTTGAAAATCAACATCGGATATGGTGAAAAAAATAAAATAACATATTTACTCAATAGACATTTTATCTGAATCAAACGAGCGAAATTCAATTTTTCTTGTGTACTCGAATCAACGATATTCATGTTATGAATTCAAACGCTTTTTTCGTTCGTTGCAGAAAATGCAATTCAAAACTATATAATTTGATCGGGTTAATTTTTCAGACAGTTTCAATAATATATTGTTCTCGGCTAACAATATATCTTTTGAATGAAAATAAACTTTTAATTTTATCATTTTATTAAGGGCGGGGTAAAGTTAATTCGGCGAAAAAAAGGCATGTTTTTAAGATTTTTTTTGGCGTAACGAATAGTGTTCGTTTATTGAAAAATTTACATATAATAAAGTAACATTTGAACAACATTCTCCTAAATTTGCATTGCAAAATATTCAAAATTGAGCGAGTGAAAATTAAACCCCGGAGGCGCCTCGAAAAAAAGTTGGTTTGCGGTGTGCACCATAACTCGCAACAGAATCATCTGAAACAAAAAAATCAAAATGCGTTTGTTAAAGGAGATGTTTCTCGAGGTAATGACGGGAGGATTTTTTTTTTCGATTTTTCGATTTTTCGTAGCACTTGGGAGCCATAAACCCGATTTTCGCTAAAAAAATCGGCTAATTTATTGTTGAAAAATTAGTAATTATTTAAAAAAACAAAAAAGCTCTCGACAATACCTGGTGAATTATGTGAAGAAGTACTGTGCAAAATTTCAAAGCGATTGGTCCAGTAGATTTTGAGTTATCGTGCACACGGACTTCAAATATGACAAGTCTCAGAAAAACGGTTTGAAAAACGCAGAAGAGTTTGGTCGCTTAGCGCTCATTGCACATAAGTTTGAGAACACTTCTCGATTGCATAAAAATCTGTGAAAATTCATGCATATTAAAGGTACTCAAAAGATTAATTTTGCATAATAATAATTCCAAAATGTTATTAACAAAATAATGAAAAAAAAAATTAGTCAACAAATTTCCCCGCAACCCAATTTTTTTCGTGATTCGTTTATTTTTCTGAATACGTATGAATTTTTTCAGATTTTTCAATTATCTTTGAATTTTTAGAAATTCAAAATAAAACTCGATAATTTTCTTATACTCACTCAAAGTCGTCGATGCCAGGTCCGTAGAGCAAAAGGCTTCCGTCAAGATGATCGAGAGCATCTTTTTGCGTTTGTCTACGCAAAACTCTTTCTTCTTTACAGCGGTCAACTGATGTACAGACTAATGTGTATACTAATATACACCGGAATAGGCCCGTTTATCAAGAAATTTATTCGGGGTCGAAAAATACAATAGCGCGCCGCGCAGCTGCCGCCCTGGTATAAAACCCGGCATGGAGCAATAGACGCTCAAATACTCATAACTTCGTCAATTTTACTCCGACCGACTTGAAATTTTTACACAATATTCTTGATATATTATGCATTCATTTAAAAAATTAAAAAAAAAAATTTTAAAAAAATTTAAATACTTTACCCCGCCCTTAAAGTCAATAGCGTTTTGTTTGGACTAAAATCCGATTATTTGCACCCACAATTTTACAATTGAATCAACGAAATTTCATTCAATGACACCGATGACTTCGATCAATGATTTTTTTCTCGGTGTATCATTATTCTTCACGTCTATCATTATAGAAGAATCATTTATTCGCCATGACCTTGATTCGCGTCCTGATCCGCCCCGTCTTCATCAGTTGGTTGATGGCCCTTTTCGGTTCGTTCGGCAGGTACATAAGGCTGCTGAGTAACGTGCTGGATTGGCAAAAGTCCCAGGAGGTTCCCAACGGTGCATTGGGCTCATCGATGCGTCATCAGCATGTGCATCAGCGAAGCAGGCGACAGCAGCATCACCAGGTGCGAATAAAGAGCGAGCCCGTGAACTCGCTGGACGCGTCATCGTGGATGATGGCGACGTACGAGATGAGCGCCAAGATGAAGTTGTTCAAGCAGGAGCCCGCGGACGCGATGAGGATGAACAACGGGTCGGACAGCAACGGCAGCAGCAGCAGCAGCAGCGGTGGAAGTTTGTGCAACGGAAGAACATCAACGACGCCACCGTCCGAGGCGATGATACAGCGGGTCGTCGGTGGGGAACATCCTCTGATCAATTTCGTCGATAACAATCGTTATCGGCAAACGAGCAACCCGAACAATCGTGCCAATTCACGGATGACAGTGTCTTGCGACAAGAACGGCAATGACTTGCTGATGATAGCGCCCTCATTGCCGAACAACGGAAGCTCAAAGTCCACCTACAGAACCACGAGCAGCGGTAACTCTCATTCGCGAAACGACGATTGTGACGTAACAACCGGAAATGGAGTTAATCGCGGCTGCATCAAATCGCCCCCGAGTCTGCCAACCGAATCACGCGCCGATAGTTCGGCGATCGCTTGCGCGACCGCAGCGCCATCCACGAGGATACTGAAACTCGAGCAAACGAGGGACGAGGAAATCTCGGAGTGTCGACGCGTCGGTGCCGTTGGCGGCAATTCGGCCAGGAGGAAACATCGGTCGAACAACAACGGAACCAAAGAATCGACGCTGATGGCCAAACGCTGCCGAGTCGACTCGAATGCCGATCACACGTAGAACAATGGGCCCTTTTGCCTTCACCCGATCAGTGCCGATTCGGCTAGACCCCATTGGCCACGCGTTCTTCAAGGATTTTGAGCTACGACACTCTGTCGGTTAAGACGGAATGACACCTCATCGCGGTCGGTATGGTAGAACAATTATAGATTCCCAAAAATCTCTGAAACGGCTCTTCAGATCCCGTCGAAACTTTGCCAAACGACGTCAAATAGATAGACGAATAGCTACCAGCCCCTCAAATTTTCTGAATTTGAGAAAAAAAACGTAGATTGGCTTATCATAAGCCAATCTACGTTTTTTTTCTCAAATTCAGAAAATTTGAGGGGCTGGAAGCTATTCGTCTATCTATTTGACGTCGTTTGGCAAAGTTTCGACGGGATCTGAAGAGCCGTTTCAGAGATTTTTGGGAATCTATAATTGTTCTACCATACCGACCGCGATGAGGTGTCATTCCGTCTTAAGGCCTCAGACCACAGTAACGGGTATAAAATCATGTTGCGAAATGAACAATTTTTTTTTCGTATGAAAGTGATTCACTCGTGAAATTTATCACACATCTGTTTAGTATGAATATCAAGCTGTTAAAAAATATATATATTTTTTTTCGATGTACAAAATGGCCGACTGCCCGTGAAAAAATAGACATATATAAACATATATAATTATTTATACCCATATGTAACATTGTATACAATGATATATGTCTCAACATGACATCATGAACGATCATATATGTAGATAAATTCCCATGTACGGTACTTATTTTTTCCAGGTGCGGACCATATATAATCATGTATGTTCAAAAGTTGGTACTCTGAACTCGTATATGAACATATGTATATATGAACTCATATATGATACAACATGTACTATATATCATCGTATATAATTGTATATGAGACCATGTATAGGAACCTATATATGATGTACAAAATATTTTGGTGTTATATATAATCATACATGAGGCATCCACGTCACTTCAGCCAGTAAAAAAAAATCCACAAATAATTTTGAAAAACCGAGTTACTTTATTGAAAAATATTCACCGAGGGTCGAAATTTTTTAAAAAATTCCGACGTTTTTTCTCGTTGATTACCATTTTTTAACATTTTTCCATTCAAATGACTGTATCTTTGGCAGTATTCGACGTATTTACATTCGTAAAAAACGAAAATGCGCGTCTTTTTCTAGCCTTCCAGAAAGAAATTAATTTAGATTTTATTGAGCAAGCCGAACGTCCGTTTCAGGGCAAAACATGCAAAAATATTTTTTTTCTCAAGAAAAGACACTCGTTATTTAATTTTTTAAAATTTCCCCGAATTGTGAATACGAAAAACGGATTTTTGGTATTTTTTATATTATGGGATTCCTAAACACCGTGAAGTAACAGCTATTTTTATTTTTTAAATTTTTGTTATTAATATTCGATTGAAGAGCGTGGAGCACTCCAAGGCTCCAATACATATGACATATATGTCATATGTATGACATATGACATATATCATATGTATTTCAAAAGCCTGGTAAATATACAGCGAGTGCTCCATACTTTTCAATCGAATGTGAATTTGAAGAATGAAAAAATTAAAATAGCTATTACTTCACGGTGTTTAGGAATCCCATAATATAAAAAATACCAAAAATCCGTTTTTCGTATTCACAATTCGGGAAAATTCTTAAAACGAAAATAACGAGTGTCTTTTCTTGAGAAAAAAAATCTTTTTGCATATTTTGCCCTGAAACGGTCGTTCGACTTGCTATAATTTAGATAAAATCTTGCTATTAATTTAGATAAAATCTAAATTAATTTTTTCTGAAAGGCTAGAAAAAGATGCACATTTTCGTTTTTTTACGAATGTAAATATGTCAAATCCTGCCAAAGATACAGCCATTTGAGTGGAAAAATATGAAAAAATGGTAATCAACGAGAAAAAACGTCAGAAATTTTTAAAAAATGTCGACACTCGGTGAATATTTTTCAATAAAGTAACTCGATTTTTCAAAATTATTTGTGGATTTTTTTTTACTGGCTGAAGTGACGTGGAATGCCTCATATGTAATCGTAATTATCCGCAACAACCATATTTGAACGTATATAATAACGAAAACATATATGACCATGGATATTATTCCATTTATAATACCACATTAATGAAAGATTATACGAAGAATCGTTTGCTTAATATGTATACATATTGAATTTGCGATACACATGACAATATAATTTTTATAAAAATACAAAATCTGTTTTCTCGAAATGTCTTATTTATGCGGATGTATGCAAATCAATGTATGACTGAACATGGTTATATATCGTTTTATGCAATAGTATATGAGTATATATAATCACATATCATTACATGTGATCATATATGGCTGTGTATTAGTATATATGATTATATAGAGACAAATTTCATTCATGATCATTTATGACAAGATCATACATGATTATTTATGTTTATATATGTCCATTTTTCCCGGGTGCTGATATTTTCTTTCGTTATCTTTTTTTAAGGCGTTACCCCCACTTGTAGCGCAAAAAGGCCTTTTTCATGAATTTTTTTAAAGAAAACTACAAAACTTTTTTAATCGGTCAATGTACCATCTTAAAGAACACATCTTGAAGAACTTTCAGTAATTTTTTTATTGAAAAATATTACATCGCTTAGTGGCAAATAGCCGTCAATGAAATAATGTTTTTATACACACGGTTTGCGGTGACCAACATTGCGGCGAAGTGGATCATCTGAAAAAAAAATGCGGATGGATTTAGTCAAATATAAGTATAAACTAGTCTTTAATCGAAGGATTTTAAAAAATATTCATTTTTCACAAAATGGCGGACAGTCAAAGTTAATGGTTCGATTTTAACGAAAAAAAACGGCCGTTTTCTGGCTATAAAACGGCCATTTTTTCGAGAAAAAAAAATTGAACGATTAAAGACTACATTTTTATGTATTAAATAAGCCTGCAAAATTTCAAGAAGATCGATTCATTAGTGTTCGAGTAATCTTGGTCACCGACTTCAGAAATGCCATTTTGAGAAAAACGCGTTTAAAGTTTCAATTTCAGTTTACACGAAGAAAATATTTTTTTTTGTAAACTTACATAGAGTCATCTATTCCGGGCATCAAAAAAAACTGCACTTCAAATTACACTTCAAAAAAATGCAATAAAAAAAATCGATTTTTTCAAAATCGCAAGTGGGGGTAACCCCTTAAGGCGCTCCGCGGCGTGACATTTAGCATTAGCAAAAAAAACAAAAATTCTCGTCATCTACATTAGAATACCTAGAGAAGTACGTACGGAATTTAAAAAAATATTGTTTTATTCAAAAGTTGTAGGTATTTGAACTTAAGAAATTAATTTTCTGTGAAAAATTTCGTTATAACTGCTCATAAAATGAAAAGTTTTCGATTAATCAGAAATTCCGTAAGTACTTCTCTGCGAAATGCAATTAGGAACATAACTTTTAAATTTGAAGTAAATCGAGTGAAAATTGTTGAAGTTATTTATCACGCCAAGTGGAAAAAAGCTGTTTCGAGAAGTTTTGAGTAGTCGGCCATTTTGTACATCGAAAAACGATATATATATATATTTTCTAACAGCTTGATATTCATACTAAATAGATGTGTAATTAATCTTACGAGTGCATCACATTTTCATACGAAAAAAATTGTTAAATTCGCACATGATTTTACACCCATTACTGTGGCTTGAGGCCTTAAGAAATGCATGAAAAGTTTTTGGAACCTTTATCAAAAAAACGTTCGAATTCGTCGACCTGCGTCTCTCGGATATTCGTGTCTTTGTAAACGAAAAATTGCCGATCGATTGAACACGAAAAACTGTAGCCGCCGAAAAGTTTAGAAAATGAACTTCCGGTTTAGGTAATCGCAAATCGTCGATAAACTCGACCTGCCCACGACAGAAACACGCATTTTGACACTCGAGCCATTGCATTTGGTGAAGAAGTAACTGAGAAAAGTTCTGAAAACTGTCGGGTGATCGTCGATGCAGTGAAGAAATGCGCGTGTGTCGCTCGCTCGCGAAGTGTACATCGGGTGCGTTCGACTTGGGCGCTTACACGCTTTCAGCAGTTGTGAGCACTGCTCGTGATCGTTTGATTTTGCGCTGTGCGCGCTTTCCGAAGTTTTTGTGACGAGTCACGTGACGTCATTGCTGCTGTCATGATGACATGATTATCTCTAAATGATTCTGAAATGATTATCTCCACAACGCTGCAAGTCCGTTTTTCAACTTAACAATGACTTTATCTCTCATCTGTGTAAACTCGGAAATCCACCGACTGTCCAAGAGTCTCAAGTTTGTACTATTAAACCTCTACAACGATATAGCCTTACGATCATCCCTACAACGAATTTATTCGGATTTGCATCAACTGCACAATACAGATATGCAATATTGCATTAATTCTATAATGTATCAACTCTACAAGAGCTTTGAGTACCCAACGTTCAACTGGGCAATATTTTTGTTAGCTCTATAACAGCTGATATATCAGGTGTATTTTTCATTGAAGAAGAAAGAAGATATATATATATATATATATATATATATATATATATATATATATATATACATAGGAGAAGATATTTTACATTCACATACGCCGCATGAGCCAAATTCGTGAATTTTATATAAAAATGAGTAAGAATACGTTTTTTAGCGATTAAAATTATTTTTTCATACATTTATCCACGAATGTTTTGATTTTACCCCGATTTTCAAGTTAAAACCCCTTTTTCACCCCTTAGGAAGGGTCACGAGTCAAAGATAATGTCGTAAATCGGAAGAACGGGTGATTTTACCTATAGGGTGACATTATTTCTGCTGTTGACTGCAAAAAACATCATTTTTCTCTCAAGTGTTCAAACATAGTCGCTTGGGCGTTAATGGGCTAATGTATCTCTTCTTCAATTGATGCACCTGATATATCAGCTATTGTAGAGTTGACAAGAATATTGCCTAGTTGAACGTTGAGTACTCAAAGTTCTTGTAGAGTTGATAAATTATAGAATTAATGCATATTGCAAATCCGTCATTGTGTAGTTAATACAAATCCGAATAAATACGTTGAAGGGATAATCATAAGGCTAGATCGTTGTAGAGGTTCAATGTTGCAAACTTGAGAGTCTTGTCCAGTTGGTGGATATCCGAGTTTATACAGATGAGAGATAAAGTCATTGTAAAGTTGAAAAACGGACTTTCAACGTTGTAGAAATGAACATTGTGGAAACGAAACACTTCCGTGCTCACAAACGCTTCTCTCGGGGAGGTACGACAGCAAAAGCGTGAGCGTTGAAAGCATGCTTATTTTCGAAACTAACGCTACGTGAGCACAACGAACACGATGGTTCCCCAAGTAGAAATTTTCAAATAGTTGTCCAGAAGTTGTCTAAATGGGTATCAAATGTCCACTTGGAAGTTACATATGAGTTATCGTGTGTCCAACACATGACAGGTATCTTTTTTGTTGGTCAACTTGAAGGTATCCTCCGGGCGGACATTTGGCACACTTTTAACTGACTTTTGGACAACGTTTTCAAAATTGCCACTTGGGTTATCAGTTCTTTGTGTGAGTTTATCAAAAATCGGGGCAACAGCTTCACGCAAACTGTTTTCAATTAGTTTAGGGGACCCTATTTGTTATAAAATAACCTCTTCAACATAGTTCTGGATCAGAGTTGGAGAATTTCTTTTAAGGTTGTTATGGGGTTAACTCAACATGTTACCACCGAGCTGAATTTTTTTCAGGGCCTTTATAACCTCTTTGCTGATCATCCTGTGCAGTTTGAATACGATCCACGGTACCGTTTTTTAGAAAAAAAATCGGCTGCTCGACGTATTTCGTGGGATAATTACATTACGCTTATGGAAAACTGCCGATCATTTTGCAGCCCATTATTAATATCTGCTAAGTGAATGTTACCACGGAGCTGAGAAAATAGGTACGGTTCGACTAATTATCGGACTAAGCCTTGGTACCGTGAAAATCAGGATTCACAGTACCTTTATAAAATTATTAATGTTTTTGATAGGGAATTTGTGCGAAAATCAAGCACACAAAACATTGGACTGTGCAATCATGGCAACGTCGTAGACGGCACAAATGCTACCTATCTTATCGGTATTCGGTAATTATGCCCGGGAACCTCAAACTACTCGGTCAGGATAATTAACAACGAATATTACTTATATTAATAATTACTTAATATCAATAATAATTACTAATATTAGTAATAATTACTTAATATTAATTTGATAACTATGTTAAAAAATTATACATTTCTAGATGTTTCTACGCAAAGACAAAATGACGCGGATTTTTTTTCACACATAATTTTTTTGTTAGAATATCAAAAATTATTAGTTTTAAATTTCTTCGAGATTATAGACAGCTTTAGTACACTTTTTTTCCAGCGGAATTTATTTACTCGTGCCAATATTCATTTTTGACAGCTTTTTGGCCCGATATTGAGGTTACGAACGTGGCGCATATATCTCTAACTTCGTGACACTTCTGCCAACCTGGGCATTACGATTTACCACGATTTACGACGTTGCCAACTCATTTCGCGTTAATTGAGCGAGAAAAAGTTATAGATAATAATTATACAAAGTAAGTTACACTTCATGTAATCACCGAATGTTGAAAAATGCATATTTTTACAAATAGATGTAAAACAATAGTTCGGAAACGTACGTTTAATGTGACGATTATTTGATAGATAACAGTTGATAACAGTCAATCGGCTCCGTGCATCTCCGGGCGCTCCCCTCGTACATCACCCCCGACGGCTAAACCCTATAACAACTTTAAGGAAGATAGCCAAAAATTCGGAAAAATGTTCCCATTTCATCTCTTCATCGCTACTATTTTCTATCAGACCGTAATCTTCATCACTATCAGTTTCGTTGTTAATTATGTTAAGCAACTCGTCAACAATTTAAAAAACCAACAAAAGCTTCTGCTGCGTCCGCCATCTTGATACTTATAATGGCAACCTGAAAGATTTGACTTCCGGAGAGCGTAAGCTCGTTGAAGCGTGCACAGGTAAACCATAACGTACCAGAGCACCGCTGACAAGTGTGAGCGCCCAAGTCGAAGGCACCCACGTCTACGGCGCAGGGGTGACATCTATCGGGCTGTGACAGTCCGTAAAAATCCGCGTAGCACCGAAGCAAGTGACAGCGCGGCGTCGAAGCTTCTCGTCGTGATAACTCGTCGATGTAGAATCCCAAGAGAGATTCGAATCCAACATACTTCCTGTATACGTTAGAAAAAAGTTGGCAATCTTGCGCTGCTCATCCTAAGAGTGTACCGCAAGTCATTTCGGCGATATTTTTATTTTTACAATTTTTGTAACGTGAGAACATCGATGTTCGGCCATTGACGCGATACACGTGCTTGAAAAGTTACAAACAAACGGATAATCCTTCTTTCACATTCGACATCGTTTCCCAATGACTCCGATATTACGACGAATGAAGTGTCAATGTCCAAATTCGCTCGCACATTCTTCAACCCCCGGTCCCGCTCCACTTCCTAAACCGATAACGTTAAATTGAAAAGCAAATTGCAGCCATAGAAAATGGCATCAATCGCGAGGGGGATCGTCAATGTGTAGACTAGTGTAGGAATGATCAGCGATCGATGGTGGCGTTGGGGGCGTTGATGCTTCGTGACATTGCGCATGAAAACCGGATGTGCCACGAGGTGGCTAAGCTTACGATAAATTCTGTCCAGCGGGCTGGCATCTTTCAGAATTTTTGCTACGCAAAATATCCTCTGTTTGTAGTGTCCTACTCTGCCACTCGTGGCGCTAGTTGTTCTCGAACAATCCTGATGCGCGCGCAGGGGCTATGCATATATACACACACGCACACATGTAATTCGAAGACTTTCCATAGCTTCGAATGCGAGGATCGGCTAGTACGGTGAAAAATGCACCTTTTCAGGATTATCATTTCAGGATATGTAATTTCGGCAATTTCATCAATTCCGCACCTCGGCGTGAACTCCAAACGTCAAAATAGTCGTATTCGGCGTCGGGGTGGTTAAGTACGCCGTGCGGGCCTCGCGCCTGCGCAACAAGAATATTGTCAGTGACCTCCTAGCGCCCCGGGGAGAGGTAGAACTAAATGAAGCGGTCAAAAAGCGTAGCATTTTTATATACGGTGAGGGATAGGAGGTTCCTGCCCCCTGATTCTGTCGAAGGCGTTCGCGACTTGACTGACTCTGTCGGTACAAGCCACGGTCTTACATACAGGTCTGGAAGCGAAGCCAGATTTCAATGGAACCTCGAGGCACTGTTGCGAAATCCACTTTTTATTCCGCTCGCCGCTACATGCGTCGCTGCTATCGGAGGGTACTCCCAACCCACGGTCTTCTGTGATCTCACCCTTCGCCCCTTTCCACTTATTATTTCCCGTGTTGTCATGTGAACGATAACCTTGGTCCGTGTCATCTCATACTCTTAAAGTATTTCTTTCACCAACTCGAATATTTAATAATTGATTTTCGTCCATAATCAAGTAATAATACATCCCCGTATACTGGTAAAATTTGAAGTCAAGTTATCGAACTTATAACGAAAAATTACGACTCTGAAAAACGTCTCATTTATACGGCGCTTTAGGGAGATAACGCGCTGGCCACATTTATATCGAATAATTTATACATTAAATAACTCTAGATGCCAGATAGACACCCGTATTCATAGTCGTTCCTTAAGAAATAAGGCCTCCTTGTTCTTTGTTGTGGATAAAGAATAAAGAATAAGGATTCCTCAAGGAACGACTATGAATACGGGTCATAAACTGCTTACACAGGTAAAAAAAACTCTAAAGATTCCGTAACGACAATAAAACAGGGGGTGACCGAATGTTTGAAGACAATATTCATGATTAAACTTAGAAAAATGTGACTAGCAGAAGAATTTTATTTGTTCATTTGGTTTTTTTAATTCGTATCCCCATCAAATATGCGGGGGTAAGATTGACGGTGCATGCGCCTCGATCAGGAGGGTGAGAGAGACAGACAGAAGCTATTCCTTCTTGTCGCACACGTACCCTTCAACAACAATGCCACGTAGTAGTACAATCGTGCTGTCGCGGAAAAACCCCGGAATCGGAAAAAATTAGAGGGCCAGGTTTTTTATACGTGATTCTGATGGTGCCGCGGGTACTAAATCGAAGTTTGCCTAAAAATCAGGTCGCAGGTTTTTTTCAGAGGATGAAGGGTGGCGGCGATGGATTGATGCCAAATGCCATCCAGGCTTTAGTTTTGTCCACAGCGCCGAAGTCGTGGAAGTTCATTTTAAGAGTGAAAAAGTGGGGCGAAATTTTGAAAAATTAGTTTTAATTCAACAACTCGTTAGGAAAAATTCATACACTTTTCGTCGCCTTTGAAAAAACGCGTCAATCGAGTATTTGATCATCACTCACCGATAATATCTTCACCCCTAAAAAAATTGTTGAAATACCCAAAAAAAAATTGTTTATTGATTAACTCAAAAACACTCGATTTTTCGGGTATGCTTTAAATGTACGAAATGTAAAGAATAATTTTCTCTATATTTTCGGTTCGATGAACCACCCTTGAATTTGGAGTTTCCAACCCCTCTCGGGGGTTGAAAATTCAAAACGAAATTCTGGGAAAACTATTGACCGCACGAATTTGCCGCCGTGAAACAATTTGTAGCTTGAACCTCAGCTTCATTTTTGTCCACAGCGCGAAACTCACATCTCTTTATTTTCGGTCAATAGTTTTCCCAGAATTTCATTTTAAATTTTCAACCCCCGCGAGGGATTGGAAAAAGCAAAATTCAAGGGTGGTCCATAGAAACGAAAACATAGAGAAAATTATTCTCTACATTTCGAACATTAAAACTATCCCCGAAAAATCGATTGTTTTTGAGTTACTCAATAAACAATTTTTTAAAATACTTCAACAATTTTTTTGGGGGTGAAGATATCATCGGAGAGGGATGATCAAATACTCGTTCGACGCGTCTTTTCAAGGGCTACAACGATCCCATTTGAACCAAAATTGTATGAAGTTTTCCTAAAGAGTTATCGAATTGAAACTGATTTTTCAAAATTTCAACCCACTTTTTCACTCCCAAAATGAACTTCTACAACTTCGGCGCTGTGAACAAAAATAAAGCCCGGATATTTCTGAACATTTTGTCTCCCGGCGCCGACCTTGTGGGGGTTGTAGTTTGGCATTAATCCACCCTCATTCCCCTTCATCCCCTAAAAAAACCTACACCCCGATTTTTCGGCAAACTTGGATTTAGCATCCGCGGCACCTACAAAATCACCTGTCCAAAAACTAGTCTTTTTTTCATTTTTCCGATTTCAATATACAGCACGACCGACTAGTAGTGGCGAAAAATGTAAAGTGGATCGGCCAAGCGTACCTACCATATCGTGGCCGTTTCCTGACCTGTATATAAGACCGTGGTACAAACCAGGGTTGCGAAATTTTTAATGAAAAAGTAATGCATTATTCGTTACTTTTTTAATGGGTAATGAAAAAATATTTCATTACCCATTACATTACATTCAGTAATGTAAAAAAATGTCATTACTCATTACATTATATTTTGTAATGTAAACAATTTCCATTACTCATTGCATTACATTTTGTAATGTGAAACATTTTCATTACAAAATGAAATGTAATGTGTAATGGACTTTTTTTACATTACAAAGTGTAACGTAATGACTAATGGAAATTGTTTACACTGCAAAATGTAATGTAATGAGTAATGGAATTTGGTTACATTACAAAATATAAGGTAGCGAGTAATGGAGTTTGTTCACATTACTAATGTAATGTAAAAAATCTCCATTACTCATTACAAGGTAATATGGATTATTATTCGTTTCCCATCGGGTCAGATCGATCCAGTGCAAAAACCGCTGCCCCTAATGGGAAACGAATAAAAATCCTCATTAAATTGTAATGATTCATGGAGATTTTTTACATTGCATTGCATTAGTAATGTCAAAAAATTCCACTGCTCATTGAATTACATTTTGTAATGTAAAGAAAATTCCTTACTCATTACATTACATTTTATAACCTAAAATATTTCCATCGCTAATTACATTGAACTTTGTAATGTAAAAAATTGCCATTGCCTATTACATAATAATGGTTAATGAAAATATTTCACATTACAAAATGTAATGTGATGAGGAATGGACATTTTTTGCATCACAAATTCCAATCTTATGAGTACTGAAAATTTGTTACATTACAAAATTCAACGTAATGAGTAATGGAATTTTTTCACATTACTGAACGTAATGTAATGGGTAATAAAATTTGTTTTCCTCACAAAATGTAATGTAATGACTAATGAAAACGCTAATGCATCACAAATAGTAATGCATTATTAGCAACCCTGGTACAAACCGATGACACGAGGTTGAAGTTTGCATCTCTGGAATGCAACGAAGCTAATATTTCTGAATGCCTTTAAGGGGCCAGTCCACTTTGAAAATTTCAAAAAATCGAAAGCAGGAAAGACTTGAAGAAATCGACGATGATGAGCAATCAGAAGGGATTTTGTACGGTGCAGGAATTGCCGATTGAGTTTAGGTAAGAGTTTTTCATAGTATAAACCTTAAACGCGTTTTTCTCGAAACAACGTTTTCAAAATCTAGCTCCATCGTATCTCTAAAACTAATAAACCGATTCTCTTGAAAGTTAAACCGCATATTGTAAACATGATTCGCAACAAGATGACCCTCGATGGTTTTAAATTTTTTACTCTTTTTTTGCCCAAAACTGCGAAAAAACGCGTTTTTTTTACTTTTTTCGTTTTTAATCTGCCATTTTTTCATTTTTCGATAAAACTTTACATCCGAGGGTCGTTTTGTAGCGGGTGTCATACTGAATCTAATGGACTTTGATTTTTTTGAGGCGTTACGTTTAACTATAGTTTTTGCACTTAAAAATGAATAAAAAAGAATTAAATTTTTTTAAATGTATTTCCAGACTTTTTTTTATCAAGCCCAACAACTTTTATATTCATATATTTTATAAAATCCTCAAATCCGCGAAAATAGACATTTTTTCGTATCCAAAGTGGACTGGCCCCTTAATTTCTTTTGGCATCTTTTGCCTACAAAGATCCTTCAACCATTTTCCAAACTATTTATTAATGCTACAATAAAAATCAATCGAAAGATCTTGCGTAACACTAACGTAGAAAATACGAGGGGGGACCCATAAGTTCCGGGAATTACGCTGTGGCGGGGAGGGAGAGTGGGGGAACCTATTCTTTGACCACATGTCCGTTAGTGTCACGCCACCTGCGTCAGTGTGCAAAGTTGTGTCGCTGTGAGTGCATCGGTTCGGCTGTAAGATTTTTTTTAGTAAAACAACTGTTTACAATACGGCGAAAACGTAATGGCAGATTGTCGAGAACAACGCGCGGCTGTGAAATTTTGTTTCCTGTTGGGGAAATCGGCCGCGGAAACTATTGTAATGCTTAAGACTGCTTATGGGGATGCTGCCTTAAGTAAAACCAGAGTTTACGATTGGTTTTCACGTTTTAAAAATGGAGAAATGTCTATTGAAGACCAACCTCGTTCAGGACGCCCCTCAACGTCAAGAACTGATGAAAACGTCGACAAAATCAATGCCCTCGTTCGTGAAGACCGTCGCCGAACCATTGATCAACTCCGTGAGATGTCGGGAATGTCATGGAGTTCAATTCAGAGAATTTTATCCGAAGATTTGCACATGAGAAGGGTTGCAGCCAAATTGGTTCTTCCATCATGACAACGCGCCGGCCCACACCGCCCTTTCCGTGAAGCAATTTTTGACCAAAAACGCCATGACACCGATTGTCCACCCCCCATACTCACCGGATCTAGCCCCCTGTGACTTCTTTTTGTTCCCCAGACTCAAAAGGAATATGAAAGGAAAGCGTTTTGCCACTGTGGAGGAGGTGAAACAAAAATCGCTGGAAGGCTTAAAGGACATCCCGATGAGTGAATTTAAAAACTGTTTTGAACAATGGAAGAATCGTTTGGAGAAGTGCGTTGTGGTCAATGGCGAATCATTTGAAGGTGATCAAAATTTGGTGTAAAAATATTGAGAAATAAAGAAGTTATGACGAAATTCCCGTTTTTTTGGGTCCCCCCTCGTAAAATGTAAAAAAAGAACTTTCGTTGATTTCCAACGATGCAAACTTCGATCCGCCTGCAGAGCAGCCGCTTCGTGCTGCCTTGAGCCTCGTACCGAGCAACCACCACGTGTATCATCGCGTCAAAGCCAACCGTGATCACAATTCGCCTGTATCATGTCAAGTAGACTTTGTATCGGGTGCTGTTTCTTTTTTTGCGTTGACCAAAGCCGAGGGAGGATTCGTCGAGGGTGGGTAGCGTCGTAGTGAGATCAACGGGCGAAACGCGCGAATTGGCGATTGTCTCGTTCGTTTCGAGGCTCGTCGTTTCAGCGGAGCAGGTCGTCCGTTGGATGGCGCGTGATTTTCCGGGATTCGTTGATTCGACGAATGCAACGTGATCGTTCCAGCAGTTGTCTTCGAGCCCGTCGTCATCGTCGTCATCGGTTGTCCTGCGATGTGCAATGGAGTCGTAGTCGTCGGAGCAGGTGCGTCTCTGGCGGATGAGCGGATTATCGCGGGGATTGGTCGATTGTTCCTCGTGTGAGCGGAAGCCTCGGGACATTGCGGACCTTGCGCCGATTTTGTTCAATCTCGGTGATCGGGAATACTGGAGGAGAAAGAGATCGGCTTTGTTGCTCGTCGCCTCGTTGACGTTGGTGGCTTTCTTGTTGTTGTTGACGTTGTTGACGTTGTTGTTGTTGCTGACGATCGTGCCGATTCGAGGTGGCCGATTGTTCTGGGGCTTTTTGCAGCGTCGTTTGCACTCCTCGAAGTAATCAACGTCGGTAGTGTTGATGTCGTAGAGTTCTCTCATGCGTTGGCTCAGTCGCTGCTGCGTGCGAGCCCCCGTGGCTGCTTCGACGCTGATCGACGTGGCCATTTTCGGGCCCTCGTCGCGCGCCGTCACGAAGCGTCGCAACGAGCGCCATCCGCCTCGGGTACCCGGTGATCCGCCGATCGTCAATTCCCGGTCGAGCGAAAAGCCCCGGTGTTCCGTTCCGCTCTCAACGTCGCGCAGCTTCTTCGACCAACCGACCAGGAAGCCGAGCCCGCTCGCCTCGTTCGCCAACTCCGAAGACGCTCCCTCCGTGTTTCTGCGATCCTCGATTCTCCTCTCGGTGTACTTCTTGAGACGATCTATGTCGGCGCTTCGACTGCGCTGGCAGCGCGCCGCGCTCAGACGCGAGGCTCGTCGCTGGGAAATGCCGCCCCCCAGCAGTGGGGCGGGCCGATCCTGGAAAATTGAAATTGCCCGTGAAAAAATGGACATATATAAACGTGTATAATTATTTATACTCATATGTAACATTATCTGCAATTATATATGCCTTAACATGACATCACGAATGATCATAAATGTAGATATATTACCATCTATAGTATTTATTTTTTCTAGGTGTGGACCATACATGCCCAGTATTTTTATATTTCTAAATATTTCTGTCAAGACTGATATGTTACTTTGGTTGCTGAGTTGAATAATAATGGATAAGCCTTATGAACGGTGCATTATTTTATGAAATAAAACCTTTTACGTTTTCAGACTGAACATCATTACTATTGATAATGAAAGATTATACGAAGAATTTTTTGCTTAATAGGGTGTCCAATAGGAAGTTGCTAAAACTAAATGTCTCTTCCCTCCATGAATTCAATAGGGGGCCCGTTTTCTAAGGCGCATACCTGAGGCCCCGCAGTTTTATTCCAGCCGTGGTTGAAGCAAGTACGCGCGCGTCAAAATGAGTGAGCTCACCACGGAAGAAAAAGTATATCTTATTGAGTGCTTCTTCTCGAGGGGAAAAATTTATAGTAATGCGTATAGAGGGTTTCGTACTAAGTTTGGAACTCATAGAGTTGCCAGCGAAAACACTCTGAAAATGTAAGAATTTAATATTTATTCATATTCATCTATCACACAACTTGTGTTTCAATTCAATAAAACTGCATTGAAGTAATTTTACGTTAATTTTTGTAGGATAATCGATAACTTCGTGAAGTATGGTACACTCCAGGACCGTAGACACGAGTTGCCAGGTCCATCTGTTACGGTGACTACACCAGAGAAGATCAACGAAGTTGAGAATTATTTCAAACAAAATCCAAATGATTCGATTCGGAAAGCTGCTCAAGCATTAAAAATAACCAAATCATCATTACACAACATTTTGAAATATTTTTCAAAGTTTCATCCGTATAAAATAAGCACTCATCAATTGTTAAGTGAACATGCCATGACGAAACGCATCGAATTTTGTAACACTATTACGGGAATGTTTGAAGCCGAAGAACTTTATGAGAAATTGATTATTTATTCCGATGAAGCACATTTTTGGATGAATGGGTACGTAAACAAGCAAAATTACCGGTTTTGGGGAAGGGAAAATCCCAACATATCGCTAGCGAAGTCCCTTCATCCACAGAAAATAACGGCATGGGCAGCGATTTCAGTAAAAGGAATTTATTTGCAATTCTTGGAATCTACGGTAACAGGAGAGAGTTACAAACAGCTTTTGGAAACGAAATTCTTCCCTTATGCAAAAAAGAGGGGACTGGTTAAAAATGTTTACTTCATGCAAGATGGAGCGACGCCGCACAGGACTCATGAGGTGTTTGAAGCTATTCATCGCGTATATGGGACTCGAGTAATCGGTCTGGGGTACCCTAAATTTGCTCGAGGCGCACCAGAATGGCCTCCGTACTCACCGGACCTGAACCCTTGTGATTTTTTCTTGTGGGGTTACATTAAAGATCGTTGTTACGCTAAAAACTCCAGCACAGTAGAAGAACTGATCGCGGCCATCCAGGAAGTGGTTCGCGGCATTACGAACGATATGTTGGACGCAGTTTTTCACAGTTTTCAAAAGAGAATTGATTTTTGTGCACAATCTAACGGTTCGCACGTCGAAAATATCTATCATTAATCACTGTACTTTTTCGTTATTTTTATAAGATGTAATAAATTGACATAAAAAATATTTGACTGGGTTTTATTTATGTGCGTTTAAAACTGCAGAGTTTCCTCTATTTAAAGCGATTTGGCTTTTCTGATTCTGTGCACGTGTTTTAAAATGACAGTCGATTAGTTTCAGCAACTGCCTATTGGACACCCTGTATATACATATTGAATTTGCGATACACATGACAATATAATTTTGATAAAAATGCAAAATCTGTTTCCTCGTACTTTCTTATTTATGCGTATGTATGCAAATCAATGTATGACTGAACATGGTTATATATCGTTATATGCAATAGTATATGAGTATATATAATCACATATGATTACATGTGATCGTATATTGCTATATGTCACTATATACGATTATATAGAGACAAATTTCGTTCATGATCATTTATGACAAGATCATACGTGATTATTTATGTTTATACAGGGTGTCCCAGAACTCAACGTCAAGCCGAAACGGGGTGACAGGATTGATTGTAACCATCATGAGAAAAATCAGAAAAAAAATCTGGCCATTTAAGAAAAACCTAGAACTTTGGTCAAACTGTAACCATTTTTCGGTTATTGTGGTTAATTTTTATTATTTTTGTTCATTTAAACTTTGGAACCGTAATCCTAAATAACATTTCTAGAATCACAGTCAAAAATAATGACACAATTGCCCCAAGTTTCCTAGAATTAAGACTGTTTTTTGTTAAACTATGAATTCAAAATTTTCAAAATAGATTTTTTTTCTGATTTTTCTCATGATGGTTACAATCAATCCTGTCACCCCGTTTCGGCTTGACGTTGAGTTCTGGGACACCCTGTATATGTTTATTTTTTCCCGAGAGGTATTTTGTAACGCTCGAGAAACGTCGCGAAGAACTCGACGAATGAACGATACCTAAGCGAGGAGATGCAGCTTCGCGTAATCGGCTATATGAATTAGCCCGTGCTCCGGTGAGCAGACGTGCAAATTTTCGCCGCAGTTGCGCCAATTGATTTGGGGATTGTGGAGCTCCGCTATTTGAGTGCTGCAAGCGGCCGCCGGATCTCCGCTCGATGACAGGTGGCCACCCCAATACTCGTTGCCTAGGAGAATCATCGATACAACAAAAATAGGCTTTTTGGGGATTTAAAAAAAAACTACAAAATAAATGGAAATTACAAAAAAGGGTGTTTATCATACATATCAGTGACTGCATACAATAATTTTTTTGCAGCGATTAATTTCAAAATGGCGGCTGTGCAGCGTTTATCTCAAAAATGCATTTTTTAAGCTGGCCGGAAACATAACTCAGACAATTTTCAACCGATTCACTTGAAATGTTGAATATATGTTGAAAAATACATTGTCTATGGAAGTACGTAGGATTTATTTTTTATATTGCATAGTTCATTTGTTATTAACAATTATCTGACGATTTTTTAGGCAAATTTTTCACTTTCCAAAAATTTGCCTAAAATGGTCAGATAATTGTTAATAACAAATGAAGTATGCCATATAAAAAAAATCCTACGTACTTCCATAGACAATGGAGTTTTGAGATAAACGCTGCACAGCCACTATTTTGAAATTGATCGCTTCAAAAAAAATATTGTATACAGTCACTGATATGTATGATGAACATGTTTTTTTGTAATCGCGATTTATTTTGTACTTTTTCTGAAAAAAAAAAAAATCCCCAAAAAGCCTATTTTTTCAGCCTCTAGAGTGGCCTAAGGCCTTCAAACTCTTGTTTCTGTAGTTACCATCGTGATTGCGACTTACCTGGGTGAGCGTTACCGTCGGCCGCATAAGTGACGACCAATAATTTGTCAGAATCCGTAGCCCGTGTTAGACGACTGTGCGGTTCCCTCAGGGCAAAGTGTATTTTTATGTCTGAAAAAGAATTAAAATGTTGGTTCGTAGGCCGTGCAGGGTTAATCGTTTTTTGTTGTTATTATTTCTTCAATTATTTAAATTTTTCAATTTTTTTAATTTTTAAATTATTTATAATGTTTCAATTATTTATAACTTTTCAATTATTTATTATTTCCAATTATTCGTTATTTCTCGAGTGTTTGTTATTTTTTAATTATCAATTATTTTTCTATTATTATCGAATTGTTTGTTAAACTTACAATTATTGTTTTTGTATTTTTTCGATTAGAAAAAAGTTATTCATTCCTCTCTAATCATTAATTATTTTTCAATTATCATTCAATAATGTATTATACGTCCGGTTATTCTTTTGCAGTTTTCATATTGTTTATAATACTTCCAATTGTTATTTTTAATTATTATTCAATTATTATACTTTTAATAGTAGTAGTGTATTCCACAGGTATACTCTTATGGGTTTTTACCACCTCCCCTGTGTTCTCCAGTTTCCTTTTTGCATTATATATTTTTATTATACTTATAGTTATCACTCTCCAATTATGATTCAATTGTTTATTGTCCTCTCAGTTATTATTTTTCAAATATCAATTATTTTTGTCAATTCTTTTTCCATTGTCATTTAATTATTGATTATTTCGTGAATAAAATCGACATTGACTCTTTACATTTCGCGTATACAACCATATTACATACTCAGGCAAAAAAGTAAAATAAACGGATCGAAGCAGTTGGACGCCAGAAAGAAATGAAAAAAATACGTAGTAAAATACAGACCTCCGAGGTAATCTCCGTTTCCGGCCCCGCCGCACTTGTCCTGCCGGAAGTACGAGAACATAATGTCCGACACGTATCGCAATTTTCGATTCATTTTCTTCAAAGCAATCTCGAAGGTCTTGAAGAAGTACAGCTGTTGGTCGTTCATGATTTTCCAAACGCCTGTCGAGAGCAAACGAGATTGGGCAAAACGTCAATCGACAAAGGCTAAATGAATATTCGGGACGACCGGAAGTGGCGTTTGAAAAATTCTTGATTAGTCCAAGTACCCAAACCGAATCCAACGACGTGCAGAAACGCGGTGGTGTTTTGTTTCTCGGCGCGAGTGTTCGCCTCGAGAAGAATAATTTCGACTGAGAGGAGAGTACGTTTCATGTAATTTTCAATGTCGAAGATTGTTTGGCTGGTGAGCCCGAGATATCGTCGATTCTCCTTCGATCTGGCCCGCTTTACCGCTTCCTCGTACAGCGGATGATAATTTTCCCCGTAGAACTGTGCCCAAAGTACTCGCAATCCTCGTTTGTTGTCTTCCGTTGTTGCTGCATTCGTTCGATCCCCGGTGGTCGAGCCACCAACGTACTCGAGGCCCGGACCATACCTGTCGTGACGCACGTAATTGTAGCCATACGCGCACATGACCTTGAGAATTGTACAGTCGACGCAAGACCGCGTGCGCATATCGAGCTGCGCAGCCTATGGTGGGGGACGGCGTGGAGCGAATCGCTGCCTCGCCAGCCTCGCGCTCGGCTGCGCAGCTCATGGTGGGGGGCGGCGTGGGGCCAATCGCAGCCTCGCCAACCGCAGGCTCGGCCGCGCTGCTCATGGTGGGGGCAGGCGCGGCGCCAATCGTACCGCTAGCTACAAAATCAGCTGCGCAGAGCACCGAAACGCAAAATTACGTAAGTAAAATTTGAATCAGCTCTTATTTACCCGTTGTCCATGTTGTTTTGGAGGGGCGTTATAAGAATGTCCTGACACTCCATCAATCGAGCTCGCGCGAATCTGAAAAAATTGAGAAAATATTTTATTGCGAATAAAAATGTTTACAAATCGATAATATTGAATAAATAATTGCGGGAGGGATATGAGGCTGTTTTTATGTTCTCCTTTTCACTTTTTCCTTCTCTTCCTCTGATACTTGCCTCGATCCCACAATCCCCATAATGACACCCCGGGGCTGAACGGATGGGGGATCGCTGGTCACGATTCCTCTGTTCTCGCGGGCTCCGTCGTTGATGAATTCCGTGTGGGAAGACACGACCATCATCGCGGACAACTTGATCTCGTCGTAGGACAAGCATTTCGCGAGAACCTGCCGTTAACGAAGTTTTTCATGTAAAATCGTTATCGTTACGCCATAACGTAAACATTCGACGAGACATTCGTTGTTCCGGTCGCGGTGTTTCCCGCTGTAATAATACTTCGGTAAAACTATGGAATCACGGCTCCAGACCAATTTCAATGCCAATTTTTTTTTGCCATGAACACCTCTATAATGTCATCACTATTGATATTCAGGGGTAAGGCCACAGTAGAAATGTCAAAAAATCGATTTTTTTTGCTAAAATGGTGCTTTATCATCATAAGAACAAGTTACCATTCGATTTATAGCAAGAACATTTATTTTTCACCGACTTTGAGCGCGTAACGTAAGCCCACCTCTGGCACGGCCAGAGACATATGTGAAACTTCAAACGCGTTTTTCTCGAAACAGCTTTTTTCCAATTGGCGTGACAAATAACTTCAACAATTTTCACTCGATTTACTTGTAATTTCAAAGTTATGTTCCGAATTGCATTTCGCAGAGAAGTACGTACGGAATTTCTGATTAATCGAAAACTTTTCATTTCATGAGCAGTTTTATACGAAATTTTGTCACTGAAAATTCAAGTTCAATTGAAATTCAAGTTCCAATACCTACAACTTTTGGATAAAACAATATTTTCGCGAGTTAAGCCATCCTACTCATCAGAATTTCAAACGAAAATAGTACAAAAAAAAATCTTACAGGAAAATTCTTAAAAAATTTCACGCGATCCAGTGTAAACTTACGCAACTTTTTACATCTTTGATATTTCCTCTCAAACCCTATACTTCTTGAGTTACATTGCATTTTCCAAAATTGGTCTTTTTTAGGGTAAAATTAAATAACTTTGTGAAGAAAAATCGTACGAAACTTTTCAAAAAAAGAAAATGGAGCTTCTGCTACCTCTTTCAAATATATAATGGATGAAAATGACAACAAAAAAATTCCATGAGTTGTGCGCCCAATTATCGATGGTCGAAAAATAGCCGAAAAACGGTCACGTACAAGAGTGCGTACTGGGTCGAAAAAAAATAATAAAAAATATGTTAAAAAAGCAAAACAAAGCTGAATTTGATAGCTTCAAAACGCCGTTTGTTAAATTTGCTTATCTTTTTTTTTCAACGGAGCCATCTAACTTTCAGTGCGGCTAGAAATATCGACTGGTGCATCCAAACTTTTGAGCGGTATACTCGCACGAAGCAAATTGAATTGATGAAACGTAAACAAGGTAAGGTAAACAGAGTGAAAAGGGAAGTATATTTTGAACGAACTTCGAAATATTAGTATATCACTTGTTAAAGTTTTTTTTTCCATATTACGGCTTTCCCCGCCTTCATTCAACATGTAACATCGTTTTTTGTCCATAACAATACCCCAAAAAAAAATTGGACCGATTTTAGGCCGGAGCAGTGATTCTACAGTTTTACCAATACTTCTACATTCAACGTTGGGGTCGACTAACCAGAGGCTCTTTCTCGTTATCCGTACCGACGCTCTCCCATCCTTCGCTTCCGGTCGTACCGTCCAGCAGTTTGTACTTATCATTGGGGCCGTAAAAGTACGCGGCTCTTTTCTCGAGAAGACGCTGGACGAAACGTACGAGGCCCATGTTCGCGTAGAGGGCCCTCTCGACCGAGCTACCGTGTCGACGTTTGTACTTGAGCCACGCCGCTATCAACGGCAACATCGCCTCGTGGATCAACGGATACGCGGAATTTGCGTTGAACTGCTCGCATAATGGAACCAAAATTGATGGTTGCAGAAAAATATGTGAAAAAAAAGTTTATAATGGTCCTTCACTTTTATTTTCATTTTTTTATTCACCGTTTCGTTGGACACGTTGAATGTATTATTTAGGAAATTAATTAATTAGTAGCTTGTCTAGTTGATTTTCATGGTTTTTTTTTCAATTCAATTATCGGTACAAATAGAATGACTTGAAAAAAAAATCCGTGAATAATAGGGGCATTTTTAAAAGAAGCTTGGAATTGATGAATTTCTGTATTAGTTAATTAAAAGATTTTTATCGAACTTTCTTTTACTATTAATGATTTTTTCGTATTTTCTAACAAAAATCTTATCTATCAATCGTTATGTTATTAATAATAATCATTTTTTAAATGTTATTATTGTTATTATTTTTATTTATTATTATGATTATTTTCATAATCTACGTCATTATTATTATTATTATTATCATTCTAAAATCAAAGAAGTGCATTTTTATTCCGACACAACTTTTTGAGCAATATAAACAAATATCTCAAATACAAAGCAAACAATTATATCGTTCGCGACACGACGAATAGATCTTTTTCGATCTAGAGGGAAAGAAAACTCGCCACGATTCAATATCTACGTAGATATGCAAAAAAAAACAAAGCGATAGGGAAGAACAGACCTCAAGGGTATCGCGGGGCACGCCTCGGTCTCGCAGAACTGCGCAACGGCTCGTGTTTGTCGGAAACGGCACGGGGAACGCCTCACTCCGTTCGATCAGTTGAGGGAGCGTGGTGTTTTCGGGTACACTCGTGTCCAAGCATTCCTTCAACAATTGCCTCGTATCTTCGTCGAACGGTACACCCCCGGGTGCACCGAGGGTATTTTCCCACGAGAGTTCCGGCGGTTCCATCGTGAATCCTTGGGAGCGCGACTCGTGTAGCTGCTGACCCTGTCATAACAATCATTGCCGCGCCGTTTTCAGTGTCATGCCGTTGACCACACGGCCTAACGGCCCGCAAAAGCCCTTGGCCCGCCTATAAGTTTTGCTGTTTTTTTTGGGGAAAATATGAATTTCCAGATCGGTACGTGACATCGTGTTTGTATGTATGTATATATATGTGTGTGTATATATATATATATATATATATATATATATATATATATATATATATATATATATATATATATATATATATATATATATATATATATATATATATATATATATATATATATATATATAGGGTGTCCTGTTATGAATGGATGATCCTGCAACTGTCGATAAGTCAAATCGTGTTCTACTATATGCCGGAATTTTAGTTAAGTAAAATCCCCACGGTTTTCGAGACTTTGAGTTCTATGTTAATATTTTTTTAAAAATTCATCTGCTTTTGGTTTTTCACATTCCATTTCTACAAATAATATGAATCGACAATAACTCAGCAACTTTTTTAAGTAATTCGCACGATATGCATAGTACATTTTTTTACACTGCAGGTTATCAAAGTCAGCTGTTCGAATTGGTTTGTGTGAAAATTCTGCATGAGATATTTTTTTCATAAAGTTTCCATAACATTTAAGGTTAAAAAAAGACTTTTCTAGATAAAACAAATAACCAGGAGTATTTGAAAAATAACCGGGTCGAAAAAGTTATCATTTGTAGAAACGGCATGCGAAAAACCTAAAGCAGATGATTTTTATCTCGAAAAGCGTGGAAGTTTTACTAAACTGAAATTCCAGCGTATACAGGGTGTCCCTCGTTTCTCTGCTATCCGAAATAACCCGGTAATTATCGACGTGACAAAAAAATGTTCCAGACACAAGTTGTACGGTGTGAAGGGGGCCATCAAATGCGAGAATTTTTTTATTTCGGTGGAGGCGCTGACGCATAATGAAGGTCACCTTCATTTTTTTTAATCACATGGTACATTTTTTTAACCATCTTGTGGATCACCTCAAGCCGCATAAAAACATTAGGGGGGTCAAAGTCGTTCAAGGTCATTCAAGGTCAGTATCGATGATACAAATTAAAATCGAAGCATCAATAATTAATAAAAATACGTTATTTGTAGATCTTATGTTTTTAAATTGATTATTACGTATACAAATATACATATGAAGAACGGCTGTATACATTTTTATGTAGAAAACTTTAGAATTTCTTTCTGTTTTCGTTCTGTATATTTACCTGAAGATGAAACTTTAAAAACTTCCCAATCAGCCTCTTATTATTTATCTGCGTGAACAAAAGCGGATCAATTTTCTGTAAAAAAAGAAACGACCACTTGCACGTAATTGTGCCATGTTTTGACATTTGTCGAGTCGTTGAGAGGTGACGTTTGAATTCTCTTAATGTGAGGTTATGTAGCGTTGCCAACTGCTTAAAACACGAACTCACTAGTAAAGTCGATAATGATCAACCGAGTGCTCAATAACCAATGTCGATTGTGAGTATTTATGAAAATCATCATAAATTTTTATTCTGTTGGGTACCAAAATAAAAATACTTTTTTATGAGATAAAATTCTATGTATTTTAAACATTCGAAAGAAAAAATTAAAATTGTCAGTTTGACTTCCCGTTTTTCTTCCGAACTACCTTAAATTCGTATCCCTATCAAATATGTCACAAACTGGGTAGGGGTTAAGGTCGACGGCGCATGCCCGTGATCAAGAGAGTGAGAGAAAGACAGAAACTATTTTGTCCCTGTCGCACACCCTTTAACGGCATTGCCATGGAGACTAGATACAGGAGCCTAAACTCGGCATTTTAAGTTAACAATAATTAGTAGTTGGTGGTTTCACCACGTGCATCTCTGCTACATCACCGAACCGAAATGAACTGAGCGACAAGAACGCAATCGACGCAACGTATTTCGTTATTATATTTATCTGTGCAGCGTATTATAATATGTGAATATGATGTGTGATAATTTGTAAAACGTTTGTCTGCATTGAAAATTCTTATGAATTTTCTTGTGTCTATAAATAGATTCTATTTCTGCTTCCGCAACGAAAAAAAAACCATATTGACTTAATTTCTTTATTTTGTTATTATTCTTTATCTATACAACGTATTATAGTGTGTGAATATGATATGTGATAATTTGTGAAAGTTTTGGCTGGATTTAAAATTCTCCGGATTTTTCTTGTATCTAGAAATAAATTTTGTTTGTTACTGCTTCCGCAACGAAAAAAAAAACATATTGGCTTTATTTGTGTGTATCATTATTATTCTTTATCTGTACAGCGTATCATAATGTGTGATCATTTGTAGAAGTTTTGTCTAGGTTCAAAATTCTTATGAATTTTTTTATGTCTATACAGGGTGTCCCAGAAGTAACGTACGCCCTTCTAGCATCTGGTGGGGAAAAAAATTCTGGGACGAAAAGTCCTTAGTCATTTTTTTATCAGACGCATAAATAATTAATGATTAATAAAAATAAATAGCTAATCAGTTGCGCGCTACAGCGGAAAGGCAGCGTAGAGGGGAGGGACAGGGGAATGCGTTGTAATTGCGTGCGCCTGAAAATGTGTGGAGAGGGAAAATTCCGAAATCATGGGTGCAAGTGCACACACACACACGCGTGTGCGCACATACACTCACACTAGGACACACACACACACTTGCACACATGCTTTTCGAATATTCCCTCCGCACACATTTTCAGGCGCACGCAATTACAACGCATTCCCCTATCCCTCCCCTCTTCGCTGCCTTTCCGCTGTAGCGCGCACCTGATTGGCTATTTATTTTAATTCATAATTAATTATCTATGCGTCGGGTTAAAAAATGACTGAGGACTTTTCGTCTCAGAATTTTTTTTCCTACCAGATGCTATAAGGGCGTATGTTATTTCTGGGACACCCTGTATATGAATTTTGTTTATTACGGCTTCCGCAACCAAAGAAAAACATTGACTTAATTTGTGTACTTTCTTATTATTATTTTTCTGTGTATCATAATTTGTGATAATTTGTAAAAGTTTTGTCTGGATTCAAAATTAAGAATTTTCTTGTGTCAATAAAAAAATGTTGTTTGTTACTGCTTCCGCAACAACAAAAATACATTGTCTTAATTTCTGTATTTCCTTATTATTCTTCATCTGTGTATCATAATTGGTGATAATTTGTAAAAGTTTATCTGGATTCAAAATTATACATTTTCTTGTGTCAATAAATAAATTTTGTTTGTTACTGCTTCCGCAACGAAAAAAAACATCGACTTAATTTCTGTATTTTATTAATATTCTTTATCTGTACAGCGTATCATGATGTGTGATCATTTGTAAAAGTTTTGTTTGGGTTAAAAATTCTTATGAATTTTCTTTTGTCTATAAATAAATGTTGTTTGTTACTGCTTCCGCAACGAAAAAAAAACATTGACTAAATTTCAGTATTTCGTTATTATTCTCCAAAACAATCTATATTATCTATATAAGAATTCTATCTATCTATATAGAAATTTCCTACACCAACTGATTTCACAATTCATTTGATCAAATTACCGTTCCATATAAAGAAGCAAAGGGTGCTTTCTGCATATTGTTGCTCACTTCAATTCGGTTCGGTAGGAGAGCAGCGCCACCCGTCTCATCTGAATTTCCATGGACGTTTCTTCGACACTGCGGTCGTACTCTTTACCTCTAGTCTTCTTGGCAACAGGGATGGCGCTACAATCGCGCGAAGGGTTGCGGTGCTAGCTTCACTCGACAACAGACCGAACGCGAATCTGACGTCATATTGAATTTTGTTTTCGTAATTTTCATGTGGAAAATACTCTAATAATAATATAATAATACTTTTACATGACGAATGTTTGTGTGTGTGCGTGTGTGTAGTTTTCAATTAAGTTTCAAACATATAAGTTGTAGAAAACAACCGCATGTGATTTTTTTAATCTTAGAGCCTTGAAAGTTGGCAGAAAAATTAGACTTCTAAAAATATTTACGGACTTAATTTTCAATTTGGAAACTTTTCGGCTCATGTGTGAAAGTAGTATTTTAGTACGTTAGACCCACTATTATACTCCGTAAAGAAAAAATTCACAGGAGTACGCTTAATAATTTTATTTTATTTACGAACTGTCCTATAAAATTAGTATCTTACAAAAAAATCACAAAAACCAAAATAACTTTTAAACCACTGAAAAACGCATAACATACATGGGGGTTCAATCGATAGGTATTGAGGTCCCCCATCCTTATGCGTCGTTTGCTCCACCCACTACTATGCTATAGCATGCTATAGCATGCTATAGCATAGTAGTGAGAAGGCTCCGTACTCTATGCTAGCATACTAATTAATGATATATCAAACATGGTGGGGTAAATGCGAAAGGTAAAGAACTTTAAAAACTTGTAGGAACATGTGAAGGAATATTGGCAATTACAATAAATGAAGATTGAACTTTTAAAAGTTAACAATACTTATTTATTGAGAATATAATAACCATCGAGTTATTGACCGCTCTAAATTTCGCAGTCTTTTCGTTCGCTCTAGTAACGTGTCAAACTCGCGTTCGGTCTGTGTCGAGTGAAGCTAGCACCGCAATCGTTCGCGCGATCGCAGTGCCATCCCTGTTGCCTTCATTTTTGGGCACCCTTTTTTTATCGTTTCCCCATTGGATTTTAGGCTCCTGTATCTAGTCTCCATGAGCAGTGCCGCGTAGTGACGAAAAATGTAAAGAAAAGTCGATCGGCTTAACGTGCCTATATCATATCGTGGCCGTTTCCAGACCGTTTCCTAATAGGAAAAAATATCAATTTCTACATCAATTCAGGTTTTCTGTACAGGTGACGAAACGTGCACTGCACGGTCGAACCTCAACTGAACCTTAACTGTACAGTCGAACTCAGGTAAACTCATCAGGTATACCCTAGCGTGTGTGGCCGGCTTTACAATCACGTGTCTGGTCCTGCCAGTGAGAAGTCGACAGTTTCGCTTAGCAGACGATTCTGTGTCTCTTTGAGATATGAAGGGTGTCTTAAGGCGGTCCTCTAGTTTCTCGGGTCGAAAAAATCGATTTTTTTTCATAAATCACATCTACAACATGTGTAGAAAATGTGTGCTAAAGGATTTTTCGATATTCGAAGTGGTTCACAAGTTACGGCCCTGGAACGGAGCAGGTATACGGAGCAGGTATACTTTCAAACGCGTTTTTCTCGAAACACCATTTTTCGAAACGTTGACCACGATATTTCAGAAACTACTGCACCGATCTTGTTCAAATTTATACAGCATCTTTAATATGTTATAAGCCAGCGATTGAACTAGGATTATCATGATTGCTTCGATAGTTTTTTTTGTACGAGCGAAAAACTTAAGAAAAAATGAGTAAAAAATAGAATGTAATTTTCAAAAGTGCATAAAAAAGTCAATTTTTGTAATTTAGAATTCACTCTAGTTCAATCGCTAGTCTTAAATATGAAAATTAAAATGCCGTTTGGTTTTTTTATTTCAGATAAGCAGAACAGCCGCAATCTTGGTCACCGTCAAGCACCTCTTTTACTTGATGTCTTCCTGTCGGCCACTATAACGTTTATTCTATTATATATTTTGACTTCAAACAATTTGTAAAGCTTATTTAAATGTTAATAAAGATTATGCAAAAACAATGAGATTGATTATTTCGATGCTTTGCCCGTAAAAAATTATTGACAAAGCCGTAAAAAAACAGCCGAGAAACTAGAGGACCGCGTTAAAATGACCTAACATTTAAATTTATTAATAAAACGTATTATCTATTTGAAAAGTACGAATACATTAATTTTAATATTAAGTACGGACATGGAGGTTATGTGTGGAACACAATATCCGATAAATGGGCGCCTTGTCCCTGTTTGCAAACTCTTTCAACACTCTCTGACGAAATGTTCAATAACATTTTGGCATAATTGCGGACTAATTTCATTACTGGGTCGTCCAGTTGCTTCTTCGAGCTCCGTAATGGTCTGTGGATCATTGGCATATAATTTTCTTTTCAGAAAACCTCGAAGAAAAAAGTCCAATGACGTCAAATCGCACGATCCTGGTGGCAAATTCATAAAACTTCGTCTGCAATAACTACGCAGCAAATAACAAATTCAATGCGTTGCTCGATCGTGTAGTTCACCATGACTAAACCTCAATACTTCCTGTTGTCAGTTGTCGAAGATTAGTACTCTATGTTCGCCACAAAAGAATGCGGGCAATTTAAAATGTCAGGTCATTTTCAGGCACCCTTTATGTCAATTATGATCTGAAGAAAGACACGTCACGTTCAGCCGTGGATTCCCGGCCTCTTCGAAAAATATGCCTACTGCTATCTAAAGACGAACATCTCGATCGTCTGATGATCCTTTCTGCAGTATGCCTACTGCGATTGAAAGAAAGAGGTATGTCTCGTTCACCTTTTCTGCGACTAGGGTGACTCAATTGGCTGTATCTGATTGAGTACATGTGATAAGCAATGTTTATTTATCTAAACCTTCTTCGAGAACTGCCTACACTATGTAATGGCGAATCCTCCATAAAAATGCGTTCGGTAATTATCGAGATTAGCGCTCTCAGACAGACAGACGATCTCGGGGGACTTTCTTTTGTAGGATGTCCTGATACATAGATAGAAGCATGTATATCTTATCGCAGAATATACTTCTGATAGTAAGACGTACGGAAGCACAGAGCACCGATTTTGCTCTGACAAGAAACATCACTGAAGTGTCCGCATTCGATTTTGTTGAAATTCATGTATGTGATGGAGTATAAAAACTATTAAACACGTATTTTTTTTATCGGCGGAAAAACGTTTTTATGAGGGAAATCGACCCCTCGAAAGAGGCCGTGTCACCCCTTAGTTTAATTTTTTTCCAATACTTGTATAGTGGGTTTTTCATCGCTTTACATTGGAAGAATTTCGGTTTTTGTTTCATTTAGATCGGTGGACTGCTTGTGGGTGAAACTGCAAAACCGCCCCTCGACTCGTCTTTCTTTGAGGGGTGGTCCCCCCCCTTAAAACCGTTTTTCCGCAGATAAATAAAAATACGTGCCTAATAGTATTCAATGCATTATCACATATGAGGAGCTGGCGAACAGAACCGGACTTGTCCATGAATCACTTTTTTACAGGAGAGGTCAAAAACCACAATAACCAAATAGAGATGAGTTCGAATTTTTAAGCTTTGATATATAAAAGCTCTATCAAAATGTCAGTCTGGACCTGGATTTAGTTTAATCAAAACACCAACAACCATGTGTGGACCATGTTTTACTGTCATACTACCATGTTTTGAATGAGAATGGTGGACAACTCTGCTTTTGAATAAAAATCTTACGGACATATCCGGATATGAAATAAAAGAGATTCTTTGGATTAAATATAAATTTGTTTTTTATTGTGAATTTAATTATCTTACACAAACTCTTCCATGTCAGGCTCACAACAATTGTATTCAATGTCGTCAACGTCATCAATGTGGTCATCTGGTAGTAATTTTTCATCCAGCCAGCTATGGACAAGTCCGTTTCTGCGTGAAAAGGCCATTTTTAACAAATTTTAAGGTGGTTAGGGCCGGATTTGATGTAAAATATTTTTGGGGCTCACATAGGTGTGTTTGAAGACCGGGAAATTTTTCTATTGCCATTATGTGGACATGTCCGGTTTTGTTTGCCGGCTCCTCATATGTGAGTAGGTCTTCTGACTTCTTGTCTTATTTTTTTTTCTCGGGACTCGGGAATTTTCAACTAGGAATTCCCGGGAATTCTCGAATTTTCGAGTAATTTCAATTTTTTTATCATAAAATGATTAATCAAATGCAAAATAAAAAATATGCACATTAATAATTATCAACATTTATTATTAATTCAGTCTTGTTTGCATTAAAATTTCCATTGCTTACACATTTTTTTAACAAAACAACCAAATTAAACAACAACCTAAATTAAATTTTGAGTATGTTCCTATATAACTTTTAATTTATTTTTATTGAGAAATAAATAAGTACTTTTATATTAACCTTAGCTTCCTTCCTGAGGTAAGTAAAAATATAAACCGCACAGTCTTACAATTAAACAAATAGTAGGTACATGAAGTACCGTCATAACAACGATCTTTTAATTAAAGTTACATACAGTAGATCTTCCGTTCTATAAATAAGTAGAACTTTTAACCATAGACAGTCCGTTAAATAAACAGAAAATAAATTGTTTAATAACAGAATCAACTAAAAAATATACTTTGAGTATTTGCCAATGGAAATAGCTGCGCTGTGCGAAGCAAAATGAAGCAATCCTATTGATGGACTTTTTCCTCGCTCACCGCTTAGCCACCTCGCACATCCCTGGTGGAAAAGTATCCTAAGAGGGAGACAAACTAAAAAGAATGACCAAACGTGCAGCGGGGCCCGTGGTAGGGATGGCACAAGCACAAGCAAGACGCGATTTCTCGACCCTTTTTTCTCATCTCGAGTGAGGCCAAATTTCCAGGGGATTCTCTCTGACGATTTTTTAGGCAAATGTTTCACTTTCCAAAAATTTGCCTAAAAAATCGACATAATTGGTAATAACAAATTAGCTATGCAATATGAAAAGGAAATCCTACGTACTTCCATAGACAATGTATTTTTCAAGATATATTCAACATTTCAAGTGAATCGGTTGAAAATTGGCTGAGTAATGTTTCCGGCCAACTTAAAAAATGCAATTCTAAGATAAACGCTGCACATCCGCCATTTTGAAATTAATCGCTTCAAAAAAATTATTGTATACAGTCACTGATATGTATGATAACCATCCTTTTTTGTAATTTCGATTTATGTTGTAGTTTTTCTGAGAAAAAAAATCCCCGAAAAGCCTTGTTTTTCGGCCTCTAGAGTCGCCTAAGCCTATAAGGAAATCCTATCGCTTCACACTAGTCATACCACTGATCATACTTGAGACTTGTACAATTTATATTTTTAACATGTGCACCAAAAATCTTTTGTGATAACCAAAATTTTCCGTGTGTAAACTGTTTAAAGAATGTTCACATTTAATTAGAAAAATGGAAAAATAGTTATTCCCACGATTCGCGCAGTATTTCTAGGTTTGATATTTGGCAACATTGGTTCTATATCCGTCTCTTTTTACTCAACCAGGCGCGTTTAAGGCGGTCCTCTAGTTTCTCGGGTCAAAAAAATCGATTTTTTTTTCATAAATCACATCTACAACATGTGTAGAAAATGTGTGCCAAAGGATTTTTCGATATTCGAAGTGGTTCACAAGTTACGGCCCTGGAACAGAGCAGGTATACGGAGCAGGTATACTTTCAAACGCGTTTTTCTCGAAACACCATTTTTCGAAACGGTGACCACGATATTTCAGAAACTACTGCACCGATCTTGTTCAAATTTATACAGCATCTTTAATATGTTATAAGCCAGCGATTGGACTAGGATTATCATGATTGCTTCGATGGTTTTTTTTGTACGAGCGAAAAACTTAAGAAAAAATGAGTAAAAAGTAGAATGTAATTTTCAAAAGTGTATAAAAAAGTCAATTTTTGTAATTTAGAATTCACTCTAGTTCAATCGCTAGTCTTAAATATGAAGATTAAAATGCCGTTCGGCTATTTGATTTCAGATAAGCAGAACAGCCGCAATCTTGGTCACCGTCAAGCACCTCTTTTACTTGATGTCTTCCTGTCGGCCACTATAACTTTTATTCTATTATATATTTTGACTTCAAAAAATTTGTAAAGCTTATTTAAATGTTAATAAAGATCGTGCAAAAACAATGAGATTGATTATTTCGATGCTTTGCCCGTAAAAAATTATTGAAAAAGCCCTAAAAAAACAGCCGAGAAACTAGAGGACCGCGTTAACGTCTATGCTTTTCAACGTCGATCTGGCAAAACAATGTCAGATGCGGGAAATATAAAGCATTGTATTCGGGCCACGACTGGTAAAAAGCGTGGAAAATTTGTGTCGGCGAAATATGTCGGTTAAAAATGAAATATGAGTGGAAATTCGAATGAGGGAGATGAGGTTAGGACTACAGTCAGCTGTTGCCTTGCTGTCACGTCTCTTTATCGTAGCGAGTGGTAATAAATCCAATACCGGAAGTTCAAATTAAACTTGATATTACATAAAAAATAGGTCAATAAGCCTAATTTTTTCTGAGAGCATTGGATTACTACAGGTGATACGTATGTAAATCTGATTATTTTTACGAATTTGACGGATTGCCACTATTATATAATATACACTTTTGTAGCGACCGGAAATTGGGTTTTCGTATGTCGTCTCGGAATACCTTTACAAAAATACGCAATTTTAGTTTATTTTTTTCTCTATAATTAGGTTGATTACCGACCCTGAAATTTTACAGAGACAAATATTAATATATTTAGTGAAGCTCAAATAAAACGATGAACATCCTCTTGATTGAAGCCTGGCGATAGGGTTACCTTAAGTGATGTTCGATGTAAGTATAATAAACCGGAAACGTGTACAATTGGACGCGAGCCTAACTTCGCTTGGCTCGAAATTCGATGTTTATACCATCACGCTTTTATCGCTGCACGATCCGATCCGCCCGATCTTTCAACAATACAATAAAGGCTAGCCTCGTGTACGCGGTAAAGCCACAAGCGTGGGCACCAACGAGAAGTAAAAATAAATAGTTTTTTTTTTTCATCCGTTGGCAAAACGGCGGAATTTTTCAGTGCCGGCTTCGTGTTATTTTTATCAGCATCTTTGATAATTAGTTGACGTCTGGCTTGTAGAATTCAGTTCCGTATATTTTCTCCAGCCGCACAGTCGCGCGCGATATACAACAGCGGAACGTCGACGATCCGTTAATAAGCAATGAGCATAAAAATGCCGCGTATGCAACAAAGATCGCTAACATTGTTAATCGGCTGTGCAATAGTTTTGTGGTTGGTTCTAATCGTCGGATATCGGTATTACTGGGATGATCGTCAGCTGTTCTCTTTCCGGCACTCTAATGGAGTTTACGTCACTAATGAGCCGAAGAATTATTACCCGATGCCGTGTCGGACGGATACGAGGCATTTTTCTATACTGGGCAAATGGCTACGCGCCCCCGAGGGAACGAAGCCACCGTCATCCAACAAGGCACCTTCGGGACAACGATACAAGATTCTCATTTGGAAACACGGAGATGATCTCCATCAACGACACGTCCGACACTATGATACCAATAGCAGGTAAACATAGCTTTTGTAATCTGTATTAACGGATAAGATATTATTGTGCTCTTATAAAAATGCTGTCGTAAGGAATTTCAATGATTTTTACTTTCCAATCTTTGGATATTGCATACGTTGAAGTTTGCATTTGATTTTGTTTCCTATTTACCAAATTTCCTTTGACAGATATGAGCTACGAAAATGACGCTAATATTTTTGAAGATTCTCATTTACCGATCTCCAATGTAAATCTGCGAAATTTGACTGGATAATACTGAAAGTAATTCATTTAAAAGTATTTTCGTTGCATTCCGACGATGCAAACTTCAAACCCATGCATATGGCAAGTTTTTGCGTTTCTTACGAGCGAGCAATAATGTTAGAACAAAAGTAAGCTTCACCATATTCGAAAATGAATTAAGGCGGGATATACATTTACAACGATAAAAAAATCGGTTTCTTTTTTTTCTCTTCATACGATAGAACTATATGTGTAGAATACTTACCCAAAGTTTCAAAGCAAAATTCGAAAAACTTCAAACGTTACAACCCGTCAACGCTGTGCCTCACTGCTCGAATTCGGAGCGGGCGTGAACTTCAAACGCGTTTCTCTCAAAACTGCATCATCGAAATTGGCGTGCAGGATTACTCAAAAACTATTAAGCCGATTGAGTTGAAACTTGGTAGAAATATTGATAATATTGGTACCTTCTACTTGCCGAGAACTGTTTTCGAAAAATTGAAAAAAAAACTACTTTTTTAATCCACATTTTACAGAAATGTTGCGTGATATGTTGATTGTTTTGTAAATGCGTGCCGTTTCTTAAATTTGCATTATCTTCATTTTAATTACCGTCACATAGAAACTATACATGTTCTAACTGAAAAATTGTCTGAACTTTTTTGCCAATCAAAGTCTACAGGAAGCTAAACTGCACGCCGATTCGTAACTCCCGCGGCGACCTTGCTGTAACACTCTGCCACAGCTCCACCATTTTGATGATGAATTAATAACAAAAAAATTCTTTTGTATATTTAAGTTGTATAATAATTATTTCTTAGTTTAAAAATCCCTCGATATTGCTTATTTTTTTCCTGTCTAAATGTATATCCCGCCTTAAGACCTTAGGCCACAGTAACGGGTATAAAATCATGTGCGAACTTAACAATTTTTTTCGTATGAAAAAGTGATTCACTCATAAAATTAATTACACATCTAATTAGTATGAATATCAAGCTTTAGAATTTCTTTTTGTTTTCGATGTACAAAAAGGCCGACTACTAATATTTTCTTTTGTCATCTTTTTTTAGCCGCTCCGCGGCGTGACATTTAGCATTCACAATTTTTTACCTCGAACAAAAAACAAAAATTCTCGTCAATCTACATTAGAATACCTAGAGAAGTACGTACGGA
The DNA here is from genome assembly GCA_944452715.1 of Ophion slaviceki. Classification (NCBI taxonomy): domain Eukaryota; kingdom Metazoa; phylum Arthropoda; class Insecta; order Hymenoptera; family Ichneumonidae; genus Ophion; species Ophion slaviceki. The sequence continues at coordinate 44,071,815 of OX101789.1, read as the reverse complement.
ATTTAAAAAATATTGTTTCATTTAAAAGTTGTAGGTATTTGAACTTGAGAAATAAATTTTCAGTTAAAAATTTCGTTATAACTGCTCATAAACTGCTCGTAAAATGAAAAATTTTCGATTAATCAGAAATTCCGTACGTACTTCTCTGCGAAATGCAATTAGGATCATAACTTTAAAATTTGAAGTAAATCGAATGAAAATTGTTCAAATTATTTGTCACGCTAATTGGAAAAAATCTGTTTCGAGAAGTTTAAAGAAGTACGGCATTTTGGGCATCGAAAAAAAATTCTAACAGCTTGATATTCATAAGAAATAAATGTGTAATTAATTTTATGAGTGAATCACTTTTTCATACGAAAAAATATTGTTAAATCCGCACATGATTTTATACCCGTTACTGTGGCCTAAGCTCATGTCACTATACTTGTGTGAATTCGTGCTGGTATTGACAATCCATACGATTGATTGTGTGGCAGCGGTACGTACTCACCGTGGCTTGGATGTTCGGTTGATGACTGCGACCTATCTTATCGCGACGAGGATCTCGCTATCGCTGATGCGGTAATCTTTCATTTGCATATGACGAAGGGAAGAGGGGAGTTACCCGCGGTCAAGGGAAAAGCCGGACAGATATGGATATTCCTCACGGACGAAGCACCGTTCGCCGTGTTTTTGCATCCCGACGAAAATCGCAATATTTCCCAGTACGACAATTTATTCGATTGGTCAATGACGTACAGGGAGGGCAGCGATGTGCCGGTAGCGTATGGGAGAACGATCGCGAGCAGGCAAGACGTCATCACCGAGAAGGAGGACCGGCATCGACGCCGTAAGCTCAAGACGAACATGGTTGCCATATTGGGCAGTCATTGCCACTCGAAGAACAACGAACGTTGGAAATACGCCGAAGAGCTGAAGGCTCTGCTGAAAGACCGAATGGACGTTTACGGCGCGTGTTTGGGGGGCAACCGGACCGCTTGTCCCGGTCATTTTCGTCGCGATTGTCCGATCCTCGTGAACTACAAGTTCTATTTGGCCTTTGAGAACTCCAATTGTCGGGAGTACATGACGGAGAAGCTGTTTTGGAACGCATACGGGAAGGAATCGGTGCCGATAATAATGGGCGCGCCGCGAACCGATTGCCAACGATTGCTTCCGCCTCATTCCTACATTCACATTGATGATTTCGCCTCGCCAGAGTCTCTCGTCATGTATCTTCGTTATCTCGACGAACACGATGATGCCTACGACAAGTATCACGAGTGGCGCTCCAGCTACATAGTGGTCAACGAGCACGGCTACTTTGGCTCGAGATCGATACACTATTGCCGGGTCTGCGAGGCTCTGCACTACAATACTCGACCACCACCGATCCCGAAATATCGCCGATTGGGCGATTTTTTGGGTTCCGATCAACAATGTTATCCGTATAAATTGTGAATAACCCCTTCTTTTCTGTCGCAACTAGCGTTGAGTGATCTTATTTTGGCACCTGTGGTGTATGCGGGTGAGAGCGTTCGGAGTGGGAAGCGAGCGAGACGCGCCAGAGGGGACCCGGCCGGGAATTATCCGGCTCGGGCAGTTCGGTGATCACTTGTAAACAATAAAGACATACGACGATACGCGTATGACTTCCTTGAACCTCAGACATCACAGCACCTAACCAATTATTGACACTTCTCTGAAAGTGCCAATTATTGGGCCCTCAAAGCCCCAATAAACCGACCATATGTATCCTATCAGCCATTTTTGTAAAGAAAGGTCACACTTTCAGAACGTAGAATCCCAATCACAGGGAAATTACAGAAAAAAACTGATGAAAAAACCCGGTTGCGCCGACGTGGTTTCGAACCCGGAACCTTTGCACTAGAAACCAGAGACCTTGTCCACTAAGCCACGGCTTACCTCGAGTAAACGAAGCATGATACACCACCATATGTCGGATCGAATATTTCTTCGCTTGAATCTTTAGTTCATATTCTTCCGCAGATGAACAAAAATACGTGTCTAATAGTATTCAATGCTTCATCACATATGAGGAGCTGGCGAACAGAACCGGACTTGTCCGTGAATCACTTTTTACAGGAGAGGTCAAAATCACGATAACCAAATAGAGATGAGTTAGAATTTTTAAGCTTTGATATATGGAGGCTCTATAAAAATGTAAGAATGTACCTGGTTTTAGTTTAATAAAAACACCAACTACCATGTGTTTATTTTGTTTTGGACAAGTCCGGTTTTAAATGAGAATGGTGAACAACTCCACTGCTTAATGAAAACCTGATAGACATATCCGGATATGAAATAAAAGAGATTCTTTGAATTGATTATAAATTTGTTTTTTATTGTCAATTTAAATATCCTACACAAACTCTTCCATGTCAGACTCACAACAATCGCATTCAATGTCATCATCGTCATTACTGTGGTCATCCGGTAGTAATTTTTCATCCAGCAAGCCATGGACAAGTTCGTTTCTGCTTGAAAAGACAGTTTTTAACAAATTTTAATGTATTTGGAGCCACATTTGATGTAAAATATTTTTGGAGCTGACAAGTGTGCTTGAAGCCCCCGAAACAAAAAAAATTGGCATAATGTGGACAAGTCCGGTTTTGTTCGCCAGCTCCTCATACATGAGTAGGTCTTCTGATTTCTCGACTTATTTTTGTTCTCAGGACTCGAGAATTCTCGACTAGGAATTCTCGGGAACGCTCAGATTTTCGAGACATTTCAAAATTTTTTTAAAAATCATAAAATTGTTTATCAAGTGCAAAATAAAAATCACGGTTATTAATAATCATCAACATTTATTATTTATTCAGTCTTGTTTAGATTAAAATTTTTCATTGCTTACACATTGTTTTTAACAAAACAATTAAATTAAACAACAACCTAAATTAAATTTTGAGTATCTTCCTATAAAACTTTAAATTTGTCTTTTTATTAAGAAGTAAGTACTTTCAATATTCATCTTAGCTTCCTTCCTGAGGTAAGTAAAAATATTAATCGCACAGTCTTTTAATTAAACCAATAGTAGGTACATGAAGTATCGTCACGAAAACGATCTTTAAATTAAAGTTACATGCAGTGCATCTTTCGTCCTATAAATACGTAGAACTCTCAACCACTGATAGTCATTTAAAAAACCAGATAATAAATTGTTTAATAACACAATCGACTAAAGAATATACTTTGAGTATTTGCGAATGAAAAGCTGCGCTGTGCGAAGCAAAATGAAGCAATCCTATTGATGGACTTTTTCCTCGCTCACCGCTTAGCCACCTCGCATAGCCCTGGTGGAAAAGCACTCGAAGAGGGAGACAAACTAAACGGAACGAACATACGTGCAGCGGGGCCCGTGGTAGGGAAGGCACAAGCACAATCAAGACGCAATTTCTCGATTTCTCGAGTTCTCGACAGTTTTTTCTTGTCTCGAGTAAGGCCAAATTTCCCGGGAATTCTCGCTCCGAGAAGTCTCGACCGGAAACCCTATATATGAGTTTCAACAAAATCGGAGGCGGACACTTAAGGGGTCAGGCCACAGTACCGGGTATAAAATCATGTGCGAATTCAACAATTTTTTCGTATGAAAATGTGATTCACTCATAAAATTAATTACACATCTATTTAGTATGAATATCAAGCTGTTAGAATAAATATCAAAGTCGGTGAAAAAAGTCTTGCTATAAATCGAATATTAACTTATTCTTATGATGATAAAGCACCGTTTTAACGAAAAAATCGATTTTTTGAAAATTCTACCGTGGCCTTCCCCCTTAAGGAGGTACGGTGATGACCATGCTAGTAAACTTAGAGTCTATTTTGCGCCGCAATACCTCTACGTTCTGGATATATGTACATGACCTATTTTTTCGAGAAATATTTGTTAAGTATTGAATGTCAAGGGCCCTATTATTTTTATAATATGGAAAAAAACCTAATAATTTACTACTCGACTTCGGTAATACGCCATATCGTCGACGTTTGGCATCGTCGCACTTTCGATGGCTGTCATCGGTCTCACGCGCCCGACTTATTATTTTTTGTAACCGGTAAACACGGAGAACGCAAATACTATAGAAGTTTTAGTATTCAAACGAGTAACGGGATTTTACCCGAAGTCCAGTCTAGAGACAAAGACAGATTCTGTCGCACAAACATTGGAAAATGTAAAAACAATATTGCGATTGCAAATCAAAAGCGTCGCGTTGAGGTTAACCTCAATGCGACCCCACCGGCGTTTCCAATCGACGAACGGCGTATCGTGGCAATAGGTAGATTGGCTGAGGATGTGTGGTGCAATAATTGTGACCTGCCAGTCTCCTTTCGTGATCTCATGAAAGAGTCTCAGCACGGTCTATCGAGTATCTTTTTTGTGAGATGCGTAAAGTACTAGGTGCGCAACTAAGTTCCCGGGTTTCACACATGGATGGCGCTAGCGACACATGTAGTCAGCATACAGGTCTGAAATTGGGTGTCTTTATAGCTTGGACATCTGTTAAGAATACCCAGTCGTAATGTAAACAAATATCGCAACACAACGATCTTTTTTCTAACCTCGAAAATGTCAAAGTTTGTGCCAAGTAAACAGCATTTGCGGGAATCATTGTTTTTCTGTTTCAACCTAAAAAAACAGCAGGTGAAGCACGTCGCTTACTTGAGGAGGCCTACGGGGAACATACACCATCAAAAACAACGTGTGAAGATTGGTTCAAGCGGTTCAGAAGTGGCGATTTTGAGACTGGGGTCAAGGAGCGCTCGGGAAGACTGCAAACATTTGCGGACGCCGATCTGCAAGCGTTATTGGATGAAGATGACACTCAAACAGCGGATCAACTTGCCAAGGCATTAAATGTGACTTGGCAATGTATTTCGAGACGTTTGCACGCCATGGGAAAGATTCATAAGGAAGGAAAGTGGGTGCCGCATGACTTGACTGAGAGACAAATGGAAAATCGAAGAGCCACTTCCGAAATTTTGCTTTTGCGGCAGAACAGAAAGAGTTTCCTGCATCGAATTGTTACTGGCGATGAAAAATGGATATATTTCGAGAATCCCAAACGCAGAAAATCGTGGCTTTCACTTGGCGAAGCGTCAACATCGACGGCACGGCCAAATCGCTTCGGAAAAAAGACAATGCTCTGCGTTTGGTGGGACCAGAAAGGAATCGTGTACTATCAGCTGCTGAAACCGGGCGAAACTGTCAATGGGCATCGCTACCGACAACAACTAATCAATTTGAATCACGCATTGCTCGAAAAACGGCCAGAATGGGACACGAGACACGAACGTGTGATATTGCAGCACGACAACGCTCCGTGCCATCGCAGTTCCATCGTCCAGGACACCATAAAAATACTGAAATGGGTTCTGCTACCGCACCCGCCGTATTCGCCAGACCTGGCCCCTTCAGACTATCACTTGTTCCGGTAGATGGCTTGGGTGGGCTACACTTGGCCAATTACGATGCAGTACAAAATTGGTTGGACGAATGGTTTCAGTCCAAAGACGCGTCTTTGTATCGTCGCGGTATTTATGTATTGCCAGAGAGATGGCAAAAATGTGTAAATAGCGAGAGACAATACTTCGAATGAACCATTTTTTGTATTTGTCTTGAAATTTTCGATTTTTTATTGGTCAAAAAAACCCGGAAACTTAGTTGCGCACCTAGTACGACACAATAATTCGCGTACGATCGTCCAAACAAGACGAAAGTGGACTATTAGACGGCAATTTCCACGTTAACAGCAAAGCAGCAAACGGTAAGTATTCTCCACAATGCATGTACCTAAGGAGTTCGGCCACAGTAACGGGTATAAAATCATGTGCGAATTTAACATTTTTTTTCGTATGAAAAAGTGATTCACCCAAAAAATCAATTACACATCTATTTAGTATGAATGTCAAGCTGTTAGAATTTTTTTTCAATGTACAAAATGGCCGACTACTCGAAACTTCTCGAAACAGCTTTTGTCCATTTGGCGTGACAAATAACTTCAACAATTTTCATTCGATTTACTTCAAATTTAAAAGACATGTTCCTAATTGCATTTCGCAGAGAATTACGTACGGAACTTCTCTCTAATCGAAAACTTTTCATTTGATGAGCAGTTTATGAGCATTTATAACAAAATGTTTCACTGAAAATGCATTTCTTAAGTTCAAATACCTACAACTTTTAAATAAAAAGATATTTTTCAAATTCCGTACGTACTTCTCTAGGTATTTTAATGTAGATTGACGAGAATTTTTGTTTTTTGCCCTAGGTAAAAAATTGTGGATGCTAAATGTCACGCCGCGGAGCGCCTGAAAAAAGATAACAAAAGAAAATATTAGCAGTCGGCCATTTTGTACATTGAAAAAAAATATATGTATATTTTCTAACAGCTTGATATTCAGACTAAATAGATGTGTAATGAATTTTATGAGTCGACGCATTCTTTTCGAAAGGCCCTTCAAAATCCATTAAAAAATGTACGGCTTCGCACATTCATATTTTTAATTCGCGTTGAAAATATGCGATAGACGATTCAAATTTACCTTGAGCAAGATGGCTGCTGTTACGTCACGAGAAGTATCGCTCTCCGAATACTTCGGGTTTTTTCAACTTTATTTCTGAACTTATTGCTTATTATTGCGTCTTCCAATTCAAGCTGCCTTATTGATCACAAAGCTTCAACGAACGCAACCGTCAGTTTTTTTTACGTGTGTCTTGGCTCCAAGTAGCATTGAAAAATCGATATGTGAGAGGACAGGCGCATTTTGTCGTCTACGTGTGATAAACGCACCAACTTTAATAATTAATGTCTCGGAAACTGCACGTTGAATCTCGTGAAAACTCCGTATACGCATGGACGAACGTCTCGACAATGCTATCAGAAAAATTCGGACTTTTATCTTGGAGTCGCTCCAATCACCGAACCTCCTTAAGGAAAGATATACACCTAGATGGTGAAGATCGAGGATTTAGAAGCTATGAATATTCCGTCGACCGTAGAAGACCTACACTATGGGCCTGGTATCGATGATTCCATGTAAGTTGACAAATTTCATGATTTATTCATTCCCAAATGTCCAAAAGCGTTTTTCTCAAAACCACGTTTTTCAAATCGGTACCCAAAATTTCTCGAAAACCAATGAACCGATTGCCTTGAGGTTTTTTGTGGTTATCCTATACACCATTATCTAGTACTTGTCATAGGATTTTTTTTTCCGTTACTTAGTTTTTGTTTTATAGGCAAAATAATGACTAATTTTTGGCCCAAAAATCACTATTTATGTTGAAACGTCCGCTATTTTGTCATAAATCGATATTTTCAAAATCGGCTATGACAAGTACTAGATTATAGTATCTAATTTAATAATCTTTTTGGTTTTTTTTTTCAGATGATTTTTGAAGAAACGCCAGTCGGTACCGTATCCGCAAATTTTTTTACGACGCTCTAAGGATCACACAATATCCTTGTATATTTTTGATATTTTTAAACAAAGAATATTAAACATATTTTTGAATTATATACTTTTAGATAATTAAAATCCCAATCCGAAATTTCAAACAGTTTTCCTTGAAAAAATTCACAAAAATGACCTTTTCTCCGGCTCCTAGGTGTATATCTCCCCTTAAGGCGTTGCCCCCACTTGTAGCGCAAAAAAGGCCTTTTTCATGAATTTTTTAAAAGAAAACTACAAAACTTTTTTAATCGATCAATATACCATCTTAAAGAACACATCTTGAAGAACTTTCAGTAATTTTTTTATTGAAAAATATTACATTGTTTAGTGGCAAATGGCCGTCAATGAAATAATGTTTTTATATACACGGTTTGCGGTGACCACCATTACGGCGAAGTGGATCATCTGAAAAAAAATGCGGATGGATTTAGTCAAATATAAGTAGAAACTAGTCTTTAATCGAAGGATTTTAAAAAATATTCATTTTTCACAAAATGGCGGACAGTCAAAGTTAATGGTTCGATTTTAACGAAAAAAAACGGCCGTTTTTTGGCTATAAAACGGCCATTTTTTTCGAAAAAAAAATCGAACGATTAAAGACTACATTTTTATGTATTAAATAAGCCTGCAAAATTTCAAGAAGATCCGTTCATTAGTGTTCGAGTAATCTTGGTCACCGACTTCAGAAATGCCATTTTGAGAAAAACGCTTCTAAAGTTTCAATTTCAGTTTACACGAAGAAAAATTTTTTTTTGTAAACTTACATAGAGTCATCTATTCCGGGCCCATACAGAAGTATGGGCCCGGATACTTGGACTTCAAAAAAATGCAATTAAAAAAAATCGATTTTTTCAAAATCGCAAGTGGGGGTAACCCCTTAAGTGATGTTCCTTGCGAGTATAGTAAACCGGAAACGTGTACGATTGGACGCGAGCCTAACTTCGCTTGGCTCGAAATTCGATGTTTTTACTATCACGCTGTTATCGCTGCACGATCCAACCCGCCCGATCTTTCGACAACACAATGAAGCCTAGCCTCGTGTACGCGTAAAACCACAAGCGTGTTCACCAACGAGAAGTAAATCGAAACAGTTTTTTTTTCATCCGTTGGCAAAACAGCGGATTTTTTCAGTGCCGGTTTCGTGTCACATTTATCGGCACTTGTGACGATTCGTTGGCGTGAGTTTGTAGAATTGAGTACCACCTGATTTGTCCAGCCGCACAGTCGCGCGCCATATACAACAGCGCAACATCGACGAACCGTTGATAAGCAATGAGCGTAAAAATGCCGCGTATGCAACAAAGATCGTTAACATTGTTGATCGGCTGTGCTCTAGTTTTGTGGTTGCTTCTAATCGTCGGATATCCGAATTACTGGTATGATCGTCGGCTGTACTCTTTCTGGCAATCTGATGGAATTTACGCCACTGATGAGCCGAACAATTATTACACGATGCCGTGGCGGACGGATACGAGGAATTTTTCGATATTGGGCAAATGGCTACGTGCCCCCGAGGGAACGAAGCCACCGTCATCCATCAACGCACCTCCGGGACAACGATACAAGATTCTCATTTGGAAACACGGAAATTTTCTCCATCGACGCCACGTCCGACACTTTGATACCAAGAGCAGGTAAACTTAGATTTTGTAATCTGTATTAACGGATAAGATATTATTGTGCTGTGATAAAAATTCTGTCGTACGGAATTTCAATGATTTTTGCTTTCGAATCTTTGGATATTGCAACCGGATGTTGTTGAAGTTTGCATTTGATTTTGTTTTCTACTTACCAAATTTTCTTTGGCAGATTTGAGCTACGACAATCACGCTAATATTTTTTAAGATTCTCATTTAGCCATCTCCAATGTAAATCTGCCAAATATGACTGGATAATAGTGAAAGTAATTCATACAAAAGTATTTTCGTTGCAACGCTGCAAACTTCAAACCCATGCATATGGCAAGATTTGTCTATTTTACGAGCGAGCAATAATGTTAGAACAAAAGTAAACTCCACCATGATCGAAAATGAATCAAGGTAGTCCTATCGCCAGGCTTCAATCCATAGGATTTTCATAATTTTTTTTAGCTTCACTAAATATATTAATAATCGTCTCTGTAAAATTTCAAGGCTAGATATCGACCTAATTACAAAGAAAAAAATCAAAATTTCGTGTTTTTGTGAAGGAATTCCGAGACGACATACAAAAACCCAATTTCCGGTCGGTACGAAAGTGTACATAACAGTGGAAATCGGTCAGATTCTTAAAAATAATCAGATTTACATACTTAACGCTTGTAGTAATCCAATGCTCTCAGAAAAATTACGCATATTGACCTAATTTTTATGTAATATCAAGTTTAATTTGAACTTCCGATATTGGATTTATTACCACTTGCTACGATAAAGAGACGTGGCAGCAAGGCAACAGCTGACTGTAGTCCTAACCTCATCTCACTCATTCGAATTTCCACACATATTTCATTTTTAACCGACATATTTCGCCGACACAAATTTTCCACGTTTTTTACCAGTCGTAGCCCGAATACAATGCTTTATATTTCCCGCACCTGACATTGTTTTGACAGATCGACGTTGAAAAGCATGGAGGTTAAACTCGCCTGGTTGAGTAAAAAGAGACGGAGATAAAATCAATGTTGCCAAATATCAAACCTGGACATACTGCGCGAATCGTTGGAATAACTATTTTTCCATTTTCCTAATGAAATGTGAACATACATTAAACAGTTCACAGATGGAAAATGTTAGTTATTACAAAGGACTTTTTCTGGCATACGAGGGGGGACCCAAAAAAAACGGGAATTTCGTCATAACTTCTTTATTTCTCAATATTTTTACACCAAATTTTGATCACCTTCAAAGTAGTCGCCATTGACCACAACGCACTTCTCCAAACGATTCTTTCATTGTTCAAAACAGTTTTTAAATTCACTCATCGGGATGTCCTTTAAGCCTTCCAGCGATTTTTGTTTCACCTCCTCCACAGTGGCAAAACGCTTTCCTTTCATATTCCTTTTGAGTCTGGGCAACAAAAAGAAGTCACAGGGGGCTAGATCCGGTGAGTATGCGGGGTGGACAATCGGTGTCATGGCGGCGGAAACAATAGTTTCCGCGGCCGATTTCCCCAACAGGAAACAAAATTTCACAGCCGCGCGTTGTTCTCGACAATCTGCCATTACGTTTTCGCCGAAATGTAAACAGTTGTTTTACTAAAAAAAATCTTACAACCGAACCGATGCACTCACAGCGACACAACTTTGCACACTGACGCAGGTGGCGTGACACTAACGGACATGTGGTCAAAGAATAGGTTCCCCTACTCTCCCTCCCCACCACAGCGTAATTCCCGGAACTTATGGGTCCCCCCTCGTATGTTGAAAATATAAATTGTACAAGTCTCACGTATGAACAGTGGTATGACTAGTGTGAATCGATAGGACTACCTCAAGTTCATATCACTGTAATCGTGTGAATTCGTGCTGGTATTGACGGTCAATACGATTGATTGTGTGGCAGCGGTACGCACTCACCGTGGCTTGGATGTTCGGTTGATGACTGCGACCTATCTTATCGCGACGAGGATCTCGCTATCGCTGACGCGGTAATCTTTCATTTGCACATGACGAAGGGAAGAGGGGAGTTACCCGCGGTCAAGGGCAAAGCCGGACAGATATGGATATTCCTCTCGGACGAAGCGCCGTTCTACACTTTTACGTATGCCGCCGAAAATCGCAATATCTCCCAGTACGACAATACGTTCGATTGGTCAATGACGTACAGGGAGGGCAGCGATGTGCCGGTAGCTTATGGGAGAACGATCGCGAGAAGACGAGGCGTCAACACCGAGAAGGAGGACCGGCGTCGACGCCGTAAGCTCAAGACCAAGATGGTTGCCATAATGGGCAGCAATTGCCACTCGAAGAACAACGAACGTTGGAAATACGCCGAAAAGCTGAAGGCTCTGCTGGAAGACCGAATGGACGTTTACGGCGAGTGTTTGGGGGGCAACCGGACCGCTTGTCCCGGTCATTTCCATCGCGATTGTCCGATCCTCGTGAACTACAAGTTCTACTTGGCCTTCGAGAACTCCAATTGTCGGGAGTACATGACGGAGAAGCTGTTTTGGAACGCATACGGGAAGGAATCGGTGCCGATAATAATGGGCGCGCCGCGAACCGATTGCCAACGATTGCTTCCGCCTCATTCCTACATTCACATAGATGATTTCGCCTCGCCGGAGTCTCTCGTCATGTATCTTCGTTATCTCGACGAACACGATGATGCCTACGACAAGTATCACGAGTGGCGCTCCAGCTACATGTTGGTCAACGAGCACGGCTACTTCGGCTCGAGATCGGTACACTATTGCCGGGTCTGCGAGGCTCTGCACTACAATACTCGACCACCACCGATCCCGAAGTATCGCCGATTAAGCGATTTTTTCAACTCCGACAGAGACTGTTATCCGTATAAAGTTTAATACACCTCTTCTTTTCCGTCTCGACTACGGTTGAGTGACCTTATTTTGGCACCCAGCCAATTATCGACACTTCTCTCAAAGTGCCAATAATTGCGCCCTCAAAGCCCCAATAATTGGGACTAATGTGCCAATAATTCGGCACCTTACCCTATATAGCCCAGCCCGAAAGAGCGACTACCCCAAACCTGACCATGTGCATCCGATAAGCCATTTTTTTTAAAGAAAGGTCAAACTTTCGAAACGTGGAATCCCAATCACAGGGAAGCTACAGAAAAAAACTGACGTGGTTTCGAACACGGACCCTTCGCTCTAGAAACCCGAGACCTTGGCCACTGAGCCACGGCTTCAACCTTTAGTTCATACTCTGCCGCAGATGAAAAAAAAATACGCGTCTGATAGTATTCAATGCTTTATCACATGTGAGGAGCTGGCGAACAGAACGGGACTTGTCCATGAATCACTTTTTGACAGGAGAGGACAAAAACCACAATAACCAAATAGAGATGAGTTAGATTTTTAAAGCTCTGGTATATGAAGGCTCTATCAAAATGTAAGTCTGGACCTGGCTTTAGTTCAATAAAAACACCAACGACCTTTTTTTTATTTTTTATTTTGGACACTTCCGGTTTTAAATGAGAATGGTGGACAACTCCGTTTTTTAATGAAAATCTTATGGACATACACAAACTCTTCCACGTCAGACTCACAACAATCGCATTCAATGTCATCATCGTCATTACTGTGGTCATCCGGTAGTGATTTTTCACCCAGCCAGCCATGGACAAGTTTGTTTCTGCTTGAAAAGACAGTTTTTAACAAATTTTAAGGTGTTTAGAGCCGCATTTGATGTAAAATATTTGTGGAGCTAATATAGGTGTGCTTGAAAACGACGAAAAAAAATTCCCATAATGTGGCCAAGTCCGGTTTTGTTCGCCAGCTCCTCATACATGAGTAGGTCTTCTGGTTTATCGACTTATTTTTTTCTCAGGACTCGAGAATTCTCGACTAGGGAGACGGGAACGTTCGAATTTTCAAGATTTTCAATTTTTTTGTTAAATCATCAAATAATTATTCAAATGCAAAATAAAAATACGCTTATCAATAATCATCAACATTAATTATTCATTCAGACTTGTCTGGATAAAAATTTTCATTACCTACACATTTTCTTAACAAAACAATTAAATTAAACAACAACCGAAATTAAACTTTGAGTACCTTCCAATAAAACTTCCAGCTTGTCTTTTTGGTTATAAGTAAGTACTTTCAATATTCATCTTAGCTTCCTTCCGGAGGTAAGTAAAAACATCAATCGCACAGTCTTTTAATTGAACCAAAAGTAGGAACATGAAGTATCGTCATAAAAACAATCTTCAAATTAAAGTTCCATACAGTACATCTCTCTTCCTATAAATAAGTAGAATTTTTAACCACTCATAGTCCTAAAAATAAACAGAAAATAAATTGTTTAATAACACAGTCGACTAAAGAATATACTTTGAGTATTTGCGAATGAAGAGCTACGCTGTGCGAGGGAAAATGAAGCAATCCTATTGATGGACTTTTTTCTCGCTCACCGCTTAGCCACCTCGCACAGCCCTCGTGGAAAAGCACTTAAAGAGGGGGACAAACTGAACGGAATGAACAAACGTGCTCAAACACAATCAAGACGCGATTTCTCGATTTCTCGAGTTCTCGACACTTTTTTCTTCTCTCGAGTAAGGCCAAATTTCCCGGGAATTCTCGCTCCGAAAAGTCTCGACCAGAAACCCTATATATGAGTTTCAACAAAATCGAAGGCGGTCACTTAAGGGGTTAGGCCACAGTAATGGGTATAAAATCATGTGCGAATTTAACAATTTTTTTTCGTATGAAAAAGTGATTTACTCATAAAAGTAATTACACATCTATTTAGTATGAATATCAAGCTGTAAGCATTTTTTTTATGTACAAAATGGCCGTCTACTAATATTTTCTTTTGTTATCTTTTTTTTAGGCGCTACGCGACGGGACATTAGCATCCACAATTTTTTACCTAGAACAAAAAACTAAAATTCTCGTCAATCTACATTAGAATACCTAGAGAAGTACGTACGGAATTGAAGAAATATAGTGATATTCAAAAGTTTTTGGGATTTGAATTGAGTTGTAGGTATTTGAATGAATTTTCAGTGAAAAATTTCGTATAAAACTGCTCATAAAATGAAAAGTTTTCGATTAATCAGAAATTCCGTACGTACTTCTCTGCGAAATGCAATTAGGAACATAACTTTTAAATTTGAAGTAAATCGAGTGGAAATTGTTGAAGTTATTTGTCACGCCAATTGGAAAAAAGCTGTTTCGAGAAAAACGCGTTCAAAGTTTTAGGTACTCTATGGCTGTGCCAGAAGTGGGCTTACGTTATACGCTCAAAGTCGGTGAAAAAAAATGTTCTTGCTATAAATCGAATAGTAACTTATTCTTATGATGATAAAGCACCGTTTTAGCGAAAAAAATCGATTTTTTTCAAAATTCTACTGTGGCCTTACCCCTTAAGGCGGTACGGTCATGGCCATGATGGTAAATTTAGAGTCTATTTTGCGCCGCAATACCGCCACGTTCTAGATATATGTATATGACCTTTTTTTTCAAGAAATATGTGTTAAGGGAGACTTTGTCCTTGGAGTGCCATATTTCAGGTGTTTACATTTTATTTTTTTTTAAAGGAAACGAGTAAAGCTTTTTGAGTGCGGTTTTTTTCTTGCTATACAGAACTATTCATGATATACAGAACGTTAAAATTTTTTTTTTAACCAAAATGGCGGCCGTTGCAGCTCCGCGAAAACAGGTCCTCAAATCGCGGGAGGTAAACGGCTGACATCACTGCCCCCTCTTTGTTGATCTGAAACACAAATCCAAAGCATATTATCAATCTGTGACCCTTTGGTCATGGAATGACGGATGGGTTTTTCGTTTAGTACAAATTTCGGAAAATGGCGGCAATTAAAAAAAAAATCGAATTTTCACGTTTTTTTCGCATAAACAGATAAATAATAAATGCAAAAATGTATCTATCGAAAAAACGATCCGTCATTCCGTGGAGACATATTTTCTGAGTATGCTCACCAAATTTCAGGTCGATATGTTAATTACAGCGGTCAGGAGAATGTCAGCCATTTTTAAAAACGTGTTTTCGAGAAAAACGCGTTTAAAGTTTTGTAATGTGTTTACACAAATGTGTTTATAATTACCGCTAATCGGCAATGCCTGGTCCATAGAGGCATCCCTCCTGTTCTTCTAGCTGCTCATGCTGAGCCGCTAACATCTCCCGCTGCTTTCAAGGACAAAGTCTCCGTTAAGTATTGAATGTCAAGGTCCCCATTATTTTTGTCCCTATTTATAATATACTACTCGCCTTCAGAAATACGCCATAACGTCGACGTTTGGCATCGTCGCATTTTCGATGGCTGTCATCGGTCCCGCGCGCCCGGCTTATTTTTTTTGTAGCCGATTAACATGGAGAACGCAAATACTATAGAAGTTTTATTTTTCAAACGAGTAATGGGATTGTACCCGAAGTCCAGTCTAGAGACAAAGACAGATTCTTTCGCACAAAAATTAGAAAATGGAAAAGCAATATTGCGATTGCAAATCAAAAGCGTTGAGGTTAACCTTCAATGCGACTCCACCGGCGTTTCCAATCGACGAATGGAGTATCGTGGCATTAGGTCGATTAGCTTAGGATATGTGTTGCAATAATTGTGACCTGCCAGTCTCCTTTCGTGATCTCATGAAAGAGTCTCAGCACGGTCTAGCGAGTATAGTTTTTGTGAGATGCGTAAAGTATTTGCACGTTAACCGTAAAGCAGCAAATGGTAAGTATTCTCCACAATGCATATAATTAAGGCAGGATTCTACTTTGAAACTGTGAAAAAAAATTTTTTTTTTTTACATTTTTCGAAAATAAATATGTTCACGAATGTTCGGTCAAAATTTTATAAAGTTCCAAGCAGTCTAACTATTTTTTTTCGCCTTTCGAACGCACCTACCTGAGCGCGCTATTGTGACTCACCAAAACTTTAAACGCGTTTTTCTCGAAACGACATTTTCAAGTACCGTGGTCGTGATAACTCAAAAAGTACTGAACCGATCCTTATGAAATTTGGAACACATATTCTATATGTGTGTACCAACCGACCTAACTACAATCAACTTAAAATTTTGATTAGAACTATTTTTTTATTGCAAAAAAGACCCAAAAAAATGCATTTTTTTCGTATTTTAGCCGCCATTTTGTTAATTTTGCACGTATATAAAATATTCTAGTTAGGTCGGTTCCTGAAGACATACTGAACATGAAACTATTTGATTTTTTTGTTTCAGACCATCCGTCGGGAAGATTTCACGACCACGGCAACGGTACCTGCTTTTCGAGGCGTTGGCTTTAAACATATTTTACGTGTATAAAAAATGAATAAAATACATTTAAATTTTTTTTTATGTACTTAAAGAGTGTATTTATTGAACAGTTTAAACCCCATATCGATATCTTTAATAGTATTCTCAGAAAAAATTCACGAAAATAGCGTTTTTTTCATGGTTTCAAAGTAGAATCCTGCCTTAATGTGATAACCTAGCGTTTAAACCTCGACGTTAAAAATATTAATTAGCGCATCCAAAATTGCACAGTGGTATAAGGTTCTTGTTGCTACAACACTGTTCACTGGATGCCCTCTCCGCAGGATTTAATTCTTCGACACAGGCATTTGAATCTCTCCGCAGAACTCGATTCTTCGACGCAGCCATTCGGCCCTCTCCGCTCGATTTAATTCTTCGACGCATACTTTTCGAAAGGCCGATTCAAATTTGCGCGGGTATCCGGCGTTGCCACACCTCGAGCAAGATGGCTGCTCTTACGTCACGACAAGTCTCGCTCTCTGAATACTGCGGTTTTTCTCAACTTTATTTCTGATTTTATTGCTTATTATCGCGGTGAGTTTTCCGATTCAAGGTGCCTTATTGATCACAAAGATTCAACGAACGCAACCGTAAGTTATTTTTACGTGTGTCTTGGCTCCAAGTAGCGTTAAAAAATCGATATATGACAGGACAGGCGAATTTTGTCGTCCACGTGTGATAAATGCACCAACTTTAATAATTAATATCTCGGAAACTGTACGGTGAATCTCGTGGAAACTCCGCATACGCATGGACGAAGGTCTCGGCAATGCTATAAAAAAAATCGGACTTTAGTCTTGGAGTCACTCCAATCACCGAACCTCCTTAAGGCCTTAGGCCACTCTAGAGGCCGAAAAAATAGGCTTTTTGGGGATTTTTTTTTCAGAAAAACTACAAATCAAATCGAGATTACACAAAAGGGTGGTTATCATACATATCAGTGACTGTATACAATAATTTTTTTGAAGCGATTATTTTTTAAATGGCGGCTGTGCCGCGTTTTTGCGATAGCGTCTCTGTTTTTCCAGGGTCTACGGCCGGACAAACAACTCCTGTCATTTTCGAATTATAATGAGCCAATCAATTTTTTTCGATTATACAGGGTGTCCCATTTTAATCTTACACCTGAATTTTCTCGAAAAATATTGCTCGGACGAAATATTGTGTGGAACAAAACTTCTAGGGATTGAAGGGGGTCGTTTGAAAAAAATTTATTTGAGGAGCCAAAATTCAAAATGGCGGCGTTACAAAGGCTGACATGTTTTTTTCAAACGGAAACATAACTTTTTTTATTGCCAAAAAATTTGTCAGCTGAAAACTAAAAACTTTTGTTGAAAAAATTTTTTGATAAAGTTCATAGTTTTCAAGTGAAAACATCATTTTCAATTATTTCAGATGTATCCAGGATTGTGTGTGTGTGTGTGTGTGTGTGTGTGTGTGTGTGTGTGTGTGTGTGTGTGGGTGGGCGCGCCCACACACAAATCATTGAAAATGATGTTCTCACTTGAAAACTATGAACTTTATCAAAAAATTTTTTCAACAAAAGTTTTTAGTTTTCAGCTGACAAATTTTTTGGCAATAAAAAAAAGTTATGTTTCCGTTTGAAAAAAACATGTCAGCCTTTGTAACGCCGCCATTTTGAATTTTGGCTCCTCAAATAAATTTTTTTCAAACGTCCCCCTTCAATCCCTAGAAGTTTTGTTCCACACAATAGTTCGTCCGAGCAACATTTTTCGAGATAATTCAGGTGTAAGATTAAAATGGGACACCCTGTATACAGGGTGAGGCACATACAGTGTTACAGAGCAATAGCACTCAAACTAGTGAACATATCCAAAACTATTTCAAACAAAAGTTTCAGTGTTCGAGAAGGCCGTCATACTGGACCGCCCGATTTTTTGATCGGTGGAGGCGCTGAAACTACGTCAAGGTCAACTCCACTTTTTTAAATGGAATGGTACATTTTTTTTCAACCATCCTGTCGAGCACTTCAAGCCGCCTAAAAAACATCAGGGGCCAATGTCGTTCAAGGTCATTCAAGGTCAGTATCGATGATACAAATCTAAATATCTCGGATCACTACCGAATATTTGGTAGTGATCCGAGATACTTAGTTTTGTATTTCATTTTAATGGGTGACCTTGAATGACCTTGAAGGACTTCAACCCCTAATGTTTTTTGTGCGGCTTGAGGTGCTCCACAAGATGGTTGAAGAAAAAAATGTACCATTCCATTTAAAAAAGTGGAATTGACCTTGACGTAGGATTTTTTCGATATATTGATTTTTGGCCAAATGGCGCACTTCTAAAGTGGAAAATGAAAAATTTGCCTAAAAAATCGTCAGATAATTGTTGATGACAAATGAAGTATGCAATATAAAAAAAAATCCTACGTACTTGACAATGTATTTTTCAAGATATATTCAACATTTCAAGTGAATCGATTGAAAATTGTCTGAGTTATGTTTCCGGCCAACTTAAGAAATGCAGTTTTGAGATAAATGCGTTTGAAGTTTTGAGTCCGCTCGCTGCGGACCAGGCGGCCTAGTACTAAAATTCGAAAACCGAGTACTGAGAGATTTTTCCCGGCCATAATCTTTTGGGACATCATTTTTGAGGTCCTAGGGGACCATTAAAAAAATCGATTTATCGAAAATTCTAGAGTGGCCTAACCCCTTAAGTGATGTTTCTCGTGAGTATGATAAACCGGAAACGTGTACGATTGGACGCGAGCCTAACTTCGCTTGGCTCGAAATTCCAAGCGTGGCCAAGCGTGTACACTAATATGAAGTAAATAAAAATCTTTTTTTTCATCCGTTGGCAAAACGGCAGAATTTTTCAGTGCCCGTTTCGTTTCACACTTATCAACACTCGTAACGATTAGTTGGCGTGAGTTTGTAGAATTGTGTATCACCTGATTTGTCCAGCCACACACAGATGTACAGAAGCGCAACGTCGACGATCCGTTAATAAACCACGAGCATAAAAATGCCGAGTATGCAACGAAGATCGTTAACATTGTTAATCGGCTGTGCAATAGTTTTTTGGTTGTTTCTAATCGTCGAATATCCGAATTACTGGTATGATCGTCGGCTGGACTTTTTCTGGCATTCTGATGGAGTTTACGCCACTGACGAGCCGAACAATTTTTACACGATGCCGTGGCGCACGGATACGAGGCATTTTTCGATATTGGGAAAATGGCTACGCGCCCCCGAGGGCACGAAGCCACCCTCATCCAACAAGGCCCCACCTCCGGGACAACGATACAAGATTCTCATATGGAAACACGGAGATCATCTCCATCAACGCCACGTCCAACACTATGATACCAATAGCAGGTAAACTTAGCTTTTGTAATCTGTATTAACGGATAAAATGCTGTCGTAAGGAGTTTCAATGATTTTTACTTTCCAATCTTTGGATATTGCATACGTTAAAGTTTTGCATTTGATTTTGTTTTCCATTTACCAACTTTCCTTCGGCAGATTTGAGCTACGAAAATCACGCTGATATTTTTTAAAATTCTCATTTACGGATCTCCAATGTAAATCTACCAAATATGACTGGATAATAATAAAAGTAAATTATTTAAAAGTATTTTCGTTGCATTCCAACGATGCAAACTTCAAACTCGTAGATATGTCAAGTTTCAGCGTTTCTTACGAGCGAGCAATAATGTTAGAACAAAAGTAACCTGGTGAATGTATGAATAAATCACAAACGCTTAATCCAGATACGTATAACTGAATTTGGCACTGTGTATAGTACGGCCCACTTTCTTTGAGTTGTACTTCATCAACTCGAAATTGCAAGTAATTGACATTGCACTTTTTTAATTCGTAGTCAACAATTGGTTGTTTTGCACAACTGCTGGGACACTTGAACTCGACGATTTTACAAACAGAACCGTCCTCAACAACCACCCCATCGAGACTAGCACAGAGCCACGGTTGTGTTTCGCTTACAAAAAGTCCAACTTTTTTAACCTCGGCACCATACATTTGTTGATACTCTTTTGCAGCATCTGACTCGTGATCCCTTCCGTATCGAGTAGAAGCTGTGTCGACAAATTTTGGGAAAAGCATTTCTGTGACTAGTGACTCCACAGATTTCTTGATCCTACTTTTAATACTGTGGGCATTCTTACTTGCAGACACTCTTAAGCTTCTAGCTTCGAACCATTTTTGGCATTTTGATTGCTCGCGTATCACAGCACAATTCTACAATTTCTTCTTTCGACATAACAATGACCCTCGTATAAAACTCTTTCAATTCTTTTTTTACGACTTGAATATTCGTGTGTACCGGCATGCTCTTACATGAAACGAAGAAAGAGTTGACACACAATTTACAATCGTCTTTCTGCAGAATAACGTCAACTTGTGTCAACATTGATTCCATCAAATTTTTAATCGCCTGGTCATTCTTATCCTTGTTAGTTTCGAGAATTATTGTTCGCAGAGCCGAGGGTCCATTCAATTCCGAAATGTCTACGTCACATGGTTGGCGTTTCGGTTTTTCTTTAGGCGGCATCATCTCAAAGAAATATTTTCCTTTAGAGTACTTCTCTTTGGCAAATTGTCGGGCCGTCGGCTTCCCCCACTGCTGCTCGTAATCGGTTTTGGACAAACTCGCCTCTTTATTGACATAGTGGATCAAAGCTGCGACGTGTTTACATTTTCCACTTTGATTGTAAACACAGTTACATGATACACTAGTAATTTTGCGACTAGTGTCAATCTGAAAAAACGTGTATTATATAAAATTATCTATTTTTTACAATTACAATTAAAAAAATTCATTCAAAACTTACGTTCAGCTTTGTCCTGTATGGTTCAGACGTTACAGAAGCTTGCCTCAGTATTTGAGCTTGTAAGAGATAGCTCTGCCCATTTTTGCGACACTCTTCAACGTTGTAAACGTGATTCGCTTTGACTAGCTCTTTGCCCTTTGGCACCGTCTCAGGTTGGAATGAAATGTCATGAGTTACTTTTTCAAATCCAGTTTTTATGACCATGTCAATGTCCATTTTTAGGACGAGAAAATGCCTCCTTTTAACTGAAAACAAAATTGGGCGAATATATTCATTAATTCTTTGTATCTCGTACCCTTCGTGTACATAATATACACAACATCATATTTTATATTGAATCAATTAATTATTCTCATTTTTATTATAGAACTTCTAACGCTTGTTTATATTTTCATTCAGTTTTTCTTTTCATATAAAAAACACAATTCATATGCTTACTGCATATGAACATAACCTCACAATGCATCATACAATTGTCAAAATATAAATCTTAATGATACTTTACTTACTTGTTTTTTTTTTCATTAATTGTAGAACAATCGCTGCTATCACTACATGCAAAAGTTATTCCGAAAAAGACTCCTATTTTAATCAATTGCACTTTACGTTAAATTTTCAACTCAAATCACAGCTACACTATCCCACCGTCGCACGCTTTTCAGCTACCAGATGTCGCCACCACTGACTTGCACACAGCGAATAGTGGCCGACAGGAAGACATCAAGTAAAAGAGGTGCTTGACGGTGACCAAGATTGCGGCTGTTCTGCTTATCTGAAATCAAAAAACCAAACGGCATTTTAATCTTCATAGTTAAGACTAGTGATTGAACTAGAGTGAATTCTAAATTACAAAAATTGACTTTTTTATACACTTTTGAAAATAACATTCTATTTTTTACTCATATTTTCTTAAGTTTTTCGCTCGTACAAAAAAAACTATCGAAGCAATCATGATAATCCTAGTTCAATCGCTGGCTTATAAAATATTAAAGATTCTGTATAAATTTGAACAAGATCGGTGCAGTAGTTTCTGAAATATCGTGGTCACCGTTTCGAAAAATGGTGTTTCGAGAAAAACTCGTTTGAAAGTATACCTGCTCCGTTCCAGGGCCGTAACTTGTGAACCACTTCGAATATCGAAAAATCCTTTGGCACACATTTTCTACACATGTTGTAGATGTGATTTATGAAAAAAAATCGATTTTTTCGACCCGAGAAACTAGAGGACCGCCTTAAGCGTGTTCTACAGCAACGTATTTAAAATGTGTTGTTACCAAGAATGGTACAGAGCGTATTGTTTCAACACGGTAAAATAAGTAAAACACGTTGTTTCAACGCGTTAACCAGGTCCTACACACATTGTAGGCGTGCTGTGTGTCGCTTCAACACACCGACAACACGCTTATTTTTTACAGTGTTATGTGTTGTTATTATTAGTGTTTCTAATAGCACTGTCCGACAGAACACTACCCCAACCGATTACCACCCCTTTCCCTCCGAACCATTCCCCCCAGTATTGAGGAAATTTTCGCACAGGGTGACGAACGCCTTGGCCTACTCGCGCTACCGACGAGTCAGTCAAGTTCGCCCACGAGGCCTGACCGAAGAAATAAATCGTTTGCCCCCTCCCCCTGCCCCTGGATAACAAAGGCGACAGGGTATTTTCGATTACTTCGCAATTTCTCTGCCCTCGTGGATGATTCGTCCCGAGGGCACTGGAGAATTGCTCTTTCCAATTGATGGTAATTGTCGAAGATTGATTGGTGACAATCGTTGGTGAATAATAATTATTTTCTTCCTGGGGCTTCGTCGAGGTCGATTTTTTGGTGAGGAGAATTTATTCATCGGCTTGCTCGAATATTTGTGAGTAAAAAAAAAGAACGTAAAGATAAAACAGATAAAGAATAATTTCTTTGGGGCTTGAAGTTTGCATCGTTGGAATGTAACGAAAATTATTTTGTATTTTGATTTTCTCATTATCATTTTACAAAATCTTCTTTTGCAGATTTTGATTCTAGGTCTCCAAATGAGCGATTTGAAAAATTATTAAGGGATAATACCACTCTAGCGGCGGAAAATAAGGCGTAACTTTGACAATTTATTTTGGGAGTATGAAAAAAGCATTAGGATTCCTTTTGAGAGGGTTTATTTAACACATATTAAAGTATAACAAAAAAAAATATTATAATTTTCATACAAAATGGCAGCGACAGAGCCCATCTTGAAAAACGTGTTTTTTTACAAATCGCTTCACGGGAGGACGGTTTTCTCGTAAAGTATAGGACCTGGAATAAAAACCAAAAAAAATATAATCTATATATTAGCTATGGGACTACGTAGGGATTTTTTAAAATCAAATTTTGAAAAAAAATGGTGCACTTTGCGAAAAAAAATCGATTTTTAGAAAAAAAAATAAGCAGTAAATTGTTAAAGAAAAACAAGTTTACATCGAGTAATCCGTCCTCCCAGTTTGAAAAAGTGTTTTCGAGAAAAACGCGTTTAGTTGTACGAGGCGCCTTAAAGAAGTCCGAGGCGCTGCGGCAAAATCGATAATTGAACCTTTTAAACAAAAATTTTGCTACAGGACTAATTGCATATTGTTTTTATGGCCCCAAAGTATTTTTTAAGCAAAAAACGATTTTTCCAAAATCGCGGAAGCCTTTGTTTCTCTCCCTACTGATAGTAGCTTGTAACTCTACATATGCACACATAAAAATGCGTATATACATAATCTTGAGCACGGTATTTCCTGGTTCTGGCATCTATTTTCTTAAGCAGCAGCGAAATAATTGAAAAAATCGAAGAAAGTCGAGAAGCTTATGGACGCAGATTTCTCACAGCGCAATCTCCTCGAAATCTGCATTTCCGTTGCGATTAGCGCGTTCTTTTTCTTCGTGGCACTTTATTGCTCCATTTACTACTACTACTATTTTCTTCACGTGTCGCTGAAAAAATAATGCTGGAGAGATGACGAAAGAAGAAAGAAGAGAACATGTTTTAACGTTACGTTGAAAGAGTCATTTATTTTTAAAAATTATTTGAAAAATTTATTAAATTTATTGGAGAAATTTAAGAAATTATTTGAAAAAGTTGATAAAAACATAAATTAATTGATAAACGTAAAATTAATCAAACTTCGATTAATTAACCCTAAAATGAATCATCTTAAATTAATATATTAAAATTATCTAAAAAAATTTAAGAAGCGATTTAAGAAATTTTATAAAGAAATTTATTGAGGAAATTTATTAACCCTAGAAATACAAACCGGGGTAGATATCTACCCCAGGTTATTCTTTGCAAAATTACGTTTTGGACGTTTTTTCGGCACTTTCGGGTATTTAAATAGATTTTTCACCGACTTAACTTTAATCAAATTGAATTTGCTTTTCACCATTATCATCTGCATGAAAGAAACGTTCATCAAAATTCAGGGCCACAGAAATGGTACTGTGAAAGAATGTTTGGAGGAATGGTATTTCGGAGAATTTTTTCATTTTTACGAAAAAAGCTTTGATAGTAATTTACGCTTTTGGTTTTGATTTGAAATCAATTGGGTATTATTTGCAAGAGTATGAACTAAAGATTCAAGGGAAGAAATATTTGATCCCACATATGATGGTGTATTATGCTTCGTTTACTCGAGGTAAGCCGTGGCTTAGTGGACGAGCTCTCGGGTTTCTAGTGCAAAGGTTCCGGGTTCGAAACCACGCCAGCGCAACCGGATTATTTCAGCAGTTTTTTCTGGAATTTCCATGTGATTGGGATTCTACTTTTCGATAGATTGACCTTTCTCGAAAAAAAAAAAAAAAATAGCTGATCGCATGCATATGGTCAGATCAGGGGTGGTCGCGCTTTCGGGCTGGGTAAGGTGCCCAATTATTGGCACTTTAGTCCCCTTTATAAGGTCACTTAACCCGAGTTGCGACAGAAAAGAAGAGGTTATTTACCATTTATACGGATGACATTCTCTATCGGAGTTCAAATAATCGTCCAATCGGCGATATTTCGGGATCGGTGGTGGTCGAGTATTGTAGTGCAGAGCCTCGCAGACCCGGCAATAGTGTATCGATCTCGAGCCAAAGTAGCTGTGCTCGTTGACCACCATGTAGCTGGAGCGCCACTCGTGATACTTGTCGTAGGCATCATCATGTTCGTCAAGATAACGAAGATACACGACGAGAGACTCCGGCGAGGCGAAATCATCTATGTGAATGTAGGAATGAGGCGGAAGCAATCGTTGGCAATCGGTTCGCGGCGCGCCCATTATTATCGGCACCGATTCCTTCCCGTAAGCGTTCCAAAACAGCTTCTCCGTCATGTACTCTCGACAATTGGAGTTCTCGAAGGCCAAGTAGAACTTGTACTGCACGAGGATTGGACAATCGCGACGAAAATGACCGGGACAGGCGGTCTGGTTGCCCCCCAAACACGCGCCGTAAACGTCCATTCGGTCTTTCAGCAGAGTCTTCAGCTTTTCGGCGTATTTCCAACGTTCGTTGTTCCTCGAGAAGCAATGACTGCCCAATATGGCAACCATGTTCGTCTTGAGCTTACGGCGTCGATGCCGGTCCTCCTTCTCGGTGATGACGTGTCGCCTCCTCGCGATTGTTCTCCCATAAGCTACCGGTACATCGCTGCCCTCCCTGTACGTCATTAACCAATCGAATGTATTATCGTACTGGGAAATATTGCGACTTTCGGCGGCATATGCAAAAATGGTCAACGGCGCTTCGTCCGTGAGGAATATCCATATCTGTCCGGCTTTTCCCTTGACCGCCGGTAACTCCCCTCTTCCCTTCGTCGCGAACAAATGGAAGACTACCGCATCAGCGATGGCGAGATCCTCGTCGCGATAAGATAGTTCGCAGTCATCAACCGAACATCCAAGCCACGGTGAGTACGTACCGCTGCCACACAACCAATCGTAATGATCGTCAATACCAGCGCGAATTCCCATGATTACACTGACATGAGCTTAATTCATTTTCGATTATCGTGGAGCTTACTTTTGTTCTAACATTATTGCTCGCTCGTAAGAAACGCTGAAACTTGACATATCTACGAGTTTGAAGTTTGCATCGTTGGAATGCAACGAAAATACTTTTAAATAATTTACTTTTATTATTATCCAGTCATATTTGGTAGATTTACATTGGAGATCCGTAAATGAGAATTTTAAAAAATATCAGCGTGATTTTCGTAGCTCAAATCTGCCGAAGGAAAGTTGGTAAATGGAAAACAAAATCAAATGCAAAACTTTAACGTATGCAATATCCAAAGATTGGAAAGTAAAAATCATTGAAACTCCTTACGACAGCATTTTATCCGTTAATACAGATTACAAAAGCTAAGTTTACCTGCTATTGGTATCATAGTGTCGGACGTGGCGTTGATGGAGATGATCTCCGTGTTTCCATATGAGAATCTTGTATCGTTGTCCCGGAGGTGGGGCCTTGTTGGATGAGGGTGGCTTCGTGCCCTCGGGGGCGCGTAGCCATTTTCCCAATATCGAAAAATGCCTCGTGTCCGTGCGCCACGGCATCGTGTAAAAATTGTTCGGCTCGTCAGTGGCGTAAACTCCATCAGAATGCCAGAAAAAGTCCAGCCGACGATCATACCAGTAATTCGGATATGCGACGATTAGAAACAACCAAAAAACTATTGCACAGCCGATTAACAATGTTAACGATCTTCGTTGCATACTCGGCATTTTTATGCTCGTGGCTTATTAACGGATCGTCGACGTTGCGCTTCTGTACATCGCGCGCGACTGTGTGGCTGGACAAATCAGGTGATACACAATTCTACAAACTCACGCCAACTAATCGTTACGAGTGTTGATAAGTGTGAAACGAAACGGGCACTGAAAAATTCTGTCGTTTTGCCAACGGATGAAAAACAAGATTTTTATTTACTTCTTATTAGTGTACACGCTTGGCCACGCTTGGAATTTCGAGCCAAGCGAAGTTAGGCTCGCGTCCAATCGTACACGTTTCCGGTTTATCATACTCACGAGAAACATCACTTAAGGGGTTAGGTTACTCTAGAATTTTCAATAAATCGATTTTTTTAATGGTCCCCTAGGACCTCAAAAATGATGTCCCAAAAGATTATGGCCGGGAAAAATCTCTCAGTACTCGGTTTTCGAATTTTAGTACTAGGCCGCCTGGTCCGCAGCGAGCGGACTCATAACTTCAAACGCATTTATCTCAAAACTGCATTTCTTAAGTTGGCCGGAAACATAACTCAGACAATTTTCAATCGATTCACTTGAAATGTTGAATATATCTTGAAAAATACATTGTCAAGTACGTAGGATTTTTTTTTATATTGCATACTTCATTTGTCATCAACAATTATCTGACGATTTTTTAGGCAAATTTTTCATTTTCCACTTTAGAAGTGCGCTATTTGGCCAAAAATCAATGTATCGAAAAAATCCTACGTCAAGGTCAACTCCACTTTTTTAAATGGAATGGTACATTTTTCTTCAACCATCTTGTCGAGCACTTCAAGCCGCCTAAAAAACATCAGGGGCCAATGTCGTTCAAGGTCATTCAAGGTCAGTATCGATGATACAAATCTAAATATCTCGGATCACTACCGAATATTTGGTAGTGATCCGAGATACTTAGTTTTGTATTTCATTTTAATGGGTGACCTTGAATGACCTTGAAGGACTTCGACCCCTAATGTTTTTTATGCGGCTTGAGGTGCTCCACAAGATGGTTGAAGAAAAAAATGTACCATTCCATTTAAAAAAGTGGAATTGACCTTGACGTAGGATTTTTTCGATATATTGATTTTTGGCCAAATGGCGCACTTCTAAAGTGGAAAATGAAAAATTTGCCTAAAAAATCGTCAGATAATTGTTGATGACAAATGAAGTATGCAATATAAAAAAAAATCCTACGTACTTGACAATGTATTTTTCAAGATATATTCAACATTTCAAGTGAATCGATTGAAAATTGTCTGAGTTATGTTTCCGGCCAACTTAAGAAATGCAGTTTTGAGATAAATGCGTTTGAAGTTTTGAGTCCGCTCGCTGCGGACCAGGCGGCCTAGTACTAAAATTCGAAAACCGAGTACTGAGAGATTTTTCCCGGCCATAATCTTTTGGGACATCATTTTTGAGGTCCTAGGGGACCATTAAAAAAATCGATTTATCGAAAATTCTAGAGTGGCCTAACCCCTTAAGTGATGTTTCTCGTGAGTATGATAAACCGGAAACGTGTACGATTGGACGCGAGCCTAACTTCGCTTGGCTCGAAATTCCAAGCGTGGCCAAGCGTGTACACTAATATGAAGTAAATAAAAATCTTTTTTTTTCATCCGTTGGCAAAACGGCAGAATTTTTCAGTGCCCGTTTCGTTTCACACTTATCAACACTCGTAACGATTAGTTGGCGTGAGTTTGTAGAATTGTGTATCACCTGATTTGTCCAGCCACACAGTCGCGCGCGATGTACAGAAGCGCAACTTCGACGATCCGTTAATAAGCCACGAGCATAAAAATGCCGAGTATGCAACGAAGATCGTTAACATTGTTAATCGGCTGTGCAATAGTTTTTTGGTTGTTTCTAATCGTCGAATATCCGAATTACTGGTATGATCGTCGGCTGGACTTTTTCTGGCATTCTGATAGATATTGGGAAAATGGCTACGCGCCCCCGAGGGCACGAAGCCACCCTCATCCAACAAGGCCCCACCTCCGGAACAACGATACAAGATTCTCATATGGAAACACGGAGATCATCTCCATCAACGCCACGTCCGACACTATGATACCAATAGCAGGTAAACTTAGCTTTTGTAATCTGTATTAACGGATAAAATGCTGTCGTAAGGAGTTTCAATGATTTTTACTTTCCAATCTTTGGATATTGCATACGTTAAAGTTTTGCATTTGATTTTGTTTTCCATTTACCAACTTTCCTTCGGCAGATTTGAGCTACGAAAATCACGCTGATATTTTTTAAAATTCTCATTTACGGATCTCCAATGTAAATCTACCAAATATGACTGGATAATAATAAAAGTAAATTATTTAAAAGTATTTTCGTTGCATTCCAACGATGCAAACTTCAAACTCGTAGATATGTCAAGTTTCAGCGTTTCTTACGAGCGAGCAATAATGTTAGAACAAAAGTAAGCTCCACGATAATCGAAAATGAATTAAGCTCATGTCAGTGTAATCATGGGAATTCGCGCTGGTATTGACGATCATTACGATTGGTTGTGTGGCAGCGGTACGTACTCACCGTGGCTTGGATGTTCGGTTGATGACTGCGAACTATCTTATCGCGACGAGGATCTCGCCATCGCTGATGCGGTAGTCTTCCATTTGTTCGCGACGAAGGGAAGAGGGGAGTTACCGGCGGTCAAGGGAAAAGCCGGACAGATATGGATATTCCTCACGGACGAAGCGCCGTTGACCATTTTTGCATATGCCGCCGAAAATCGCAATATTTCCCAGTACGATAATACATTCGATTGGTCAATGACGTACAGGGGGGGCAGCGATGTACCGGTAGCTTATGGGAGAACAATTGCGAGGAGGCGACACGTCATCACCGAGAAGGAGGACCGGCATCGACGCCGTAAGCTCAAGACGAACATGGTTGCCATATTGGGCAGTCATTGCTTCTCGAGGAACAACGAACGTTGGAAATACGCCGAAAAGCTGAAGGCTCTGTTTGAAAGACCGAATGGACGTTTACGGCGCGTGTTTGGGGGGCAACCAGACCGCCTGTCCCGGTCATTTTCGTCGCGATTGCCCAATCCTCGTGCAGTACAAGTTCTACTTGGCCTTCGAGAACTCCAATTGTCGAGAGTACATGACGGAGAAGCTGTTTTGGAACGCTTACGGGAAGGAATCGGTGCCGATAATAATGGGCGCGCCGCGAACCGATTGCCAACGATTGCTTCCGCCTCATTCCTACATTCACATAGATGATTTCGCCTCGCCGGAGTCTCTCGTCGTGTATCTTCGTTATCTTGACGAACATGATGATGCCTACGACAAGTATCACGAGTGGCGCTCCAGCTACATGGTGGTCAACGAGCACAGCTACTTTGGCTCGAGATCGATACACTATTGCCGGGTCTGCGAGGCTCTGCACTACAATACTCGACCACCACCGATCCCGAAATATCGCCGATTGGACGATTATTTGAACTCCGATAGAGAATGTCATCCGTATAAATGGTAAATAACCTCTTCTTTTCTGTCGCAACTCGGGTTAAGTGACCTTATAAAGGGGACTAAAGTGCCAATAATTGGGCACCTTACCCAGCCCGAAAGCGCGACCACCCCTGATTTGACCATATGCATGCGATCAGCTATTTTTTTTTTTTTTTCGAGATAGGTCAATCTATCGAAAAGTAGAATCCCAATCACATGGAAATTCCAGAAAAAACTGCTGAAATAATCCGGTTGCGCTGGCGTGGTTTCGAACCCGGAACCTTTGCACTAGAAACCCGAGAGCTCGTCCACTAAGCCACGGCTTACCTCGAGTAAACGAAGCATAATACACCATCATATGTGGGATCAAATATTTCTTCCCTTGAATCTTTAGTTCATACTCTTGCAAATAATACCCAATTGATTTCAAATCAAAACCAAAAGCGTAAATTACTATCAAAGCTTTTTTCGTAAAAATGAAAAAATTCTCCGAAATACCATTCCTCCAAACATTCTTTCACAGTACCATTTCTGTGGCCCTGAATTTTGATGAACGTTTCTTTCATGCAGATGATAATGGTGAAAAGCAAATTCAATTTGATTAAAGTTAAGTCGGTGAAAAATCTATTTAAATACCCGAAAGTGCCGAAAAAACGTCCAAAACGTAATTTTGCAAAGAATAACCTGGGGTAGATATCTACCCCGGTTTGTATTTCCAGGGTTAATAAATTTCCTCAATAAATTTCTTTATAAAATTTCTTAAATCACTTCTTAAATTTTTTTAGATAATTTTAATATATTAATTTAAGATGATTCATTTTAGGGTTAATTAATCGAAGTTTGATTAATTTTACGTTTATCAATTAATTTATGTTTTTATCAACTTTTTCAAATAATTTCTTAAATTTCTCCAATAAATTTAATAAATTTTTCAAATAATTTTTAAAAATTAATGACTCTTTCAACGTAACGTTAAAACATGTTCTCTTCTTTCTTCTTTCGTCATCTCTCCAGCATTATTTTTTCAGCGACACGCGAAGAAAATAGTAGTAGTAGTAAATGGAGCAATAAAGTGCCACGAAGAAAAAGAACGCGCTAATCGCAACGGAAATGCAGATTTCGAGGAGATTGCGTTGTGAGAAATCTGCGTCCATAAGCTTCTCGACTTTCTTCGATTTTTTCAATTATTTCGCTGCTGCTTAAGAAAATAGATGCCAGAACCAGGAAATACCGCGCTCAAGATTACGTATATACGCATTTTTATGTGTGCATATGTAGAGTTACAAGCTACTATCAGTAGGGAGAGAAACAAAGGCTTCCGCGATTTTGGAAAAATCGTTTTTTGCTTAAAAAATACTTTGGGGCCATAAAAACAATATGCAATTAGTCCTGTAGCTAAATTTTTGTTTAAAAGGTTCAATTATCGATTTTGCCGCAGCGCCTCGGACTTCTTTAAGGCGCCTCGTACAACTAAACGCGTTTTTCTCGAAAATTCTTTTTCAAACTGGGAGGACGGATTACTCGAAGACCTTTGCATGGATCGATATGAAATTTTGATAGTAGCTTCACAATTACATTTTCTATGGGAGTACGTAGCCGTTTTTTGATTAAATGTAAACTTGTTTTTCTTTAACAATTTACTGCTTATTTTTTTGGCTAAAAATCGATTTTTTTCTCAAAGTGCACCATTTTTTTCAAAATTTGATTTTAAAAAATCCCTACGTAGTCCCATAGCTAATATATAGATTATATTTTTTTTGGTTTTTATTCCAGGTCCTATACTTTACGAGAAAACCGTCCTCCCGTGAAGCGATTTGTAAAAAAACACGTTTTTCAAGATGGGCTCTGTCGCTGCCATTTTGTATGAAAATTATAATAATTTTTTTTGTTATACTTTAATATGTGTTAAATAAACCCTCTCAAAAGGAATCCTAATGCTTTTTTCATACTCCCAAAATAAATTGTCAAAGTTACGCCTTATTTTCCGCCGCTAGAGTGGTATTATCCCTTAATAATTTTTCAAATCGCTCATTTGGAAACCTAGAATCAAAATCTGCAAAAGAAGATTTTGTAAAATGATAATGAGAAAATCAAAATACAAAAGAATTTTCGCTACATTCCAACGATGCAAACTTCAAGCCCCAAAGAAATTATTCTTTATCTGTTTTATCTTTACGTTCTTTTTTTTTACTCACAAATATTCGAGCAAGCCGATGAATAAATTCTCCTCACCAAAAAATCGACCTCGACGAAGCCCCAGGAAGAAAATAATAATTATTCACCAACGATTGTCACCAATCAATCTTCGACAATTACCATCAATTGGAAAGAGCAATTCTCCAGTGCCCTCGGGACGAATCATCCACGAGGGCAGAGAAATTGCGAAGTAATCGAAAATACCCTGTCGCCTTTGTTATCCAGGGGCAGGGGGAGGGGGCAAACGATTTATTTCTTCGGTCAGGCCTCGTGGGCGAACTTGACTGACTCGTCGGTAGCGCGAGTAGGCCAAGGCGTTCGTCACCCTGTGCGAAAATTTCCTCAATACTGGGGGGAATGGTTCGGAGGGAAAGGGGTGGTAATCGGTTGGGGTAGTGTTCTGTCGGACAGTGCTATTAGAAACACTAATAATAACAACACATAACACTGTAAAAAATAAGCGTGTTGTCGGTGTGTTGAAGCGACACACAGCACGCCTACAATGTGTGTAGGACCTGGTTAACGCGTTGTGTTTTACTTATTTTACCGTGTTGAAACAATACGCTCTGTACCATTCTTGGTAACAACACATTTTAAATACGTTGCTGTAGAACACGCTTAAGGCGGTCCTCTAGTTTCTCGGGTCGAAAAAATCGATTTTTTTTCATAAATCACATCTACAACATGTGTAGAAAATGTGTGCCAAAGGATTTTTCGATATTCGAAGTGGTTCACAAGTTACGGCCCTGGAACGGAGCAGGTATACTTTCAAACGCGTTTTTCTCGAAACACCATTTTTCGAAACGGTGACCACGATATTTCAGAAACTACTGCACCGATCTTGTTCAAATTTATACAGCATCTTTAATATTTTATAAGCCAGCGATTGAACTAGGATTATCATAATTGCTTCGATAGTTTTTTTGTACGAGCGAAAAACTTAAGAAAATATGAGTAAAAAATGGAATGTAATTTTCAAAAGTGTA
The DNA here is from genome assembly GCA_944452715.1 of Ophion slaviceki. Lineage (NCBI taxonomy): Eukaryota > Metazoa > Arthropoda > Insecta > Hymenoptera > Ichneumonidae > Ophion > Ophion slaviceki. The sequence continues at coordinate 44,038,237 of OX101789.1, read as the reverse complement.
TAAAAAAGTCAATTTTTGTAATTTAGAATTCACTCTAGTTCAATCACTAGTCTTAAATATGAAGATTAAAATGCCGTTTGGTTTTTTGATTTCAGATAAGCAGAACAGCCGCAATCTTGGTCACCGTCAAGCACCTCTTTTACTTGATGTCTTCCTGTCGGCCACTATTCGCTGTGTGCAAGTCAGTGGTGGCGACATCTGGTAGCTGAAAAGCGTGCGACGGTGGGATAGTGTAGCTGTGATTTGAGTTGAAAATTTAACGAAAAGTGCAATTGATTAAAATAGGAGTCTTTTTCGGAATAACTTTTGCATGTAGTGATAGCAGCGATTGTTCTACAATTAATGAAAAAAAAACAAGTAAGTAAAGTATCATTAAGATTTATATTTTGACAATTGTATGATGCATTGTGAGGTTATGTTCATATGCAGTAAGCATATGAATTGTGTTTTTTATATGAAAAGAAAATATAAACAAGCGTTAGAAGTTCTATAATAAAAATGAGAATAATTGATTGAATATAAAATATGATGTTGTGTATATTATGTACACGAAGGGTACGAGATACAAAGAATTAATGAATATATTCGCCCAATTTTGTTTTCAGTTAAAAGGAGGCATTTTCTCGTCCTAAAAATGGACATTGACATGGTCATAAAAACTGGATTTGAAAAAGTAACTCATGACATTTCATTCCAACCTGAGACGGTGCCAAAGGGCAAAGAGCTAGTCAAAGCGAATCACGTTTACAACGTTGAAGAGTGTCGCAAAAATGAGCAGAGCTATCTCTTACAAGCTCAAATACTGAGGCAAGCTTCTGTAACGTCTGAACCATACAGGACAAAGCTGAACGTAAGTTTCGAATGAATTTTTTTCATTGTAATTGTAAAAAATAGATAATTTTATATAATACACGTTTTTACAGATTGACACTAGTCGCAAAATTACTAGTGTATCATGTAACTGTGTTTACAATCAAAGTGGAAAATGTAAACACGTCGCAGCTTTGATCCACTATGTCAATAACGAGGCGAGTTTGTCCAAAACCGATTACGAGCAGCAGTGGGGGAAGCCAACGGCCCGACAATTTGCCAACGAGAAGTACTCTAAAGGAAAATATTTCTTTGAGATGATGCCGCCTAAAGAAAAACCGAAACGCCAACCATGTGACGTAGACATTTCGGAATTGAATGGACCCTCGGCTCTGCGAACAATAATTCTCGAAACTAACAAGGATAAGAATGACCAGGCGATTAAAAATTTGATGGAATCAATGTTGACACAAGTTGACGTTATTCTGCAGAAAGACGATTGTAAATTGTGTGTCAACTCTTTCTTCGTTTCATGTAAGAGCATGCCGGTACACACGAATATTCAAGTCGTAAAAGAAGAATTGAAAGAGTTTTATACGAGGGTCATTGTTATGTCGAAAGAAGAAATTGTAGAATTGTGCTGTGATACGCTAGAGCAATCAAAATGCCAAAAATGGTTCGAAGCTAGAAGCTTAAGAGTGTCTGCAAGTAAGAATGCCCACAGTATTAAAAGTAGGATCAAGAAATCTGTGGAGTCACTAGTCACAGAAATGCTTTTCCCAAAATTTGTCGACACAGCTTCTACTCGATACGGAAGGGATCACGAGTCAGATGCTGCAAAAGAGTATCAACAAATGTATGGTACCGAGGTTAAAAAAGTTGGACTTTTTGTAAGCGAAACACAACCGTGGCTCTGTGCTAGTCTCGATGGGGTGGTTGTTAAGGACGGTTCTGTTTGTAAAATCGTCGAGTTCAAGTGTCCCAGCAGTTGTGCAAAACAACCAATTGTTGACTACGAATTAAAAAAGTGCAATGTCAATTACTTGCAATTTCGAGTTGATGAAGTACAACTCAAAGAAAGTGGGCCGTACTATACACAGTGCCAAATTCAGTTATACGTATCTGGATTAAGCGTTTGTGATTTATTCATACATTCACCAGTTCAAAATGGCAGTTTTTGCTTTCCAGTGCATCGCAACGAACAATTCTTGAAAACAGTCATCCTCAAATGTGAGAATTTCTATTTCCAGCATTATTTGCCACAATTGCACACGAAAACAGTAAAACAAAAAGAAAAACAACCTCGTCAATTTACTGGAGTGAACATTGCTAATTAAATGTAATGTATGTATAATTTGTATCGAATTTACAAAAACCTGAACATTTCAATGTTTTATGTGCGTTACTTATGTCATAATGAGGAAAACCAAAGAAAAAAAACGTAATAAAAAGCACACGAAATATTTTATTTACAAATACATATTTATTTTAAAAATTATACAAGCGTTATTCATTTTCATCTCTGTTTTTATCCGAAAATATAGGAGCCTGCAGATTCACTAAAACACATTACATGTGGATTATATCATCAATACAATGGAATAAATTTTCAGGTATCTTGTTTAAAATCTGGTAAGTTCTTAATCGCTGCATGATTCTTTCAACATGGATGCGAACCCTTGCGATGCTGTACGTTCCTTCGGTTTGTTCTTTCGTGAATTCCGATTTTTTTTCTAAAAATGGTGGCATCACAAGTACCACTTTTTTACCAGTTTGATCAATGGTTCGTCGAATTTCTGGAAAGCCTTTATCAGCCAAAACAATGTCTCCATCTACTAATAAATCTAGTAAACCAGATTCGACGGTCATTTGGGAATCACTTTTTCTTCAACCAGCCACTTTTGATTTAAAACTAATGAAACCTCCTGGAGTAATTCCAACAAGGAGTTTTGCAGTAAAACCGTTTTTGTAATGGGAATAAGTATATACCCGTTGATCGACACTGGAAGGAATTGCGATTCTGAATTCGGTACAGTCAATTATAACCCGAGTGTTACTGTAATCAGGCTGAAAACATTCAGGCATTGTCCCCTGTACTACGTCTTTACTTGGCCAAAATACTAAATTTGCTGTAGCATTAGACAAGTCTTGCAGAATTGAAAAGAAAATTCTTGAAATCGTCGTGCGATGTACAGTAAAAAAAAACCTTTTCAGCACTGAGTGCTGAAAAGGTTAACCCAGTTTTCATTTTGACCAAAAATATTAAAAGCCGATTTTCTTTGGAAATTTGACAATTATTTGCAGCATCTACTCTTTTTAATAAAAATTGAAAATGCTCTTGTGTTACACCAGCAAGATCTAGGAACTGCTCATTATTTTTGATTGAAGAAATGCCAGCAAAACTTCTCTCAGTAGTACTTTCGTCGTTCTCAATATCAGGCCCAACTGACTGACTTACGTATACTTTTTGTGGCGTACCACATCCTTTGTCTTTAAATTGTTTTCTATTAGGTACGATAATGCGGCTTGGAATTGTTATTTCCGTTTGGATCTCAACATCACAGCAAGAAGTTGTGTTGTTGATGTATCTATTGCAGATGAAGGTTTTTTCTGGCTGAGTTAAATGGGGTGAAAAAATATCCACTTGACACTCCTGATCGCAATTTTTTCTTTCGTGCTGACTTTGATTTGTTCCGGCATTACTATCGTTGTCCAGCTCCGGCTGCTCCATTACTTCTTCGACAACTCGTTCCGGTGCTTTTGTGACTATTGGCTCTTGTTTATTAATTCGCCGCTTCATGAACCGCTCATGTCTGCAATAAAGATTAAATAATTACGAAAGTTACAAAAAAAAATTGAAGTTATTGGTATACTTGATTTGTATATAAAGTTGTATACCTCTTCGTTGCTCCAGTTTGATCCACTACTTTTGCCTTATATGCAGGAGGAAATATCGTTGGAATGTAGCTCGGGCTTGATTCTTCCTCCGATTTTTTATTTCCGATAAAATGCGCACTGCAAATTAGATCCCACCGCTTTGGACACCATGGTGATCCATCTGGACTGGAAATTAATTCAATTTCTTTACTTTTTTCAATACTACGTATTTATATAATCACGTACATTTATATAATTATGATTATGATATAAGTAGATAATTATGATATAAGTAGTATTTAAATACTACGTATTTATATAATCACGTACATTTATATAATTATGTGATCACGAAAATCTCGTACAACGTGCTTGCTTTTCTGCGTCTGACGCGATAAAGTGAGGCTATGTGACTTACTTTTTCCTCTTCACAGCTGCGATCCATTTTTTTCTCTGTTCCACTTTATGTTGCAATAGTGGAAATTTATAGAATTTGCACTCCTTATTGCGAACACCATTGTTTTTACAATTCACAACACAACAAGTATGATGGCCCATCTTATTGAATAATTCAATGCTAATCGTGTGCAATCGTCTGAAAAATATCCCACTCTGCTTTCACTTTCCGCCACCAGCGTCGCTGGGGTAGATTTGCTTACCCCCTCTAACAGCTCGCACAGAGCGAATAACGTTTATTCTATTATATATTTTGACTTCAAAAAATTTGTAAAGCTTATTTAAATGTTAATAAAGATTATGCAAAAACAATGTGATTGATTATTTCGATGCTTTGCCCGTAAAAAATTATTGAAAAAGCCGTAAAAAAACAGCCGAGAAACTAGAGGAGCGCGTTAATGTAACACACATGAAGCGTGTCGAATCAACCCATTTTCTCTCGAACGACACTCTTAGTGTAGGTACACGCGACGCGAACGACATAAAGCGCCGTAAAACAACTCACTTGCACGCGTGTACCACAAACAACACGCGTCCAGTGAGTTGATATGACAATATGGCGACTTTGTAACTTGGCTACGTTATGCGCGGACTTGCGAGAGTTTTTCAATTGCGAATTTTGTTATTTTTAAAGCGAAACACGTAAGTTTTTGCTCGTCAAGCAGACCTACATGAATGAAGAAAATAATGTGGTCTGTGAAACCATAGTAAGTGCAGCACTCAGTTTATTGACGTATATATAAAATAATTATTGGTAAAGTGTCACTGCAAAAAAACTTTTCATCTTGTGCGGATCAATATTTTGTTTGTTGTTAAGAAAAGTTTCTGTCCAAAGTGAAGAAAGATCCTTCTTAGGGGCAAGGGACAAATATAATTCTATGTGGACCAAGTTTTCTGTTCAGTGGGAAGGAAATTTTCTGTGCGGAGTGGAGAAAATTCGTTGTTCCCGGCAAAGGAAATTTTTTATTCGGTCCGGAGTGGAGTAAATTTCTTGTTCGGGGCAAAGGAAATTCTTTATTCTTTGCGGGCCAACTTTTCTGTCCGGAGTGGAGTAAATTTCTTGTTCGGGGCAAAGGAAATTCTTTATTTTGTGCGGACTAATTTTTCTGTCCAGGGCAAAGAAAATTGTCTGTCCGCAGAAAAAGATATTCCTTGTTCGGAGCAAACGAAATTTTTTATTCTGTGCGGACCAATTTTTCTATCTACTGCAGGAACGTTTTCTGTCCGGAGTGGAGGAAATTGCTTGTACAGGGCAAACGAAATTTTTTATTATGTGCGGACCAATTTTTCTGTCTAGTGCGAGGAAAGTTTTCTGTCCGGAGTGGAGGAATTGCTTGTACGGGGCAAAGGAATCTTTTTTTCTGTGCGGACAAATTTTTCTATCAAGGACAAAGAAAATTGTCTGTTCGGAGTGAGAGAAATTTCTTGTTCCGGGCAAAGAAAATTGTCTGTTCGGAATGAGAGAAATTTCTCGTTCGAGGCGAAGAAAATTCTTTATTCTGTGCGGACCAATTTTTCTGTCCAGTGTGAAAAAAATTGTCTATTCGGAGTGAAGGAAGTTTCTGTTCGGGGCAAAGGAAATTTTTTATTCTATGCAGACTTATTTTCCTGTCCGGTGCCAAAAAAGTTTTCTGTCGAGAGATTCCGGTTCAGGGATCTGCTCGAGGAGCACATTGTTCTGTAACGGCGATTCCTTGTTCCGGGAAAATGTTCTGTTCACTACAAATCGAAAGTTTCTCTTGGGTACAAATTTCTCCTCGCTGCATTTTCTAATTGCTGTGCAGGAAACTTTTTATTCAGTGCTTCGGAGATTTTCTGATCAGTTCGAATAGCGATTTTCTTCCCAACGAATTTCTCGATTTACTACATCAAAGTACAGACTGCCAAATGTTTTTATACTTCTTTGATAATTTATCATACTTTTTCAGGTTATGGAACAACCGGCAACATGCCCTGAAAATTTCATTGAAGTATTCCTAAAATTGAATGAGCTACTGCTTCCAACAGTCAGCCGGGCAAGCGGCAGCAGCACCATACTTCAAACTCTAAACGCGTTTTTCTCGAAACACTAGCAATCTATGCACAACATTCTTTAATAAATATCCACGAGAAGAACCGAAAGTATCACGAAGTATCGAAAAACCTTCATGTAATTACCATTTTTGTCTCCCCATGGACGACGATACCAACGAAATGACAGAGAAAATGAAAAAAGTCGTAATTTCAGTTAGCCGGATCGTCTCTGCCGCCCCACTTGACACGGGACGCTCGAAACTGCAGGGTCATAGCAGCGGACTTCTACTGCGCCCCTTTGACGATTCGCCGAGCATGAAATCGCGGCGTTAATTAACGGAAAACGTGGACAGCGGCATAAGCAGCTTGCAGAAAAAAAAAGTGGAATTTATCGACTCGTTGCCAGTCGAGCGGAAGGGGTGTGGGATATGCGATTATAGCGCATCAAACGTAATCCCCGCGTTCTAATTATAGTATATAGATATATAGGATCACGTCCGAGCGGATTATTCCCTACCTGCGGAAAATTAATAACTGAAGCAACGTGATCCGTACAGTTCGACGAGGCTAAATTGCCACTCCACTTAAATAATTGTTATTCCGCGAATATTAATTTTTTCATCCGGCAATGCGACTGTAAAATTTGTTGAGAAACTAATGAACAGTAGTTTTTAATTTTTCGACGATAATTGATCTAAATGATGTCTTAGAATGATCTGATATTAATAGTTATTTTCATTTCAATATAAGGTACAAACGTGGAGGTTATGTATGCAACACAATATCCGCTATGGAAAAAATGGTATAAACGGCATGGACTTGGAAGACATATTCTTTCAACAAGATGGCGCAACCTGACACACTAATGTGAATTTGCCACCAAGATCGTGCGATTTGACGCCATTGAAATCTCGAGGAAGCAATTGGACGCACCATTAATGAAATTAGCCCGCGATTGTGCCAAAATGTTGTAGAAAATTTCGTCGAGAGTGAACTTTGCTAACGCGACGAGGCGGCCATTTATCGGATATGTTCCACATTTATCGGACATGTTTCCACATAACCTCCATGTTTGTACTTTATATTAAAATAAAAATATTCGTACTTTTGAAACAAATAATAGTCGTTTTGAGACATGCTAACATCGTGACGTAAGTGAGAGCCAATAGCATCGCGTTCACCGACGCGACGCGGCGCTTCGCGTTCTCCCCGCTACGAGCGCTGCGCGTCGAAGCCTCGAGTGGGAACTGGGTCGTGCACACGGGCAAGAGAGTGGGTGAAGAACGTCACGTACTAGAATACACGTGCTTCTGTGCGTCGTATGCACGCGCGTACGCGAGTATGGCATATATATTTGTAAAGGGCGATGTATGATCGACGTATTACCCGCAAATAGAATAGGTTTGACGCAACTGCCTCGGCTAATTAAGGGGTTAGGCTGTTGGGAAAATGTCGAAAATCGATAGTTCCTTGAGGCGACTCAAATTGAAGAGGAAGGTCCAACGTTTAGCACAGGAATCGCAGATTGAAGATAAACTCACAATTGCAACCATAGAAGTGCTAGTTAAACGGTGAACTCATTTTTCTCGAAACTATGTTTTTCAAAACAGTATACAGGATTTGTCGATATCTAAAAAACGGATTTACTTGAAATTTGGTACACTTATTTAGTGTAATAGTAGCTTAGCCTTGACCGACGTTTCACTTTTAAACATCTTTCTTTTATTAGTTATTAACCATAATAATGTCTTTTTTCCGCGAAAAATCGAAAAAAAAAATTCAACCTTTTTTTCTTGATGATTGAAACACGATAACGAAAAAAAGGTCGGTCAAGTCTTGGCCAAAATTATCTATTTTAAGAAAAAAATTGTTTTTTCTGCTTCAGATCAACCTAGTGGCCAAAATCAAGTACACCGCTGAGCCCCTCTTTTAAACCCTTTTCTTTCATATATTGACATAATTTTTCCTAAAAAAACCGAACAAAAAATTTCAAACTTTTTTTTCTTGATGATTGAAACATGATAACGAAAAAAAAGGTCGGTCAAGTCTTAGCCAATATTATCCATTTTGAGAAAAAAAATTGTTTTTTTTTTCCTTCAGATCAACCGGGTGGCTAAAATCAAGTACACCTTTGAGCCCCTCACCCTCGAAGGTTCTTCGCGAGATTGTTTATAACTTCGGTAATTATTAATTTTCAAAAATGAAATTGGGTACACAACTTTGTTATTGTACATGCACATAAATGTCCAAACTATTTTTCGATCATCTTACTTATTCCCTCAAAACTATTTTTGTTAAACACCCCTGACTTTCGGGTCGTCACAGTAGCCCTTACCTAACCCTCAACTGCGTATGGCCATAGTTATGCATAGACATACCGGGTGGCGCAGTAACTCTTGCCACCTTCAATATCTCCGAAACTATGGGTGTCGGATAAAAATGCCTCGAACCAAATTTGCGTTGTACAGAAGGGGTCATCGGATGGTCATAGGGATTTTTTTGTAGGTGGCGCTGTTCTCAAGATACCAAGGTCACCTTTGTTTTATTAAGGCCCCAGCCTGAATTAGAAGGTCCGAAAAGTCGTTTTTTTTATTGCTTAAATCGCTAGATAAACTGGCCAAGAATATATTTACAACGTTACAGAAGCCAATTGTAAATATTTTCGAAGATACACGGCCAAGAGCAGAGAAGCCATTGATGTTTGATATTGATATTTCCTACTATTGAAACCTTTGAAGCGCGTTTTCGCCAATTGAAAAGTCGTTGAAAAAGTATTTTTAAATTATTTTAATAGCAATAGTTCAAGTGTTTTTTCTAAACACATTTTTTTCAAATCTGAGAAAAGTTACAATTTCACGATGTTTTCAGCTTTTTCTTAATTCACCCAGAAGAAAAATATCTGATAATTGAAAATTTTATTGGTTTTTTGTTTCAGTCAATAATTACGAGCTGGATCTTTCCCGCCGATTTGGGACTGCAGTGGAAAGACGCACTTGGAATAGGCTGATAATCCTGCAGTCATTTATTGTTTCATGTTGAAATTTTTGTTTTATCCATTTCAAATACACATAAAAAGATACCTCAATGTTTACTGGGCTCACTTGTTTTTTTCCCTTATAAAAAAATTCCCGAAAAAACGCTTTTTTGGACCTTCTAATTCAGGCTGCCGAGGCTCCCTCAGGCTCCCGCTTTATTTCTAACGAGGAAGTACGGAGGTTAACATTTTTTTTCCGATGGATTAATTAAGCATCAGGGCTCTTTTGAGTGGAAATGCAAAATTTCTAGGACGCATCGTCACCAGATGGCGATGACGAAAAAAAATGTTACGAAGAAACATCGTGAGGCTTATCGCAAACTGAAAAAAAAATAGCGTTTTCCTCATTAGCAGATAAGAAACGCAACTATCAGTCCATAAACGTATAGAGAGGAGAGACGAAGAAAAAGTTGGTTAGTTTCCATTGTACTCACCCGTCGAACGCAACACGCGAACAGAGACATAACGCTGATTGTCCGCGGAGTTATAAGTATACGCGACTCCAGCAAAGTTCACACTGCCCCGCCGATGCGTAAAGCGTGTAACCGACAGTGAGGGAAAAACGGCCTGGACCACGGTAAGATTCGCACGCAAATGTAACGTATGCTCCATGTATACAGGGTGAGGCAAATAAAGTGTTACAGAGCATTAGCACTCAAACTATTGATCATTTCCAAAAACATTTCAGACAAAAGTTTCAGTGTTCGAGAAGGCCGTCATACTGGACCACCCTACGCTACGTCAAGGTCAACACCACTTTTTTTAATGGAATGGTACATTTTTTTCAATCATCTTGTGGAGCACCTCAAGCCGCATAAAAAGATCGGGGGGGGGGGGGTCAAAGTCGTTCAAGGTCATTTAAGGTCAGTATCGATTATGAGAAATCTAAATATCTCGGATCAATACACTGAAAAAAACCAATTGAATCAAAAAATATATTGGTTGATCCAAATAATAAAATATTAGAAAATGTAATTGATTTAAATAACATATTATTTCAATCGAAAAAGCTCTTCTGTTCTCTGATTATCTACATTATCCTTCAAATACAATTATATTCTATTGAAATCATTTTATATACAATCCGTAGATGTATTGGATGAAATAATTAAGCGGTTGCTACAAACATTTTTTATTTCGTACAAAAATATAATCAACAGAATTATTTATTTCTTTACTACATCGAAACGAATATGCCATGGGGCGTAAGGTTTTCAATTTATTTTAAATCTTAAATAAAAAGTGAGCATTAGAATGATCATCCACGATAATAGTGGCGAGAATATCAGATATCCAATGGAATATCCATGGAGAGAATATCAGATATTCAACTGATTAGAACAGATACTACACTTTGATCTTAGCCACAGGCCAAGAAGCGATGCTCTTTAGAGTTTCTCCAGCGTTTAAGTAGATTTTCGCTTCGCGCTACGCTTACGAGAAACGTGCGCGCGTGCGGCTTCTAGCGGTTACTCCGAGAACTACGGGTTTCCTCACACCTATAATTTCGGTGGCGCTCGGCCATGATTTGGTTGAATTTTTTCAAATGTGCAAGAAACAAATTTTACTTTCCCATAATTTTATAACCAATTCAGACATTTGCTTAATACTTTTCAATCGAAATAAAATATTAATATTTTAACGAATAATGTACTTAAAAATCAATATCGGATATGGTGAAAACAGTAAAGTAACATGCTTACTCCATAGAAATTTTATTTGAATCAAACGAGCGAAATTAATTTTTTCCTGTGTACTCGAATCAACAATATTCATCTTATGAATTGAAACGCTTTTTTCGTTCGTTGCAGAAATTGCATTCAAAACTATATAATTTGTTCGCGATCATTTTTTAGATAGTTTCAATAATATATTGTTCTCGGCTAACAATATATCTTTTGAATGAAAAAAAAACTTTCAATTTTATCATGTTATTGAAGTTTTGTTTGGACTAATGAATTCGCGTTTTGTTTGGACTAATAAATCCGATTATTTACACCAATAATTTTACAATTGAATCAACGAAATTTCATTCAATAACACCAATGATTTCGGATCAATAATTTTTTTTTCTCCGTGTACCAAATATTTGGTAGTGATCCGAGATATTTAGATTTGTATTTCATTTTAATAGGTGACCTTGAATGACCTTGAACGACTTTGACCGCCTGATGTTTTTTATGCAGCTTGAAGTGTTCCACAAGATGGTTGAAAAAAAATATACCATTCCATTTAAAAAAGTTGAGTTGACCTTGACATAGTTTCAGCGTCTCCACCGACAAAAAAAAATAGGGTGGTCCAGTATGACGGTCTTCTCGAACACTGAAACTTTTGTCCGAACACTTTTGGATATGATAAATAGTTTGAGTGCTATTGCACTGCAACTCTTTATGTGCCTCATCCTGTATATATGAGTTGGATTAATTTGGGGTGTAGTTCCAAAACGGACATACCTCCGATTAATTTGGAATTACGTGTACCCGTGTATTTTGAATGGCTGATTACGAATATGATGGTGAAAATACAAACAAATTTGATTTTCAAGGTCAAAACTCACGAAAACTGATTTTTGAAAAGTTTTTCTACGTTATGTTAATAAATGTTGATAGAGCAAAATGTTTTTCACAAAAGTTGTAGCCTATATAAGAATTGATCTTTTATATTCTATGCAGTTTTTGTGAAAAACCATTCAATTTCGAGAAAAATGGGATAATGCTCCGATAAGTACATTTTGCTATACTCCATTGCTTTCGATATTATCTACTTACGCACTTTACCGCGGGAAGTTTCGAGTTTGTTTGTGTTTGTTTGTTGTTTAGGTGTGCGTGCAGTGTTGAAGATCAAACTGCAATTTTCCCGCGGTAAAGTGCGTAAGTAGATAATATCGAAACTAATGGAGTTTAGGAAAACGTACTTTTTTTTAGCATTATCCCAGTTTTCTCGAAATGGATTGGTTTTAGACAAAACTTGTATAGAACATAAAAGATCAATCTTTTTATAGGCACCAACTTTTGTGAAAAACATTTTTCTCTAACATCAACATTGATTCCAGTAAAATAGAAAAACCTTTAAAAAAACAGTTTTTATGAATTTTGACCTTGAAAATCGAGTTTGCAGGTATTTTCACTATCGTATTCGCGATCAGCGATAAAAAAACATGGGTACACAAAATTCCAAATTAATCGGAGGTATGTCCTTTTCGGAACTTTATCCTTAAGGGCTATTGTCATAATTTTTTTTTATAGGTTTATATTATAGTTATTGATTTAAAGTTGTTACACTTAAAAAATACACTTTCGAAATCCTTTTTAAAAAACTATTTATTTAAGTCACTATTTATAAACAAGAATGGTAGTTAAAAAAAGTCCTAAAAAATTGTAGATCTGCGCTGCTGATGAAATCTCGGAGATGGATCATCCGAAAAAAAAAATCAAACAGTTTTAGATTCAGTATTGTATAGCGCAAATCATACGATTTTTTATATATGCAAAAGTAACAAAATGGCCGCCATTTTTCGAGAAAAAACGTGTTTTTTTTCACCGTTTTTGGCAAATAAAAAAGTAAATATCAAAATTTAAAAAAATCCGTGATATGCGCTATATCTATAGTTGTAAAGAATATGTGGTTGCAAATTGAAAATTGCATAAGGATCGGTTCAGTAGTTTCGAAGATTTTATCAACAAGCCGTCGAAAAACGTGGTTTCGAGAAAAACGCGTTTAAAGTTTGTTCGGGTTACATAAATACATACATTTTTTTAATGTATTTCGAAAGTGTATTCATTAAGTGTCACAACTATTATATCAATATCTATAATATAAACCTATCAAAAAAATTTATGAAAATAGCCTTTTTTAGCGTCTAAAGTGAGAAGACCCCTTAATTTGTGTTTGCTTGAGGGGGGGGGGGCTGATTTTCATAATTTCTTTTATTTTTTAGGTATTCTTTTATTAATTTTCTTTTTAGGAATCTTTTATTATATTTAGGAAATATTTATTCGCCATTTTTAAGACCTAGGGTATGTTTTATTACTACTTTTGGTTGTTACATAATACAGTCGAACCTCGATATAACGATGACTTGTCCATTCCCTTCCGATAGACACCCAAAACCTGGATACAACGATATAATAATATACATTATGCTCTAATTTCCAATTGCTCGTAAAAATTGCTGTAATTTAAACCTTCTTTATCTTTAAACATCCCTATATTTAAAGTACTAATAATTTTTTTTTAAGAGCATTTTAAGGAACATGATCTCAATATAACGAAACCTCGATATAACGAACTTCCCTAGAGATTCGTTATATCGAGGTTCAACTGTATTTTTTTTATTAATCTTTAAAAATGGCGGCGGTATGACACGGTCTTCTAAACGGGTTGCGGCGGATGTTGTCAGACGGCGTGACACATAGCGTAGGCAGGATTAATCCAAAAATAACCAACTAACATTTTTCTTTCATTAACACTCATACGCAGAATATGAACCAAGAAAAAGTGAGAAATGTTGAAAATCGATGACATGGTACGCTTTGAAACAAAAAGATTGATTAAAAAATGGCTACATATTGCAATAGAAAAATAATTTTGTTTTTATTTTTTGAAACATTTAGGGTCATTCTTTAGACAATAAGATGAGAAAGATTGATACCAAATTTTGTCAGAATCCGTCAATTAGTTTTTTAGCTATACCTAAGCCATTTTTAAAGATTGATGATAAAAAGAATACCATGTAACAGCCAAAAGTAGTAATAAAATATACCCTAACTCTCAAAAATGGCGAAGAAATCAGTTCTTAAAAAAAAATCATGAAAATCAGCAAATTTTTTCCTCGCCTAAACGTATCTTCCCCCTTAAAATGATCATACACAATCATCTTAATCGAACACAAAATAATTCCATTTTTTGAATAACCCAATGAACCCTTTTTTAACCAAACACCTAAAGCCAATTTCTTAGGCAATTTGTTTAAAAATTCTCTTTTAATAAAAATAAACCAAAATCTAGATTCAACATTTTTGAACGATTTGATTAAACTCGCGCTATTAAATTGAAGCGAACAAATAACGTGAGTTGAAAGTGTTTAGATGATTTGTTTTGAAATGTCGTTTTTTTTAAATATACAATAATCCATATTTAACATTTTTGAACGCTGTGATTTCCACTTTTTAATTAAAGCAAACGAAAAGTGTATTTCAATTTTTTTTAGATAAATTGTTGAAAAAATTATTTTTCATTAAAATAAACCAAAATCTAAATTCAAACTTTTAGAACTATTCAATTAATTCCCCCACTTCTTATTAATAGGAACAAAAAATTAAATTCAAAGGTTGCAAACTATTTGGTTAAAAATGTCCTTTTAATAAAAATGAACCAAATATTAAATTTTCGAACGTTTTCATTTCATTCCCGCTTTTTGATTGACCTAAACGAATTAAGTTAAATTTTTTTGTACAATTTGCCCATAAATGTTCCTTAAATAAAAACAAAACAAACTTTTGATTTAATATTATTAAACGCTCTAATTAAATCCCCGCCCATTTTAATTAAACCAAAAAAATTAAGTAAACTCAACTTTTGCAGACAATTTCTTAAATATACTCCTCTTGTTTAAAATAAATCAAAATCTAAATTCAAACTTTTGAAAGATTCAAAGAATTCCCCTTTTCAATTAAACCGACCAAAAAATGTTTCAAAATTTGTATACAATTTGTTTATAAATTTCCTTCGAATGAAAATAAACCAAAATCTAGATTTAACATTTTTGAACGCTTCATTTAAATTCCCGCTTTTTAATTGAACGAAACAAAAACTTAACTTTAACATTTCTAGATGATTTGTTTGCAAATTTCTTTTTAATTTAAATAAACCAAAACCATCTTTTTGAGTTTTTCACTTTAAAAATATTATTTAACAAATAAATAAACTTTGTGATAAAATCTTCATTTTATATACTCTTAGTAAATTATAATTTCTTTAATAACCTTAAATTATTTAGATTTTCCTTTAATTTGGTTTATTCATATTATAATTTTAACATTATTTCTATTTTCAACCTCAAAATTGTTCAAAAAATTCTCCCTCATACCCCACAAATACAAAAGTCCAATGAAGTCTTCCCCGAATATTGCACTCTGCACGCGAATGTTTTCCCTCTAATACATCGAAACAAACGATAATGAATAATCGTCGCGCTTTATTCGCGTCGTGATTAATTGCGAGTTCTTCCCGCTACGCGAAAATGCAATCTACGCTCTTTTCCTCGCGCTCCGCTTTTTGCCGAATGCCCGCGGAAAATTGGCGGCAATTCTCGACGCCTCGAGAGTGGGGCGAAATTATGCACATGCGCTTAGCCCCCCCCCCCCCCCCGCGTCGGCGACTGCTGCGCCGTTCTCTGTGCGTTGATATTCTTTTCGCGAAGGGCCGTATTTTGTGGGGGCATAAGGAGGGCCCCTCCATGTCATTGGTACATTACAGTGGCGCTCAATGAAAATGATTCACAATCAATTATTATACTTAACGACAAACTGGAAGAAAAAATTTCACGTGAATATAGTAGATTTAGACATTTTAACATTTTTCAAAGCTTTATCATGAATATTTTCTTTGAACAATCGACGACCCCCTGTTTTGACTGTCGTTCCGGAATCTTCCGATTTATGTACACACGTGAGCAGTTCATATCAGGCACCCAAAGTTATTTAGTGTATAAATTATCAGAAATGTGGCCAGCGACGATTTTTTAGATTCAAGAAACGATTTTTAGAGTCATTTTCGTTAAAAGTTCGCCAACTTGGCTTTCTCGTTCAAAGTTCGCTAACTTGGCTTTAGATTTCACCAGCATACTGGGTTGTATTTTTACTTGATTATAGACAAAAATCAGTTAATTGTTAAATATTCAACTTCGTGAGAGGAATGCCTCAACTTTAAGTGTGCCGGCACGCTCGTGTATTGCCACCGAGAAACGCACTAAAAAAAATACATGTTCGTCGATTGCACCATATTACTTTCCCATGCGAATTGCCTCGGATGAGAAATTCACCAAAGTAATCGAAAACATCGAATCGAATTTCACCAACCAAGCATAATAATAATTACAGAAAAAACTCAATTTTTAGCAATTACCTCTATCGTTCGAATAAATTTCCTGGGCGAATGGAAAATCCCAGAAAAGATCGTAGTTCCGTTCGTTCTCGTCGCAGCTACTGGGTGATTTAGGTATAACCTTTAAATCCGCGAGGCCTCTGAGCGGCGTGACTATAGCGCCCAAATTCCGAGCCAGTCGCCGATTGGTCGACTCGACTGGCGCCACTCGCGAATCGGCACATAACGGGTGGCGAAACCCCGCATCGTTATCGCCCTCGCTTTTTCGAGATATCACCAACTCGACCATAATTCTCGCCTATAGTAAGAAACATACGCTTTCCTTGAGAAAAATGGATCATAATTGACGTCCGGACCTTGACCACCACCACGGTCCATTGCCTCTCAAAATTCGTGAAATTCTATAAGGATTCTTTTTTTTCGTCCGTCACTGCTGCCATCACCTGGACGCTCCGTCGTTCCTTTGTCAACCGGCCATCCTGTAGACGTAAGAAGTTTGCTGAGAAAAGCATCGATACGCCAGAGATCTGCTGGATCCGTTGCCGATTACGTTGGTCTCGGCGTGACCGATGCACGATACGCGTACAACGAATCACGTGTTTGCACGTGATCGACTACAGATGGCATGGCGATATCGTTGAAACGCTGCTTTAAATTACACATATGGCTGTTTTTGTGTGTGCGGTATATATATATATATATATATATATATATATATATATATATATATATATATATATATATATATATATATATATATGTATATATATATATGAGGGATTTCACGTGAATCCGGTGGACTTTTTCCCTGACCCCCGCCAATTCGATTCATTTTTTTATAAAATCAGATTCCATTGACTCTAAAAGATGCCCTGTTTTTTTACATTATTCGAAACAACCCTTATTCAAAAAAAAAAATTCTCTGATAAAACGCCCTGATTTAAAAATCTGAAAAAATTCCCAAAAATCCGTGATTATATGTAAAAATGTTCAAGCTATCACCCGCAGTGGAAGTATGATTTTTTCTGTGCTTTCTGAGCGATGAACGTTACAAAAAATCCGAAAAATTTACTGCTAACTGTTCAAGGTCCATGATTGTGATTTGGTTATTCAAAAATGGTCCAAAATATTCATTGTGGGTATCCAAATATTTAAGTATCCACCCGAAGTAAGCGGTTCCGAAGTAACGTTAATCGCTCAGAAAGCACAGAAAAAATCATACTTCCACTGCGAGCGATAGCTTGAAAATGTTTACATATAATCGCGCATTTTTGGGATTTTTTTTCAGATTTTTAAATCGGGGCGTTTTTTTCGGAGAAATTTTTTGTTTTTTGACTAAGGGTTGTTTCGAAGAATGTAAACAAAATTCAGGGTGTCTTTCAGAGTCGATCGAATCAGATTTTAAAAAATCGAATTGGCGGCGGTTAGGGAAAAAGTCGACCAGATTCACGTGGAATACCTCATGTGTGTGTGTGTGTGTGTGTGTGTGTGTGCGCGCGCGCGCGCATCTGCGTGCGTGTGTGTGTATGCATCCTTGTGTGTGTACACGCGCCCGCACGCACACACACACACACACACACAACATATATATATATGACTGCATGGTGTGTGTGTATATTAGCCACACGCGTACATACTATTTCGCCATGCCCCCCGTCACTGCATGGTGAATGAAATTCCGCTACAATCAGCGTACAATTCACATCGAATTTACGCATAAACAATGATATTTTTGAATTATACGATGTTGCTTGTTGCACAATTATACATAGCTAGTTGCCGCACACCACAATTGCGATATCCCGCGATGAAAAGTTCCGTGAGAATTTCTCAAGGATTCAAAGGTTATGAATCAAAATTGTGGAGAAAGGTGTGATGGAAACGGGAAATATCGGTCTTGTATGTGTGTGTATATGTATATATATGTGTACACACCAACACACACACACACACACACACACACACACACACACACACACACACACACACACACACACACACACACACACACACACACACACACACACACACACACACACACACACACACACACACACACACACACACACACACACATGTTCGGGGCCGATGGCCTGCGGCTACTCCCAACTCACGCTATGCACAGACACGCGCACGCGAGCCTCCGAGCTCTCGCCTTGGCACAGAATGGCGCTACACACGACGATTCGTCCTGGCCGGTGTGTGAACCGCGGCAGCAGCGCAGGGCCGAGCTCGAAATCTTAGGCTCCCCAATCCGCTCCCACCCTTCGTCACCCATCGCCCACTTCCGTTACTCGACACATTTATACGACGCGACGAGAAGGCAAAAAAATCCTGTATCTCCTGCTGTAACGCTTGTCGCTCGCAAATTTTCCACGCGTACGAGCTTGATTGTAGGAAGACGTACAAAAATGCGGTAATCGTGCACCGAGAGTAACTGCACATATCTGGAGAAGATACGGGCCTCGTTACTTTTTTCTTTGCGGAAAT
This sequence comes from Ophion slaviceki, assembly GCA_944452715.1. Classification (NCBI taxonomy): domain Eukaryota; kingdom Metazoa; phylum Arthropoda; class Insecta; order Hymenoptera; family Ichneumonidae; genus Ophion; species Ophion slaviceki. The sequence goes on along the minus strand of OX101789.1, from coordinate 44,019,453 downwards.
AACGCGCTGAGGATCTGAATTCGCGATGCTTGGGAGGAGAGAGATTTGCGAATTGCGGTATTATGTTTTTCGAATTACTGAATCTCACTAATCTCAGAAAATTTCCAACGGAGTTTTCTTAGTTATATTTTTTAAGTCTTAGGGTTGGTTGAAATTTTTGGAAATATCGATTTTTTGTTTTTGACGCATTCTCAGAATATAGCATCGGTTCGAAATTGAGGGAGTTATGGGCAATTTTGTAGGTAGGTTCTTTAAACCGAGCGAACTTCAAACGCGTTTTTTTTTTTCAAAATCACTTTTTCAAGATTGTTGATCACGATATGTCAAAAAGCACTGCGCCGATCAACTTCAAACTTCGGAAGCTTCGTTTATATACCAAAAAGCAGTGCTTGAACGGATGAACTTTTTTTTTCGATGCATAGTTTTCTATCAACAGAAATAGAGCGTTTTTTTAAACCGAATATATATTACCGAATACGGCCATTTCTTTTAAGACGGAATGACACCTCATCGCGGTCGGTATGGTAGAACAATTATAGATTCCCAAAAATCTCTGAAACGGCTCTTCAGATCCCGTCGAAACTTTGCCAAACGACGTCAAATAGATAGACGAATAGCTTCCAGCCCCTCAAATTTTCTGAATTTGAGAAAAAAAAACTAGATTGGCTTATGATATGATTTTCTGAATTTGAGAAAAAAAATGTAGATTGGCTTATCATAAGCCAATCTAGTTTTTTTTTCTCAAATTCAGAAAATTTGAGGGGCTGGAAGCTATTCGTCTATCTATTTGACGTCGTTTGGCAAAGTTTCGACGGGATCTGAAGAGCCGTTTCAGAGATTTTTGGGAATCTATAATTGTTCTACCATACCGACCGCGATGAGGTGTCATTCCGTCTTAAACAACATTTTATTAAATCCTTCGTCCGAGCACTAGATAATTTCATGCCAAAACTAAATGCGTCTGATTTCTTAATTTCGGATCATTTTTGTTTCCCAACAGTACTGGTCACTGTGAAGGACATTTTTCGAACAGCATTCGGCACAATTTCATTGTATTTGCCACATTTATAAATATTTTTCGATACAATTTTTTCAAATATACTAAAAACCGTATTTTTCGCTGTAAAAAAGATTTGATAAGCAGCACACGTTTTCAAAAAAAAAAAAAATCAGGAAAGTAACACCCGCACGCAGGGTCTAAGTCAGGGGGGTGGGGCAACTCATATTAGTTTCACCGAAGAGGGGGGGGGGCAACAGATCTTTATATATATATATATATATATATATATATATATATATATATATATATATATATATATATATGAAGATTTATTTTTTTCTTCTAGGGGCGGGGGGTGGCAACTCATCCTGCCTCTCACTGGGTACGCCATTGGGGAAAATTCTTCGTTTTTCCGACCGTGACCTAGGTGTAACCCGTAACAGCATCAAGCTATGTAGCATTGACGAATTTTTTGCCCTGATCATTATTAAGGGGAGGGTAGGAGTTTCAGCGTGAAAAAAAACACTGTTTTGCAAATTTTTTTCATCTATATGGATAGAGTTAATTTATTGAAACCTTTTGTACATTGTTAAGTGTCATTTCAAGCACATTCCGTGAAATTTATACGCGAAAATATCCACAAACAAGCCGCTGCCGCGTTTTTTCTCGAAACCACTTTTTCAAAGTCCGTTCTCATTGCCATTTGAAAACTACATGACCGATTTATTTCAAACTTGGTACACACTTTCTACATATAAAAAACCTCCCCCCAACGGTTAGTTTGAGATTTTTTTTACATTGAGGGGGTTTTCCACCCCCAAAATGGCGGAATTTTTCGTGAAAAATAGCACTTTTCACTTTACATGACGACCAAAAATTTAGAAATGAAAAAAAGAATTATCAAAGACCGTTGGGGGGAGGATTTGATGATACTTTGACTAAATTTTAATGGTACTTGATTTCAGATAATTTCTAGCTGAGATACAGTGAACACCGCAAATCGTGTTTTTCCAAAGGCGTTCTTGGAAAAGCTTTGTCACCGGCTCGTTTGTGGATATTGTCGCGTACAAATTTCACGGAATATTCTTGAAATGACACTTAACAATGTACAAAAGGTTTCAATAAATTTACTCCATCCATATAGATGAAAAAAATTCGCAAAAAAGTGTTTTTTTTCACGCTGAAACCCCTACCCTCCCCTTAATCTGTGAGTAATCTCAGTTCGAAACTTTCGTCTTTTTTCTTTCAATCTCAAGCCCTTCCGGTTAAGCTGATAACAAAAACAACCCCGCTCCATTGCCCCAAAAACTGAAGGATCTCTCCGAAAAGCGAGTTCGCAAAATTTGTGAGGTTATGTGGAGCTCGCGTCCCGAGTGGTTGGCATGCGAGGTGACAATTTCGAGCGGCCATGACACGCGCTCCGGCAGCGCCGCGGCTGTCGGTCCCCGTCAGACGGTCGGGTGGGGTTAGGAGTCGCGCAGGTGCTGCCGCGGCCAAGAGCGGCGACGATTCGAAGCGCGAGAATTGTTGGAAGGTGCCCACGAGGGCCCCGAGGCGGCAGGGGCTCGGTGGTAGTCCTCGCGCGGGGGGTGGGAGAAGTCGCGTCCGTTTGGCTACGCAATAGGAAGCTAGACCCGAAGTCACCTGTGGCTCGCGAGCATGTCCGCCGAGTGGGAGAGAGAGAAAGGCCCCGTCTCGTATCATTGACATAACCGTCAGGTGGTGTTTCACACGCACACGCGAGGCGTGCGAGCGAGAGGGAGTAGGAGCCTTTCGACTCTTCGTCGAGGTTCGTCTTTGGCGTTTCCCCGGTCGGTGTACAGTCTTCCTCTGTCGAGGTGTGGTTCTCGACATCCTTTTTTTCCCGTCGATTCCTGCGTGTAACCGCGTGCGGTGGCGTCTCGTCGAGTGTCGCGAGAATCGTCCCACATACACGTATATACATATATGTAAATAATCGAATGTGCAAAGATCGATCGGCCCCGTTGTGTCGTCCCGAAATAAATGGAACTTTTCAAATCCTCGCCACTTTCCTTCCTTTCGTTTATTCTCCTCGGCACGTCATTCCTATCGAAATCAACCGATCTCCGTACTTCTGACTCCTCATACAACCTCAGTCAGCTAAGAAATTTTTGACTTTCCTCCGGCGCAATCTTTCATGCGGTTGGTACGCAATCCGCGGCGCACGCTTTGCCGCGTGGGATTCCAGTGTGTGTGAACGCTTTGGTGGATCCCCCCCGTGCCGCCCCCCAACCATCTGCCGCCCAGCTATCACGAGTACGGTGGAATCGGCGAATAAGATCTTGGATCGCGCGCATTCTTCATCACCAAGTTTTCAAAACGTCGACCGACGAGTGTCACGAGACGAGTGCACCGCTCGTCATCCGCACCTGTGTCAACGTTCTTCAACGACGCTGGTGAGTCTCATTGCCTAAATCGCGCACGCGTTTTAAGGCACGAAAAAAGGCCAAATTCCGAATTCTTTTTCTGGGAAACGACTTGTGAAGAGAAACGCGTTTTAACACAATGGCACATACATTGGGAGCCTGAGAAAAAACACCGAAAATACAGAAAAACAACAAAACCATGGTCAGGCATGTTGATGAAAATTCATTTGCGACGGTGGCGGTGGACACTCTCCAGCTTAAACGGTGCATCCGAAATCTAAAAGCAAAATGGGGTATTCGAGCTAACAATGAATATGAGTCGTTGACGATCGTCGATTTTTAAAATCAGTTTTTTTAACAACGTGGCGACTAATTGAAACTCGAGCACACAAAATCTATGAAACAAGTCGTCATTTTTACGTAACTATTGAAAAATGAAGGTCGATTGCGAAAAAGTGAGATCGTCAATGACCTTTAAATGTGTCTCATCCCATCTCCTGTAAATTTGGAAACAATCCATCGAGTGGTTCTCGAGATATCATGTCCACCGACTTTGAAAACAGTGTTTCGAGAAAAACGCGTTGAAAGTTTGAAGTATGGTGCTGCCACCGCTCGCCCGGCCGACTGTTGGAAGCTGTAACTCATTCAATTTTAGGAATATTCCAATTAAATTTTCAGGGAATACAGGAGATATCATCGAATAAAAATATTTTCGGAAAACGCATTTTTTTACCCACCTAGGTAGATGTAGCTAGGTAGAAAATTTGTGTCGGCGAAATATGTCGGTGAAAAATGAAATATGTGTGGAAATTCGAATGAGTGAGATGAGGTTAGGACTACAGTCAGCTGTTGCCTTGCTGTCACGTCTCTTTATCGTAGCAAGTGGTAATAAATCCAATACCGGAAGTTCAAATTAAACTTGATATTACATAAGTATGTAAATATATTAAGTATGTAAATATGATTATTTTTAATAATCTGACGGATTCCCACTATTATATACACTTTTGTAGCGACCGGAAATTGTGTTTTTGCATGTCGTCTCGGAATTCCTTCACAAAAATACGCAATTTTAATATTCTTTTTCTCTGTAATGAGGTCGATAACCGACCCTGAAATTTTAGAGACGATTATTAATAAATTTAGTGAAGCTCAAAAAAAAATGAAAATCGTATGGATCGAAGCCTGGCGATATGATTACCTTAACGCGGAATTTGAACGTTTTGGCGTGATCGTAGCTACGATTTGCGCCAACTCCGACGGATGTGACGATAATAATGCAGGCGTCTATTGGTACAGTTTAGTGTTGTGCGATACGCGTGTGCGGACGTCGTGCGTTGTGATGCGTGCGTCGCGTATATTAGCAGCGCTTACGAAGCGATGTATACATGCGAGCACTGAGGTCATCGGCAATACAACGGGGAATTCCCGCATCTTTAAGGGGTTAGGCTACTTCGGTGACCCAAATATGATGGTTATTCGAAAAAATTAGTTTCAAAGGAAAATGTCAGATTGACAAATCGTTTGGACATTTATTTGTATGCACATTAATAAAGTTGTGTACCAAATTTAATTGAAAAATATTCATAATTAAAGAAATTATAAATAATATCGCGAAGGACCTTTGAAAGTGAATTTAATGGTGTACTTAATTTCGGCCACCTGGTTGATGTGAAAAAAACGAGTTTTTTTCTTCAAATTGATGGGTGTAGTTCCGACAAGCTCATACCGTTGGTTAAGTTTAAATTTCGTGTACCCGTGTATTTTGACTCGCTGATCACGAATATGATAATGAAAATTGCCGCAAATTTGATTTTCAAGGTCAAAACTCACAAAAAACTGGTGTTTTTTAAGTTTTTCTATTTTATTTTGATAAATGTTGGTCTTAGAGAAAAATGTTTTCTACAAAAATTGTAGCCTATAAAAAGATTGATTTTTTCTGTTCTATGCAGTTTTGGTCTTCAACCATTCTGTTTCGAGAAAAATGGGATAATGCTCCCATAAGTACAATTTGCTAAATTTCATTAGTTTCGATATTATCCACTTACGTACATTACCGCGGGAAGGTTGGAGTTTAGTCTTTAAAGTGCATGTTTATTTTCTGCTCCTTTGTATTTTATTTATTTTTTTAAAATATTTTATTTTGTTTCGCTTTTTTCATTTTTTGTTTTTTTTTTAATATTTTTATTTTTTTGGGTTTAAAGATTAAACTCCAACCTTCCCGCGTTAAAGTGCGTAAGTAGATATTATCGAAACTAATGGAGTTCAGCAGATGTACTCATTGGAACATTGTCCCATTTTTCTCGAAACAGAATGGTTTTAGACAAAATTTTTGTAAAACACAAAAGATCAATCTTTTTATAGGGTACAACTTTTGTAGGAAAAATTTTCCTCTAAGACCAACATTTATTCAAATAAAGTGGAAAAACTTAAAAAAATGTCAGTTTTGGTGAGTTTTGATCTTGAAAATCAAATTTGCGGGTATTTTCACTATAATATTCATGATCAACGAGTCAAAATACATGGGTACACGAAATTCCAAATTAATTAGCAGTATGGGCTTTCCGGAACTTTATCCAAATGCGTTTAAAGTTTTATTAACAGTCGTATCGTTGTAATCATAAGTTTACCTTCAATTTGCGATTTCTTCACCATATGTTGGGTCTTCCTCTTCAACTTGAGTTGATTCCATCCAGTCACTTATACGCATATATAAATTATATTATATTTCTTGATATTTATACGTAATTACTGTTTATAGTTTTTAATTGCTAATAATAATTAGTTTGAATTTAAATAATATCGCGACAATCACGCAATATATATATATATATATATATATAGGGTTTCCCATAAATACTTAAGGGGGAGATCCCTTTAAGCAGCCGAAAACAAGCAAATTTTAAGATTTTTTGTGTCAAAACTATTTATTCTACATAATGAGAGTTTCATGTACATATTATACATATCATACATCTTTTCCAAAAAATTTTTTTTTTCGATTTTGAACAATGGCGGCTTTACGGCACTTGCTTTAGAGATGGTTGCCACTTGAGTTATTCCACGGCGTACAACTTAGCCCCTGGTGCATTGATCTGAATTATCAGAGCCGAGAAGTTGTTAATTTCTAAAATCCACGCGTTCTACCTGAACCTAAAAAATCGAAAGAAATGTGACAATTCTAAAAATGGTACGTGTTTACAAAGTGTTTTATTTTTCATATAATTGTCACTATAGTGTTGTCAATGAAAAAAGTCGTTTTTCAAAACAATTTCCAGGAACTTTAGGTTCACATAGACGGCGAATATGTTATCCGAAAATGTGCAAAATTTCGGAATGATCAATCGAATAGTTTTTGAGTTATCTTGTACGAGGTTTAAGAAAAAGTGGTTTTCAGGAAAAAACGCGTTTAAAGTCTCAAGACTCAAGAATGTCGTGACTGAATGGCCCACCGATTAATCTACGATTTCGGAACCATATTTTTTTAATTAAAATAATATCGCGAAAGTCACGCACTATATATATATATATATATATATATATACCGGGTGTCCCGTGAATACTTAAGGGGAAGATTTCTTTAGGCAGCCAAAAATAGGCGAATTTTAAGATTTTTTTTCTCACTATACTATAACTTCTCAAATACTAAAATTTTGTTATCAGTCAGTTTCTTCGTGTAGTCCGTTTTTGGCTCTCCTTTACGTTATAAAGGGCTGTGCCCTCTTAAGGGTGTGCTAGATTGGATCATGACCTACTGGTATATCAAGTTATGCCCTAAGGAAAAATCCCACCGTTTTTGAGATTTTTGGATTTTTTAAAATTTGGCGTGATTTTTTTTGGCTTCATTTTCTACAAATTAGCTTTTTTCTAATGCTTTTTGGTATCAAAATAGTCTCGAATAGCTGCTTTCGCTATTGCACGCAAGATGATTTCAAAAAATGTTAGAATTTCCCAAAAAAGTTTGTTACTCAATGATTACTCCTTAAGACGTCCCCAAGAGAAAGCATGAAGGCGCTTGTTGTCATTGAACATTTTTTACGCGCATTTATATATATATATATATATATATATATATATATATATATATATATATATATATATATATATATATATATATATATATATATATATATATATATATATATATATATATATATATATATATATATATATATATATATATATGTTTGTAAGATATTTGTGTCGTACCACCGCAGAATGTGACCAGCGGTACGATATACTATTTTTTCCAAGGCCCCGCGCACAGCGACGAGGTCAATTATGACCTCCATAGCTGGGATACCAACGGGGAAGGTTGAAAAGGAGCGTAAATACGCGCGGTTCGCCAGCGCCCCGATACACATATGCGTCGCTATATATATTTCCAATATTTATGTGTGGCTCGCGTCAAAAGAGATAGACACGCTTGTACAAAGACCGTTTGATTTGTTGAGTCATTCGTTGGGTGGCCTTGCGTAGCAATTCTCAGAGCACGAAAAAAGCGAAAGATCGTTTTGACGTGTACAGGGTGTCCCGCCGGAATCAGCCCACTCGAATGTCTTCAAAACCGTCGATGATCGTATGCTTCAGACGAAAGCCAAATGGCATGCCAGGAGAGCAATTGTCAGATTTTAGTTTTTATCGTGGGGAGGCGCGGTGATAAAAAATATTGAAATCAACTAAATGCATTTGTTTAATCCTTTTTATTGAGTTGACTAAAATTTTCGTACAATCAATGTTTTTTTAAATTTTACTATTCCAGAGATTTACTCAAAAAATATTTATGCTGAGTATAATACAGTTTTATGCTTCTAATAATTTTACTATTTGGTATTTTTTACTCACAAAAAGTTTTAGTCGTCTAGACTAAATGGGTCTATTTATATGTTTTGTTTGAATCAAGCAGCAAATTCACAGACGCAATTCAGTAGTACGCTCTGTGGCCGCAGTGTGGCGCAGGACCCGGGGCTTCTCCCGCAAGCCACTTGTACTCCGAGCGCGCACACAACGTGGACGTGGAAGTTATACGTCTCGTGATATCCATGCAAGAGGAACATCCTCTCGTATATGCCGAGATGGTCGTTATACAAAATATTCCAAATAACTTTTCACTATTGACGATTGTTAACGCGGATAAATATGTATCGTACGTGAGAAAATATGGTGAATTTGCTGGTTGCAAATCAAAGTACTAATAACTTAAATACAATTTTGATTCGTTCGAAATAACAATACATTTGAATTTAAGACACTTTTACTGCGTGCAAATAAAAATGTTTTTTATTTAAATATATCTCTTGTGAGTGCAAATCAACAGTTTCGATCAAATACGAATTCACTGAATCGTTCGCATCAAGGAATACTTGAAACAAGTGGAAAAGTATTTACTTATACTTAGTAATATTGAGTTATTTGTTTCAGGTATTTAGTTATTTCTAAAAATAAGCGAACTCAATTTAGTAAAAACTAAAAAATAAACTAAATTTCTATAAAAAAATATTTCCCTTGAATAGACGTTAGTTAAGGGGGGAGATTGTATGTGATATATAAATATATATTATATATTTATATAATATAAATATATTATTATATTCGAGAATGAGATATTACATTGCGTTGTCGGGTAATCTTATAGGGGAAAAATATGCATGGGGGGGGGGGGGGTACTGTGTAAAAACCCGACAGCGTATGGAAAATAAAACTACTACTCTACTACTACTATTATATTCGCGGCATATATAAATATCTATATACAGCGTGTCCCGTAAATACTTAAGGGGGAGATCCCTTTAGGTAGCCGAAAATAAGTGAATTTCCAAAATTTGTTCGTATCGAAATTACATAATAAAAATGTTATGTATATATATATATATATTACTTAAATTATATATATATAGTTGCATATTTCAATTCAAAAACAAATTTATAATACTTGAAAATGGCGTCTTTACAAAACTTGCTCCAGAGACGGTTTCCGCCAAAGTTGTTCCACGGCGTACATTCTAGCGGCTGGTGCATTGATCTGATACATCAGAGCTAAAAAGTTTAGATTTCTAAGACCTACACGCTGTGAACCTAAAAAATCCAAAGAAAAGAGAAAATTGGAAAAATGGTCCATCTTTAAAAAAACGTTCTATCTTTCATAAAGTTTTTATTATATCAATTGTTAATAGAAAATTAGTTCTTCAAATGACTTCCAAAGATCTTTGGGTTCACATAGATGGTAATTACGTTATCTAAAATTGTGCAAAATTTCGAAATGATCGATTACATAGTTTTTGAATTGCCTTGTACGAGGTTCACGGAAAAATGGTTTTCAGAAAAACGCGTTTGCAGTTTCAGGACTCAAAAATGTTGTTACTAAATAACCTACCGATTCATTTACGATTTCGTGGCCATAAAATGTGATTTTTTATTCGGCCATAAGCCTTCACGTTATGCACGGATCTCCTTCTTTAAATAAAATAAACTTTTACAACAGTGCGGAGACGGGTGAACTTTGTTTTTGTTTAGGAACCAAATAGTTCGAGGGCAATGTTCAATACTGATTATTTTTTCGTGCACAGTATTGCCTCGATTGGTGCATTAAAAAGTATATCCTTCGGTGAAAAAAACACCGTTGACCTTGGTGTGGCCTCTGCCCGTGCATGTGGAAAAAAGTTGCCAATGACGGATAACGCGCGGCGTGAATTCTCGTACTTTTAGTGCGAAACGTATTTTTGCACACTGACAGAAAAATTCTATTGATATTAATTAGATGCGTCTATTTATGTTTTAAATTTTGAATTAACTAGATTTTTCGTGAAATCAAATTTTTTGGGGCCGGGTTGAAATTCCGAACTTTGAATGGTCAGAACGCTCAAAACCCGAAAGATCAAAACTCCACAAAACATTTACACGCAAGACCAAAACTCCGAAAATCTGAACACCGTCAAAATAATTCGGCTATGGAAGTTTGATAAGTTTCAAAATTTTCAATAAATCGACGAATTATTTAAAGATTTTTTTTTTATTAAGCAGTGATTTTGTGTCAATTTTGAAATTTGTCTAGACAATGTTATATGTTCTGCATAATTGACAGTCAACTGTGTAGACTTTCGCTGGCATGATCTTGACATGAGGGCCGGGTTGAAATTCCGAACTTTTAATGCGCCGTCGGTTTAAAATTCCTAATTTTAATGTTCCGAAATTACAAGGTTCGCCAAGATTATGCCAGCGAAAGTCTGCACAGTTGACTGTAAATGAAGTAGGACGTATAACATTGTCTAGACAGATTTCAAAATTGACGTAAAATCACTTCTTAATAAAAAAAATTCTTGAAATGATTCGTCGATTTATTGAAAATTTTGAAACTTTTTAAATTTCCATAGCCGAATTACTTTGACGGTGTTCAGATTTTCGGAGTTTTGGTCTTTCGAGTAAAATTCTTTCGGAATTTTGAGCGTTCTCATCATTCAAAGTTCAGAATTTCAAAACCGGCCCCAATTTTTCCTATTGCATTCCATCATAAGAATCATTTATTTTGAATATGTTCATTCATTCAAATCAAGATCTATTTAATATCGTCAAATAACTAAATATTTTATTTATCCCTAATAAATCTGTGATTCGGTTTCATCTGTGCAAAAAAGAATTTTGTTGAATCCACTAAATTCCCATTTTTAATTTAATTTTAATATAATTTGCGTGGGGTCAAACATTTTTCTATTTGATTGAATTAAGGGGTTATACCTAGTTCGCGGCCAGAAAAAGGTGTTTTCGTGAATTTTTGCACAGACCGCTGTGGAAAAAAGGTCCTTCGCGGTGACCACTCCTGCTCGGGAACAAATCATCTTAAATCAAAAAATCAAATGAATTTAGTTTTTGTACCGTATTATCTAGTCTTCAATCGAAGGATTCAATAAAATAATGATTTAAAAAAAATGGTCGCCGATCGAAAATGATCGTCGAAATTTCGGTGAAAAAAAACACTCTACTTTCCTTGAAATAAAAAAAGTATGCATTGAAAAAAAACCTTCGATTAAGGACTGCATTTTGAGATAAAAAAAATGTCTGTGAAATTTGAAGCAGATCGTTTTAATTGTTTTTGAGATATTTTGGTCACCGATTCTGAAAAAGTAATTCCGAGGAAAACGCGTTTAAAGCTTCACGTCAGGTATATACGTAGACCGCCGGACCTATCTGTAAATACTTATAACTCCCCCAATTTTCAACGGGCTGCCTTGAAATTTTTAGAGAATATTTTTGAAAGGTTATATTATAAGAATCTGTCGAAAACGAAAAATCGATTTTTTCAAAAATTCCAACTAGGCGTACCCCTTAATGATCTGTATATATTGCAACACACATTGAAGGGTGGGTCGGGTGAAAGGGAGAAGAGAGGAATTATACACACATATATATATATATACCAGGTGTGTAAGTATGAAACCGGAATTTTTGTACAGAAAAAACACGTTTATTGTAATGATATGATACAAAGTAACTTATTCAAAGTATTGTCCGTCGCTATCTATACATTTTTCCCATCTTTCTGGCAATTTGTGGATTCCGCGCCAAAAGAACGGTTGCTCTTTTGAGGCAAACCAGTCATCGAGCCATTTTCGTACATCTTCGTAAGAAGTAAAGCGCTGCTCAGCAAGTGCGTGTCCCATCGATGCAAACAAGTAGTAATCGGATGGGCCAAGGTCCGGTGAGTAAGGCGCGTGCTGAAGAATCTCCCAACGGAACGACTCTATCGTTTCCTGAACCTGTTTTGCTTTGTGTGCTGGTGCATTGTCATGCAGCAAAATCACCTTGTGTTGTCTTTGTTGGTATTCTGGTCGTTTTTCACGCAATACTCGATCCAAATCGGTCATTTGTTGTCGGTAGCGTTGAGTATTGACAGTTTCCCCAGGTTTCAGCAGCTCGTAGTAGATTACGCCCTTCTGATCCCACCAAAAACACACAGCATTGTCTTTCGTCCGTAGCGGTTTGGTCTTGCCGTCGATGTTGATGGTTCACCCGGAGTAACCCATGACTTTTTGCGGTTAGGATTCTCGAAATATATCCACTTTTCATCGCCAGTCACAATTCGGTGGAGAAATGACTTTCTTTTGAACCTGGCGAGCAGCATTTCGCATGATGTTTTGCGGTTTTCCTGCTGTCTTTCGTTGAGTTCATGTGGAAGCCATTTCCCCACCTTTTGTATCTTTCCCATGGCTTTCAACCGAAGGGAGATGGCTTCTCGGGTCACCTTTAACTGATCCGCCAGTTGTTGTTGTGTTTGAGCGTCGTCTTCGTCCAACAAGGCTTGCAGGTCAGCGTCTTCAAACTTTTTCGGTGGTCTTCCACGTTCTTCGTTCCTCACGTCAAAATCGCCACTTTTGAACCGTTTGAACCACTCGAAACACTGTGTTTTACCGAGAGCATGCTCACCAAACGCCTTCACAAGCATTCGATGCGATTCGGCTGCGGTTTTCTTCAGATGAAAACAGAAAAGTAGTGCTGTCCGCAAATCGTAATTTGTTGGCACAAAACTCGACATGTTTATCTCTAATAAACTAATGCTACTGAATGAAACTCGTGTTATTGTGAGTTGGAAATCTTTGTCGGATATCAATACAATAACAAGACACCGCTGACGTGATGTGTCGGTAACTGCATCGACATCTAGCGCCACCTATGGGCAAATTCCGGTTTCATACTTACACACCTGGTATATATGGGTCATTCCATGTCAAATCGACAAATTTTTTACCTGACCCCCTTTGATTTCGCTGAAAATTTTCTATCTTTTTCTACCCCCCGAAAGTTATTTTTCAGAATTTTTTCAAATTTTTTTTCCCGACTCAAAAAAAGTTATGAATTTTTGAAAAAAACCGCTCTTTTATTTTTAAATTGCCAGAACTTTTTCAAAAATTGACCGTTTGGGAACTTTTTTTTTTTCAAAATTTTTGTTTTTAAATGTAGTTTTCGAAAAAAAATATGAAAAAATTTTCAGAATCCCAGATATATGAAATATTTTAGTTTTTTTGAAAAAACCGTAATTTTCTCAAAGTCCGACCGTTTTTTTTTTTTTTTTATTTTGCTCTAAAAATACTTCAACTAATTCTGCAATGATCGCCGTTAATCAAAAGATGTGACGACAATCGCTTCTAATTTTTTTTCCTGATTATAAAAAAATTTTTGTTGAAATTTTGGTGATTTTATATAACTTTGTTATGAAATTTTTTTTATTTCCTCGTGTTGAGTATCGTCCAAGAAATTGTTATTTAAAAAAAAAAAATAATTTTTTTCTCTCATTGACGTTATTTTTTTACTCTTATGGACGTTTTTTTTGGTACTGAAATATGACAACTTAACGTCATTTTGGTACTGAAACATGACAAAATAACGTCAATGAGAGAAAAAAATTTTTTTTTTTTTTTTAAATAACAATTTCTTGGACGATAATCACTTGAAATTCTCCAATAAAATTTTATTTTTCAACTTTTGAGGTTTCACGAGGAAATAAAAAAAATTTCATAACAAAGTTATATAAAATCAGCAAAAATTCAACAAAAATTTTTTTATAATCAAGAAAAAAAATTAGAAGCGATTGTCGTCACATCTTTTGATTAACGGGGATCATTGCAGAATCAGTTGAAGTATTTTTAGAGCAAAATAAAAAAAAAAAAACGGTCGGACTTTGAGAAAATTACGGTTTTTTCAAAAAAACTAAAATATTTCATATATCTGGGATTCTGAAAATTTTTTCATATTTTTTTTCGAAAACTACATTTAAAAACAAAAATTTTGAAAAAAAAAAGTTCCCAAACGGTCAATTTTTGAAAAAGTTCTGGCAATTTAAAAATAAAAGAGCGGTTTTTTTCAAAAATTCATAACTTTTTTTGAGTCGGGAAAAAAAATTTGAAAAAATTCTGAAAAATAACTTTTGGGGGGTAGAAAAAGATAGAAAATTTTCAGCGAAATCAAAGGGGGTCAGGTAAAAAATTTGTCGATTTGACATGGAATGACCCATATATTTATGTTGTTTGAAAAATCTATAGCATGATATTCGATAAAAGTTTGTAATTATCACAATGATATTAACTAATTGATATAGTTTATGTGATGCAACAAATAATTATACGAATTCATTTGGTCTTTTATGCCATATCTGCGACTAACAAGGAACATCGAAACGACCCCTAAAAGAAAGGCGTGTCAAACCTTAAATAATTTTTTATTAATTTTTCTATAGTGGATTTTTCATCGTTTTGCGTTAGAAGAATTGTGTTTTTTGTTTCATTCAGGTCGGTGGACTGCTTGTGGGTGAAACTCTAAAACCACCCCTCGACACGCCTTTTCTTGAAGGGTGATTTCCTCCCTTAGAGGCGTTTTTCCACAGATAAAAAAAAAATACGTGTCTAATAGTTCTCAATATTCACTACGCGCATCACACATATGAGATTCAACAAAATCGAAGACGGACGTTTCAGTGATGTTCCTTGTAAGATGCTACAAATTCTCGGTAGCGCAGGGACAGCTCGCGTAGCTATACTTAAGGGGGCCTTTTCACTTTAGACGCCAAATAAAGGCTATTTTCATGAATTTTTTCGATAGGTTTATATTATAGATATTGGTATAAAAGTTGTTACACTTAATAAATACACTTTCGAAATACATTTTAAAAAATGTTATGTTTTTTCGTAACCCAAACAAACTTTAAATGCGATTCTTATAAAATTTTAACCACATATTCTTTACAACTATAGCTATAGCGCATATTAAGGATTTTTAAAATTTTTATATTTACTTTTTTTGCCGAAAAACAGTGAAAAAACAGGTTTTTTTTGTTTTTTGAAAAAATGTCCGCCATTTTGTTATTTTTGCATATATCAAAAATCGTATGATACGCGCTATAGCCATTAACATACTAAATCTAAAACCGTTCGATTTTTTTGTTTCGGATAATCCATCTCCGATATTCCGTCAACAGCGCAGACCTACAATTTTTTTAGGACATTTTTTAACTGCCATTTTCGTCTATAAATAGTGACTTAAATAAAAAATTGAAAAAAAAAATGTTTTTCGAAAGTGTGTTTATTAAGTGTAACAACTTTCATATCAATATCTATAATATAAACATATCTAAAAAAATCATGAAAATAGTTTTTTACCGTCTAAAGTGAGAAGACCCCTCAAATTAAAATCATTTCAGAATGCCAGGGAATGACGAATTATGATACAAAATCATTGTGGTAGAACTCTAAAATGAGTATTTCATTTTATTTTGGATTTATGTAATATTCTATGAATATGATACATTTGGATTTGCAGTGTATATTGTAAGCAACTAAAGATTTATTCGAACCGAATCTTCAGTTATATAATTTGCACATATTTGATATTTAAAAAGAATAGCTGAAACAAATTGAAAAAATATTCGTATGAAATCGGATCGTAGTACAAGAAAAAGTAGTTGGCCGTGAGACAAGAAAAAAAACTTATTTAATTTAAATAGATCCTATTTAAGGCGTTACCCCCACTTGTAGCGCAAAAAAGCCTTTTTCATGAATTTTTTTAAAGAAAACTACAAACTTTTTTAATCGATCAATATACCATTTTAAAGAACACATCTTGAAGAACTTTCAGTAATTTTTTATTGAAAAATATTACATTGTTTAGTGGCAAATGGCCGTCAATGAAATAATGTTTTTATATACACGGTTTGCGGTGACCAACATTGCGGCGAAGTGGATCATCTGAAAAAAAAATACGGATGGATTTAGTCAAATATAAGTATAAACTAGTCTTTAATCGAAGGATTTTAAAAAATATTCATTTTTCACAAAATGGCGGACAGTCAAAGTTAATGGTTCGATTTTAACGAAAACAACGGCCGTTTTTTGGCTATAAAACGGCCATTTTTTTCGAAAAAAAAAATCGAACGATTAAAGACTCCATTTTTATGTATTATATAAGCCTGCAAAATTTCAAGAAGATCGGTTCATTAGTGTTCGAGTAATCTTGGTCACCGACTTCAGAAATGCCATTTTGAGAAAAACGCGTTTAAAGTTTCATTTTCAGTTTACACGAAGAAAATATTTTTTTTGTAAACTTACATAGAGTCATCTATTCCGGGCCCATACAGAAGTATGGGCCCGGATACTTATACTTCAAAAAAATGCAATAAAAAAAATCGATTTTTTCAAAATCGCAAGTGGGGGTAACCCCTTAAATTAAACAATTTTTTTAGGCAGTGTACCACCAATAGTTTCGAAGACATTTGTTGGGGTCGATTCTGATGGGACACCCTATATGTCTACGGGTCTCCGACAGTCGCGGTCGGTTCAATCGTTACCATAGCGGCTAGCGAGAAAAACATACTCCACATTCCTATATTCAATTGCACCGAAGGTAAAATTGTAACGCGCGGTGAAATCGCGCGCGACCAATTCCCCCCTCCATCGGGCCGATTCTCGCCTCTTCGATCCAATTTATCTCGAGGGCGCATCGATTTTTTGGAAAACGAAGAGTCTCAGTGGACGAAAGAACGATGGATGCGGTGCCTGAGACTCGTTATTTGGCCCGAATAGCAAACGCCCGGGAGAATTCTTGGTTACCGCGTTCGCGTGTACGCGTCGCGGAGTACCGAGAAGTGGAACGCGGGTGCGAGAGAGACGGCGCGAGCGGCGAAGATCGTCGCGCAAGCGAGAGGGAGAGAGACGGATCGAGAGCTCGCGTGTCGGGCTCGTCAAGCATCGCGGTTCGATTTCTCTCGAAATAGCGAACGTTCCTGAACGCGCTCACCGCGAAATCGTTTGCGGTTTCGTTACCGATCGAGCGCCTCGGATTCACCAATCGCACGGACCACAGCCACCGATCCGTGAAAATCGAAATTTCACCGCAAAAGTAAACAAAAAGACGCGTCTTTACAACTGTCTCGATAGTGCCAAAGATGGCTGCCCTTACGACGCCATCTCGAGGCACATTCTAACCTAAATCTCGCGAATAAAAATAAGAATAAATACGACTGATGAAGATTCACGTTGCGCAATCGCACGTTAAAATTCGCAATGCCCAAAAGTCTTGGCGCCTCTCGCGGCCTAAGGCAGAAGCTCTACGAGTATAGTAAACTTTGTCAAATTCATTGATAACAATGGACAAAATTTAAAAAACCAAAAATTACTCGAGATCCTGCTGTGTTCCAGGGCGCAAGATGAGTAATATAAGTGAATTGTCGATCCATAAGCCACCCAAAGGTAAAGTTATAGCAAAGTGGTTGTTGGCCATCAAAGCGAGTTTGTAGTCACTCCACGAGATTTTTTCTTTCCACGTTCGTATCTGTATAAATAACTAGCTTTCCGCAAGCGGCTTCGGTCGCGTGGACTTGTGTTGAATGCTCCTTAATGGAATGTGCTGCTGAAGTGTTTTATTAAGGAACACGTAGAATTGTGTTGAAAAGCATTAATGCTAAGTTTCAAGTAAATCTGAACAGATATTTCTTTTACCATGCAAACTTTGTTACCCCTTTTCCCCCTTAAGGATTGAATTGCCAAAAACGCTGAAATTTCATGAATTATGTCTAGGAGCAGTAATACGAAGTTTCAAGTAAAGTTGACCCGATTTTTTTTATTTTCCGTACAAACTTTGCCACCCCTTTCGTTTAGGGGTTGAATTTCGAAAAACGCTAAAAAATGTGTTTCATTAATTGTGTTGAAGAGCTTTGATACTATTTTTCTTAAGGTAATTCCGTAGTTTTGGTAAAATCTTAGGAAATCGCTGAAATCTAAGTATGGTGTAGATACGACCTTATCATGGACTGATGCCCAAAAATGTAGAGATAATTGCAATTGAATATAGGTATGTTTGTACGCGATCGCTACTAAGTGCGCAACGAAGTTCCCGGGTTTCACACATGGATGGCGCTAGCGACACATGTAGTCGGCATACAGGTCTGAAATTGGGTGTCTTTATATCTTGGACCTCTGTAAAGAATACCCAGTAATATAAACAAATATCGCAACACAACGACCTTTTTTCTAACCTCGAAAATGTCAAAGTTTGTGCCAAATAAACAGCATTTGTGGGAAGCATTGCTTTTTTGCTTCAACCTAAAAAAGATAACAGCTGAAGCACGTCGGTTACTTGAGGAGGCCTACGGCGAACATATGCCATCAAAAACAACGTGTGAAGATTGGTTCAAGCGGTTCAGAAGTGGCGATTTTGAGACTGGGGACAAGGAGCGCTCGGGGAGACCGCAAACATTTGCGGACGTCGATCTGCAAGCGTTATTGGATGAAGATGACACTCAAACAGAAGATCAACTTGCCGAGGCATTGAATGTGACTCGGCAATGTATTTCGAAGTGTTTGCACGCCATGGGAAAATGCATAAGGAAGGAAAGTGGGTGCCGCATGACTTGACTGAGAGACAAATGGAAAATCGAACAGCCACTTCCGAAATTTTGCTTTCGCGGCAGAACAGAAAGAGTTTCCTGCATCGAATTGTTACTGGCGATGAAAAATGGATATATTTCGAGAATCCCAAACGCAGAAAATCGTGGCTTTCACTTGGCGAAGCGTCAACATCGACGGCACGGCCAAATCGCTTCGGGAAAAAGACAATGTTCTGCGTTTGGTGGGACCAGAAAGGAATCGTGTACTACGAGCTGCTGAAACCGGGCGAAACTGTCAATGGGCATCGCTACCGACAACAACTAATCAATTTGAACCACGCATTGCTCGAGAAATGGCCAGAATGGGACACGAGACACGAACGTGTGATATTGTAGTACGACAACGCTCCGTGCCATCGCAGGTCCATCGTCCAGGACACCATAAAAACACTGAAATGGGATCTGCTACCGCACCCGCCATATTCGCCAGACCTGGCCCCTTCAGACTATCACTTGTTCCGGTCGTTGGCGCATGGTTTGGGTGGGCTACACTTGGCCAATTACGATGCAGTACAAAATTGGTTGGACGAATGGTTGCAGTCCAAAGACGCGTTTTTTTATCGTCGTGGTATTTGTATTGCCAGAGAGATGACAAAAATGTGTAAATAGCGAGGGACAATACTTCGAATGAACCATTTTTTGTATTTGTCTTGAAATTTTCGATTTTTTATTGGTAAAAAAAACCTGGAAACTCAGTTGCGCACCTAGTATACCTAACACGTAAACCGATAGGAGTTTGCTCGCATTTCTCGATATAGGTTCTAAACGGGTCTTAGGATTTCAAAATAAAAACACACGTGTACGCAGTACTATTGTGGGATTGATTTTAAAAAATGACAAACTTTGACCGTTTAGTATTGGAGATATCGACTTATGAAAAGTGGTAATTTTATTCCACACCGAACTCGGGCCCAACCGTCTTTCGAAGCGTGTTTTTTTTCCCCCGAGTTCTAGTAATTCTGAGACGGATGTGAAATAAATTTATTCTGCAAACAAATTTAATTTTTTCAATTTAAGCATGTATTTGTCTTTGTTACAGTGAATACAATTTAAACTGTCGGCAAGATGATGTAAGTCCACGGTCCGACATCCTTCGACAGCGAATTTTTGTTGCTGATCGTTGAGGTTATGGTTATTCTCGCCGCGTTTAGCCGCATTTTCTTGACACATGGCTGCTACAGCTTTCAGTCTTTTAGCAAGCGCCTCTTTTCTTGTAAACTTTCCTTTGTATCGCATTTGGGTTGACATTTTCACGCTTTTTTTATTTATATAAAATATGTCGCGTAAGACGGATCGTAGAAAGCTCAACGCTATGACTGCAGGAAAATCGCACTGTTGCCACGATTACAGCGCCGCTTTCTA
This sequence comes from Ophion slaviceki, assembly GCA_944452715.1. Classification (NCBI taxonomy): domain Eukaryota; kingdom Metazoa; phylum Arthropoda; class Insecta; order Hymenoptera; family Ichneumonidae; genus Ophion; species Ophion slaviceki. The sequence continues at coordinate 43,999,280 of OX101789.1, read as the reverse complement.
TACGAGTATGAGAACTATCTATGCATGAGGTGCGAATGTGTGGGACATATAGAGGGTACAAGCTCTGTCAAAAATTTACAACCAACAGCATCGTATAGGCATTGGATGTTACTATGCGCTTCGGTCGAAACTTTTGGCTCATACGTGTACCTACAGAACTATCTTGAGTAAATTTTTTGACCAGTTTTTTTTTAAATTTTCCATACAAACTTTGCCTCCCGCTTTTTCCCCTTGGGGGTTGAATTTCTAAAAACGCTGAAATACGTATTGGATTAATTGTGTCAAGAAGCACGAATACCAAATTGTAAGTAAATACGACCATTTTTTTTTAAATTTCGTTGTTGAATTTCGAAAAATGCCTTCTTTGTGGGTGCTTACGTCACAAGAGCAACCAACGGCCCAAATTTCATGTAATTAGCTTCAGCGGTTTTGGCTCGGCGTTGATAAAGCAGTCAGGGCATGTTTTTTCACATGTATGGATAAATCGAGCAATATTAAAATTTATTTCTCTTGTGTACAATGTATAAATACAATTTCATACGTCCCTTGTAAAAATTACTCTCTAAAAATAGAACGACTTAGTCTCAAAACCTGCCAGTGACTCTCATAACCTCAAAGAATCTAGATCCAGAGCTGATAAAGCTAAAAATGAACGAAAAACAAATTATTCACTGCAGTATCATCTTTACAATCTACCATGGAGGTTAATCCAATACCCAATTCGCAGGAAATCAAGAACACGAAGTAATTGTTTACGTTTGAGGCTACACTTTGACCGGCCATATTGAAATATCGCTGCGCCACCTCTAGGACGTGAAAATCGCGAGTAACACGTTTATACTTTCGACCAATTTCGTAATTCTTTTTTCCTCTCAAGAATCGAAAGGTGCCGCGCTTTGTTCTCATACACGTATCCGTTCTACGATCTCGTGAGTCAATGCCATTTTTTTTCCGGCACACGTAATAATTTTCGGATATGTCACACGTGCGACGAACAATGCACTCTCGTCGTCATTGTTTCGCGCGCGTCGTGAGTGAAAAAAGATTGGGAGTGGCAGCAGCCGGTGAGAATGTCGATACGTCTTGTACAGCTATAATGTATTCACGGCCTCGCTGTAACGAGCCTGCTCTCCGACTAGAAACTCGCAATTTGTTTCTCGTACTTGTCACGCATTGACAATGAGCTCTCAGATACTATGGATTGAAAGACGAAATCGGCGCTAGTATGTTTCCGGTACGTCAGACAAAACGACGATGCATTTGCCGTAGTGCGCTTCCTTACCGACATCACGACGGCGCCTACCGCTAGATGTCACCGCTGCTGTTAACGCGCGCGTGAAACTTTACATCGCGTTACGCAATAGTTTTCGCAACTTTTCTCAGTCATTTCTTCACCGAATGCAACGATTCGGGTGTCAAAATGCGTGTTTCTGTGGTGGCGAAGTCGAGTATCTCTCCGATTTGTGGTTGATTCAACCGGATGTCCATTTCCTAGCCTTTTTCGGCTACAGTGTCCTGGGATGAATCATCCCAGGGTCAATTCCCCGTTTGTTCCCAAGTGGAAAACGTAACTCATCACTGCTTAGCCACAAGCTAGTAAAGTGATATTTCGAATCGCCTCAGCTAGCCTTCTTAGCGATTGCTTACCCAGCTTTGTAACGCTTTGGTCCTCTAGTGACTGAATACAAAAAAATAGACGGTCACTAGATAGAAAGAAATATCTCACGGCTGTATTATATTTCTGACCTGGCCATGATCTAGTTTTTTCAGCTAGTGACTGGGAACAAAAAATTAGGTGGCGATTAGATAAAAAAAAATTGCGGCTGTATATTTATATTTTCGTGATTTTCTTTGCATATTATTTACATCATTGGACCCTTTTAGGATATTCTCCGTTGTTAATTAATTAGGGTTATGATATTTGCGCTGTAAATATATTAATGGTTCAATTTTAAATTATCTCAGGTAAACGCTTACACCGTAACGTGGTTTCGATCCCGGGACCTCTGGGTGATGAGTTGTGACGTTGTCCACTGAGCCAGTTCTACTTGTTTAATTTCTGAATTTTCTTATCGTCTACATATGTTACACTACACAATGTCAGATTATTGAAAAATGGGTGGATTAACAAATGTTAATAACATTATCGGATCAATGACTCAATTGCGTTCGCATTGAGAGTGATAAACGCATAGAATTACATAACCTTAAATTGTATTTGTCCGATCATTTATTCCGGCTAGTGCGGCCGCAGTTGGGAAGTGTTGGCTATGTCATCGCGCGATAGCGAGTTGAGGATTTTATTCATTCGCAACGTCAAATGTAACTGAAGTTAGTTAACCAACCATGAGCCAGTCGATCGATGGAACTACGCATATTCACATAACCACACTTTGTCATTTGTGACCAAGATCAGCTCGGCAGTGCCTAGCCAAGGGGTGCACAGCCGCAGTTAGCTGGCTAGGTCATGGCGAGATACCTACTTGAGAATTTTTGCATTCGCAACGCCATCTGTAACTCAAGTTGCTTAGCCAGCCATGAGCCAATCGCTCGATAGAACTACACGTAGTCACATAACCACACTTTATCATTCGTGACCAAGCTCGGCCAGTGATGGCAACTTGGGGGTTTTGCCCCCAAATTTAGGGGGAACCAAAATGTGAAGGGGTTTTTTTAGGGGGTAAATTTATTTAGGGGTATTCTTTAGGGGGATTTTTTAGCGGGTACATTATTTAAGAAACTTTTTTGAGGGCGTGAAATTGAAGTGTATATCTTGAAAAAAGTGAAAAAAAAAGAAAACAATGTATCTTCAATTAATTCGATCGGAAATTGAAATAGGTCAAGTCGTTCGATCGTCGAAATTATGTGTGCGATAATATATTTTATATATTCGAAATACATATTCCTGCGAAGAATATTTCATTCGCAATAAATATTTCTTAAAAACTAAACGTTAAATTTAAGGATCACTTTTCTTTTTGCTCAATTATAATCGATTGCCTTTCAAAATGTTTTACACCAATGCCATACTTCATGTCGTGTACTAGCAACACAAGTGGCGCTGGTGGCTGAATTTCGCACTACGACGAACACCAACTTGCTGGTCAAGACCAACGAATTCCGTTTTCACTTTTACCGCTTTTACTGTTCGACGTTTTCACGCTGTCACGTTGAGGTTGTGTCCGTTAGTTTGTTGTCTAATTGCGTATTTTATTTCAAATTTTATTTCGAATTTCGAATTACGACCAACAACTTGCTGATCAAGAGAATTCCGTTTTTACTTTTACGGTTCAACGTTTTCACGTTCTCAGTTATAACGTTGAGGTTGTGTCCGTTAGTTGGTTGTCTACTCGCGAGTTTTATTGGATTGCAAAGTAAGTCAAGTACTCAAACAGGGTGTACAATGAAAACTTTAGGGGTTTTTCATCGACATCTAGGGGGATTTGAAGTTGGTCCTAGGGGGAACATTTTGTAGGAGTTGGCATCACTGAGCTCGGCTGGGCAGTGACTAGCCAAGGGGTGCACAGCCGCATAGCTGGCTAGGTCATGGCAAAATACCTACTTGAGAATGCTTGCATACGCAACGCCATCTGTAACTCAGATTGCTTAGCCAGCCATCAGCCAATCGCTCGATGGAACTACAGGTAGTCACATAACCACACTTTATCATTCGTGACCAAGCTCGGCTGGGCAGTGACTAACCAAAGGGCGCATAGCCGCAGTTAGCTAGTGTTGGCAAAGTTATGGCGTCATGCCCACTTGAGAATTTTTTTCTTTTGCAAAGCCATATAAAACTCAAGTTAGCTAGCCAGCAATGAGTCATTCGCTCGATGGAACTACACGTAGTCACATAACCTCACTTTGTCATTTGTGACCAAGATCAGCTGGGCAGTGACTAGACAAGGGCTGGATAACAAAACATTCAGAATATTACTAGCTCATAGCGAGCCAACCATTGGCCAGTTTGAATGAGCTCAATTGGGCGAGCAAGTTACTAGGTCGTAACTCAGACAGGCTAGAACAATTTCTACTCGGGTTTCGTCGGTGACGGTGATCCGGGGAGATTCTTTGTCCGGACGAGCAGTCTACTGTGAAACTTTTTAGTTATGCGGTCGAGTCGTTTTTGAAAAAAGTTCCGGAAACTGTCGATAGGCTGCTTTACCGGCGGAATCGTCACTTCGCCGTAAAGCCTGCCTCAAATACCGACGGAGTCGAGGGTAAAACTGACGGGGCGTTGGTATGATAAAAATTGCAGGCAATCCGCCGGGGTCCCAAGAAGATGGCGTTAGCGTTACTGATAAGCTGGGCGCTGTGCATGATCAATTTCGCCAATGGATTACCGCGTGGTGCACCGGCGAGCGCATGCTCGGATCTGATGCCTCGACATCCGGGTGGCTCCCTACAGGCCTCTTATCCGCCGTACCAGGTGTTAGCGGCAGCCGGTCAGGGCAGGATCCGCTTGACCCTCGGGAGCCCGCAGGGCCTCCGTTACGAGGGTCTCTTGATCGCGGCGGTGGATTTTGAGACAGGCGAGTACGTCGGGGAGTTCGCTAATTTGCCAAATGGGACGAAACACCTCGAGTGCACACCGGGAGTACAGGTAAACTGCGTCGATGGTCGTTGATGTTTATTATCATTATTTATAAGTAACATTTTCCGTCGTAATAATTGCTTCGAAACGGAAAAATCATTTTTATTATTTATTGAAAAAAGCTTCGTTTTAATTTTTCTCCGTCGGTAATGTAGAGAGAAGTTTCTCGCTCGGTAAAACAGAAATTACCGCGCTTTGATGCCTATAATGATGAATCTTTTTACAAACGATTTCGCATTTATGCGATTTATTATATAAAGCGCGACGATTTCTGTTTTACCGACCGAGGAACTTCTCAATAGATTACCGAAGGAGCAAAAATTGCAACTTTTTTTATAATTCATGAAAATTACTTTTCAGTAAGCTTTCTAACTGAAAAGTCATGTTCATCAGTTATAAAAAAAAGCTTTATTGTAATGATGCCCCGTCGCTAATATAGAACGGATTTTTTCGGTCGGTAAAACAGAAATCGTCGCGCTTTAATGCATATAATAATCAATCGTTTTATAAACGATTGATCTATTGTGCGATTTACTACATGAAGCGCGAAGATTTTTGTTTTACCGACCGAGAAACTCCGCTCTACATTACCGACGAAGCAAAGGTTATAATGAACCTTTTTATAATGAACATTTTTTTATAAATAATCAAAATTACTTTTCAGTTAGGAAGCAATAATTCGGTCGGTAAAACAAATCGTTGCGCTTTATATGATAAATCGCCTAAATAGTGATAAATTGTTTACAAACGCATTATTATTAAAAACCAAGTGCGACGATTTCTGTTTTACCGACCGAGATACCTGCGATAGATTACCGACGGAGCGCTAATTGCCGCGTGAAACATTTCTCCCACCAGCGAATCTTACCGTCCGCCAATAATTACTCGCCAATAATTACCCTTATGGTCGAGTACCTTCCGGTAACAATTACGAGTTTGCATGTACCAATGAAAATCCTATCCTTCACATTCCGCTAACAATAATCACCTCATACCTGCCGGGCAATTTCGCGCGGCGCTTCTCTCACCATAATTATTACCGGAAGTGAACGGGAGACATCTTTTCATTCGTTCGCTCGCTCGACGGAAGTTGCACCGTTACCGGAAGTCGGAAGAATAATAGCCGATTTTCCCGTTCGTGCGCGCGCGAACTTTTCAAATTATACGAATGTAAATAATTGGCTGACGAATGCGATAATCCGCGTTTTTTGTTTCACGAAACAAAGAATGCCGTGACTCATTCGAACGCGGAGAAGAAGCAGAATCTCGAGTTTGAATGGGAGGCACCGATCGATTACGAGGGCACCATTATATTCAAGCAAGTATAACTATATATAAAACAAGTAGATACGTTGGTTTCTCTGTTCGACCGATGAAAAAATCGATTTTTTTCATATGCTCATAAATGACTAACTTTTTTTCCCATGTAAACATGTATTATTTTCACAATTCAGTGACTATGGTGATAATAAAATCAATTATTTTTTTTCGTTATTATCATTATGGTTATCTTAGTGATCGTCATTATTGTGATTATTGATATCATTATAATATTTGTCATCATCGTTATTATTATTGTTGTTGTATCATCCTACTGTTTTATCATTGACATCGTACTTTTGATTATTATTCTTTTAATTTCTTTTAAATAAAATAAAAATGATTTTTTATTTATTTATTACTATTTTATATTATGATTATCAACTTTTTCATTATTATTGTTATTATCATCGTTCTGTTTATTAAAACAGAATAATGATAATAACAATAATAATAATAAAAAAGTTGAAAATAATAATATAAAATAAATTATTTTAAATAATCATAGTAATAATTTTTTAAAATCATTTTAACTTTCAAAATTATTATTAATTAATCATATTAACTTTAATTTTCAATATTATTATTAAACAATCATTATAATTTTGAAAAATCATTTAAAAAAGTAATAATCAAAAGTACAATATTAATTAACACCGTACTTGTTATTATTGTTGTTTCTTTTATGATTAAAAAAAATTATTTGATTCATTTTATTATTATTAGTATTAATACCAGTATAGCACGATTTGCTTCTCACATAATTAGAATCATGACCACATTTTCAATCGTAATTGATTGATAATATTCCAAAAACTTCATTGCATGTGAAATAAGGCGAAAAAATAATCGTGGAGCAATGGATTGTTTGAAAAAAAAACCTTTTTTTCGCACAGTTCGACCTTTCTTCAGGACTATGAGACCTATTGGGTCGGCGTCGAGTCCCCGAGAATAACAGTCCTCGGTGGATCAATCGAAGTGATGTCTACAACTCCGGTGCCCGGGAACGGCGGACCCGCCGTGTACAATCCAACGACACCGCCTTACTACGATCAAGGACAAAACGTCGAAGAGCCAACATCGGTAATTGTTTTTTCAAGCTATACATACAGGGTGTCCTGTTATGAATGGTTAATCCTGCAACTTTCGAGAGATCAGATCATGTCCTACTATATGCTGGAATTTCAGTTTAGTAAAAGTCCCACGGTTTTCGAGATTATGGGCTTTAATTTTTGAAAAAAAAAAAAAAAAAAAATCATCTGATTTGGTTTTTCGCATGCCATTTCTAAAAATGATATGAATCGACTATCAAAGTTAGATTTTCGAATTGGTTTGTATGAAAACTCTGCATAAGATCTTTTTTCATAAAGTTTCCTTAACATTTAAGGGGTAAGTGTAGCGGGGAAAAAAATAAGTATATTTTGGGAATTTTTTTTAGCGGGACGATGGAATAAATCGAAATTTTGAAAAATGTCCTTTATTGTACACATCATAAACTGTATAAAGCATTTTTTCAAAGTAATATAAAACAAAATGGCGGCTGCACAGCTTTTCTTCGACAAAGCCTTTTTTTCCATAGGCAGGCAGCCGGCCCAACGGCACCTGCAATTTTTCATTTGCAGTGAATGAAATTTTTTTTTTCGATTATACTTGTTGATAGCTACAGAAGTACGTAGGATTTTTTTAATATATCGATTTTTGCAAAAAACAGCGCTTTTTTGAAATAAAAGTTCAATTCTCCAACAATTCTCAAAAAAACATCGTCCGAAAATTGTATAGAAAAGAAAACTATGTAATATATCGGGAAAAGCCTACGTACTTCTATGCAGAATGTAATTGTGAATATACAGTTAAAATGTCAAGTCAATCGGTCAAGATTTGTTCGAGTTACGAGTCCGGGCGACTTGAAAAATGTAGTTTCGAGAAAAACGCGTTTAAAGTTTTCGGTACGGATTGCATCGGACTGAGAGGGGCTGCGCCAAAAATTCAAAATATAAGTATTTAAACATTTTCCTACCTTAATCCTGACTTGTAGCGCAAAAAAGGCCTTTTTTCGTGAATTTTTTTAAAGAAAACTACAAAACTTTTTTAATCGATCAATATACCATCTTAAAGAACACATTTTGAAGAACTTTTAGTAATTTTTTTTATTGAAAAATATTACATTGTTTAGTGGCAAATGGCCGTCAATGAAATAATGTTTTTATATACACGGTTTGCGGTGACCAACATTGCGGCGAAGTGGATCATCTGAAAAAAAAAATGCGGATGGATTTAGTCAAATATAAGTATAAACTAGTCTTTAATCGTAGGATTTTAAAAAATATTCATTTTTCACAAAATGGCGGACAGTCAAAGTTAATGGTTCGATTTTAACGAAAAAAAAACGGCCGTTTTTTGGCTATAAAACGGCCATTTTTTTTTTTCGAAAAAAAATCGAACGATTAAAGACTACATTTTTATGTATTAAATAAGCCTGCAAAATTTCAAGAAGATCGGTTCATTAGTGTTCGAGTAATCTTGGTCACCGACTTCAGAAATGCCATTTTGAGAAAAACGCGTTTAAAGTTTCAATTTCAGTTTACACGAAGAAAATATTTTTTTTTGTAAACTTACATAGAGTTATCTATTCCGGACCCATACAGAAGTATGGGATACTTATGCCTCAAAAAAATGCAAAAAAAAAAATCGATTTTTTCAAAATCGCAAGTGGGGGTAACCCCTTAAGGCATCTTTAAAAAAAGTCGATTTTTTGACATTTCTACAGTGGCCTTACCCCTTAAGGTTGAAAAGAAGACTTTTTTGGATAAAACGAATAACCAAGAGTATTTTTGAAAAAAATACCGGGTCAAAAAAGTTATCATTTGTAGAAATGGCGCGCGAGAAACCAAAAGCAGATGATTTTCATCTCGAAAACCGTATGACTTTTACTAAACTGAAATTCCAGCATATAGTAGGACATGATCTGACCTATCGACATTGCAGGATTATCCATTCACAAGAGTACACCCTGTATATGTGTATAGTTTTATTTTTATAGCAATTGTTACAATGTTTATTTTGTAAAAAATACATATTTTCGAGCCAAGTAAATGACGTGGATAAATTGAAATGATGTTCGTGTGTGTATCTATATACAACAATTTTTAGTTGTCTTCGAACGACGTTCTCTTCTACGAAGGTTGCGGCGAGACGAAAAATTGTTTCGGCTCGAGTCCGAACTGCATCGACTCGAAAAACTGCGTTGCCTTCGTATCCGTCCTCGTGCGTAGCGAAGAATACGTCTTTGAGCTTGTGACCCAAAAAGGCAAGTGGGTCGCCGTCGGTCTCTCCAAAGACAGCAAGATGGCAAGTACATTTCCCGATCGTCGCTGCCACGTGGCATTTTCTTTATGCTTTTTTTTTATTCGCGAACTATTTTTTCAGGGCGTTAAAAATTTTGTCGTCGTTTAGTATATTCGCAAGAACGATGGAGATAAAAATCTACTATCTATATAGTTACAGAATGATAATTAATATTCATATTCAATATGTAATTACATATTAACCCTCCGTCTGTACACTGGGTCGTAAAAGTCCTGCTAATGTTTTTTCGAAGAAAAAAATGTCAAAAAAATCTGAAGAAATTCTGAATTATTTTTACATTTCTTTCCACGATCAAAATAAAAATTTTGACAACGATAAATGTAACCGAAAATGAAGGAAAAATCGATTTTCATTTAAAAAATCATAACTAAGACAAATTTTCATGTAAAAATAAAATTCTTTCGGGGTTGTATAGCTGAATACATGTACTATTAGGAAAAAAATACAGTGAATGTGCTACTTTCAAAAAGTACATTTACTCTGACTACCGAAAAGGTCGCTTTTTTAATATTAAAAAAATCAGAGAAAATAATATTTTTCGGTTTATTATTAATTTTTTTATTACAAATTCAAATGTTATTCATTGCATAATCGTAGTAATGAAGTGAATAAAAGTAATTAAGTGAATACAATGAAAGAAGATGCGGTATTATTGCGGGAAACTTTTGTTCGCGCACTGGATACACAAACACGTGCGATGTTCTTCGCACACCACACAGCGCACAGCAAAACATTGTTTTCTTATCGTCTGTGTAAGGACATATTGAGCACCTTTGCGCAGTTTGTTAATTACTCAATTTTAAATGGGGAATTTCGAGAAAACATATTGTCGCTTTTGAATTAGTCTAATACATATACATGCGATAAAAATAATTTCAGGAAGGTTAAAATTATTATAAAAGTCGAAAAAGAGCATAAATTCAAGTTTACATACACGAAATACCGTCGCCGTCTGTACACTGGGTCTTCTACGGCACGCTCGAGACTTTCACTTTCTGATGTTGACACAAAATGATCGATCGTGGCGCCCCTGTGGGTACGCCTTACCCTCACTACCTAGTTTTTTTACGGACGGGACCCGACCCCCCCCGTTTCCAAAATCCAGAGATATTCGATTTGAAAATTTGCCTTGTGCCTTCAAAGACCCAGTGTACAGACGGAGGGTTAAAGATATCAACGTAAAATCGATAATTGAAGATATGAATATTTAATAATTTATTGAAGACATCAATACAAAATTGATAATTGAACATATGAATAATAAATTGATAATCGCAGATATCAATATAAAATTGATAATTGAAGGTATCAATATAACATCGATAATTGAAGATATTAATAGAAAATTGATAATTGGAGGTATCAATATGAAATTGATAATTAATTTGAATTGTCAATATAAAAAGGATAACTGAAAATATGGGTATAAAGATGATAATTGAAGGTATCAATATTTTCGTATTGGAGATATCAATGTAAAATTCATAATTGAAGATATCGAAAAATAATTGATAATTGAAATGCGAAATTGAAACGTAATAGTTCAACCGCCTTGGGCCCTAACAGGGTGACGATAACGTAGTCGAGTGTGTGAACGAGGGCGGGTCCGTTGGTCTCCACATGTCTGAAAACGAAGGAAAAAGCAACACGAGAATTCCCACAGTGAGTATGAAAAAAATATCTGCCTTATTTCTTCATTGCTGCGTTTTTTTCTTCAATTTTCAATTTTTCCGTGAGCGGCTGCACGGTCACCCATCCGAGTATTGGGTCCAGGCCAACGGTGCATTACCATTCCAGTTTCTACTGATACGTACTAATTAATTCCAATTTCAATTTTCAATTTTTCCGTGCACGGCTGTGCGGTCACCGATCCGAATATTGGGCCCAGGCCAACGGTGCATTACCATTACAGAATTCTCCTAATACGTACTAATTATTTCTAATTTCAATTTTCAATTTTTCCGTGCACGGCTGTGCGGTCACCGATCCGAGTATTGGGCCCAGGCCAACGGTGCACCAAGCGACGTTATAAAATTTCACAAAACATTATTAACACGTACCAATTGTTTTCGAATGACGACGTCGTTATCGAGCCGCCTGTTATTCCGCAGCCGGAAGGAGCTATCAGACTGCTGGAGAGTTCGATCCGCGACGAGGTTTTGAAATGTAAATTTATCAGGAGTCGAGAGACATTGGTCGAGGGCCGAGTCTACGATCTCGCGAAGGAACCGTTCAACTTGCTATTGGCCGCCGGCACCCTGCTGAAACGTGAGCTTTCCTCGTTCCTGTTCAATACTTTTTCTGCACGGAAAAACTCCAAAATAATTGCCGTTTTTTTTAAACCGTTGATAACTATCGTTAAGGGGGGAGATACTTTTAGGCGAGGAAAAAATTCGTGATTTTTTTTTAAGGCGTTACCCCCCACTTGTAGCGCAAAAAAGGCCTTTTTCATGAATTTTTTTAAAGAAAACTACAAAACTTTTTTAATCGATCAATATACCATCTTAAAGAACACATCTTGAAGAACTTTCAGTGATTTTTTTATTGAAAAATATTACATTGTTTAGTGGCAAATGGCCGTCAATGAAATAATGTTTTTATATACACGGTTTGCGGTGACCAACATTGCGGCGAAGTGGATCATCTGAAAAAAAAATGCGGATGCATTTAGTCAAATATAAGTATAAACTAGTCTTTAATCGAAGGATTTTAAAAAATATTCATTTTTCACAAAATGGCGGACAGTCAAAGTTAATGGTTCGATTTTAACGAAAAAAAAACGGCCGTTTTTTGGCTATAAAACGGCCATTTTTTTCGAAAAAAAAAAATCGAACGATTAAAGACTACATTTTTATGTATTAAATAAGCCTGCAAAATTTCAAGAAGATCGGTTCATTAGTGTTCGAGTAATCTTGGTCACCGACTTCAGAAATGCCATTTTGAGAAAAACGCGTTTAAAGTTTCAATTTCAGTTTACACGAAGAAAATATTTTTTTTTGTAAACTTACATAGAGTCATCTATTCCGGGCCCATACAGAAGTATGGGCCCGGATACTTATACTTCAAAAAAAATGCAATAAAAAAAATGGATTTTTTCAAAATCGCAAGTGGGGGTAACCCCTTAAAGCGAAGAGATTTCGTCACGATTTTTGAGACTTAAGGTATGTAGTAGTATCGAGTTTTATTTGTACAACTTTTTTACAAAGCTTTTCACAAAACATTGATATTTCACATTCTTATATTTTCACATTCTCCCTTTCTTCATTTATTCGTGTACTTCATCGATCTGTCCTCCCCCATGCTCCTTACTCATCATTTTGCACACTTCCTTTATTTCGCTAAAGTACTCGCATATCCCTATTCGTATTTTTCCTCCCAGCATATTCATGATTTCCCTTTTTACTGCCAAATCATTGATTCTTTCTATCCACTCGTCTGCTTTCTTCTTTGCTTTTTCTGATACTAACTCCCTACCTTTTTTACACATCGATAGGTGCTCCAATGTCTCATTTTTTTCTTTACATATCCTGCACCTCCAATCCTTTTCCCCTTTCTTTCCCGCCCTTCCTATATTGCCACATCTCAGCCTCGCCCACGTTTCCTTGTCTCTACCATTTACTCCCTCCTCTGACCAATATTTCCATGGCATCTCGTCCTTTTCTATAATACATTTATACTTATCATTGTACGTCGATTTTCTGATCTTTTCCTCTTCCCTCCTTAAAATTCTGTTTTTTGAGTTTTCGAGTCCCTCTTTTATCCTTTCGTCTATTTTTTCCACTTCTCTTCGCTCCCTTATCATTGCTATTATATCTTCTATCTCCAGATCTCTTAATACCTTCACCAAGCTTTTTCCCCCATTTTGACGGGTCACCGTTTGTTATCGCTCTAATTTCGGCTAATAAGCAATTTTTTGCCACCTTGTCTCCTCCATTCTCATCACTTCTCCGATATATCTCAACGCTCTTTCCCTTATCAAATATTCCACAGTAGGCACTCCTAGTTTTCTCCTCCGTATATAATTTCGCGTCGCTCTGTCCACTCCTAACGCCATCTTACAATACCTGCTCTGCAATTTTTCAAAAACGCTTATTTCTCACATTCCCCATAGACTTAGGGTATGTTTTATTACTACTTTTGACTTTTACATGGTATTTTTTTTCATTGATCATTAAAAATGGCTGAGGTTTGGCACGATCTTCTAAACGGGTTGCTGTTGTCAGACGGCGTGACGCGTAGCGTCGGCGGGATTAATCTGAACAAAAAAACCAACGACGATTTTTCTTTCATTGACACTCATACGCAGAATATGAACCAAGAAAGAGTGAGAAATGTTGAAAATCGATGAAATCGTACGCTTCGAAACAAAATAATTGAATTATCCGAAAAAATGGCTACATTTTGCAAAGAGAAATACTTTTTTTTTCTTAATTTTCAAAAACATTTACGGTGATGTTTTAGACAATTAGAAAGATTTATACCAAATTTCATTAGAATCGGTGGATTCGTATTTTAGCTATACGTTACACCAGTTTTGGAAATGCAGTTTAGAAGGCTGTGCCATATCTCCGCCATTATTAAATATAAATTAAAAAATATATACCATGTAACAGCCAAAAGTAGTAATAAAACATACCCGCAGTCTCAAAAACGTAAAAAATCTTTTTAAACACAAGCTTTGATTTATAAACTATTGAACTGAAAAGTGAAAAATAATATTTAGTGTATGAAGTTAAATAGTAAAGCTACAAGAAGAACCCCATCAGTGATCGAAGGCAGTACATACTTAATAAAACTTACATAAACATAGAACTTTTGAAAATTTAAATATTTTCTTAAGAGGAGATATACACCTAGGAGCCGGAAAAAAGGTCATTTTTGTGAATTTTTTCAAGGAAAACTATTTGAAATTTCGGATTGGGGTTTTAATTATCCAAAAGTATATACATTCAAAAATATGTTTCATTTTCTTTATTTAAAAATATCAAAAATATACAAGGATATTGTATGTTCCTTGGAGCGTCTTAAAAAATCTGCGTATACGGTACCCACTGGCGTTTCTTCAAAAATCATCTGAAAAAAAAAACCAAAAAGATTATTAAATTAGATACTACAATCTAGTACTTGTCATAGCCGATTTTGAAAATATCGATTTATGACAAAATGGCGGACGTTTGAACATAAATAGTGATTTTTGGGCCAAAAATTAGTTATTATTTTGCCTACAAAACAAAAACTAAGTAACGGAAAAAAAAATCCTATGACAAGTACTAGATAATGGTGTATAGAATAACCACAAAAAACCTCAAGGCAATCGGTTCATTGGTTTTCGAGAAATTTTGGGTACCGATTTGAAAAACGTGGTTCTGAGAAAAACGCGTTTGAAAATTTGGGAATGAATAAATCATGAAATTTGTCAACTTACATAGTTTCTAAATCCTCGACCTCGACCATCTAGGTGTATATCTCCCGTTAAATGATTGAGGCTTTATTTCAAGTGTAATGACGTTTCACGCCTCAAGCTTTTGAGAAAATATTTAAAAAATTAAAAGTTCTATGTTTATGTAATTTTTATTAAGTATGTAGTGCCTGCGCCTTTGATCAGTGACCAAAGATGGGGTTCTTCTATAGCTTCACTGTTTAACTTCATACACTGAATATTATTTTTCACTTTTTAGTTCAATACTTTATAATAAAAGCTTGTTTTAAAATCATTTTTTTACGTTTAGTTTATTTTATACTTTTTTTAGTATTAGAATTTTTATATTTATTTGCCTTGCCAGACCCCCACGCCATTCAGACATCTGCGTAATAAAAAACCTTGCCTTAGGTTATGAAGGTTTCGCGAGAAACTGTATAATAGTGTGATTATAAATATTGCTCAAGTCAACAAAGTCAAAGCGGGAGCCTGAATTAGAAGGTCCAAAAAAGCGTTTCTTCGGGAATTTTTTCAGAAGGGAAAAAAACAAGTGAGCCCAGCAAACATTGAGGTATCTTTTCATGTATATTTGAGATGTATAAAAAACATGTCAACATGAAACAATAAACGACTGCAGATTTATTAGACTATTCCATGTACGTCTTGTCACCGCAGTCCCCAATCGACGGGAAATATGCAGCTCGTTATTCTTGACTGACCCAAATAAACCAACAAAATTTTCAACTTTCATATATTTTTCTTCTGGGTGAATTAAGAAAAAGCTAAAAAAATCGTGAAATTATAACTTTTCTCAGGTTTGAAAAAATGTGTTAAAGACATTTTAACGTGCTATAAAAATTATTTGAAAATACTTTTTCGACGACTTTTTTAGTTCACTTAGAAGCGATTTTCATACTGAAGAAAATAAACATTGGTTTGATTCAATAGGTCGTTTAGTTTTTTCGCTATCACGCCCGCCAATTTGGAAAAATCGTGAGAATGAAAACTGGAGAAAACGCGCTTCAAAGTTTAGGAGGAAATATCAATATCAAATATCGATCGCTTCTCTGCTTTTGGCCTTGTATCTTCGAAAATATTTACATTGGCCTCGGTAACTTTGTAAATATATCCTTGGATAGTTTATCCATCGATTAGACCAATAAAAAAAAAAAACGATTTTTCGGACCTTCTAATTCAGGCTCCAGCCTTAATGAGCCCAAACTCGTTCCCACCTCGATGATCAGACCAGCTCCATGGTACCATATGATTGCATCATCACCACAGTTACCTAGGTATGCCAAATTTCAGCTCAGCCGGATGCCAGCAAGTGCTTGAAAAATGGACTACAAATTTCCAACCGGAAAAACACACAAACGAAGCAAGTTAAATAAAATCTCGTAAAAATGACGAAGAAATCTTTTCTATTAAAGAAAATCATGAAAATCAGCAATTTTTTTCCTCGCCTATAGGTTTCTCTCCCCTTAAATAATTTTTTCCATTTTTACATCGCGCTCAGATTTTTTTTCGTCGCGATATTGCAATTTTTTAATACGGCCATCGTTATTCGATACAGCGCAAGGTATCGGCTATCACGACGTCGTCCGAGCAGCGTCCGACCAAGCCAAAGTTCTCTCGGACGTCGGCGAGCTGAAAGCCGCGAGTGACCTTTACATTCGGATTCACGGTGGACTCATGCTCGCGTCGTGGATCGGCACTGCCTCCATTGGTATTCTTCTCGCCAGATATTACAAGCAGACCTGGGTCAACTCTCAGATGTGCGGCAAGGATCAGTGGTTCGCCGTTAGTACACGTTCTTGCTTTTGTTAAAAAAAAATGAAAACAAATTTAGGGCAAAAAAGCCCTTGTCATCATTATTATTATTGTATTGTTATATCATCATTATATCATCATGTTGTGTTATATCATTACTATATCATTATTATTATATTGTTGTCGATATTATTGCTTTCTCATATTATTGCTATTTCTCATATTATTTGTATTCTCATATTATTGCTATTATTATTATTATTATTATTATCCATCTGTTGTTGTTACTAATTTCTAATATGAGAAATTATGATTATTATCTATTCATTATTATTACTAATTTTCAAGTTCAAGTTCGAGTAGTTTTATTTCTAAGGGATAATCCCTTTACGTACTATTCCCTTTTACATTTTTTGTTACAAATTATGTACATGAGCTTCCGTTTTCATAATATTCTATATACTGGAATTTCCTTCTCTTTGCGTTTTATCAATATCTCGTTTTATCGATATCTCGACTGTTTTTTCGATATCTCGAAATTCTTTGCATACGTGCATAGCTCTTTGCGGGATTATTCCTAACGATAGTTTCTTTGATTTTTGTCGTAGTTCTTCCCCCCCCCCCCCCCCCCCTTTGTATTCCAACTCTTGTAGTTTTTCCACTACTTCCGGTCTGATTTGTGCCTTCACCGCCTCGCAGTCACAGATGGCTCCAAACTCTCCACCCCTTCCCTGCATATCCGGCAGCTATGTCTCTATGTCGCTTATTAACTTTTTCCCTTTGTTTCCGCACTTTATCGTGGCCCATTATTCCTTCGTTTCCCTCTGAGCTCCTTTACCTCTCAGTATTTTTCCATTTCTGCATTCCCATCACTGTTCCTATACTCTTTGCAGTGTGTTGACTTGTCAACTAATTTCTAATGGAAATTATTTTCAATTTCTTTTTTTATAATGGATTTTATTACTCCGTGCAACGCACTTCCTCAGTTTGCACTGCGAAACATTCACCTATTCCCGGGGGTTGGGCTCGATCTTGATCTAAACCGGAAATTTATATTATTATTACTACTATTATTATTATTATTATTATTATTACTATTCTTAATATTACTGTTGTTATTATTACTATTATCAGTATCTATCATTTTTCCAACTTTTCCAAATATTCATTTATGATTTTATTGCTCCAGAAGTAACACACTTCCTATTATTATTATAATATTATTATTCCAGCATTTTCTCTTTTCATTTTTGTACTCCTTAAAACCAGAGCGACCTTTTTTCATCTGGAAAACGCGAAAATGCTCTGGGTTAAAAACAAAAATTCGCGATTAAAAACTACAATTGAGCGACTTTAAAAATAGGCACAAAATTGCAAGTCTTCTATGTATTCACATGTCCAATAATAAGAATAATAATAATAGAAATACTAAATACAGTCATAACTATAACAATAATAATAATAACAATAGCAATAATTAATTCATCCTACATATAAAATTTTTATTCTAAACGAATACATATTAAATATATCATGTTGGAAAAATGTGAATGACCGACAAAATTCGCAGGGTGGCTTTTGTCTCGATGGGTTAGGAAAAAATAAATTAAACTTCCCCTCTCGATGAAATATTTCTTTTTTTTCTTCATTGACGCGAAGAGAGAAAAAGAGCGAAAAAATTCTCCCGCGTGTACGAAAAACGTATGATTTTATTTTCCTTTGTTGTTGTTGTTTTTGCAGTGGCACAGGCTTTTCATGATTGCTACGTGGTCGATGACTTTGGCCTCCTTTGTGATAATATTCGTCGAGATTGGTGAATGGAGCACGGAAACGATTCACGCGTCACTCGGCGTCGCGACTACGTTGCTATGCTTCATTCAACCGTTTATGGCCGCGATGAGGCCGCATCCCGGCACACCCAGGAGGCCTCTCTTCAACTGGATCCACTGGTTCGTCGGGAACGCCGCCCATATTTGTGCCAGTGAGTTTTCGTATGCACCCCCCCCCCCCCTCTGCCCCCACACCCCAATCGCCGTTTTCGTAATTCACTAGTCGTTTATTATTCCACCTATCGGCTGTGATTGGCGTCAACCGTAGAGGTGCAATTGTTTCGACGCTGGAAATCGACGAGTGTCTCGATTCAGCCTCCACCCAACCCCCAACCGCTCTTACGTAATTCGTGAAGTGATTCACAAATCAATTATGCCCAAAATATCATTAAGGTGCTACATCTACCTAGAGGCCCGAAAAAATGGCCAAATTTGGATTTTTTTCTGGAAAACGGTTGGTGAAAAAGAACACACATTTTTTAACACGAAGGTACATATATTGAGAGCCTTAAAAAATCACCTAAAAGTACAGAAAAATGGCCGCTTGCATGATGAAATTTTTCTCGCGACGTTTGGCAGTGGACACGCCAGCTTAAAGTTGTTATGGGGTTGAGTCAACATGTTACCACCGAGCTGAATTTTCTTCTGGTCCTTTATAACGGTTTTGCTGATCATCCTGTGCAGTTTGAATACAATCCGCAGTACCGTTTTTTAGAAAAAAAAATCGACAACTCGACCTATTTCGTGGGCTGATTACATTACGCTTATGGAAAACTCCCGGTCATTTTCCAGTACATTATTAATATCTGCTAAGTGAATGTTACCACGGAGCTGAAAAAATACGAGGGTGGGGTGAAAAGTTTCCGGCCTGACCAAGAAAAACGATATTTAAAAATTTTTGTTTGCTTTATTTTTCAACATAATCTCCATCAACACTGATACATTTCTCATAACTCTCGCATCCCAAAAAACAGTAGCCATAGCCTTGTTTGCCGATAAAATTGTTCTTGCCTTCTTTGGGGTTGGTTCCCCTTTTCCAACCCACTGTTTTGACTGTTCTTTACTTTCAGGAGTGTAGTGGTGGACTCATGTCTCATCAACAGTTATGAATCGACGCAAAAATTCGTTTGGATTACGTCTATACAGCGCCAAATTGTCGGTAGCGTCGAGCGTTCGCAAACGCTCGATTGGTCGAGCGTTGGCAAACGCGGCACCCACCTTGCACACAGCTTTTCCATGTTCAAATGGTTGTGCAAAATATTTCGCACACGTTCAGCTGACATCCTACAGGTCTCAGCTATCTCATGCACTTTCAACCTGCGGTCTTCCAACACTATTTTATGGATTTTTTCAATCATCTCTGAAGTTGTGACTTCAACGGGCCGTCCTGAGCGAAGCTCGTCAGAGGTGCTCACACGACCAATTTTAAATTCAGAAACCCACTGATTAATAGTTGAATATGATGGGGAGGAGTCTCCCAGTGCTGAATCCATCTCTTCTTTTATTTGTTTTGGTGTAAAACCTTTCAAATGGAAGTATTTGATGACAGCACGTTTTTCCAATTTTTCCATTTTTACGAAAACAACGGAAACGTCTCGCGCAATGTGCTCTCAAACGCAAACTAACGTAGCGATTGGGCTGAAACTGTACATACAAGCTCGGTAGGAATGGTACTGTAGGACGCCGCTCCAAAACTAGACCTAGTGGCACCATCTCTTGGTCAGGCCGGAAACTTTTCACCCCACCCTCGTAGGCACGGTTCGACTAATCGTCGGACTAATCCTTGGTACCGTGAAAATGAGGATTCACAGTACCGTTATGAAATTATTAATGTTTTTGATAGCGAATTTTTGCGAAAATCAAGCACACAAAATATTAGACTGTGCAATCATGGCAACGTCGTAGACGGCACAAATGCTGCCTATCTTATCGGTATTCGGTAATTATGCCCGGGAACCTCAAACTACTCGGTCAGGATAATTAACAACGAATATTATGGGTACTTATTCTCTCAATTAGTAACAATTGCTCAATACTAATTTGATAACTATGTTCAGAAATTATACGTTTCTAGGCATTTCTAGGCAAAGACAATATACCGCGGATTTTTTTTCATACATAATTTTTATTTAGAATATCGGAAAATTATTGTTTTTTATTTCTTCGAGATTATAGACAGCTTTAGTACACACTTTTTTTTTCCAGCGGAATTTTTTGTACTCGGAACGATATTCATTTTTGACAACTCCTTGGGCCGATATTGAGGTTACGAACGGGGCGCATATATCTCTAACTTCGCGACACTTCTGCCAACCTGGGCATTATGATGTACCACGATTTACGACGTTGCCGATTCGTTTCGCGTTGATTGAGCGGGAAAAAGTTATCGAAAAAAATTATACAAAGTAATGAAAACACTTAATGTAATCACGGAATGTTGAAGAATGCATATTTTTACAAATATATGTAGAAAAATAGTTCGAAAACGTACGTTTGAGGGGCTATACCAGTGTGAACGCTGAAAATTTTGGTGATTTTCGGGAATTTTTTTGGAAGAATAGTACTGAATTAAAAGTTTCGAACAATTGAGAATATACTTGGCTATATTTGGCCTATATTACATATTTCTTTCATAGAAAAATATTGAATCGTCAGAATCGTCAATTGTCATCCAATCAAAAAAATCCTATTTCATTGTAGAGTAAATATATTCAAGAGTACTCGGTTCAAATTTCAAGTCAATCGGCTCTTTGAGTTACAATGTCAGCACATTTGAAAAATCTCATTTCGAGAAAAACGCTTTTGAAGATTAAACTATTGATTTTTGCAAGATAAAATGATACAAATGATAATGATATACTTGAAAGTATAAATTGTCGAAAAAGGCAAAAAAAATCTATTTTTTTAAGTGTCACACTGGTATAGCTCCTTAAAATAACTCATTCAATTTTAGGAATATTAAAATGAAATTTTCAGCAAATATTCAGCGACAAGGTGATACTATCGAATTGAAAATATTTTTGGAAGATGCAATTTTTTGATCCATCTAGGTAGATGTAGCCCGTTAACTAAATGTAAGAAATCGCATTATTTTTGCAGTTGTCGCGATCTTCTTCGCGGTGAGAATGAGCAAGGCGAACCTGCCCGAATGGCTGGACTGGATTCTCGTTGCCTACGTCGTTTTTCACGTCCTCACGCATCTCATTCTTACGGTATTGTTTGCCACGAGCAATTTGTTTTTACGCTCAAACTTTTTCGGCTTTCCGAAACCGCGGACGGTCTTTACTGCTTTTTCTGACAGACTATATATATACAATATTATACGATTTATGCGTAGAGTTTAAAAGTGTGATAAATCATTTATTGGGAGCACGAATAAGTCTCCGCTGTTTGACCAAAGATGGCCCCACCAGGAGGTTACGGTTGAAATGGTCAGACGTAAAATGTCACATCGTGAGGTTGGACATCTGGCAAGACCATAACCTTGAAATATTAGCGATTTTGTATCCAGCAAAAGTTCCCGCAAATGACGCTTATTCGACTGAAAATTCGACATTTTCGCACGAAAAAAATTACGTAATGTTGATACAAAATCGCTAATATTTCAAGGTTATGGTCTTGCCAGATAACCTTACGATATGACGTTTTACACCTGACAGTTTTAGACATACCCTCCCGGTGGCGCCATCTTTTGTCAAACGGCGGAGACTTATTTGTACTCCCATGTATAACTAACAGGATCCCCAGTGCATGTGTGTATGTATATATACAATAATATAATTGAATTTTTGACTTACATATTGAACTTTGGTCTCGTTGAAGAAACTTCCTCTCGCCGAATTTTATTATATTATTGTTTTGGTATTCAGATCAATCGAGCTTTGGCCGCAAATAGATGAAAAAAAATAATAAAAAAATCTGAAGAATTCTCGTGAACAAGAACCAATGTAACTTTTTTTGCTATCTTGAGGTTTTGTTGTAAATCTCATCGTTTTCGTACTCCGGAGCAATTTTCAAATTATCTATTTTTTCACAAAAAACGAAATATTGTGGAAAAAAAATCATAGAAAATTTTTTAAAAAACGAAATTGATACTTAGGCTTCCCCCTTTATGATTTTGGTCGAAGAAATGCGTAAAAATTTTGTTTTACTGCAATCGGGGTCTACTCAAAAGGGAACAAAAAGACGACGAAAAATGGTCGTTCTCAAAACTGGGTGCTAATTGTAAAAAAATCCGTAGAAATTAATTAAAAAAAAAGCCAAGATGAAGGTTAATCCTTCCTCTTTAAAACGCCGTTTATTAAATTGGCCTACGTCAACTACCGGCGAAATGGCATAGAAAACCGTTCCGGAACTCTTTTAAATTTTTGTCCGGAAACTTTTCGCCGGTGGTATATATATATATATATATATATATATATATATTAGGGTAGCCGTTATTTGGGCTTTGGCGAAAGAAATTCGATGCCAGCCCAAAAACATAATCAAGGTGTATCAAAAAAAATCTGTGTAAAGTTTGGAGGCGCTCGGAAAATTGGAACACGCGCCACCGAACGATTGAAATTTCAAATGTAAAATACATGTATTTATTCCGCGCATCAATGATTTTTTTTCCGAGTATAATATTAATAAGAAAAATTTGAAACTTGGTACACTTATTGTGCATTGTATGGTGTACAAAACCAAATCTTTCGAATTTTTTTCATTCATAATTTTGTTAATGACAAGAGCTCTGTAGGGATGCCCATATTTAGTTTTTTTTAAATATTTGTTTTTAAATAAATTTCAAATAAAATAAAAAATAAATTTTCAGTTCGAAAATGTAATGTCTGCAGGGGAGAAGACATCGAAGAATACATTTTTTTTTCGTAATACATATTTACGAGCTATCGTTGTTCCATTACAACACTGCCCTTGTAACGGTGCAAACAACGATAGCTCGTAAATATGCATTACGAAAAAAATATATTCTTCTATGTATATATATATATGTATATATATATATATATATATATATATATATATATATATATATATATATATATATATATATATATTATATATAATATATATATAATATAATAATATAATATATATTAGGGTGATTCGTTTCAGGGTAACTTTTTTTTTCTGACCCATCGTGCCCGAAAACCTTTAGTTGGTACCCAAAAACGAAGTTTCGTGAAAGGGGGGTGTTGTCAAAAAATATTTAGAGGTCGCGAATCAAAATTGAAGGTTTCCCATTTGATTAACATTGAAAAAAATGTTTTTCTCATTATTAGTGTTACCATTCCGCGAATTTTGATATCGCGATATTTTCCAAGTGGGTTCTCATAGGAAATATGATACTTTACAATAAAGTTCATTCCGCCATGTCCGTAAATTAAACCGTTTCAGCGGTATCATTATTTCAAGTGAATATTGTATGAAAATATCTATTCAAACGGCTGTAACGCCTAAGCTATTAGATATATCGAAAAAAATTCAAATGAGAACTATGTAGAGAAAGTAATTTGCTACGAAAAAGTCTTATAAGCCGAGCCCGTAAATTCAACTCTTTCTCCGCTATAGGTGGATGAAGTAAAAAAAATAGATTTGTTTTTGTTAAAAAAAAAATCTATTTATTTTACTTCATCCACCTATAGCTGAGAAAGAGTTGAATTTTCGGGCTCGGCTTATAAGACTTTTTTTGTAGAAAATTACTTTCTCTACAAAGTTCTCATCTGAATTTTTTTCGATATATCTAATAGCTTAGGCGTTACAGCCGTTTGAATAGATGTTTTGCATAGTATTCACTTGAAATAATGATGCCGCTGAAACGGTTGAATTTACGGCCATGGCTCAATGAACTTTATTGTGGAGTATCATATTTCCTATGAGAACCCACTTGGAAAATATCGCGATATCAAAATTCGCGGAATGGTAATACTAATAATGAGAAAAACATTTTTTTCAATGTTAATCAAATGGGAAACCTTCAATTTTGATTCGCGACCTCTAAATATTTTTTGACAACACAGCCCTTTCACGAAACTTCGTTTTTGGGTACCAACTAAAGGGTTTCGGGCACGATGGGTCAAAAAAAAAAGTTGTCCTGAAACGAATCACCCTAATATATATAAAATATATTCTTCTATGTATATGTATACACAAAAAAAATTGATCACCGACCTCCTGGTCGTCTATTCTCTCCCCCATATTCACTTTTTCTCATTTCTTAATTTCTTTGCCGCTACAGTTTGCCGGCTGCGCTTCCGACAGACAGGATAACCTGAGGATCAACGCTTTTCCCATGAAGGACATGCACGCCCGTGCTTCGATGGGTCATCCAGACGCGAGGCGGGACGCCGCGGTAATCCGATCGAATAATAATACCGATCAATCATACTTTTATCGTTCTATTCCAGACGCGAACATCCATCTCATTTTATTTTCTGACAAAAAAAAATCAAAAAGAAGAAAAAAAAACATGTTCTCGATGTTCCGAAAATTTTCCTTTCGCTTCGCGAAGCGTTTGGGATAAATTCCATACCTTTATTCTGAGTAACAATTAATGTTTGTGAATAATGAAAGAGAAAGTATTTTTTAAAAGGGGCATATCGAAAGGAATCGTCGAATTTACAGGCATTTTTTTTTTAATTTTTGTTTTTTTTTTCTAACTTTGAATTTAATTTGCAGCACGCGAGTCTGAGGCAAGCGATCTTTGGAATTTATGTATTCGTGATTGTCCTGTTTTGCATCGGGCTGATCGTAATAACGGTGCTGGCGCCGATCGAAGACACCTGGAACAGCTTCACGGAGAGCATCAACAATTATTGATGACTGCAGCCCCGAAGGATCTCGTTCATGAAACGCCCCGAGATGAGGGGCCAGAGGTAGAGAGAGAGACGGAGAGAGAGAATTTTCTCGAGCGACGAAATTCGTGCAGTTGTTAAAAAAAATTGAGCCTCCCGAGCGTGCGAAAATCGTCTCCACGATCGATCAGCCTATCGCCTCCGCGCAGCGATCGGTGCTACCGACACTTTCGCCTCATCCAAAACAAAAAAATTCTACTCTTAGATGCAGCTTCGTTAGTATCAACCGCCCAATGACAAAACATGTCAATTTTGTCAACGTATTCGCCATTTTCGATCCTTTTCTCAACCTTTTTATTGGATTAAAAATATTCAAAAACTATTTTAAATCTATCGAAATATAAAGAAAGCATTTTGTAGTTCTACGAAATTTATCGAAATTCAATTCAATACGTTTTTACGTTACGTCTCAAATTTTACGTTAGCAATCTTAATTTTTATTTGAACGAATTTTTACATTTTTTTGCGATTTGACGAAAATTTCTATGACGGAAAATGTATTATTTGTTTTAGAGATTTAAATAATGGATCTTTATTTGTTGAAATGTTCGGATCTCAACTGACGAATCTCCGATTGAAGAATTTTATCGTGCACGTTTATGATAATTCGACATCACCGTTAGTACACATTCTCGCTTTTGTTTTTGGAAAGTTGCAAAAAAATTAAGAGGAAGAAAGCTGCAGGAATTATTATTATTAATTATCATTATCAGCTATTATTATTATTACTATTATTATTATTAGTTAGTATTATTAATTATATATACACATGTATATTATTAATGCCGGCATCCCTAACCTCTTCGATCTAATCAAAAAGTGAACCTCCCGTCAGCAATGCCCTGGGGAACAAGTTTCAAGAATTCTACGATGAGCCTCTGCCCCTCTCTCTTTTCTTTCGGCCATTTCGAGGTCGCAAAATGGCCCACTCGATTCCCATTCAAGCGGCCATTTTGAATTGAAACAATGTGTAAACAGCGTTACGTTCGAATTCGCAGCGCGACCTTGAGTATAAAAATCGATTTTTATAGGTTAGATTTCCCTGATTCCCTGTACAGTTCAAAGATTGTTTCTTTTTGTAATTACGATCGGCCAATTTTGTTTTTCCGGCGATTTTGGTAAATCTCTACGTTCACGGATTCGCAAACCGCGATAATAATTTCGAGAAACTTAAATTTTTCCGTGTTTAATCGTCTAAATGTGTGTATAGGAACGTATTGAGGAATTTTGAGACGCCATTTTGACGTGTGGAAGGAGAAAGCGTCATATGGTGCTCGTTGACCCGTGTAAAACCGAATTAAAAGCGTAGCTCGTTGTACCGCGCAGCTTTTTTAATTACTGCGTTCTTTTTTAACTGCTGTTTTTTGTTTTAGTCGGCACTGCGTTTCATGTGCTTTACGCATCGCAGAGTATACGAAAACGCTCCGTTACCCGACTATATTGTTTTGAGAGTATTTCTTGTTACGATGGATATATGCGGTCGAGTTTTTTCCCCGTCTAGCCGCGCTCGCGCGCTTTTACGCAGGCGACGAACGGCGGATATGTTTGTAAACCGAATTATACATATATACACACATATATTTATATATATATGTGTGTGTGTGTATTTTCCACGAATTTGCAGTATTACAAAAATCAACAAAAATAAAGCATACAACAAAACGAGGGTTCGAAGATTTTTCATGCAGCGATCAAATGGTCAAGCACGTGTCACCTCAGTGTGGAAGGCGACGAGCGACGATCGCCGATTGGCACACGCGGGTTGGCACTCGTGTGTCCCGTCATTTTTTTCCGCGGTGCTAGCGAAGAATCGCCGCGTTAGTGGGGGGTGGAAGAGAGAAAAAGGTAACGAGCGGTCGATCAGCGAGGCGGCGCAAGGATCGCGAGGGGACGCTCGCGGCGCGCATATATGCGCGAGCACAATAGCTCTCGAGTTTCCCGTAGGACCAGCCAAAATCCTCCGCGTGCGTCGAATAATTACGAGATAAATGCGGCAATATTGACTGTCCCTCGGTACTCATTGAGTAATAAGCGTGTACCTTCGCGACGGAGGATCGAGCAAGAGACAGTCACGTGAGCGCGAGAGAGTTTCGGCGGCTCGAAACAGGCGCTAGCGGCGGCGCCACCGTCGTCCTTTCCTCGCAGTTCGATCGGAGACACCGGCCGGCTCCGACCCTTCTGTTGCACGCAGTTCCGCGCAGTGTCTTCTCACCCCCGCGTGTAATCGCGCGCGATAGCCGCAAGAGCGTTTCATTTTCTCCCGTTTGCTTCACGAGAATCTTTTCACGTTGAGGATGCGGCCTTGAATATTCCTCCGCAGCAACGATTATTTCCGTTTCTCATAGAGGTATCGTGTTTTTGTATGGAAAAGCGGATCACGTTGCTATCCTACAGGCACACACTGTACGTATCGCACGCGAGACCCCTTCCGCGGCCGATCGCTCCAGCCACCCCCCACCTAGTCGCGTAGCGTACTATGCCATGGCCAGGCTCGAAAGGTTTAAATGCCCTTTGGAAACGGTGATCGATCGCGGCGATTCTTTATGAAAAACGGCGGCGGCGGCGGCACGAGCGCGAGCAACAGAAGCGCTTGACCGCACACACCGTGCCTATCGTTCGCTCACGTTTTACCTCTCCACTGTACATATATATTAATCTATATACACATCTATATATCTTCGGAGGTGCTTCGGCGTTTCGTAAAGAAACGCCGCCATTTTAATTCGAAAGGATAAACCTATTCGATGAATTCCGTCCGTCCAGAAAGTGTCGAGAGAAATAAACTGTGTTTGCTGCGCGAACGTGTGTATTTTATATCCTCATATCGATAGTGCATCCCGTTCATCAACCATTGAAGTTTTACCGGATGTACGTGAGAATGTTGGTGCGGTACGGTCTTTCGAGCATCGCGGTGGGATGAACGGCTCTCGATTGTTCAAACTTTACCCATTATCCGACTTCGTATAGACAAACATACATACAGTATATATACATGTATACGATAAACGTGTATACTGAATTTCGGAGTGCTGGAAAAGTTCAAGTGTCATCTTTTCTCATCGCTGTGTATACCTCCGCGGGTATTTCCGTACCCGTACGCATGTCATTATCGGGACGATGGCTGGACGAGGCTGCTCCTGGTTTGTTACCGTGACTTTCGTGTATCTCGGGGCTCTCGGAGCTCTATCGCAAAATCCTATTGAGCAGCAGGAGCGAACCATTTTCGAGGCTGCTTTCCAAGGTGAGTCTATGCACATGTCTCTCCCTCCTCGCATATACGTATACAAACCATAGCCGAGCTCTCCAACGGAGTGCCCCTTCACAATCCTCCAACGTAATCGTGCAATTCCTCGTTCTGTCGTTATCACGAATCTCTTACACGCACGCGTACATGTGGTACTTAAGCCCCCTTGCTCATGTGTGTGCGATACACACGGGGCGAGAAGCGACGTGCACTGCACACGCGACATCTGCATTCCAATTATAGTAATGAGGGTTGAAGAACATTCTTTTTCATTACCGCGTTTCTGACACAGCATAGAAACTTTTTCCTTTTTTTTTTTATTACTTCAGGCTTTTTTTCCCTCTACGCTAGTATTGATTTCCGTTATTTAACGAGGCGCATTGTTTGCGTGTTTAATGGACACGCTCGAGTTCGTGCCTATATTATTATTATATTGTATTATCGATTGGCTCCTTCCATCCGAATCATAAAAGCTACTTCGTTCCGAGTCAATGACTCAACAAGTGCAATGCTTTACATAACATATGTTTATGTATACATGCCACACATATATTAAACCCCGGAAAAAACCCAAGAGAACAATCCGAAAAAAACGTAGCCGCGTCTGGGGTTCGAACTCGCGACCTTTCGATTGCCAGCCCACCGCTCCAACCACCAAGCTACGCTAGACCTCTTACCGTACTCTCCCAAATAGGCTACATCTTCGCAACGTAAAATACATATATACACGAAGAAAGATGATTTTGACGACATAAATGTAAGATAAATAAAAATGTCGGATAAATGTGATCATATAAAAAATGTTCAAGCTGCCAATATTACATTAATTTACCAGGTTCAAAATGTCCCTTCCGCGATATATGTATAGGGCGCCCGCAGCGCCGCGGTTGTTTTCCAGACCCGCTTTCGAGACGGACAAAGTATGTAAATATACAGGGGGGGGGGGAAATGTCACCGTTGGTAGATCTCGATGAGGTCGTGTTTCTTGCGCGCCAATATTTCTAGCGGCCTCTCCGTTTCGAGATATTGAGTGTAGTAGAGAACGTCATTAGTCTCGCAGCTCTCCGTTGCGCCTCGCCACCCTCCAACGCCACTCATGCGACCCCCGCGCGCTCGCGCGGCGAGGATCGATAACGCGAGGCACGAGGGCCGCGAGACTTCACCCGTGCCTCTTATAACACGCGTGAATGTGTTTGTATGCGTGTGTTTGTTCGCATCGTACAGCCCGGCCGCGCGCAACAATCGAAGCGCGCCCCCGCACAAGTCTACACGGGCTCTTGCTCTTTCTCGCTCTCGAAGTCTCCCCTGCGGAGGCGGGCACACTCCGTGAAACTCTACGACCGATTACGACGATCGATGACCGCGCCTCCCGCCTGTGTGTGTGTCACGACGCGTGTAACGCGCTCACATGTCGGAACGTCGTTTTTTTGTCGCTGGAATGAAAAAATTAGGGCGACAGACCGAGTGAATGTTTGCGCACGGATTTAAGAATTCAGGGCCGATAAGTAGGTTAGGAAGGGCTTCGAGGCTAACGGCGGTGACCCTACGGGGCCAATGTGCTTCCGGTGGTTTAGATGTGCAAAAGTTTTGAAACTTTGCGTAAATGGAAAAATGGATGACGAGACATTTTTTTTAGTCTAGGTTTTTTTTTTTCAGTCGGGGTTTTAACTTTTCGATTCTATTTGCCCCGCGCGGTTTCGCTGATGAAACTTCACACTCCTTTCTATACGACTTTCGCCCTTTTGAGGGATTAGCTTTCAGTCTTGTTTCAATTAAATTTTCACCCTTCTTTCCACTCGCGTTTCACCCTTCGTACGGGAATTCAACATGCATGTCACGAATAAAAGAAATAAGATTATTTAGGGACTATTTAGTGAAGGATTGTACTGAAATAATTTTTATACTCTAATTAATCTTCTTTATTATTCAAAAGTGATGCCTCTATTCCGATTTTTTTTCTATGGGCCTAAAATAATGCATTATTATTCTAAAATAATTGCGCTATTATAGTACAATAATTTCTTCATTGAAAAATCATTTCTGTATTCTGAAATGACTTCTCTATTGTTCTAAAATAATTTGGTTTATTGTAATCAATTTTGCTTTTCGGAAATAACTTGTCGATCGTTTGGCGAGAATTTCGGTCATCGCCAAAAATAAATCGTTCGCAAAGGCGATCCCTCTGCTATTCTAAAGTAATTGGTCTATTATTTTTAAATAATCATTCATTGTTACAAAACAAGTTCTCATTGTACTGAGATAAGGCTTATTTTTTTTAATAATTCTCCATTGTTGCAAAATAATTTCTCATTATTGTAGTATAATTTTTTTATTAAAAATTAATTTCTCTATTCTAAAATGACTTCTCTATTGTTCCGAAATAATTATTTTATTCTAATTAATTTTCGCTTTTCCAAAATAACTTCTCTGGGGTTTGGAGAGAATTTCTGTAATCGCCAAAAATAAGAAGTTCTCAAACACAATCACTCTGCTATTATAAAATAATTTCTCTGTTATTCTAGAATGATTCTCCATTATCCCAAAATAATTTCTCTATTAATATAAAAAATGCTCTTTTCCAAAATGAGTTATCTATTGTTTAAAAAAGATACTTTTATGACTCTAAAAAATAAATCATTCATAAATAATTACTCTGTTATTCTAAAACAATTTTTCTATTATTCTAAAATAATAACTCGATTGTTTCAGAAGAAACAATCTGTTACCGCCAGAAATAAATTGTTCTAAAATACGATTTCTCTGCAATTCCTAAATAATTTCGCTCTTATACTAAAATAATTTTTTCATTGTTAAAAAACTTCTCTATTCTAAAACGACGGATAAGGTTTCGAACTCCCCCCTACCCCCGCTAGCGTTGAAATTTTACAAAACCCTCTCTTTTAATATTTTAAGAGAACCCCTTACAGGAGTTTTGGCGACTTGCAATAGTTTGCGAGATATTTAATTTTTAAATTTTGTTTTTAAGGGTAATGTTCCGAAACCCCCCCAATCGAGCTGAAATTTTGCACCAACCTTCCTTCTAATATCTTAAGACAACCCCTATAAAGGGATTTTTAGCGACTCGCAATAGTTTTCGCGTTACTGCATTTTTTAGTTTTTTTTTAACGCGCGCCGATTACATATATATCTCTGCTACGCCTCCGTTAATACCTATATATGTTATCGCTCTCTCGGTTTTGTCCAAACAAACGCAAAAAACCCAAAAACTATTGCGCGTCGCCGAAAATCCCGTTGGGGGTTGTCTTAAAATATTAAAAGGAACCCTACCCAAAACGATTTATCTATTATTCTAAAATAATTTTTTACTTTACTGAACATTGCTATACAAAAATAACTTCTCGATTATTTTGCAAACGTTTCTCTATTATTTGAAAATCATTCACGATTGTCCAAAAATAATCTTTCACTATTCTAAAATAATTTCTTTATCGTTTTAAAATAATTTCATCTAATTAAAATAATCATTCATCTTTATAGAAAAAAATTTCTTCATCATTCTTCATTCTAGAAAGTAAATCATTTTATAAGAAAGTTTCATATTTATATTTATATTTACAAATGAGAAAGTAAAATACTTCATCATTCTAGAAAGTAAATCGTTGAAAAATAATTACTCCGTTAATCAGACATCATTTATCAATTATTCCAAAATAATTCTCCCTTATCCCATGATAATTTCTCTAGTGTTTTAAAAGAACATCTCGCTCATTTATAAATATTTGTTCCACTGTTCTGAAAAAATGAGTAGTTGAGAAAGAATGTTTTCGCTGTAATGAGATAGTGCCGAATGAATAAAATATCTCGTCGGATCAACGTTTTTGCAGGAAGATGCGGCCACGGCTCGCCGTGCGAACAGCTATGTTACGAGCTACACGACGGCATGTACGAGTGCGATTGCACGAGCGGTTACGTACTCCTCAAAAATGGATACAGCTGTGCCGGTAAGAAATTCATAACGTTCCGCCATTTATTTTCCCCGGAGACTTGTGATGTCTGCGGAGGAAAAAAACAATCGCATATCATATTTCGAAATACATTCACCTTTCACTTTTTATTGACAATTACATTTTCAGGTGGAAAAAGTTAATTTTTTTTAAATGAAAAAAATTATTTTTCTCAAATTGATTGAAGAAATATATAATGATTTATCATAAAAGTATTATATATTAAATAATATTATTTAATATACAATACTAATATATAAAATATATAACATAATGTATAATACATATATGTCATATGTATTGGAGCCTTGGAGTGCTCCACGCTCATCACTCGAATATTAACAAAAAAAAAATTTTAAATAAAAATAGCTGTTACTTCATGGTGTTTAGGAATCCCATAATATGAAAAATTCCAAAAACCTGTTTTTCGCATTCACAATTCGGGGAAATTTAAAAAAAATAAATTAACGAGTGTCTTTCCTTGAGAAAAAAAAATTTTTTGCATATTTTGCCCTGAAACGGACGTTCGACTTGCTCAATAAAATCTAAATTAATTTTTTTCCAGAAGGCTATAAAAAGACGCACATTTTCGTTTTTTACGAATGTAAATACGTCAAATCCTGCCAAAGATACAGCCATTTGAATGGAAAAATGTTAAAAAATGGTAATCAACGAGAGAAAACGTCAGATTTTTTTTTAATTTCGACACTCGATGAATATTTTTCAATAAAGTAACTCGATTTTTCAAAATTATTTGTGGATTTTTTTTTACTGGCTGAAGTGACGTGGAATGCCTCATATATTAAATATTATAATGATTTATTCTTATGAATACATTTTTTTTTATTCATAAGAATAAATCATTGGCAGCGTCGGGCTCGACGATAATTTTTCAACAGATAAAATAGCAAGCAGGTCGAGCGTGGTGCCATTTTTCGAGTCCCTGGGCGAACGGAAGAAAATAAATGCCCTCGTTGATTACGTTTGAGGGGGAAGCTACGCCCGATTCGATCGATCCAATGAACGAACTGTATAGTTTCGCGGGCCTATTCGATAAACCATCAATTCGCCACTTATTGTCACAATAACTCAATATGGTCAAACGCGATCGCGCGCTACGATCGAATTATCAGCACCAGATTCCCTCGCTTCTGTCAGCTTGTTAATAACAACGTGGACGATCGATGGGGACGGTGCATTGACTGCTCACGATCTGTAATCGTCCGACCAATATGTATGCACGTTTAAGGGGCGAAATCCCTTTAAATGCCCGAAAATAAGTAATTTTTCATGAATTTTTGTAAAGGTGATAAAATAATTGCAGCATTCTAAAATTTTGGAATTATCGAACTCAAACTTTCGAGTGTTGAAAAAAAATCTTTTTCAAACAAAACGAAATGTCGGCGTTATCGAGTATTCCTTCAGGCGTCTTTTGAAAAACTGCTCATTTTATAGATCAAAAAGTTATTGATCTATCTGGCTAAAAATTTGGGAGGTTTCTCACCGTAACATTATTGGAAGGATATACCTAAAGTTTTGAGGTTATCGCGTAAATAAATTACGTTTTTGAGGTAAAAAATGTCGAGAAAATGGTCAAAAATATGAAAATTTGATTACAAAGCCTACTTCATTTTTAATTTGATACTTTTTTGTATTTTTATGGGTGAAAAACTGCTCATGTTATAGCCCAAAAAGTTATTGATCGATCTGGCTGAAAATTTGGGAGGTTTCTCACTATTACATTATTGGAAGGATACACCCAAAGTTTGGAGGTTATCGCGTAAATAAATTACCTTTGTGACGTAAAAAATGTCACAAAAATGGTCAAAAATACGAAAATTTGATTACCAAGCTTACTTAATTTTTAATTTTATTGTTTTTTTATATTTTTACAGGTAAACCATTCCAAAAATGTTATAGTGAGAAACCTAAAATTCAGCCAGATCGAACAATAATCTTTTGAGCTATAACAGGAGCAGTTTTTCAAAAGACGCCTAACGGAATACCTTTCAATGCCGTCATTTTGTTTTCTTTAGAAAAGAAAACAAAATTAACACTTGAAAGTTGTAAAAAGATGATGTCAAAATCCGAAAATGATGCGATTATTTTATGACCTTTAAAAAAATGCATGAAAAAAATGCATTTATTCATTTATTTTCTAAGACTAAGAATTATTTCCTCCTTTAATACACACAGTGATGTCCAAGTTCGATATCGAGGGTTACTCGAATCAATTCTACCTGGATCAGTTTTAATTCCTCTCGCAAATTCGTTAGGAGTGAAACTTCTTATCTAAATTATCTAGATATTGAAAGGAACCAGATATTTAAAATAACTGGATATTCAAGGTAACTCGATATTTCGAATAACTAGATATTCAAGGGGGGGTATCTTTATTTTTAAGGTGAGGAAGAAAACGCTGCTTTTCAAGGCACGTAGCGCGTATAACACTATCTTCTAAACGGGTTGCGGCGGATGTTGTCAGACGGCGTGACACGTAGCGTCGGTGAAACTAATCCGAAAAAAACCAACGAAGTTTTTTCCTTCGCTAACACTCGTACGCAGAATGTAAACCAAGAAAAAGTGAAAAATGTTGAAAATCCATAAAATGGTACGCTTTAAGGGGTGAGATACAGTCAGAGGCGTGAAAAAACGAGCATTTTCATTATTTTTTTTTTATAGTAATTAAGTTTGTTTTACAAAAGTGGTTACACAGACTTTTTATGTTATATTTCAACTTGACTTGTACAAATTTTCAAAGAAAAATATTGATTATTTATGAAAACATTGCCATCTTTGTCGGAACCCCTTCGGCATGTAGTGCTTTGCGGTGACCATCATAAAATATTACTGGATCATCTGGAATTAAAAAAAAAACAACAAAATCATTAGTTTAATAATAAATCTAGTCCTTAATCGAAGCTTTTTTTAAGGCACTACCCCCACTTGTAGCGCAAAAAAAGGCCTTTTTCGTGAATTTTTTAAAAGAAAACTACAAAACTTTTTTAATCGATCAATATACCATCTTAAAGAACACATCTTGAAGAACTTTCAGTAATTTTTTTATTGAAAAATATTACATTGTTTAGTGGCAAATGGCCGTCAATGAAATAATGTTTTTATATACACGGTTTGCGGTGACCAAAATTGCGGCGAAGTGGATCATCTGAAAAAAAAAAGCGGATGGATTTAGTCAAATGTAAGTATAAACTAGTCTTTAATCGAAGGATTTTAAAAAATATTCATTTTTCACAAAATGGCGGACAGTCAAAGTTAATGGTTCGATTTTAACGAAAAAAACGGCCGTTTTTTTGGCTATAAAACGGCCATTTTTTTTTCGAAAAAAAAATCGACCGATTAAAGACTACATTTTTATGTATTAAATAAGCCTGCAAAATTTCAAGAAGATCGGTTCATTAGTGTTCGAGTAATCTTGGCCACCGACTTCAGAAATGCCATTTTGAGAAAAACGCGTTTAAAGTTTCAATTTCAGTTTACACGAAGAAAATATTTTTTTTGTAAACTTACATAGAGTCATCTATTCCGGGCCCATACAGAAGTATGGGCCCGGATACTTATACTTCAAAAAAATGCAATAAAAAAAATCGATTTTTTCAAAATTGCAAGTGGGGGTAACCCCTTAAATTAACAAAATGGCAGCTCTCGTCAGATAACTTTCGATTTTCGACCAAAAAATCGCTCGTTTATTGTTTTAAAAAAACAGAAATTTTCCACAAAAATGAAACTCCTTCCAATAAGGAATAGTTTTTAATGCTATCAATAAGCACACCAAATTTCATCAAAATCCATCTAGTGGTTTTTGAATTATAGTGGTCACCGACTTGAAAAACATAGTTCCGAGAAAAACGCGTTTAAAGTTTTTCGATGTGGATACGGTATTATATGTTCGTAAAATTTTGAGCTCGATGGATGAAGCTAAAATTTTTTTAATGTATTTTGATCCGCTGAATCCGAATATCACAATTTTTGCCGAAAAGTCGAGCATTCAAATGTTTATAGCCAATAGTTTAAAAAAAATTCAAAAAATCAAGGTTTTTCGGGATGAATTATTTTTTTAACCATTTTGGGCATTTTTAAAACGAAAGTATTCTTGATAAAATTTTGCTAAAGTTCATAGTTTTTGAAAAATAAATTTTTGAAAATTTCTGAAAGAGTTTTCCAGTTTTTAAATCGGAAAAAAAGAAATCGTTGAATGTGCAAAATGCATTTTGTTGTCTCGAAATTTTGTTGTTTTAACAGTTGCTCAGACATGCTAAATAAGCTACAGTTCACGTCACTAAAACTATCAGTTACATCGACAAAACGTTTGTTATGCCAATCAAAAATCAAGTAGAACGTGTTTAAAGATACATTTTATTAAACCAACTGAATTTTGGTTGGATGAACGAATTTTTTTTCAGTGTGACATCTCTCTTGTTACAATATGCACATTACACATACACTACAACACACGATTACACATACGATAAATAAACACATGCTTGACATGTATCGAAGGCACCTGAATACAGCGTTGCCACGGATATTGCCAGAATGATGAAATGACGGCATGTGACAACTCAAGTCAAATCTGATTGCGATTTTACTTCACTTACCGAACTATAAGGCAAACAGTTATCACATGCACTTCTCAAATAATTATTTTCTGTATCATGTTTATTATTATACACAAATCATATCTATTATGATTTGGTATCATGTTTATTATTATACCCACATTATATTTTCCTTTTTTCAGATTCGATAATAGATTTCCCGTTGACTAGTCAATCCGCTAGTACTACTTTAAAATAAACAGACTGAATTACATTTTGCAATAAAAATATACGTGCTTTTTTTCAAAAACATTTGGGGTCATATTTAGACAATAAGGTTAGAAAGATTAATACCAAATTCAATCCGAATCGGTCGATTGGTTTTTTAGCTATACGTCACGCCAGTTTTGAGAATGCAGGTTAGAAGACCGTGCCTTAACTCCGCCATTTTTAAAGATTAATCATCAAAAAAACATACCATGTAACAGCCAAAAGTAGTAATAAAACATACCCTAAGTCTCAAAAATAGCGAAGAAATATTTCCTTTAACAAAAAAGATCATGAAAATGAGCAAATTTTTTCTGCGATAAAAGATATCACTTCCTTGAGTTGCAATTTAAATATCAGATACAATTTGAGCCGGGTCTTTGCATCAGGTAAAATTTAGGTTCGGACTTTAATATACCCAGATAGACAGATATGACGGCGATATGCATACAAATTCAGAATGATACAAGGCAGACACAAAGAAAGTTTGCACAAGTGTTAGAATGGCTAGGTAGGTAGCGCGCTCAGCTCTCGAATTAGAAGACTTAGGTTCAAACCGTAGGTAGGTACGAAATTTAACTAGGCAGGATACGTTTTAATCCATTTATCATATAGGCAGGAACATAAACAAAGCATATGAATATTAAAATCCCACCAGATTTTATAAATCAACATTTTTGGATTTTTTAATTTTTCACGCTATGACACCCATATGAGCTCCATATGAGCACAACATAGTTACGTCACGCCATGCCGCTAATATGAGCTCCGTATGAGCACAGCATAGTTACGTCACGCCATGCCGCGAATATGAGCTCCGTATGAGCACTACAATTTCTTCACGGCGTGACACCCACATGCACTCACTTATTGTTAGATATTCGTGAGCCGAATTTGCTAGTCTGATGAATTCACTGCATGCATATTCGCGTGGGAACAACTTTGCTTCATTTGGATGTATTATTGTGAATCATCATGTGATGCATATGACTTCAACGGGAGCACTCATAAGGGACACACAGCGTGAGACTTTCTATGCCGCAGTGATGATGTACATATGATGCCAATATGAGGTACATCCGTCTATCTGGGTAGGGTAAAGTTTAAGTCAGGACTTATATAACAGGTAAATTTTAAGTGGGGACTTGAACATAAGGTCAAGTGGAAGTCAGCACTTAAATATCGGGAAAAATTGAAGTCATCATACAAATATGAGGTGAATATTTAAGTAAGGTCTTGAATATCAGGTAAAATTGAAGTCAGAACTTGAATATCACTTGAAATTCAAATCAGAGATTCAATGTCAGGCAAAATTTAAGTCTGGACGGTAATCTCGGTTAAAATTAAAGTCAGACCTTCGATATGAGGTAAAATTTAATTCAGCACTTAAATATCGGGTAGAATTCAAGTTGGCACTTAAACATCTGGTGTATTTTAACCCTCAATCCATGAAGGGTTTTTCGGCACACTCTATTCATGAATGGGGGTCATTTTCGTCTGCGCGCTACCCCACCCACAATTATTAATAAAAAAATCTGAAAAAATTCATCGTTCATCCTTAGAATGTCCTTTTGAAGGACGAACAGGAATTTTTCGGATTTTATTATTTTTAATATATTTTTTCAATCAAATATCAAGCAATGCGCGGAAAAAACGCGTTTTTTTTTCAAAAAATCACAGTTCAAGTACTAATTACGTAAAAGAGGTTTAAAAACCGGTTGTTGTAAAGGAAAAATGTTGCTCTTTAAGGAAAAAAATATGCCATTAATGTAGGATTAAACCAGATACCCTATTCAACTACGGGAACATGGGTATATTTTTGGGAGATTACAACGAGGTTTTTAAAGGCAAAAAGCGCTCAACGTCGGAGATATATTTTTGAAAAAATCTTTTTTATTTATATCATCATTTCAATGTGATATTTGTTGTGAAAAAAGTTACATTTTGTTATTCCAAAATTGTTTAAGTTTAAAAACAATTGGGGCACAGGTTTTTGCGGTGCTCCTCACAAACAGCTTTTCCGCATCGTGAACAACGCGCTGACGCCTCCGAAGCG
This sequence comes from Ophion slaviceki, assembly GCA_944452715.1. Classification (NCBI taxonomy): domain Eukaryota; kingdom Metazoa; phylum Arthropoda; class Insecta; order Hymenoptera; family Ichneumonidae; genus Ophion; species Ophion slaviceki. The sequence continues at coordinate 43,960,043 of OX101789.1, read as the reverse complement.
CATAAACTTCTTCGGCACTTCTCGTTGCCATAACTTTAACATCGCACTGACAGATAAATTCGATTGATATGAACTAATCGCGTCGATTTGATTGTTGTTTATTTGAATTAACTCGATTTTTCGTGGAATCAATTTTTTCCTATTTCATTCCATTGTGGACATTATTTACTTTAAATATAGTTATTTATTCAAATCAAAATATATTCAATATTGTCCAATAACTAAATATTTTATTTAATCTTAATAAATCTGTGATTCAGTTTCATCTGCTCAAAAAACAATTCAGTTGAATCCTCTAAATGGATCTACTTGATTTTTTAAATTTTCAATTAAATAGAATTTTCGTAGAGTCAATCATTTTTCTATTTGATTGAATGGTCTGACTTTATTGCAACACACATATCAAAGAGGTGTGAGGGTATAGAGGGAGAGAGAAGAATTATATATATGTATATGTATATAGGTTATGTTAGAAAAATATATAGCATGTTATTCGATAAAACTCTCTAAATATCAAAATGGTATTAACTAATTGATATAGTTTCTGTGATACAGCAAATAATTATAGGAATTTATTTGGTCTCTTACACTCAGAAAAAAGATTTATTAAAGACAAAGAATTTTGTCTCCTGGCGAATAAGTTTTCTTATTTGTATGTCGGCCTACTACGATTGTATTAACAGCTAAGAACATTTTTTATTTAACTTTATGTTTAAGATTTACTAAGAATTTTTCTTAACATCTAATAGGATATATAAGTTAGAAGAAATAGGTCTTTTATATCCGACAAATAGAGTTTTTCTTAACATCTAATAGGTTTCTTCATAATCCCCCGCTGGTTTTCTTCGAGGAATTGTGTCATTTCGTCCGTCATTATTTTTTCACTTGAACGTTTTTTTCTCACTTTATATTCTTACTTACACTCAAATCATTCCTCACTTTCGAGTTTCTCACTTCCAAAACGCACCACTGACACTTGTGCCAAAAGCATTGGCATAGGAAGAAGCTACATGGTAAGCGTATGCGTGAGCTACATCTGACGAGCGGCCTGCTGTCGGGCCCGTCGCGTTGAAGGGCAAAGTGCGCATGCGCGCATTAGTATCATAGTCGCGAAATAAGAGGTTTTCGTGATTGGAAAGTAGTATTTATTTGATTTGAGGAAATATTTATTCAAATTTTCTATTTTAAATATGGCTTTTAATTGATGTGAAAAATCGGCACGTAAGAAAACATATTCAGTGACGCCGAATAAATTCTGTAGTTACAATCACATAAAAACTGTCTCCATATGAGTAAACGTTTATTAATTTCTAAGAAATTATGTTCTAATGTGCCAATTTATTAAAACATAATAAATCTTTTTTCTGAGTGTAGCCATATCTGCAACTAAGATGATACAAGGACTCGGTAGCGTAGCTATGAGTAGGAAGGTATTTGGTTCGATTCCCATATAGGTGAAATATTTTCTTCTATAGAAATCATCTCAAAAAGCCAGGAAATGACGAATTACAATACAAAATCCTTGTCGTAAAACTCTCAATTAAGTATTTCATTTTATTTTGGATTTATGAAATATTTTATGCATATAGTACACTTAGATTTACAGTGTACATTGTAAGCAAATAGAGATTTAGTTGAATCGAATTTTTGTTTATCCAATTTGAAAATATTCAATATTTTAAAAGAATAGCTGAAACAAACAAAAAAATTACTTTGAAACAAATAAGATCGCAATAGGCCGCGAGCCAAGGAAAAAACCTATTCGATTTGAATAAATCCTCTTTAAATTAAATATTGTTTTTTTGGCAGTGCGGGTAAAATTTATGTTCAGACTTCAATATCAGGCGATATTTAAGTCAGGCTGTGAATATCGTACTGCGGTGTGACTCGAAAACTCATGCCCACCGAACGATTTCGCATCGAACAGGACCAATCCATTTGGGCGAGGAATAAAAAATGGCCCGACTAACGTCACACCTGCACGAATGGACGTACATGTACGTATGTACATGTACGCGTAGATACGTTGTCTTGCGTGTGGCGCGCGCCCGCCGGATAAGCGATGCTCGCTACACACGCGATATCTGCATTCCAGTAATAGTATTGAGAGGGTTGGGAGCATTCTTCTTCATTAACCCTCGTTCCTGTCAGGATGTAGAACTTTTTTCTAGTCTACCTTACTGTATGCCATTATTGATTTTCATTATTTAGACAGCCAACTCGTTTATTATCGTAATCGACACTCTTCTTGTGTGCGTACACACACGCGCACACACACACACACACACACACACACACACACACACACACACACACACACACACACACACAAAAGTTATTTTATTATTTTAGATAAATTAATATATTTTTCAAAAGTAACCGATACTGCAAAAAAAAAGTTCTCGCCAATCTATATTAGAATACCTAGAGATGTACGTACGGAATTTAAAAAATATTGTTTTATTCAAAAGTTGTAGGTATTTGAACTTAAGGAATGAATTTTCAGTGAAAAATTTCGTTATAACTGCTCATAAAATGGAAAGTTTTCGATTAAGGGGCTAGTCCACTTTGAAGCCACGGAAAAAGGCTATTTTCGCAATTTTTTTTGAGGATTTCTTAAAAGATATGAATATGAAAGTTGTTGGGCTTGATATATAAAGTCTTGAAATACATTTTTTAAATATTTAATTCATTTTTATTCAGTTTTAAGTACAAAAACTATAGTTTAACGCAACGCCTCAAAAATAGGTGGGCTAGGAAGCTCCATCACAACACGGCAACGGCTTTTCTGAAACGAAAAAATCAAAGTATATTAGATTCAGTATGACACCAGGTACAAAATGACCCTCGGATATAAAGTTTTATCGTAAAATACAAAAATGGCAGATGAAAAACGAAAAAAGTTTTAAAAGACGCGTTTTTTTCGCAGTTTTTCGCAAAAAAAGAGTAAAAATAAACATTTTACCACAATCGCTTCTGATTGCTCATCATCGTCGATTTCTTCAAGTCTTGCTTGCTTTCGATTTTTTGAAATTTTCAAAGTGGACTGGACCCTTAAGGGCTGATATGCAGTCAGAGGCGTGAAAAAACGAGCATTTTCAATAATTTTTTTGATAGTAATTAAGTTTGTTTTACAAAAGTGGTTACACAGACTTTTTATGTTATATTTCAACTTGATTTGTACAAATTTTCAAAGAAAAATATCAATTATTTATAAGAATATCACCATATTTGGGACCCCCTTCGGCATGTAGTGCTTTGCGGTGACCATCATAAAATTTTACTGGATCATCTGAAATAAAAAAAAAAAACCAAAAAAAAATCATTAGTTTAATAATAAATCTAGACCTTAATCGAAGCTTTTTTTCAAAAATTAACTAAATTGCGGCTTCCGACAGATAACTTTCGATTTTCGACCAAAAAATCGCTCGATTATTGTTTTTAAAAATATAAATTTTCAACAAAAATGAAAATCCGTCGATTGAGGACTAATTTTTAATGCTATCAATAAGCACACCAAATTTCATCAAAATCCATCGAGTGGTTTTTTAATTAGAGTGGTCACAGACTTGAAAAATAGTTTCGAGAAAAACGCGTTTAAGGGGAGGGTAGGGGTTTCAGCGTGAAAAAAAGACTTTTTTGCGAATTTTTTTCATCTATATGGATAGAGTAAATTTATTGAAACTTTTTGTACATTGTTAAGTGTCATTTCAAAAACATTCCGTGAAATTTGTGCGCGAAAATATCCACAAACAAGCCGGTGACAAAGCTTTTCCAAGAACGCCTTTGGAAAAACACGATTTGCGGTGTTCACTGTATCTCAGCTAGAAATTATCTGAAATCAAGTGGTCTGATTGACTTGAAATTTTGGGATTATATTCTTGAAGTAATATTCTCCCCTTAAAGTTTTTCGATGTGGATACGGTATTATATGTTCGTAAAATTTTGAGCTCGATGGATGAAGCTTAACTTTTTTTATGTATTTCGATCCGCTGAATCCGAATATCACATTTTTTTGCCGAAAAGTCGAGCATTCAATTGTTTATAGCCAATTGTTGAAACCATTTTTCAGAAAATTAAAGTTTTTCGGGACGAATTATTTTGGGCAATTTTAAAACGAAAGTATTCTTTATAAAATTTTGCTAAAGTTCATAGTTTTTGACTAATAAATTTTTGAAAATTTCTGAACGAGTTTTCCAATTTTACACTTGATTTGTGTATAGAAATACTAATTAAAAAATTACTTACATCGAATCATCAATTCCTGGCCCATACAATAGGGCTTCTGCCGATGTGGAAGCTTCCAAAATATCAATTTGTTGTTGTGTTCGAAGCATTCTGCCTTCCCGGGTATTATCGTTTGCGCGTTTGTCAGCCACGTCTATACGTTGGGGACCCGACGCCCCTTCACTAATTATGGGATATCCCAGAAACTATTCATCGCATTGACATGAATTTTTCAGGGAATATTTTCGAAACGTCATACTTCAAAAAAATGTAAATAAAAAAAATCGATTTTTTGAAAATTCTGACTGCATCTCACCCCTTAAGGAATGAATTTTCCGTGAAAAATTTCGTTATAACTGCTCATAAAATAAAAAGTTTTCGATTCATAAGAAATTCCGTACGTACTTTTCTGCGAAATGCAATTAGGAACATAACTTTTTAATTTGAAGTAAATCGAGTGAAAATTGTTGAAGTTATTTGTCACGCCAATTGGAAAAAATCTGTTTCGAGAAGTTTCGAGTAGTCGGCCGTTTTGTACATCGAAAAAAAAAAACATATATTTTCTGACAGCTTAATATTCATACTGAATAGATGTGTAATTAATTTTACGAGTGAAACAGTTTTTCATACGAAAAAAATCTGTTATTTTCGCACATGATTTTATACCCGTTACTGTGGCCTAACCCCTAAAAACGGCTGCGGACGCAACGAAAATTACGTTAAATTAGCGAAGTGCGAGTAGGGAGTGACAGGATAGCGTTGAAGTTTCCATCGGTGGAATACAACGAACTTGTTAAATTTATTTTTGTTTTTCGCCATTTTCATCGTCATTCAAAGTCATTTTTGATAGATTTAGGTTGTAGGTCTCTTAGTAGGTTGTAGGTCTTTATTCGCCAAAAAGAATAGGCAATTGGACAAACATTATTTTCGTTGCATTCCAACGATGCAATCTTCAACATCAGTGATGGGACAGGTTTCAATCGGGACGTGCAATGCTTAAAAATCCCCAGGGTATACGTGGGAACTCAGGAATTACATAAATTAATACGTATTTTAAAGGAGCCGTTTTACTATTTTTCAGAAATGAATATACATTCATCAATCAGTTACTTTACGATTTGACAAAAACGTATATATATTTGTTTGAAGCGCATACATTGTTGTTACCTTTTTGATTTCTTGTTCGTCCAACATACATAAACAATTTTGTAAAAGTGCGACAATTTAGTGAAAAATTTACGGTAGTCGCATCAAAGGCAGGAACAAAAAAGTTCTTTCAGGAACCAGAAACTTGTAGTGGCAGATCGTATAGCGGGCATCGCCCCCCTCCCCCCTCGCCTTCTCTCCTTTTCATTCGTTGCAATTTAGTAGCGCGAGTTTATATTAGCTGCGCTCCAACATCGAATTGCTATCGCGTACTGATCGACCTTCCATGTCGTTCCGGACGTACACACGCTTTGTCGACCAGGGGCAGGCGATCAGCTCTGGAACGTGGTCAGCCGGCAAAGGATTGACGTTGCTGAGGCGCTTCTGGCCGTGCGGGACGATGGATCTTTGAGAATCAGCGGAGCGCTGGAATCGGTCGGTCGGTGGTCGCGGATGATTCTACGGAAGACATCGGACGTCATTAGTTCGAGGCGTTAATTACTTTGAGACATTGAATACTTCGGGGCACCGAGCACTTTGAGTACCGAGTAGGTTGGGTCACGAGTATCCCGAACTTTAGGTGCCGAGTATTTTGAATACCGAGTTGCTCGAAAGTTTCGAGTACCGAGTACTTGCAATACCCCGAGTACCGAGTACTTGCAATACCCCGAGTACCGAGTACTTGCAATACTTCGAGTACCGAGTACTTGCAATACCCCGAGTACCGAGTACTTGCAATACCCCGAGTACTGAGTACTTGCAATACCCCGAGTACCGAGTACTTGCAATACTTCGAGTACCTAGTAGTTGCGATGCTCCGAGCACCAATTACCGAGTACTTATATTACTTTGAGTACTTCGCACTTGTAATTCTGTGAGTACTGAGTAATTGTAACACTTCGCGCATTAGGTACTTAGAATTCTTAGATAATTCAGACCTTTGGGCACCAAGTACCCCGAATACCGAGCACTTCAAGAGCTGGATACCAAGTAGCGTGGGTACTGAGTACTTAGAATATCGGGCAACTTGAATGTCGAGTAGCTTGAGTATGGAGTACTTCGAATACCGGGCAACTTGAATACCGAGTAGTATTGGTACTTAGTAATTGGAATACCGGCTAACTCGAATACCGAGTACACGTATATATTGGGTACTTGGAATACCGACTAACTTAAATATACCGAGTACTTGGAATATCTACCGGGTGATTTCGATGTACTGAGTAACTTAGATACCGAGTACTTAGAATACCGGGCACCTTGAATACTGCACTGAAAAAAAAATCATTGATCCAATATCATTGGTGTTATTAAATGAAATTTCGTTTATTCAATTGTGAAATTGTTGGTGTAAATAATCGGATTTATTAGTGCAAACAAAAGGCTATTGACTTTAATAACATGATGAAATTAAGTTTTTTTTTCATTAAAAAAATATATTGTTAGCCGAGAACAATGTATTGTTGAAACTATCTGAAAAATTATTGTGAACAAATTGTATAATTTTGAATGCATTTTCTGCAACGAACATAAAAAGCGTTTAAATTCATAACATGAATATTGTTGATTCGAGTACACAGGAAAAATTGAATTTCGCTCGTTTGATTCAGATAAAATTTCTATTGAGTAAATAAGTTATTTTATTTTTTTCACCATATCCAATATTGATTTCCAGGTACATTATTCGTTAAAATATTGATATTTTATTTTGATTGAAAAATATTAAGCAAATGTGCGAAATGGTTAAAAAATTATGCGGAAATAAAATGTGTTTCTTGCGCATTTGTTTAAAAAAATTCAGTGAGGAAACCTGTAGTTCTCGGAGTAACCGCTAGAAGCCGCACGCGCGCTCGTTTCTCGTAGGCGTAGCGCGAAACGAAAGTCTACTTAAGGCGTTACCCCCACTTGTAGCGCAAAAAAAGGCCTTTTTCATGAATTTTTTTAAAGAAAACTACAAAACTTTTGTAATCGATCAATATACCATCTTAAAGAACACATCTTGAAGAACTTTCAGTAATTTTTTTATTGTAAAATATTACATTGTTTAGTGGCAAGTGGCCGTCAATGAAATAATGTTTTTATATACACGGTTTGCGGTGACCAACATTGCGGGGAAGTGGATCATCTGAAAAAAAAATGCGGATGGATTTAGTCAAATATAAGTATAAACTAGTCTTTAATCGAAGGATTTTAAAAAATATTCATTTTTCACAAAATGGCGGACAGTCAAAGTTAATGGTTCGATTTTAACGAAAAAAAAACGGCCGTTTTTTGGCTATAAAACGGCAATTCTTTTTTCGAAAAAAAAAATCGAACGATTAAAGACTACATTTTTATGTATTAAATAAGCCTGCAAAATTTCAAGAAGATCGGTTCTTTAGTGTTCGAGTAATCTTGGTCACCGACTTCAGAAATGCCATTTTGAGAAAAACGCGTTTAAAGTTGCAATTTCAGTTTACACGAAGAAAATATTTTTTTTTGTAAACTTACATAGAGTCATCTATTCCGGGCATAAAAAAAAACTGCACTTCAAATTGCACTTCAAAAAAATGCAATAAAAAAAAATAGATTTTTTCAAAATCGCAAGTGGGGGTAACCCCTTAAACGCCGGAGAAACTGTAAAGAGTATCGCTTCTTGGCCTGTGGCTAAGATCAAAATGTAGTATCTGTTCTCATCAGTTGAATATCTGATATTCTCTCCATGGATATTCCATTTGATATCTGATATTCTCTCCACTATTATCGTGAATGATCATTCTAATGCTCACATTTGATTTAAGATTTAAAAAAAATTGAAAAACTTACGTCCATGGCATATTCGTTTCGATGCAGTGAGCAAATAATCAATTCTATTGATTATATTTTTGTACGAAATAAAAAATGTTGTCGCAACCGCTTAATTATTTCATCCATACATCTACGGATTGTATATAGAATGATTTCAATAGAATATAACTTTATTTGAAAGATAATGTAGATATTCGGATAACGGAAGAGCTTTTTCAAAGAAAATAATATGTTATTTAAATCAATCACATTTTCCAATATTTTATAGTATTGTAACAATCTCATATATCGGTGGCACTCCGCAGCAGCACATTTATTTGGATCAACCAATATAGTTTTTAAATTCAATTGGTTTTTTTCCTCAGTGCGCGCGCTCTAAGTACCGTGTATTTACTTTACCGATACTAGTAACGTGGAATGTCGGTAAAAACCCAATACCGAGTACTTGATGCCCAAATACTCATCAGTTTGACTACTCGGTACTTCGACAATTACCCAACGTCTAAGAGACAACTTGAAAGAACGAGAAGATCAACTTACGAGGTACGGGGGTCGTCCGGTTTGCGGACGAGGTGGCTTGAACAAGACATTGGGCTTCGACGAGACGAGGGCGACTAACGCCACCAGTGCGAAAAGAAACACCTTCATTCTGTCGTCCACCCCTTATTCGTCTCTGCTCTCCCACCAAAAGAAAAAACTGTCAATCACTTTATCCTCCACTAAATATTTAACCTTATTTTCAATTTTTTTTTAATCGATCAACATTAATAAAATATTTATCAACGATATTTATAAAACTTTTAATATTTTTTACAACAAAGCATATCAATTTACAATCGTGGGCCGAAAAAGTTGTTCCAAAAAAAACAAAGGCTTTCATACTTAATCGTTGAGTTCGAGTGGTCGTTGTTGGTTCCCCCATGGTAATTTATGTATGTAAAATATATGCAGAAAATATATGCTACACATATATATATATATATATATATATCGGTCGCATATATAGTGACGAAAAATCGAATAATACGTATATATTCAGTATATATGCACCAAATATATGACGCATATATGACCCATATATTTGCGATATATTTTTTTGACCAAAAAAATATATGCCACGTATAAACACTATATATGATGCATATATGAGGCATATACGACGCATATATTTTCGATATATTTTCAATCTATTTTTTTGTCAGAAAAATATATGAAAAATGGATTTGCATATATGACTCATATATGTGTCATTTATGCGTCATATATGACGCATACTATTTCAATACATATTCCTGACAAGAAATATATGCTGTGTATAAACACTATTACAGTTAAGACGGAATGACACCTCATCGCGGTCGGTATGGTAGAGCAATTGTAGATACCCAAAAATCTCTGAAACGGCTCTTCAGATCCCGTCGAAACTTTGCCAAACGACGTCAAATAGATAGACGAACAGCTGTCTGCCCCTCAAATTTTCTGAATTTGAGAAAAAAACCGTAGATTGGCTTATGATAACCCGATCTACGTTTTTTTTCTCAAATTCAGAAAATTTGAGGGGCAGACAGCTGTTCGTCTATCTATTTGACGTCGTTTGGCAAAGTTTCGACGGGATCTGAAGAGCCGTTTCAGAGATTTTTGGGTATCTACAATTGCTCTACCATACCGACCGCGATGAGGTGTCATTCCGTCTTAAACTTGATAAAACTTAAAACTAAAACTTAAAAAAACTTAACTTACAGTTAAAGTATGCTATTACATATAAACACTATATACAGATATGCTACGCATATCTGTATATATGTGGCATATATGTACCATTTATGCAGTATATATGTGGTATGTATGCAGGGTAAATGCTACATATATCATTGATATATGATACATTGATATACAGTAATACCACGCATATACATCTCATATATAAAAACGTTACGAAAATTAGAATTTGGCACTTATATGCAACATATATTTTCAATATATTCCATACATTTCACATATATTACAATTATTAATAAAATAAATTGGCAGTATATTTTTGCGTATATAAATTTCCATGGGGGTTGACGAGACAAACGAGTGTTTTGCGCTGATTCGACCAGCGCGGGGCTTATATACTCGAGGACTGAAACGCATTTGACGAACGCGCAGCGAAGTCCCAAATCTTCTGCTCTTATCGCGGGGTATCACTTGTCGGAAAGTACTGAGAGTTCGGGAATGAATATTCTCGTACTCACATATGCATATACACAGTAATACAAATACTCGCGTATTATGGAGCTTCATCTATCTAGAGGACCGAAAAAATGTCCGAATTCTGAATTCATTTTTCTGGGAAACGGTTGGTGAAACAGAAACGCATTTTCGTAACAAAAAAAGTGCATATGGGTCATTCCATGTCAAATCGACAAATTTTTTACCTGACCCCCTTTGATTTCGCTGAAAATTTTCTATCTTTTTCTACCCCCCGAAAGTTATTTTTCAGAATTTTTTCAAATTTTTTTTCCCGACTCAAAAAAAGTTATGAATTTTTGAAAAAAACCGCTCTTTTATTTTTAAATTGCCAGAACTTTTTCAAAAATTGACCGTTTGGGAACTTTTTTTTTTCAAAATTTTTGTTTTTAAATGTAGTTTTCGAAAAAAAATATGAAAAAATTTTCAGAATCCCAGATATATGAAATATTTTAGTTTTTTTGAAAAAACCGTAATTTTCTCAAAGTCCGACCGTTTTTTTTTTTTTTTTTTGCTCTAAAAATACTTCAACTAATTCTGCAATGATCCCCGTTAATCAAAAGATGTGACGACAATCGCTTCTAATTTTTTTTCTTGATTATAAAAAAATTTTTGTTGAATTTTTGCTGATTTTATATAACTTTGTTATGAAATTTTTTTTATTTCCTCGTGAAACCTCAAAAGTTAAAAAATAAAATTTTATTGGAGAATTTCAAGTGATTATCGTCCAAGAAATTGTTATTTAAAAAAAAAAAATAATTTTTTTCTCTCATTGACGTTATTTTTTTACTCTTATGGACGTTTTTTTTTGGTACTGAAATATGACAACTTAACGTCATTTTGGTACTGAAACATGACAAAATAACGTCAATGAGAGAAAAAAATTTTTTTTTTTTTTAAATAACAATTTCTTGGACGATAATCACTTGAAATTCTCCAATAAAATTTTATTTTTCAACTTTTGAGGTTTCACGAGGAAATAAAAAAAATTTCATAACAAAGTTATATAAAATCAGCAAAAATTCAACAAAAATTTTTTTATAATCAAGAAAAAAAATTAGAAGCGATTGTCGTCACATCTTTTGATTAACGGGGATCATTGCAGAATTAGTTGAAGTATTTTTAGAGCAAAAAAAAAAAACGGTCGGACTTTGAGAAAATTACGGTTTTTTCAAAAAAACTAAAATATTTCATATATCTGGGATTCTGAAAATTTTTTCATATTTTTTTTCGAAAACTACATTTAAAAACAAAAATTTTGAAAAAAAAAGTTCCCAAACGGTCAATTTTTGAAAAAGTTCTGGCAATTTAAAAATAAAAGAGCGGTTTTTTTCAAAAATTCATAACTTTTTTTGAGTCGGGAAAAAAAATTTGAAAAAATTCTGAAAAATAACTTTCGGGGGGTAGAAAAAGATAGAAAATTTTCAGCGAAATCAAAGGGGGTCAGGTAAAAAATTTGTCGATTTGACATGGAATGACCCATATGTTTCGAGCTTTAAGGGGTTAGGCCACAGTAACGGGTATAAAATCATGTGCTAATTTAACAATTTTTTTTCGTATGAAAAAGTGATTCACTCATAACATTAATTACACATCTATTTAGTATGAACATCAAGCTGTTAGAATATATATATATATATATTTTTTTCGATGTACAAAATGGCCGACTACTAATATTTTCTTTTATCTTTTTTTAGGCGCTCCGCGGCGTGACATTTAGCATCCACAATTTTTTACCTAGAACAAAAAACAAAAATTCTCGCCAATCTACACACTCAGAAAAAAGATTTATTAAGGACAAAGAATTTTGTCTCCCGGCGAATAAGTTTTCTTATTCGTATGTCGGCCTACTACGATTGTATTAACAGCTAAGAACATTTGTTATTTAACTTTATGTTTAAGATTTACTAAGACTTTTTCTTAACATCTAATACGATATATAAGTTAGAAGAAATAGGTCTTTTATGTCCGACAAATAGAGTTTTTCTTAACATCTAATAGGATTCTTCATAATCCCCCAGCTGGTTTTCTTCGAGGAATTGTGTCATTTCGTCCGTCATTATTTTTTCACTTGATCGTTTTTTTCTCACTTAATATTCTTACTTACACTCAAATCATTCCTCACTGTCGAGTTTCTCACTTCCGAAACGCAACACTGACACTTGTGCCAAAAGCATTGGCATAGGAAGAAGCTACATGGTAAGCGTACACTCAGAAAAAAGATTTATTAAGGACAAAGAATTTTGTCTCCCGGCGAATAAGTTTTCTTATTCGTATGTCGGCCTACTACGATTGTATTAACAGCTAAGAACATTTTTTATTTAACTTTATGTTTAAGATTTACTAAGAATTTTTCTTAACATCTAATACGATATATAAGTTAGAAGAAATAGGTCTTTTATGTCCGACAAATAGAGTTTTTCTTAACATCTAATAGGATTCTTCATAATTCCCCAGCTGGTTTTCTTCGAGGAATTGTGTAATTTCGTCCGTCATTATTTTTTCACTTGATCGTTTTTTTCTCACTTAATATTCTTACTTACACTCAAATCATTCCTCACTGTCGAGTTTCTCACTTCCGAAACGCAACACTGACACTTGTGCCAAAAGCATTGGCATAGGAAGAAGCTACATGGTAAGCGTATGCGTGAGCTACATCTGACGAGCGGCCTGCTGTCGGGCCCGTCGCGTTGAAGGGCAAAGTGCGCATGCGCGCATTAGTATCATAGTCGCGAAATAAGAGGTTTTCGTGATTGGAAAGTAGTATTTATTTGATTTGAGGAAATATTTATTCAAATTTTCTATTTTAAATATGGCTTTTAATTGATGTGAAAAATCGGCACGTAAAGAAACATATTTAGTGACGCCGAATAAATTCTGTGGTTACAATCACATAAAAATTGTCTCCATACGAGTAAACGTTTATTAATTTCTAAGAAATTATGTTCTAATGTGCCAATTTATTGAAACATAATAAATCTTTTTTCTGAGTGTATGCGTGAGCTACATCTGACGAGCGGCCTGCGTCGGGCCCGTCGCGTTGAAGGGCAAAGTGCGCATGCGCGCATTAGTATCATAGTCGCGAAATAAGAGGTTTTCGTGATTGGAAAGTAGTATTTATTTGATTTAAGGAAATATTTATTCAAATTTTCTATTTTAAATATGGCTTTTAATTGATGCGAAAAATCGGCATGTAAAGAGACATATTTAGTGACGCCGAATAAATTCTGTAGTTACAATCACATAAAAACTGTCTCCATACGAGTAAACGTTTATTAATTTCTAAGAAATTATGTTCTAATGTGCCAATTTATTGAAACATAATAAATCTTTTTTCTGAGTGCATTAGAATACCTAGAGAAGTACGTACGGAATTTAAAAAATATTCTTTTATTTAAAAGTTGTAGGTATTTGAACTTAAGAAATGAATTTTCAATGAAAAATTTCGTTATAACTGCTCATAAACGGCTCATAAAATGAACAGTTTTCGATTAATCAGAAATTCCGCACGTACTTCTCTGCGAAATGCAATTAGGAACATAACTTTTAAATTTGAAGTAAATCGAGTGAAAATTGTTGAAATTATTTGTCACGCCAATTGGATAAAAACTGTTTCGAGAAGTTTCGAGTAGTCGGCCATTTTGCACATCGAAAAAAAAAAATATATATTTTTGAACAGCTTGATATTCATACTAAATAGATGGGTAATCAATTTTATGAGTGAATCACTTTTACCCCTTAAATAGGTACAGTCTTTAAAAAGGTCAGTTTTTTTCAACATAAGAAAACTCTGACTGCATATGGGGTCAATCTGACCCCGGACGTTTTTCAGTTTGTTGTATTTCGGTAAACATGCATTTTTTGAGAAGTTTTTTGAAGTCAATGTTCCTTATTTTATGGCCCAACATTTATTTTTTTATCAAAAAAAGACAATTCATGAAAATAGCCTTTTTTAGCGTCTAAAGTAAGAAAACCCCTTAAATGTTGAAATATGATGCTGCTAACGACCGCCCGGCTGACTGTTAGAAGCTTTAGCTCACTCAATTTTAGGAATATTTCAATGACATTTTCAGGGGACATAGCTTAAAGGTGATACTATCAAAAAAAAATATTTTTGCAAAATGCCATTTTTCGACTCGGCTAGGTAGATGTAGCATATGAGAAGGCACGCTCGCGCGTGAAAAACGAAAAAAGTCAACGCTCGCTTATGATTTGTCGTGTTGAGAGTATGGAAATACCCACAGCACGCGTCGCTCTTATTTCTCTCTCTCTCTCTCTCTCTCTCTCTCTCTCTCTCTCTCTCTCTCTCTCTCGCTCTCTCTCTGAAATTCCCAAGACCACTAAAGGGCATCGTCATCGATCAATCGTGTCTTGTTTTTATCGCGGAGCTTGTAATTGCCGAATACGTGTGCGACAAGCGACCAAATGATTCTAACTTCGTGTTCCGTAATTGTTACCGAGTCGGGGCTCCCAACCATTCCACCCAATTTTCACAATCTTCTTATTCTTCTTCTATTCTCTCCTTTCTTCATATATCCAAAAAACTGCCACGTCTGACGGGAGCGTGACTTATCTCCTTCTTGCCTTCCGGCTAATTGTCCAGTGGCCAAATCATCGTTCTCGCTGACAGGGAAACACAGGCATGCTTCGTCGTCTGGATCGCTAAAAATGCTATCGCTGTATGTCATGATGATCTTGGTAATAACGAAACGACTCGTAAGATCATCAATTTATTTTAATCATAAATATAGCAACGTTCACAGTAATTATGAATATAACTTTAATTACTATCATAAATACATAAATTACTTATGTAAATATTTAAGTATTTTAAGTAGTATTTACTTTAGGTACCGTAAATGGGTATTTATTTTAGATATTTTAAGTATTGTATATTTTAGGTAATTTAAAATTAAATTATGTATAACTCCTGAATACACAATGTTGTCAGGATTGTATTTTAATATGAAGAACTATTATTCAACACATGATGGGATTACTCGTTTATCGGACGACGATCTCTGATTTTCTGCCCATTTCGCTCGCTTTCTTCTTACTTCTCCCCACTTGCACATCACTCTTTGTCCTTCCATGCCCACTGGTTTCCTTCATTCTCTCTGTGCGAAATTTTCAAATCAAAATATGCTCACATTTCGGCCGTCCTCGACAGGGGTCCCAACGAACAATTCGTCTAGGTGCAACTAGATATACCCCCCCCCCCCTTTTTTTACAAACTTTAACTTAACTCGACTCGGTGTGAGATGCAAAACGGAAAATCGATATTTCACCCACTTCCCGACTACTTAGAGCTCTGAAATTTTCCAAACATGCATTTAAGAGGTGACAATGCATGATTCAACTTAAAATAAAAATAAAAATAACTTGGCTTTCTGTAAGATGTAAAACGGAAAATCAATATTTCACCCACTTCTCGACTACTTGGAGCTCTGAAATTTTGCAAACATGCATCTAAGAGGTGACAATACATGGAAAGTGCACGAGAACATATATGAATTGGGTCTAAGGGCTCTTGGATCGCACAATCGTTGAAAGGGTCCAATAGGTAAAATAGATAAAAAGATAAGGTCCAATAGGTGGTCAGCCAACATCTATGATACATACCACCTATCACAGTTCTCCAGGTTTTCTTCTGAAAATCAACCAATAATAACGATGGTTCGTTTGGAAGGATTAATCCCTCTTTGCAAACATTTCAGAGCTCTATTCAAATCAATCGAGGACTAAAACGTTGAAAATAATATATATGGTAATTTTTTTTTAAACAAGCTTTTCTTTGACGTACTAAAAGTAGATTTTTTTTTTACCAAGTCACCCATATGTAACTATAAATAAAAGCTTGGGCGCTCAAAATTTAGACATATAATTTTCAATTTTCATAAATCCCTTAACATATCAACTGTATTTAATTAACTGCAAAACGACCTTAGATTTCTTAAATAAAAATCCTGAAACTGAGTATAAACGTGTGATAATAATTTCTCTAATTACTATTGTGTCAAATTAAATACGGTTAATGAAACTGAATTGATCAAATTTATTAAACATTTAGAAAGTTGAGTGCCACAAACTTTTGTGTCACATATAGGTGACTTGGTAAAAAAAAATATTTTCTACTTTTTAGTACATTAAATTAGAGGATGTTAAAAAAACTATTTATATTTTATATTTAAGTTCAAATCCAATACGAAATTACACGCCCCAGGTGACCAAAGTCTCGTCATCTTTGGTTTGCGTTTGGGTTCGAGATCTCGTAGTAGGTCCCTTACAATCTTTTTTACGGGGTACGTACGTAAGGGACCAGTCCATTTTGGAGCCACGAAAAATAAGATATGAATATAAAAGTTGTTGGGCTTGATAAATAAAGTCTTGAAATACATTAAAAAAAAAAATTAATTCATTTTTATTCATCTTTAAGTACAAAAACAATAGTTTAACGTAACGCCTGAAAAATAGGTGGGCTAGGTTGCTCTATCAGAACTCGGCAGCGGCTTGTCTGAAGCAAGAAAATCAAAGCCCATTAGATTCAGTATATCACCAGCTACAAAATGACCCTCGGATATAAAGTTTCATATAAAAATTTTAAAAAATTGCAGATGAAAAACGAAAAAAGTAAAAGAACGCGTTTTTTCGCAGTTTTTCGCAACAAAAAAAAGAGCAAAAATGAAAATTTTAAAACCATCGAGGGTCATCTTGTTGCGAATCACGTTTACAATATGTGGTTCAAATTTCAAGAGAATCGGTTTATTAGTTTTAGAGATACGATGGAGCTAGATTTTAAAAACGTTGTTTCGAGAACAACGCGTTTGAAGTTTGTACTACGAAAAACTCTTACTTAAACTCAATCGGCAATTCCTGCACCGTACAAAATCGCTTCTGATTGCTCATCATCGTCGATTTCTTCAAATCTTGCTTGCTTCCGGTTTTTTTTTAATTTTCAAAGTGGACTGGTCCCTTAAAACGATCAGCTGCAACGATGCCCTGATAAGGCTTCTCATTTTGACGCTCACTTTCGATAGCTTCCACATATTATGGTAACGGTAATTTCCAATGACCTTTTTGACCTTGTACGGTCTCCGGAATTTCGGAGATAATTTACGACTTTCGCCCGTAGATGGGGCTTCGCAACGAATTAACGCGGTCCTCTAGTTTCTTGGCTGTTTTTTTACGGCTTTTTCAATAATTTTTTACGGGCAAAGCATCGAAATAATCAATCTCATTGTTTTTGCATAATCTTTATTAACATTTAAATAAACTTTACAAATTTTTTGAAGTTAAAATATATAATAGAATAAACGTTATAGTGGCCGACAGGAAGACATCAAGTAAAAGAGGTGCTTGACGGTGACCAAGATTGCGGCTGTTCTGCTTATCTGAAATAAAAAAACCAAACGGCATTTTAATCTTCATATTTAAGACTAGCGATTGAACTAGAGTGAATTCTAAATTACGAAAATTCACTTTTTTATACACTTTTGAAAATTACATTCTATTTTTTACTAATTTTTTCTTAAGTTTTTCGCTCGTACAAAAAAAACTATCGAAGCAATCATGATAGTTCAATCGCTGGCTTATAACATATTAAAGATGCTGTATAAATTTGAACAAGATCGGTGCAGTAGTTTCTGAAATATCGTGGTCACCGTTTCGAAAAATGGTGTTTCGAGAAAAACGCATTTGAAAGTATACCTGCTCCGTAGACCTACTCCGTTCCAGGGCCGTAACTTGTGAACCACTTCGAATATCGAAAAATCCTTTGGCACACATTTTCTACACATGTTGTAGATGTGATTTATGAAGAAAAAAAAATCGATTTTTTCGACCCGAGAAACTAGAGGACCGCTTTAAAACGATATCACCAGGTTCGTATCGCCTGGCCACTCGGAAAATGGGTAGATTTTTTTTTTTAATCATAAACTCAAAAGTGTACCACGAAACATTTTTATTTTTTGATACAAAGTAAGAAACGGCTTTAAGAATGCCTCAAATAAGTTTTAGTTGAAAATATCAAAAAATGGCGGCGCTGCAGAAATTTCCGCGGAGGCCCTACGCACGACACGTGCGTATGTTGCTCCAGGTGCATCACGGTCATGTTGCATCAGAAAAAAATTAGCTTATTCGTGGATAGTGTCGCTACAATGTAGCCTAGATATATTTTTTTTTCGACTATTAGGGAAATTATGGTGGCCGACGAAAAAAATGTGTATTTTCCACCGAAATGTCACGAGAAAAAAATGTAAATAACAAAAAACGAATCCAGTAATCGCAAAAATCTTACGTCACTTTTTAGATAAAGTATCTAAATATAATGTATACAAATTTCACAGCAATCGGACCGATAGTTTACGAGATTGTCACCATCTCGAAAATTGTAGGGGAAGTAGGGGTAAGATGATAACCTAAGATCATGTTCAAATAAAACAATACATATATGAGTCAGTCAACTTTAATTCCTTTTTAAACTAATCAACATTTATTAAACTTTTAATTTTGGAAGCAAAAAAACAATCTTTCTGATTTGTACCATACAATATATATTTTTAATTAAACCTTTATTTTTCCCATCTTACCCCGTATGCGGGGCATAATGAAAACAGCGGATATGAAACAGCGAGAATGATGAGACACGAATATTGACATCATTCGCACATAAAAGTAGTGTCATTCTTAATACCAGCAATTTGATAAGTCAATCGTCTAAGTTCTGTAGGATTAGTCCGAATAATCTTGCTTCCACATCATTTTAATCGTTTGTAAGTTCTTTTTCTTCCCCTGGTAGAAACACCGGTTTAAGAGGAACCACATGCTTTACTAGTTTCATTTCACCCTTTCTAACGTGAATAGTGGTACGTTGTAAAATATTGCGGCTTTGCGATATCTTTTTTCATCTTGCCCCATTAGACGATTAACGAATTAACAAAAAATCACGCAATAACCTTGGAAATGTCTGGAAAACCATTTTTATCATATTAATAATTAGTACTTTCATTGTGTTTGCCTACCTGTCTCTAATCAATATCAACAACTCAAGTGAACTGAAGCGATGATAAACTTTACCAAAAATTACATCGTTTTGTCAAAAAATCGATATTGTTATGTAACTTCGACAATTTTGCGATTTTCAATACCAAATACGGCTGAAATTTCTCGTTACATATCAAGGTTTATGGTGAACAAAAAAATGTCACGGTGTCCAGATGTTAACGTGCTGTATATGGTGTTCGGAGCAGAATTGCTCGAAACCATCCGACGTATACGCGGTTCCTCTATCGCTAATTATTTGCTCAGGTCTCCCGTAGTGAGACAAGAATTCCCTAACGAAGACTAACGTCTCTTCCGACGTTGTGCCATGCACAGCTCTTAAACGACGTATTTGCTGAATGCGTAAGCAATTGTGGTTACATACCTCGCATCTGCTTCAGTCCTTTTGAATAGGCTATGTGCACACTTTGGAACGGAGTGTTGCTCTTCTCAAGCGGATGTCAAAATCCTGCGCGGCTCCCCATTACGGACTTAAAATACAAGTGTTTACGAGGGTGGGGTGAAAAGTTTCCGGCCTGACCAAAAGATGCTGCCACTAGGTCTAGTTTTGGAGCGGCGTCCTACAGTACCATTCCTACCGCGCTTGTATGTACAGTTTCAGCCCAATCGCTACGTTAGTTTGCGTTTGAGAGCACATTGCGCGAGACGCTTCCGTTGTTTTCGTAAAAATGGAAAAATTGGAAAAACGTGCTGTCATCAAATACTTCCATTTGAAAGGTTTTACACCAAAACAAATAAAAGAAGAGATGGATTCAGCACTAGGAGACTCCTCCCCATCATATTCAACTATTAATCAGTGGGTTTCTGAATTTAAAATTGGTCGTGTGAGCACCTCTGACGAGCTTCGCTCAGGACGGCCCGTTGAAGTCATAATTTCAGAGATGATTGAAAAAATCCATAAAATAGTGTTGGAAGACCGCAGGTTGAAAGTGCATGAGATAGCTGAGACCTGTAGGATGTCAGCTGAACGTGTGCGAAATATTTTGCACAACCATTTGAACATGGAAAAGCTGTGTGCAAGGTGGGTGCCGCGTTTGCTAACGCTCGACCAATCGAGCGTTTGCTAATGCTACCGACAATTTGCCGCTGTATAGACGTAATCCAAACGAATTTTTGCGTCGATTCATAACTGTTAATGAGACGTGAGTCCACCACTACACTCCTGAAAGTAAAGAACAGTCAAAACAGTGGGTTGGAAAAGGGGAACCAACCCCAAAGAAGGCAAAAACAATTTTATCGGCAAACAAGGTTAGGGCTACTGTTTTTTGGGATGCGAGAGTTATGAGCAATGTATCAGTGTTGATGGAGATTATGTTGAAAAATAAAGCAAAAAAACATTTTTAAATATCGTTTTTCTTGGTCAGGCCGGAAACTTTTCACCCCACCCTCGTATACAGCGATTTCTATATCGTGTCACAAACTCGCGCATTCCTAAAAAATAATAATTCTCCTTTGCCTTCGCAAGGGTCTTATCGATTCCTAAGTGAGCCAAGGATCGATGCGCGTCAGGCACTACGTCATATCACACATCTTCCGGGACATACAGCATCTCTCATCGTGAATTCAGCGTGCGTTTCTTTGTCTTCCTGTTCCAATCTGTCGCGAACATTCATAATTTCCGCACTACTCCTTTGTAACTCAGCTACCCAGTCAGTCCTTATTTGAATCCCCAATACTGGCAAACCAAGCCCTGCCGTCCCGACAGCTGGCTCTACCGCGTTTCTACTCAGCGTGTCACTGACTGGATTGTTGACGTCCTTTGTGATACGCAATTTTATAATTAAACTCGGACAAACTATCGACCGACCCGTGAGCCAAGATCGCATTTCCCCTCAAGTAGTTTCAAGCTATTAAGGTAACGGTACCAATGCTCGGGCGGTTAAGGGCGTCCCTAGATTACAGGATTTATTACTTATTTGAGGAACGTTTTTTTTTAGAAAATGACTGGAACTGACGCCAAGCTCATAAGTTCTAGTTTTCAAAACACATGCATTAACTGTTGGAAAGTTGGATATGTTAATTTTTATGTATTTATATGTTGAATAGTAGCAAATGTACTGATTTTCGGACAGCTGTTAGCGTTATGTCCCTGTGTTCGGACACTATCATGTCCCAATTTTCAAACAAGTCCCTCTAACCCACCATTATGAGGTCCTAGTTTTCGGACATCCAGAATATATTATATCAGGTTGATAAAAAAGTTTTGTCGCAAAATTTTTAAAAATGTCTTTTTACGTATTGACGCAATATGACATCGAGCTATGTCGAGAATATTCTAGAATGTTTTCTACTCTTCCGCGTGACAGGGTATAAAAGGTCGAGCGCGCGTTCAAGTGGACAGAAATGGCTTCGATCTCGCAGGAGCAACTTCGAGCGATCATTTTTTACGAGTGGCGGCGCGGCACGAACGCAAGCACAACTGCTAAAAATATACAGGATGCATTCAGCGAGAACGTAGTTTCTCATCGAACAGTCCAGCGTTGGTTCAATCGTTTTAAATCTGGAGACACAAGCCTTGAAGATGAGGAACGTTCCGGACGACCGTCGACCATCGATGATGAAGCATTACTCCGCTGCATCAAAGAAAAACCAGAAGCAAGTACGCACGAGCTAGCAAGAGACCTTGGCTGCACCCAACCGTCAATAGTCAATCACTTACACAACTTGGGATACAGGAAGGTTCTAGCTCAATGGATACCACACCGTCTCACTGACGACAATAAGGACTGTCGCGTGACCATCTGCCAGTCTCTCCTGCTTCGCCACCATCGCAAGGAGTTTTTAGAAGATCTTGTGACGGGAGATGAAAGCTGGGTCTTGTATGATAACAGAACGCGTTTAGCCTACTGGCTTCCTATCGGAGAAAAACCGCCACACCAACCGAAATCTGATCGTCACTCACAAAAGGTTTTGTTGTGCTGTTTCTGGGACGCGAAGGGAATGCTGTTTCACAATTTTCTCCCTGTAGGTAAGACGATCTCCTCTACACGATACATCGAAAATCTCCAGGAATTGGCAAAAGCTATAAGAAAAAAACGGCCAAGACGCGCGACTGTGCACCTTCTCCACGACAACGCGAGAACCCATGTCGCAAAGGAAACCCACAAAACAATCACTGAGCTTCACTGGAATACCATATTCACCTCATCCACCATATTCTCCCGACATCACGCCATCTGACTACCGTTTGTTCAGACATTTGAAGGCATATTTGAGAAACAAAACTTTCGAAAACGTCGACGATCTCAGAATGGATATTTCAAATTTCTTTGAGTTCCAGCCGCCGCAGTTTTGGGCAAAGGGAATAAATGAGTTGCCAACTAGATGGTCGAGTGTCATAGAAACCGATGGCGAATATATTGTTGATTAGAAATGTTTTGTATAAGATATATAAATAAATTAATTATATTGAAATTATTGCGACAAAACTTTTTTATCAACCTGATATTAAATAATGTATCTATTATATAATCTAAATGTATGAAACATGTACACCAGTTGATTTTCTCTTCTTCTTTTGACAAAAATAGCGAACTAAGTAAGTAATAAGTACTTAAATAAGTAATTTATCGCGAGGTACGCAACGACAAAGACAACGCTTGGTGTCCGGTGTTTTGGTCTCTGTGGCTACGTGCCCTCGTACCAGTAATCGGACATGAGATTCGGCCGTGGTACATGCGTGTGATGGATGGCCCAATTAAGGGGCTATACCAGTGTGAACGCTGAAAATTTGGGTGATTTTCGGACATTTTTTGGAAGAAAAGTACTCAATTAAATGTTTCAGAAAATTAAGAATATATTTGGCTATATTTGACCTATATTACATAATTGTTTCATAGAAAAATATTGAGATCCAAGCGACTTATGCGCTGCCTTCGGAGGCGCCAAAAATAAGTTCCTCCACTGGTGACATGATTCCGGCCGATTGAGTAGCTGAAACCGATAAAGGAAAAAATGTCGTTAAACTGGAAGGTATTTCCTGTACAATGACGTAGGATTTTCGAAAAATATCAAAATCTAACAAAATGACGTAGTTATGAAAAAAAGTCTGTTTTCTTGCCTATAAAGTGGTCGTTTTTTTCATCGCCAAATCGTCAGTTTTCATTCAATCAAAAATATCCTACGTCATTGTAGAGTAAATATATTCAAGAGTACTCAGTTCAAATTTCAAGTCAATCGGACAATTGCTCGTTGAGTTACAACGTCAGCAAATTTGAAAAATCGCATTTCCAGAAAAACGCGTTTAAAGATTTAACTATCGATTTTTGCAAGATAAAATGATTAAAGAAACGGCCTTGAAATTTTGACAGGATATTCTTGAAAGTATAAACTGTCGAAAAAGGCAAAAAAATCGATTTTTTAAAAGTGTCGTACTGGTATAGCCCCTTAAATAGGGGCTGTACACTCTGGCATCGGACCCACTGCTATGAACCAGCGTCTAGCTTGTTTAAAAATACCACCGATGACGGAGAATTTGTTCAAGCGATACAAACGGAAATCAAGTACAAATCTAAATATCTCGGATCACTACCAAATATTTGGTAGTGATCCGAGATATTTAGATTTGTATCATCGATACTGACCTTGAATGACCTTGAATGACTTTGACCCCCTAATGTTTTTTATGCGGCTTGAGGTGCTCCACAAGATGGTTGAAAAGAAAATGTACCATTCCATTTAAAAAAGTGGAGGTGACCTTCACTGTGCGCCAGCGCCTTCACCGGAATGAAAAAAATTGGTCATATTCGATGGCCCCCTTCACACCGTACAACTTTTGTCTCGAACATTTTTTTGTGACGTCGATAATTACCGAGTTATTTCGTGTGGCAGAGATAAGAGGGACACCCTGTATATTTTTTTAAGGCGTTATTTTATTATTTTTCACAAATGAATATGCATGTGTTAATTACTCGTTTTACGAGTTGGCATGAACGGAAATATATTTTTTTTAAGCGGATTCATCGTCGTTACGATTAAGGAGTTAGGCCGCTCTGGAGGCCGAAAAATAGACTTTTTGCGGATTTTTATTTCAGAAAAACTACAAAATAAATCGAGATTACAAAAAAGGGTGTTTATCATACATATCAGTGACTGTATACAATAATTTTTTTGAAGCGATTAATTTTAAAATGGCGGGTGTGCAGAGTTGATCTCAAAACTGCTTGTTCAAGTTGGCCGGAAACATAACTCAGACAATTTTCAACCGATTCACTTGAAATGTTGAATATATCTTGAAAAATACATTGTCTATGGAAGTACGTAGGATTTATTTTTTATATTTCATAGTTCATTTGTTATTAACAATTATCTGACGATTTTTTAGGCAAATTTGTAGAAAGTGAAAAATTTGAAATTCATCGCTTAAAATAAATTATTGTATACATTCACTAATATGGATGATAAACACCCATTTTGTAATCTCGATTTATTTTGTAATTTTTTCTGAAAAAAAAAATTCAAAAAGCCTATTTTTCGGCCTCTAAAGTGGCCTAAGGCCTTAAGTAAACAATTTACGATATTGGCATTGAAGGCATGAACAAAACGAGTACTTTTAGGAACTAGAAGCTTGTAGTGCCAGATCGTATAGCGGGCCGCGCGGTTTTTTTTTCGTTCCCACTCTCTTTGTCTCTGGTTGGAATCTAGAAGTGCCAGATTCCCTGAAGTCCAGCGGTGGGCTCCATCGCCCACCGGTCAATCGGTGGGCTCCGCCGCTCGTGCTTACACGTAGAGAATTAAAAAGTAATTTTTGTCGTGAATTTCACGGTAAAAATTACCGTGATATATTTCAATGTGGTGGTAAGTGAGAAAAACATAATAATTCGTATGCGACAAGTTTTTTTAAACTCACGTTACAGAAAATTTCAAATACGTAGCTAAAATTTTACCTATTGTCGGTTAAAAATTACCAACCGCACCGTACGGTATTTTTACGGTACTGCACAGTAAAATTTACATGCGTCAACTTCAGAAGAAAAATTTCCTAAAAGGCTGGTGAAATTTGTATATCTTCCCCTCATTGTAACCGTTTCTTGCCTCTACTGTTTTGTTTACCTTTTTTCTCTCCACCTTTCTCCCTATTCCCCCTTCTGCGGCCCAGCCGACTTCCCCCTTTGTGTCTTATTTCGCCGCGAAATGCCGAAGAAAAACATTTCACGACGAAATGTACACACGACTGGGTTTCGAACCCGGGACCTCTCGGTCCGCTGATTTAGTGGCGAGCACGCTAACCACTAGACCATCGCACCGGTTCCTTAGTAAAATGTATTTTTTCTTCAAAGACTGGTGAGATAATAATCATAATAATAACCATAATAATAATAATACACATGATTTATTATTGAAAAATTGGTACAAATTAACGCTGTTTGTTTTTTGTTGGGAATTTTTTTTTCTTCCATATAAATCGGTATACTCAACAAACGGATAAGGAGAGAAATTTGATTATGAGTATTTATTTTTCATTAAATACTACCATTTTTTTACAATACACTTCGTACCATCGTAGGCTCGAGTATTGTGACTAGTTTGCGCACATATTATTCCATCATTTAAAATCGTAAAATCGTATTCACTCTTAAAAATTTCATAAGCAGTTTATGTACGCTTTTTAGACGAATTTTTTTGGGATCTCCCATCGCGCCATATAAGGAATAGATAGACCACTGAAACGAGACCGCGCACCCCTACTTAGCCCCACCACCATACCATTCTGAAGTGAAAGGTATGAAGGGGAATTTTTACCATGCAGTGCCTCAAAATTACCGTACCGTGCCGCACGATAATTTTAACCAAGCGCGCATGATAATTTTTACCGAGAGCACAATACATTTTCCTATAACACTCATTAAAGTTTGTAATAAATCTTAAAATAACTGTTATAAAGACGATACTTTTTTATAGACATTTTTGAAAGGCATACAATAATAAAATGCACAGTAAAATTTTCCAACTGAAGAAGAAATTTTATTTTGTTTTCGTGAAAATCTGTGTTTTACTCAGCAATAATAAGCGAAGTTTCAGGGTTGTCATCTGGTCAACTTTCGTTACTTAAGGTAGGTCTGTAGTTTCGGTCAAATCTTAGGAGTTGGCTGAAATCTAAGTATGTAGATATGAACTTCATCGACTGATGCTCAAAAATTCAATTCGATTCACCGTTTACTTCATGAGATAATTGCAATTGATTATGGGTATTTTTGTATGCGGTCCCTATACCTAACACGTAAACTGATAGGAGTTTGCTCGCATTTCTCGGTATAGGTTCTAAACGGATTCTAGGATTTCAAAATAAAAACACCCGCGTACGCAGTACGATTGTGGGATTGATTTTTAAAAAATGACAAATTTTGACCATTTAGTGTCGGAGATATCGACTTGTGAAAAGTGGTAATTTTATTCCACGCCGAACTCGGGCTCAACCATATGTAACGGAATGGCAACAGTGTACGCCGCAGCCGGCTGATTGGCGCGTGGTCTGGGAACTCGAAGCGTGTTTTTTTTTCTCCCGAGTTCTAGTAATTCTGAGGCGAATGTAAAATAAATTTATTCTGCTAACAAATTTAATTTGTTCAATTTATGCATGTATTTGTCTTTGTTACAGCGAATACAATTTAAACTGCCGGCAAGATGTTGTGAATCCACGATCCGACGTCCTTCGGCAGCGAATTTTTTATGCTGATCGTTGAGGTTATGGTTGTTCTCATCTCGTTTAGCCTCATTTGCTTGACACATGGCTGCCACAGCTTTCAGTCTTTTAGCAAGCGCCTTTTTTCTTGTACACTTTCCTTTGTATCGCATTTGGGTTGACATTTTCACGCTTTTTTAAATTTATATAAAATATTTCGCGAAAGACGGATCATAGGAAGCTCAACACTATTACCGCAGGAAAATCGCGCTGTTGCCACGATTACAGCGTCGCTCTCTATACAAGTATGAGACCTATCTATGCATGAGGGCTCTGTCGAAAATTTACAACCAACAGCATCGTATAGGCATTGGATGTTACTATGCACTGAGAAAAAAGAATCGTTGAATGTGCAAAATGTTTTTTGTTGTCTCGAAATTTTGTTGTTTTAACAGTTGCTCAGACATGCTAGATAAGCTACAGTTTACACCACTATACTATTTTACCACCAACTATACTGTTTTGTTATGCCAATCAAAAATCAAGTGGAACGTATTTAAAGATACATTTTGTTAAACCAACTGAATTTTGGATGGATGAAGGAATTTTTTTTTCAGTGTACGCTTCGACCAAAACTTTTGGCTCATACGTGTAACTACGGAACTACCTTAAGATAGAATCAATGTTCCATTTTTTTTTAATGTTCGAATAAATTTGTAATAATAGGTCAGAATTAGACACGTTAATTCATTGGTGCTGTATTCTAACCTCTTTCGCGTGAATGGACATATAGGCTCTGTTCTGATAATTCTCAAAGCAGAGTAAACAGTTTAGCTTATCCGCTGAAAATTAAAAAATGAATTACTGTTGAGAGATTCACAATGTACATTTCATTATATGTTTTCATCAAATCATTTCAATCGTTTTTTTGTTAAATTTTGACAAAATTTAATTTTCTATTTCTCTGTCGGAACCACCTTTGGTACTTTTTTTGAGAATATCACGTTAGGATGCAAAAAAGATTTGTGTATTTTCGACGAAATCATAATAACAAATATAATACGCATACATGTGTATAAGAATACTATAATACGCATATGCATAACAATATTTTGTGCAACACAATGATCACCAAAACTGCCATTAAAAAAAAATCGTTATCCTTTACAGCGTTCGTCTATATTACATGTCCATTTGTTGGCGGTCGAATGTCCATTGACTGGTAATTTCGTTCATTTACTGACGACTCAGTCATTTCGCAACTTATTTATCAATTCCTTCAAATTATTTGTTGCAATTACTTCGAATATTTTTTTTCTACTATTAGAATAATAACTTTTGTTACCTACAGCGATTAAAAATTTGTTTTGACGATAATTTCTTTTTACGGACCATCTGAATTCTATAGTGTCGTTTTCGTCCATTCACCGGTTGGTAGAAAGGAAGATTGGCTCAGACTTGTTCGTAGTACAACTGTCGGCCGATTGGCAAAATGACTCTTTCCAGGTCAAAAGGGACGCGACATGCTCAGACTTGTTCGGAGCACCCTGCCGTGACGTTATCGCCTAGCCTACGCTGGTCGTTTGAGTCCCGTTAGGCTTGCCATAGGCGTAGGAGCTTAAGGCGTTACTCCCACTTGTAGCGCAAAAAAGGTCTTTTTCATGATTTTTTAAAAAGAAAACTACAAAACTTTTTTAATCGATCAATATACCATCTTAAAGAACACATCTTAAAGAACTTTCAGTAATTTTTTTATTGAAAAATATTACATTGTTTAGTGGCAAATGGCCGTCAATGAAATAATGTTTTTATATACACGGTTTGCGGTAACCAACATTGCGGCGAAGTGGATCATCTGAAAAAAAAATGCGGATGGATTTAGTCAAATATACGTATAAACTAGTCTTTAATCGAAGGATTTTAAAAAATATTCATTTTTCACAAAATGGCGGACAGTCAAAGTTAATGGTTCGATTTTAACGAAAAAAAACGGCCGTTTTTTGGTTATACAACGGCCATTTTTTTCGAAAAAAAAAATCGAACGATTGAAGACTACATTTTTATGTATTAAATAAGCCTGCAAAATTTCAAGAAGATCGGTTCATTAGTGTTCGAGTAATCTTGGTCACCGACTTCAGAAATGCCATTTTGAGAAAAACGCGTTTAAAGTTTCAATTTCAGTTTACACGAAGAAGAAAACTTTTTTTTGTAAACTTACATAGTCATCTATTCCGGGCCCATACAGAAGTATGGCCCATACTTCTGTATGGGCCCGGATACTTATACTTCAAAAAAATGCAATAAAAAAGAATCGATTTTTTCAAAATCGCAAGTGGGGGTAACCCCTTAAATACTGTTAAAAAAATCATAGAGATCGAAATTGTAGGAAATGTAATTCTTTACAACTTTGTTTATGTAAATTTATGCGCTAAAGTTAATAATAATCGAGATAACTCAATAATTCTACTTTGGCAAGATTTCCCCTATTATCTCGAAAAATATCGGTCGTAGGATAAAAATTGTAGGTACTAAAATTGTAAAGAATTAAATTTTCATCAACTTTAGTCTTTAGCATTTTGTTGAAAAAGTTCAAAACAAAGGAGATATTGAACAAAAACCAAACTACCTTAGAATCAAAATAGCGGCTAACGCACCGGTTGGATTTGGTCGCCATTTGGATTTACACTACTATCGACCCCCCCTAAAGATTAGAGCAACAAAATTTCTGCCTGGAATTTTTGCACAGATGACCCCTTTTTTTGACTAACACGACTGGGCTATGGTCGGTTTACACTATTACCTATCGTATACGAGCACGCTCGTCCACGCGAAAAGAAAGAAAAAAAGGCCAACGCTCGCTTATGATTTGTCGTGTTGACAGTATGGAAATACACATAGCACGCGTTGCTCTCATTTCTCTCTCTCGCTCTCTTCCTCTCGTCTTCTTTGCGCGTCCGGAAATTCCCGCGGTCGCTCGAGGGCATCATCGACGATAAATCACGTGTTCTTTTCATCGCGCGCTGTCGCTTGTAATTGACGAGTACGCGTGTAACAAGCGACCAAACGATTATATCTCCGCGTCCCGTAATTGTTTCCGAGTCCGGGCTCCAGTTCATTTCACGCAATTTTCACAATCTTATTCTTCTTCTATTCTCCTGTTTCGTCAATTTTTCAAAGAACAGAAACTTTTGACGGAAGCGTGACTTATTTCCTTGTTGACTTACGGCTTATTGTCCCACAGCCAAATCGTCGTTCATGTCGACAGTAAAAAAGAGCCCAGTCGTCTGGATTGCAAAAAATCCTATCGCTGCTTATCAGAATGATGATAACAATGACGAACCGAGTCATAAGATCATCAAGACAATCCAATTATAAATATATTAACGTTCACAGTAATTATGAATATAAATTTGACTATTCTAATAATATAATTACATCAATCACAACAATAATAATCATAATAATAATAACAATATCAGCAATAAAAATAACGTTCATAAAGATGTTGATAACAATAAACATATTAACAATAAAAACAAAAATAATCAGAACAATGATGATGGTAACAATAATAATAATAACAGTGATCATATTAACAATACAAAAAAATAATATTCGTAACAACGAGAATAATAATATTGATGACAATAATACCTTCGAGTCAAGCAGCGTTGTGCGTGGCCGATACTTGGAGCGGTGACCGCTTCGTCGTGCACCGGCTGGCGCATCTCTAGTTAGCGGAAGGCCAATACTTCTGAGACCTTGCTGTAGATACAAAACGTATGTGCACCAGATAATCAGAAGAATATAGGGCCGTCTATACCAGTACGGGTTTTCCACTGTTTGCCCGTATACCCTCGGCGAATGACACCTAGATGGTCGAGGTCGAGGATTTAGAAGTTATGAACATTCCGTCGATCGTAGAAGACCTACACTATGGGCCTGGTATCGATGATTCCATGTAAGTTGACAAATTTCATGATTTATTCATTCCCAAATTTTCCAACGCGTTTTTTTCAAAACCACGTTTTTCAAATCGGTACCCAAAATTTCTCGAAACCCAATGAACCGATTGCCTTGAGGTTTGTTGTGGTTATTCGATACACCATTATCTAGTACTTGTCATAAGATTTTTTTTTCCGTTACTTAGTTTTTGCTTTATAGGCAAAATAATAACTAATTTTTGGCCCAAAAATCACTATTTATGTTCAAACGTCCGCCATTTTGTCATAAATCGATATTTTTAAAATCGGCTATGACAAGTACTAGATTATAGTATCTAATTCAATAATCTTTTTGGTCTTTTTTTTCATATGATTTTTGAAGAAACGCTAGTGGGTACCGTATACGCAGATTTTTTTACGACGCTCCAAGGATCACACAATATCCTTGTATATTGTCGATATTTTTAAATAAATAAAATTAAACAAATTTTTGAATGTATATACTTTTAGATAATTAAAACCCCGATCCGCAATTTCAAATAGTTTTTCTTGAAAAAATTCACAAAAATGACCTTTTTCCGGTTTCTAGGTGTACATCTCCCCTTAACCCTAGAATGGCACACTGGGATACATTCGTGCCCCATGAATTTTGTAAAAGTAATTTTTTGAAATTTATGAAGTTTTTAAATGGTACCATCGACTTCCTCATTAAAAGACGAAGAAAATCATGTGCTTCGGAAATTTGATTCACTATTTATAACCCCGATAATCGGGTCCAACGCGTGGGGTAGATTTGTGACGTTCTAGGGTTAAGACGTCTGTAGTTACAACGGAAGTAAGGTTACATTAGCCAAGTGCGGGTAGGGAGTGATAGGGAAGATTTCAATTGCGAAAGGCAATGCGTAAAAATCCGCAAGGGTATACGTTGGAACCCAGGAAATAAATAAACAGATATGTATTCTCTAAAGGAGTTATTTTATTATTTTTCACAAATAAATATGCATTTGATAATCACTTATATTACGAGTTGACATAAACGTATATATATATATATATATATATATATATATATATATATATATATATATATATATATATATATTTTTTAAGCCCATACATCGTTGGTACCATTTTTTAAATATTCACATATACGTACAAACAAGAGGTATTGTATCATACTACAAAAATGTGCATATTCTTTAAAGAGTTGTCTCACTAATTCGCATAAACTAATGTATTTTTTAAGACAGTTGTTTTATTCTCTTACATAAACTAATATAATTTTTTAAAGGATTATTTTACATTTTCTTTTCTTTATACTCCAAAAAACATAAATAATTTTGCAAAAGTCCGACGGTTTACTGAAAAATCGACGGTATTCGCATCAAGGGCAGGAACAAAACGAATGCGTTTAGGAACTAGGAACCGATAGTGGCAGATCGAATAGGAGGCAGCGCGGTTTTCTTTCTTCCCTGTCTCTCTCTCTTTCTCTCCTTTCAATTTAGAAGGGCCAGGATGCCTGAACTCCAACGGTGGGTTCCCATCGTCCGCCGGGCAATCTTTGGGCTCCGCCGCTCGCGCTCACGTGGCCGCCCCTGCCATCGTAAATTCTGTGCTGGTAATCGACGTTGTAAGTCGGGCGACGATCGGGTCCGCTGAGCGGCTGCTGTCCCTGCAGGACGATGGATCCTTGAGGATCGGCGGAGCGCCGGAAGCGCCAGGTGCCCTGAATGCCAACGTGGGGCTCCCATCTTTGGCCGGGGAGTTTTTGGGCACCGCCGCCGGCGCTCACGTGACCGTTCTTTCCCTCCCATATGTTGTGCTGGTAATCGAGATTCCAAGATGGCCGACGTTCGGGTCCGCTGAGCGGCTTCTGTCCTTGCAGGACGATGGATCCTTGAGGATCGGCGGAGCGCCGGAAGCGCCAGGTGCCCTGAAGGCCGACGTGGGGTTCCCATCTTTGGCCGGGGAGTTTTTGGGCACCGCCGCCGGCGCTCACGTGACCGTTCTTTCCCTCCCATATGTTGTGCTGGTAATCGAGATTCCAAGATGGCCGACGTTCGGGTCCGCTGAGCGGCTTCTGTCCCTGCAGGACGATGGATCCTTGAGAATCGGCGGAGCGCGGGAATCGGCTCGGTGGTGGCGGACGATTCTACGGAAGACATCGGACGACGTTAATTCGAGACGCTGATTACTTCGCGACATTGAGTAATACTAGCCCCCGAGTACTTTGGATACCGAGTGGCTGAGTTCCAAGTACTCGGAACTTCAGGTGCCGAGTATTTTGAATGCCGACTCGTCCGAACGGTTCGAGTACCGTATACTTTTAATACTTCGAGTTCCGAGTGCTTGCGGTACTCGGAGTATCATTTACTTGTAATGCCCCGAGTACCGAGGGCTTGTAATACATCGAATACCGCGTACTTGTCATTCTTTGAGTACCAAGGAATAGTAATCCTTCGAGTACTGAATACTTAGAATTCTTAGGGCATCAAGTTCTTCGAACATAAAGCACTTCAAGAGTCGAATACCAAGTACCGTTGATGATGAGTACTTAGAATACCGGGCAGCTTAAATACCGAGTAGCGTTGATACTCAGTACTTAATATGCCGGGTACTTCAATATACCGAGTAGCTTGAATACTGAGTATTTAAAATACCGACTTCAAATACTATGTATTTACTGTACCGTCACTACTAACTTGGAATATCGGTAAACCCAGCACCGAACACTTGATATCCAAATACCGGGTCTTTCCAATAACCAGTACTTCTAAAATTATCCGACGGGTGGAAGACAAGATAACAGAACAGAAAGATCGACTTACGACGAACGGGGGCGGTCCGTATCGAACGACGTCTGAAAGACGGGGTCGATAGTGTCCGGGCTCGGGCTCTGATGAAACGAGGGCGGCTAGCGCCACGAGTGCAAGAATAAACACCTTCATTCTGTCGTCCAACCCTTATTGGTCTCTGCTCTGCGGGGAACAAAAAAAGTGTCACTCTGTTCTCCGCTAATGATTTTTGATTTTTTGTTCTTTAATTAATGTCAATTTAATATTGATAAGCAATATTTATGAAACTTTTCATATTTGTTACAACAATGCACATAAATTTACATTCGTGTCGGG
>OX101789.1:43852122-43925695 GCA_944452715.1 Ophion slaviceki | reverse complement strand
TTGATTTTTTGGTTTCGGATGATCCATCTCCGAGATTTCGTCCACAGCGCAGACCTACAATTTTTTGGACATTTTTTTAAATACCATTTTCGTCTACAAAGAGTGATTAAAAAAAATATTTAAAAAATTCAAGTATATTTCGATAGTGTATTTATTAAGTGTATCAACTTTTATATCGATATCTATAATATAAACCGATTCAAAAAATCATGAAAATAGCCTTTTTAGCGTCTAAAGTGAGACCCCTTAAACGGTCCATCGGAAATGTGAAAGCCAAACGGATTATTCAAGTTGACAATATACACGAGTCTTCGACGATCGTCGATTTTTTCAATCATTTTTTCAACTACGTGGACATGAATTCAAACTCGAGCATACAAAATCTATGAAAAAAGTCATTTTTACGTAACAATTAAGAAGTGAAGATCGATTTTGGAAAAGTGAGATCGTCAACGAACTTTGAATGTTTCTCATCGTATCTCTTCTAAATTTGAACACAATCCATCAAGCGGTTCTCGAGATATCACGTCCGCCAACTTTGAAAACAGTGTTTCGAGAAAAACGCGTTAAAAGGGGTTTTTCGTTTGATTGAACCATTGCTTTTTTATGCGATGTGTATGCAATCCAAAATCGTCGGAAATTGCGAACGAAAAACGAATGTTAAATTCAAACGGTCGCAATTACGTCAAAAATGAAAATTTCAAAAAAATCCTACGTGGCGAACGAGAAAAACTATCGAAGAATATTGTATCCAAATTTGGACAAAATCGGACAAGCCGTTTTCGAGATACATCTGGCACCGACTTTGAAAACTATGGTTCGAGATAATCGCGTTTGAATCGCTTCCAGTCAACGAATTTATTTTAAAAAATTCCTAAACATACCTCAAAGTACACATTTTCCAAATAAACCCGCATCCAATCGAAACATTAGTTTTTGAGATAAAAATTCCCGAAGTTTACCTGTTTTTCTCACCGTTTACTCAGGTGCCTCCCCTTAAAGTTTGTAGTATGGTGCTGCTACCGCTCGCCCGGCCGCCTATTGGAAGCTGTAGCTCATTAAATTTTAGGAATACTTCAATGAAATCTTCTGGCAATATTGCTAAAAAGCGATACTATCGAATAAAAATATTTTTGGAAAGTGCACTTTTTTTCGTACACGAACCAAGTAATAATGACTAATAAGAAGAAAAGAAAAATGTATTTAATATTCGATGGATCTTCGAGTCCTCTTCGAAAAAAAATATTGTTTAGTTTCGTGACGAGTCGTGTTTGCCGAAAAAATCGAGCATTCTGGAAAAAGTTGTAAAAATTATTTGAAACTCACAGTTTTGGGAAAGTGAGCATTTTATTTAAAATTCGTCCGGGTCAAAATGACCCAGTGTGACAAAGATGGGGTAAAGAAATTAAATTCCATTTTTCCACCTTTAAAATGGATCTTTGGTAGTTTTTTTTTTCCTTTCGCATTCGGGATTCAATTATCTTCAGTCTGCTGAACTCAAAATGGAATTTCGATTTTTTTTCGAGAGTCCTTTTTTCTGGGAATTACGACTCGTTACAAAAATACGCTATAGAAGTAGTAGAATCTTTTATTTCATGTACAAAGCTTCTTATTATAAAACATCAAAAACATTAATCCAATTATCATTGCGCTTCTTGCGTTTAAGGTAAAAGCCGGATAGTTGCCCCAGGGGAATACGTGCCCCGGTTTTGAATACACTATGTTAGGGATGGTGGGGGGGTTAACGTTTGACTGTGATCAGAAGGGCCTCTTCTGCAGGTCTCGGTGCCATGTGAACCTTCAAAGTAGGCGCACGCGTTTTGTCCGTGTGAGCAAAAATCTTCCGCGGCACAACTTTGACGGGCGTCAAAATTATATTGATATGTAATTTCGATTGAATATCTTTATTACTGATTGATGTTTCAGTCAACTTTTTGTTTCTTAGCACGCATTAGAGTTTAAGTTAGTCTGTTTACTAGGTTTTATTGTCGAATAGTTTTTATTTATTTCGCAAATAACAAGGGCAAGTATCCGTATCAAAAAGGATAGTCGCCCTAGGGCAACTATCCGCAATTATAAATTATTTAGCGAGCAAAGGCAGATTTTGTTCTTTTGGTGTTTTTTTCCAACTTGTTGTGACTATAATTTGTTGTGACTGTCAAGTACCAGGCGTTTCTGGAGACAGGAACTGTCTCAAACATTCCTGTAAAACAGTAAGAAACAAACCGGCTGGTAGCAAGAAAAGTATTGTAAAGAAAAGAGGGCAACCGAAAAAAAAGAAAAAGACCAAAAAAAATATCGATATTACCAGCAGTGAAACTGAATCCGATCAAAGGAAGCGCTTGAAGAAAGAGAAAAATACGAATTTCCAATCCTGACAGCGAAAACGAAGAAAATGTTATAGGATCAAAAACATCTTAAGG
Source organism: Ophion slaviceki (assembly GCA_944452715.1). Lineage (NCBI taxonomy): Eukaryota > Metazoa > Arthropoda > Insecta > Hymenoptera > Ichneumonidae > Ophion > Ophion slaviceki. The sequence continues at coordinate 43,923,272 of OX101789.1, read as the reverse complement.
AAAAACCACCGAAGGACTACCAATTAAAAGAAATAAGGACAAAAAATCGATAAGAGACACTGAAAAAATATTACAGGTGAAAAATGCTAATTCCAAAATAGAAAATACAAATAAAAAAGTTTCAGTTAATGGTAATTGCGCAGAACGTTTTGAGAATTGTAATTTAACTACGTCGACACCAGATTGGATATGTTGAATTGTGGTTGCATGAAACTTGCACACCACTGCATAAGATGCGGAAAATTGAATACCCTGGCTTCTGGTATAATGATATAATTCTCTGAATATCCGGTAAATTGATATAATTAATGCTTATGCCAAAGCTGATTGCCATGTTGTTCTATCGTTAAGATAAATAATAATATTTTACTAATAACTTAACTAATTTAAAGTTCGGAGGCTATTTCTGTTGTATTTTTAAAGTCTAAAACGTTAAAACTTAATACTATTTTATCATGTTGATTAATATTGTAATTAGTACGTAATAAAGGATCTCAGTGAATAATAAAGATTGATTACTTAAATTGATATAAATTTGTTTCTATCTAATAAAATCATTATGAGGCGTCTACCCCGCACGAGGCAAGTATGTCCCGAAGCATTTTTAACGTTAGGCTACTATCCGCCACAGTAGGCAACTATCCGTTTTTTGAGAGGTCAAATAAAACAGGATTTACTCAAAACCAGTATTAATTATCATTACAAAAATAGGCTACTATAAAAGATCAAAGACATATGTTTTAATATACATATCGCATTATTCTTAGTAAGTACATATTTTTTAATAATAGAGCTTTTTTGAAAAGTGGGGCAACTATCCGGCTTTTACCCTATACAAATTCCTTCCCCGCTTTCTTGCCTTCCTTCGCTTTCCTTATCTCTGCCCCGCTGACCCCTTTTTCCTCGCCATATTCTCAAATTGCCTCGCAACCTCGCACATCTCTTCTACTAAATCCTTTCCCTCAGTGTCTTCCTCCACCCTCCATTTGGTTCCCTTCTTTGCTGCTTTTCCCACTCTTCAAGTTTTCCATGGACCTGCTCATCCATAATTTTCTTGGCCTCCTCGCCCTCCCAAATACGTGCCAGAGTTTTCTCCGCTTTTCCGCATACTCTACACCTTGTGTCTTTGAAACCCTGCTCCTCTTTCCACACTCTCGCATCCCATTCTAGCCCACATTTCCCTGATCTCTTTTCTTATTGTTCCTTTATCCCAATAGTCTTCCAATCCTACCTGTTTTTCCTTTCTTTATATTCTATGCAGAAATTGAACCAGCGAATCTTTTCCCATATTCTCCGCACATCCTCTTTGTTTCCTCTTCTTATCGTCTCCCCTATCTGCCCCTCTCCTGCTTGCTCCATTCCCGCCTTCAACGGAAATACGCTATATTTATTTTCTAAGCGGATTTGAAATACCGTTGAAAATCATATTTTTCCGAGTCGCAAAACGTCGGCAAAATGTCCCAGCTCGTGGTCAGAAAAAGAGGAATTTTCGTGAATTTGGTAAATATTCGGAAGTGGGTCTCCTGCTAGAATCAGGTTAACGCGGGATATACATTTAGACAGGAAGAAAATAAGCAATATTGAGGGATTTTTTAAACTAAGAAATAATTATTCTAAAATTATCACACTTTTGGTATACTTTAATAGTATATTTAAGTATACAAAACAATTTTTTTTAATTAATTCATCATCAAAATGGCGAAACTGTGGCCGAGTGTTACAGCAAGGTGGCCGCGGGAGTTGCGAATCGGCGTGCAGTCTAGCTTCCCGTAGACTTTGATTTGCAAAACAGTTCAAACATTTTGTTCAGTTAGAACATGTATAGTTTCTATGTGACGGTAATTAAAATGAAGAAAATGCAAATTTAAGAAAATGGCACGCATTTACAGAAAAAAATCAACATTTCACGCAACATTTCTGTAAAATGTGGATTGAAAAAGTCTTTTTTTCCAATTTTTTAAAAACAATTCTTGTCAATTAGAAGGTACCAATATTATGAATATTTATTAATAATATTGGTACCTTGGGTTTCAACTCAATTGGCTTAATAGTTTTTAAGTAATTCTGCACGCCAATTTCGATAATGCAGTTTTGACAAAAACGCGTTTGAAGTTCACGCCCGCTCCGAATCCGAGCGAGTTTTTCGAATTTTGCTTTGAAACTTTGGGAAAATATTCAACATATCGTTCTGTCGTTTAAAGAAAATTTTTAAAAATCGATCTTTTGATCGTTGTAAATTCATATCCCGCCTTAACAACCCAAACCTGAACAAGAATTAGCCTGATTCTAGCAGGAGCCCCGCTTCCGCATATTTACCCAATTTTTGTATTCGAAATATTTATAAACGTGGTAGATACAAATCATCCGAAATAAAAAAAATCAAACACATTTAGTTTTTGCCTGGAAAAAAATCAAACACACATTTCCTTTCTGCGTGAAAAAAAATCGAACATATTTAATTTTGGCTAAAAAATCGAACACATCTAATTTTGTGTATAAACGGACGGAAGATTTAAGGCCTTAGGCCACAGTAGAGGGTATTAAATCATGTGCGAATTTAACAATTTTTTTTCGTATGAAAAAGTGATTCACTCATAAAATTAATTACACATCTATTTAGTATGAATATCAAAGTGTTAGAAAAAATATATATATTTTTTTTCGATGTACAAAATGGCGGACTACTAATATTTTCTTTTATCTTTTTTAGGCGCTCCACGGCGTGACATTTAGCATCCACAATTTTTTACCTAGAACAAAAAACAAAAATTCTCGTCAATCTACATTAGAATACCTAGAGAAGTACGTACGGAATTTAAATATATTATTTTATTCAAAAGTTGTAGGTATTTGAACTTAAGAAATGAATTTTCAGTGAAAAATTTCGTTGTAAGTGCTCATAAACTGCTCATAAAATGAAAAGTTTTCGATTAATCAGAATTTCCGTACGTACTTCTCTGCGAAATGCAATTAGGAACATAACTTTTAAATTTGAAGTAAATCGAGTGAAAATTGTTGAAGTTATTTGTCACGACAATTGGAAAAAGCTGTTTCGAGAAGTTTCGAAAAGTTTCGAGTAGTCGGCCATTTTGTACATCGAAAAAAAAAATATATAAATATTTTCCAACAGCTTGATATTCATACTAAATAGATGTGTCGTTAATTTTGTGAGTGAATCACTTTTTCAAACGAAAAAAAAATGTTTTCGCACATGATTTTATTCCCGTTACTGAAGCCTAAGGCCTTAATGAAATATTGATTTTTGAAAAGATGGCCGCGGTCCAATGTGAAAGTATCGATTTTCGGTGAAAATGGTTGTGGTTATGTAAAGAAAGCTTGTAAAATTTCGTGCAGTGAATCGATGCAGTGAATTTTGAGATATCGTGTTCACTGATTTTGAAAAAGTAATTTTGAGAAAAACGCGTTTAAAGTTCGCCGGTTCGCAGAACCCATAAACGCCCATAACTCCCTTAATTTTGAACGGATAGACTTTAAATTTTCAGAGAATGTTTTTGAAATTTTATGCTCTGAGAATCCGCCGAAAACCAAAAATCGATATTTTTAACCCTTATTAGTCACAGTGGGTCCACGGGACCCAGGCCCTTTTTTGACCTGGAATACTGCTCACTAAAATCGATATATTAAGTTTTGTGGCGCCATCTAACGATAGTTTGGATCTTCAACTTCCGTGCCGAGACCGTAGATTTTAAATATGCGTAAGCGTTTCATTCTTTCCTGCTAAATCACACCTGCGTTGGATAAAATAAATATACTTTTTGAAAAGTCCACAGAAACCGCTATGTCTATTTCAAAGTACATTGTTTCCAGATTATAAAGCCATTTTTTTGTCAATAATTACAAGAGTTACAGCAATTTTTGTAAAAAAAAAGTCATTTCTCACGAGTTTTTTTTGCATAATATTTTTTGCATATTTAAAATTTAATTTTTTATTTCTAACCAATTTCCTTGTATTAAACAAGGTTCAAATTATACTTCACTATTTTTTTCATATCGCTCAATGCATTATTTCATTATTCATAACAACTTAAAAACGCCTGCGTCCCATGGACCCAGTATGACTACAACGTGATTCTAGCTAAGTGTGACTACTAAGGGTTAAACACTTCAACTAGGTGTAAGCCCCCAATGAAAATACGAAGCACGTAAATATAGGAATTTGAATGGTTTGAAAGGACGCACGTGGTTATCATAATTTTTTTTTTCAGTTTTTCGAAGGTCATTCAAGTTTTTTCGAATGCAATGGCATATTTCCCCCCTTGCACATTGTAGCCGGTATCCAAACGAAGTCAACCATGTAACATGGGATGACCTTCGAATGACCTTCAACCCAGAAATATTGAATAATCAATAATAATTCAACGTGTGAGAGTTTTTTTTTATTTCTGTTACGTTAAATGATTCTTGTGAGCTGGGTTACATTCAAATCTATCACAATAACACAACGAATATTATTACGATAAGGAAATCGATCTTCGTACAGCCATACTGCTTCTCTTAAGCACTGTCGACGTTCTCCATAAATGAAAATCATGTCGATCTTTTTTTCCTTCGACTAACGCATCGTAAAATGTTCATCGATAAACTGATAGAATAGAAAGTTGAGGAACTTCAGAAAACTGATAGCAAGAAGGTATTCAGAGTAATAAGTAGCTGATAAATCCGATTGTGTACAGACGAATAGGTGAAGATGTTTCGTAAATCTTCTGTCATCACCCAGCCTGTTACTCTGTCGTGTTATTGTGATGCATTTGAATATAACCCGGCTCACAGGAATCATTTAGCGTAAAAGAAATTAAAAAAAAAGATCTCTTACACGTTGAATTTTTATTTACTCAATATTTCTGGGTTGAAGGTCATTTGAAGGGCATACTATATTACATGGTTGAATTCGTTTAGATGTCGGTTACAATGCGAAAGGGGGAAATGTGACATTCCATTTTCAAAAACTTTAATGGTCTTGAAAAAACCAAATAAAAAAAATTAAATGAAAAAAATATATTATGATAGCCATGAGATACATACTTCGTATTTTCAAATCCATCATAGATATTCAGGTGTTCTGTTTCTTGTGACTCACCCTGTATATATACACTACCGGCGAATAGTTTCCGAACAAAAGTTTAAAAGAGTGCCGGAACGGTTTTTGATGCCATTTCGCCGGTAGTTGACCTAGGCCAAATTAATAAACGGCATTTTAAAGAGGAGGGACTTACCTTCCTTTTGGCTTTTTCAAAAAATTTTAAGATTTTTTTTACAATTAGCACCCGGTTTTGAAAACGACCATTTTTCGTCGTTTTTTGTTCCTTTTTGAGTCGACTCCGTTTGCAGTAAAAAAATTTTTAGGCATTTCTTCGGACAAAATCATAGAGAGGAAAACCTAAGCTTCAATTTCGTTTTTAAAAAAATTTTCTACGATTTTTTTTCCAACAATATTTCTTTTGTTGTAAAAAAAAATAGCTAATTTGAAAATTGCTCCGGGGTACGAAAACGATGAGATTTAAAAAAAAAAGCTCAAGACAGCAAAGAAGTTGCATTGCTTCTTCTGAGCTCACGGGAACTTTTCAGATTTTCTTTTCATCTATTTCAGGTCAAAGGTCGATTGATCTGAATACCATAACAGTAAAATATAATTACATTTTCTACTTACGTATTAAACTTTGGTCTCGTCGAAAAAACCGAAGAAATTTAATTATATTATTGTTATGGTATTCAGATCAGTTGAGCTTTGACCGGAAAACGATGAAAAAAAAAAATTCGAAAAAAAATCTAAAAAGATTCTCCTGAACTCACAAGAAGCAATGCAACTTTTTGCTATTTTGAGGTTGTGTTGTAAATCGTATCGTTTTCGTACTCCGGAGCAATTTTCCAATTATCAATTTTTTTACAAAAAACGAAATATTGTTGGAAAAAAAATTTGTAGAAAAAAAAACGAAATTGTAGCTTAGGCTGATGATTTTGGTCGAAGAAATATATAAAAAGTGTTCCTACTGCAAACGGGGTCCACTCAAAAAGGAACAAAATAAACGACGAAAAATGGTCGTTTTCAAAACCGGGTGCTAATTGTAAAAAAATCATAAAAATAAAAAAAAAGCGAAAATGAAGTCCTTCCTCTTTAAAATGCCGTTTATTAAATTGGCCTAGGTCAACTACCGGCGAAATGGCATAGAGAACCGTTCCGGCGCTCTTTTAAACTTTTGTCCGGAAACTTTTCCCCGGTAGTGTATGTATACATATACACACACACACACATACACACAGGGTGTTAGGAAGGTAGATGCAAAGCCTTAAGGGGGTGATAGGTCACCTCGTTAGGAACATATCTAACCTAGGTTACCTTAGTCCGAAGTCTAAGGATTTCGAGTTACCATGGTAAGTATGATTTTCGAAAACTTATCCAAAATTAGGTACTAACTCGTTCATAACGTTCAAACAGACAATAATTGGTAAGTAAAAACTTATTTGTGTCTTAGTTTAATGTGTATTCAATAGACAAACACCAATACAATCATCTGTATCCACACGACTAACTAAATGGGACGTGTTGAATAATTAAAAAGTCTTCAAAAAATAATAATACCTCTTATGTTAATTTCATTTAAAAAAATAGCATTAACATAAGAGGTAAACGAGTTAGTACCTAATGTTGGAAAATTTTCCAAAAATCATACTTACCGTGATAACTCGAAAACCTTAGACTTTGGATTAAGGTAGGACTAGGGTAGATATGTTCCTAACGAGGGGACCTATCAGCCCCTTAAGGGGAGGTACCGGAGTAAACGGCGAGAAAAACAGGTAAACTTCGGCAATTTTTATCTCAAAAACTAATGTTTCTATTGGATCCGGGTTTTTTTTATTGGAAAATATGTACATTGAGGTATGTTTAGGGATTTTTTAAAATAAATTCGTCGGCTGGAAGCGATTCAAACGCGATTATCTCGAAACATAGTTTTCAAAGTCGGTGCCAGATGTATCTCGAAAACGGCTTGTCCGATTTTGTCCAAATTTGGATACAATATTCTTCGATAGTTTTTCTCGTTCGCCACGTAGGATTTTTTTGAAATTTTCATTTTTGACGGAATTGCGACCGTTTTAATTTAACATTCGTTTTTCGTTCGCAATTTCCGACGATTTTGGATTGCGTACACATTGCATAAAATAGCAATGGTTCAATCAAATGAAAAACCCCTACGTGGCGAGCGAGAAAAACTATCGACGAATATTGTATTCAAATTTGGACAAAATCGGACAAGCCGTTTTCGAGATACATCTGGCACCGACTTTAAAAATTATGTTTCGAGATAATCGCGTTTGAATCGCTTCCAGTCAACGAATTTATTTTTCAAAATTCCTAAACATACCTCAATGTACATATTTTCCAATAAAAAAAAACCCGGATCCAATCGAAACATTCGTTTTTGAGATAAAAATTCCCGAAGTTTACCTGTTTTTCTCACCGTTTACTCAGGTGCCTCCCCTTAAAGTTTGTAGTATGGTGCTGCTACCGCTCGCCCGGCCGACTATTGGAAGCTGTAGCTCATTAAATTTTAGGAATATTTCAATGAAATCTTCTGGCAATATTGCTAAAAAGCAATACTATCGAATAAAAATATTTTTGGATAGTGCACTTCTTTTCGTACACGAACCAAGTAATAATGTCTAATAAGAAGAAAAGAAAAATGTATTTAATATTCGATGGATTTTCGAGTCCTCTTCGAAAAAAAATCACATAAAAAAGTCACATCATATCCTACTACATACTGGAATTTCAGTTTAGTAAATATCTCACGGTTTTCGAGATTTTGAGCTTCTTGTTATTTTTAGAAAAAAATAATCTGCTTTTGGTTTTTCGCATGCCATTTCTACAAATGATATGAATCAACAATAACTAAGCAACTTTTCACCGTAATTGGCACGATATGCGTAGTACATTTTTTTTACACCGCAGGCTATTAAAGTCAGATTGGAATTGCTTTGTATAAAAATTCTGCATACGTTTTTTTTTTCACAACGCTTCCTTAACATTTAAGGTTAAGAAGAAGACTTTTCCAGATAAAACGAATGACCAAGAGTATTTAAAAAAAAACGGGTAACAAAGTTATCATTTGTATGAATAGCATGCGAAAAACCAAAATCAGATGATTTTTATCTAAAAAACCGTGGGACTTTTACCAGACTGAAATTCCAGCATATAGTAGGACATGTCCTGACCATTCGAGGGTTGCAGGATTATCCATTCATAACAAGACAACATGTATATATAAACGCACAGATAAATTAACGAATACTTCTCGCACTTCCATCGCACGCAGCGTTTCACGTGGAATTTCGGGCGGGCGGTTCAAGAGTCGGAGACTCTTCAATTGGCCGTTATTTCGAGGAACGTGTTATTAAGAAACGAGAAGGTGATTGGACGTTACGGCCTCGTGCTACAGTCGGTTGTCAGAGATGGCCGTGTCTCGATAACCGACGCCCTCGTCGACCTCAACAACAAACCCATCCCGGTGCGTCGTCTGCTGCTTCCAATAATAACAACTTGCTACTATTATTTTTCTCAGTCTTATTATTATTATGAAAAATGATTGGTTTTTATTCATTTCAAACAACAATAATAATAATTTTCACCAATACGGTGTGTTTACTTTTTAAAATATTTTTATTAATTCGGAACAACAACATCAATAACAATTATAATAAAAGTAAGTGACTGTTATCATTAGTACTGTCAATATACAACGTTCCCTTCAAGCGATACGGTTTATTATTATTATTACTACTTTAATTATTTATCAAGAATAAAAGTAACTGTTATCATTATTATTATTATTATTATTATCATGGCCACCAAATGTATTATTATTACTTTCATTACTCATTTATTTATTGTTTATCTATTAATCATCATCAATTATGATCATTGCTACTTTCATTGTTTATCAAGAATAACTATTAACATTATTATCATCATCATGGCCACTAACTTTATTATAATTACTTTGATTATTCATCAATTTTTCTATTTATTTATTAATTATAATTTAATCGTTTTTATTATTGCTATTGGTTATTATAATTACCACCGGCCCACCACATTTTCTCAAATTAATCAGTGCTATATTTTTTGCGTTTTTTTAAATTATCATTATTATTATTCACTGTTATCGTTTTGTTATTATTGATACGACATTCGCGAATAACAACAACGAATTCCACAGCATCAAAAATATCTCTTCGGAAAATCAAACTTATTTTTAAATATATATATGAGGCATTCCACGTCACTTCAGCCAGTAAAAAAAAATCCACATATCATTTTGAAAAATCGAGTTACTTTATTGAAAAATATTCACCGAGTGTCGAAATTTTTCAAAAACTTCCGACGTTCCACACTCTTCAATCAATATTAATAGAAAAATTTAAAAAAAAATAAAAATAGCTGTTACCTCACGGTGTTTAGGAATCCCATAATGTAAAAAATACCAAAAATCCGTTTTTCGTATTCACAATTCGGGGAAATTTAAAAAAATAAAATAACGAGTGTCGTTCCTTGAGAAAAAATATATTTTTGCATATTTTGCCCTGAAACGGACGTTCGACTTGCTCAATAAAATCTAAATTAATTTTTTTTTGGAAGGCTAGAAAAAGACGCGCATTTTCGTTTTTTACTAATGTAAATAGGTCGAATCCTGCCAAAGATACAGCCATTTGAATGGAAAAATGATAAAAAATGGTAATCAACGAGAAGAAACGTCAGATTTTTTTTTAAAAATTCGACACTCGGTGAATATTTTTCAACAAAGTGACTCGATTTTTCAAAATTACTTGTGGATTTTTTTTTACTGGCTGAAGTGACATGGAATGCCTCATATATTGACTGTGATTTGGGCGAACAGGTGATAATTTCGTTCGAAATTCGGTACGAGGCGCCGGATTATGAGGCCGGAAGCGACAGTTGGAGCTCGTCGTACGCGACTACGTCGACGATCACCGAGTCGACCGATATTTTCCACCAGCAAAATCAGCAGGACGAGCGACAGATGCTCATCGATATCGAGGAAAATATCGCGAATCTCGAGAGAAGCTTGGCCAACCGTGAAGCAGCAGCAGCAACGAGGGCGCAAAATGGCACCGGTGGAGCCAAAGATGCGGAAGTTATCGCGAGTAAGGCGAAAGGGACGTCATCGATGAGCGACAAGACCACGTCGAGTGGTATCAAAAATTTTGTTCAGCATTGTCATCGTGGCCGAACGAATGCCGCTTCGCGGACCGCGGAGTCTTCGTCCACTCCCGGCCGGAAGTGCGTACATTATCGTCGCTTTATGTTGTCGGAAAAAAAAAATTATACTCTATTTCCTGATTTTCTGGTGCAATAATTTCTGAACAAATTGCCAATTTTCATAATTTTTGTCAAAGGTAAGATTTCTTCACAATTTTTGAGAATTAGGGGATGTTTTGTTGCTTCTTTTGGCTGTTACATGGTATTTTTTAAATAAATCTTTAAAAGCGTCGGCGGGATTAATCTGAAAAAAACCAACGAATATTTTTCTTTTATTTAGGCCTTAGGCCACAGTAACGGGTATAAAATCATGTGCGAATTTAACAATTTTTTTCGTATGAAAAAGTGATTCATTCATAAAATTGATTGCACATCTATTTAGTATGAATATCAAGCTGTTAGAAAAATCATATATATATATTTTTTTCGATGTACAAAATGGCCGACTACTAATATTTTCTTTTGTTATCTTTTTTTAGGCGCTCCGCGGCGTGACATTTAGCATCCACAATTTTTTACCTAGAACAAAAAACAAAAATTCTCGTCAATCGACATTAGAATACCTAGAGAAGTACGTACGGAAGTTAAAAAAAATATTGTTTTAATCAAAAGTTGTAGGTATTTGAACTTAAGAAATGAATTTTCAGTGAAAAATTTCGTTATAACTGCCCATAAACTGCTCATAAAATGAAAACTTTTCGGTTAAACAGAAATTCCGTACGTACAATTCTGCGAAATGCAATTAGGAACATAACTTTTAAATTTGAAGTAAATCGGCTGAAAATTGTTGAAGTTATTTGTCACGCCAATTGGAAAAAAGCTGGTTCGAGAAGTTTCGAGTAGTCGGCGATTTTGTATTAGGTGCGCAACTAAGTTCCCGCTGTTTTTCAAGAGATGGCTCCACTAGTAAGTCCTGGTCGATTGTGACATAACCAAAACGTCGTGAACCAAGCTTAGACATATGGTAAACAAACCGCTTTGACACATTAGTGATTTTTTTTGCGTCGTATACTTTTGGTTGTGTGAAAATGCCTCATTTTGTGCCAAATAATCGTCATTTGCGGGAAGTGTTGCTTTTCTTCTTTCATTCGAAGAAAACGGCGGCTGAAGCGCATCGAGAACTACAAAAAGTTTACGGAGATGCTGCTCTAAGTGAAACAACGTGCCGTGATTGGTTCCGTCGCTTCAAAGACGGTGATTTCGATGTTGATCACCGTTCACGTGAAGGAAGGCCAAAAACCTTCGAAGACGCTGAATTGGAGGCATTGCTCGATGAGGATCCGTGCCAAACGCAAAAAGAGCTTGCTTCAGCATTAGGAGTTACCCGCCAAGCCATTTCCAAGCGATTGCATGCGTTGGGAATGATTCAAAAACAAGGAACTTGGGTTCCTTATGATTTGAAGCCGAGACACGTTGAGCGTCGTTTTTTCGCCTGTGAACAACTGCTCCAGCGGCAAAAAAGGAAGGGTTTTCTTCATCGCATCGTTACGGGTGATGAAAAATGGATTCATTACAGCAACCCAAAGAGAACAAAATCATGGTGACTGCCCGGTCATGCTTCTACGTCGTCGGCTCGGCCGAATATTCACGCTGCGAAGGTTTTGCTGTGTATTTGGTGGGACCAGGGCGGTGTTATTTATTATGAGCTGTTGAAACCGAACGAAACCATCACTGGGAAACGGTATCGAACTCAATTGATGCGATTGAGCCGAGCACTGCGCGAAAAGCGGCCACAATACGAGCAGAGGCACGAAAAAGTGATTTTACAGCATGACAATGCTCGGCCTCACGTTGCCAAACCCGTTAAAACCTACTTAGAAACGCTCAAATGGGAAGTCCTACCCCACCCGCCATATTCCCCAGATATTGCGCTGTCCGATTATTACTTGTTCCGTTCGATGGCACATGGTCTGGCTAATCAGCAGTTCCGCTCATACGAAGACATCTCAAAATGGCTTGATTCGTGGATAGCCTCAAAAGACGAACACTTCTACCGTGACGGTATTCGAGCTCTGCCAGAAAGATGGTAAAAAGTTGTCGCTAGCGATGGGAAATATTTTGAACGAGTCATTTGTAACCATTTTTTCACAATAAACTGGCATTTTCATAAAAAAACATCGAGAACTTAGTTGCGCACCTAATAAATCGAAAAAAAATACATATTTTCTAACAGCTTGATATTCATACTAAATAGATGTGTAATTAATTTTATGAGTGAATCACTTTTTCATACGAAAAAAAATTGTTAAATTCGCACATGATTTTATACCCGTTACTGTGGCCTAACCCCTTGAGAAAACATTTTACATAAAAATATCAAGTACCTAGGGTACTATTATAAGTACTCAATCTGTCTTATAATTATCATTGAGATCAAAATCAACTTGAGCAACATTGTAATAAACTTGAACAATAGAAACAAAATTGATAAGAATTAGTCAAAACCGTATTTTGGCGCTCTGTTAAAGTATCCCCGAAAACTATCAAAGTTATCTTAATGTCAATTAAACCCCGTTTTACGCAACGCTTTGAAACAAAAATATTAAATGATCCGAAAAATATCCGAAAAAAACAATAAAAAAAATACTTTTTCAAATTTTCCACATCATTTAGGGTCATTTTTTAGACCATAAGGTTAAAGAGATTTATACTAAATTTCATCAGAACCAGTCAATTATTTTTTCGTTATGCGTCACGCCAGTTTTGAAAATGCAGTTTAGAAGACCGTGCCATACCTGCGGCATTTTTGAAGATTCATGAAAACACAAAATGTCACGCAACATCCAAAAGTAGTAATAAAACATACCCCGAGTCTCAAAAATGCTGAAGAAATCTTTCCTTTTAGAAAAAAGCAGCCAATGTTTTCCCCGCCTAAAGGTATCTTCCCCCTTAATTACTCGTTGCTTATAAAATTCTCACTGCCAGAATATCCACCCTGAAGACGGTGAAGAACATGATGCGTCTGGGGAAGCAAAGGCCACCCCGGCAAACGAGCGACGGCGGTGAGAGCAGTGACTGCAGCGAGAGTCATCGTCTCCTCGACACGAGCGGCTCGACGAACGATCCCTCGAGAAGGGCCTCGAACGGTTCCCTCGATTCCAATCTGTCGTCGGACCAGGGCGGCGCGGATGACGATTCCTGCTGCAGCAGCGTACTCGGTGGCGGCGAAGACAACGACTCTGCTTGGCTCGAACCAACGACCAGAACCAATCACGAATCGAACAACGTTAAAGACAACGGAGAAATAACGACTGAGAGCCGAACGATACATTCTGGATCTCGTTCCATGGTATATCGGTCGAATAATAATACGTGGGCGATTCTCAATCGCCTACGAACCGTTTCGCATCAAATTGACAATTCTCGACATTTTTCTTTTTTTTTCTATTCAATTTTTATTTATTTATATTTTTCTCTTTTTTATATGCCTTTTTTACGACGATAATTTTATTCTTTTGTTATTATTATTATTTTTTATTACCAATCTTATTATTATAATTTTTGTTTTTTAATCATATTATTATTAGTATTATTATTATTATTAATTCTATATTGGGCTGTTTATTTGTTTATTTATTTATTCATTATATCAACGGGTTGATTGAATTAACAGCAGGTTCGTTCCGGGGCCGACGCAAGATCCGATTACTCTCTGAAAGCTCAACACTATCAGGTCTGCATAACGATAATCGAAGCTCGTCAATTAGCCGGTCTCAATATGGATCCCGTTGTTTGCGTACAAATCGGCGATCAGCGAAAATACACGAGCGTCAAAGAGTCGACGAATTGCCCGTACTACAACGAGGTACGTGAAACGCGCATCGAAAATCCGTTTCCGGAATATTGTGAGAATGAATTGTGCAGACAATGCAATGTTTGGTGATTCGGAATATTTTCTTGTGTACACGGTATGTTGAAAATCGCATTGGATATTTATAGGGTAGGTAGATGGAGAGATTCTGAGGAGAAAAGTCCTTAGCCGTTTTTCTCTCCGACGCACCGTTTCTTTGATATTTATGCATTGAGGATAACCATTCTGGTGCGCTGACGAGTCTGCGCTACGCTAGAGCCTATTAGGCGGCTACGGGGGCGAGCCGAACGCTTCAGGCGGCGCGGTGGCCACTCCCCGCTTGGCAAGTTTCACTTTGCCGCCGCACGCGATTGGTGGTCGGTAATCAATTGATATCTAGGCAACGGTGCGACGGAGAGAAAAACCGTAGAGGGCTTTTCTTTTCGAAATTTGGTCGTCTATCTATCTTCCAAAGGTCAACGTTGACTTTTCGGATACCCTGTATATTCAATTCATTCATCTAAATATATCATAATCGAATATCTAAGCAACAATGCGGAGGCGAGATAACCGTAAGAGGGCTTTTGTTTTAGAAATTAAGCCATCTATCTTCCAAAGATCAACGTTGACTTTTCGGATACCCTGTATATTAAATTCATTTATATAAATATATCATAATAAAATATAGCTATCTATGTATCTTCTGAAGGTGAACGTCCACTTTTGAGGCACCCTGTATGTTAGAGTGATTTGAATAAATATATCAAAATTGAATGATATCTAAGCAACGCGGGGTCGGAGAGAAAAACGGAAAAGGACTTATCTTTTCGAAATACCGCTATCTATTTGTCTTTTGAAGGTGAACGTCCATTTTTGGGACACCCTGTATATGAGATTGATTTGCATAAATATATCTTAAGTAAATGATATCTAAGCGGCGAGGCGTCAGAGAGAAAAACGGATGAGGACTTTTCTGTTACAAATGTAGCCATCTACGTATCTTTCGAAGGTCAACGTCCACTCTCGGTACACCCCGTATATTAGATTGATTTGAATGAATATATCATAATTAAATTATATCTAGTTCTATCTAATTATATCTAAACTGAAGGGGACTTCTTTTTTGGAAACTTAGCCATCTATTTATCTTTCGAAGGTGAACGTTCACTTTTGGTACACCCTGTGCATTAGATTGATTTTAATAAATATATCATAAGTAAATGATATCTAAGCAACGGGGCGTCAGAGAGAAAAATAGAAGAGGACTTTTGTTTTCGAAATAAAGCCACCTATTTATCTTCTGGAGGTGAACTTTCACTTTTGGTACACCCTGTATATTAGATTGATTTGAATAAATATATCATAAGTAAATGATATCTAAGCAATGGGGCGTCAGAGAGAACAACAGAAAAGGACTTATCGTTTCGAAATTTAGCCGTCTACTTATTTATAAATTATGTACATGGGATTGATTAGAATAAATATATCACAATTGAGTTATATCTAAGCAACGGGGCGTCGGATAGAAAAACAGAAGGGGACTTTGCTTTTCGAAATTCAGCCATCTATTTATCTTTTGAAGGTGAACGTCCACTTTTGGTACACCCGGTACATTAAATTGATTTGAATAAATATATCATAATTCAATTATATCTAAGCAACGGGGCATCAGAGAGAAAAACGGACAAGGACTTTTCCTTTCGAAATTCACCCGTCTATTTATTTATTTGAAGGTCAACGTTCACTTTTCGTACACCCTGTATATTAAATTGATTTGAATAAATATATCATAAGTAAATGATATCTAAGCAACGGGGCGTCAGAGAGAAAAACGGAAAAGGACTTTTCTTCTCGAAATGTAGCCATCTATGTATCTTTCGAAGTTCAGCGTCAACTTTTGGTACACCCTGTATATTGAATTGAATTATCGATCGTACGGTATATTGAACTTTATGTAATAAACGTAATTATTGTTTAGGCTTGTTTCTCCGAATTCAATCAATTTGATTCACGCAATATGAATTTGTACGAAGGTATTGATACGAACTATATTGATGATCTCCGTGCTGCGTTTTCTTCTCGTTGTTGCTGGCACGAACGGCCCATTCGGACTCGTCTAGTACTTCGTTTTCGATTTCCACATGCCACCGGTGATGCTCCTCGACAAAATAATTATTCTCTCCGTGAGTAAACGTTCGCTCGAACCTTTTTTCACCTCACCGTTGTCACTTTATTGCTCTCATTGCTGCAACGCCGCTCTCTCGTTTCCATTGCAGGTGCAACAATCGCGAAACATTTTGCGAGCGAACTTGACCCTGGGCAGTTTCAAGCTGGACATTGCGACCGTCTGGGCTCAGCAAGGTAGCGCCGTAAACTCTATCGATGAAAAATGATTTTTTAAAAACTTTCCTCTGATCGCTAATTCGACATCCGGCAGACCACCAATTTTACCACAAGTGGGCATTGTTGACGGATCCGGAGGACGCCGCTGGTGGGCCAAAGGGTTACCTCAAGTGTGACATAAGCGTGATCGGCAAGGGAGATCCGGTGAAGATACCAGCCTCGGTCTCGAGCGGCAAAGGCGTCGAGAGGGACGACGACGACATCGAGGGTAATCTCCTTCTTCCGGCGAGTTCCGGTCCCAACGTCATCGAGAGACAACGCGCGCGATTCATCGTGAAAATATATCGGGCCGACGGTTTGCCCAAAATGAACAGCAGCGTGATGGCGAACGTGAAGAAGGCCTTCACCGGTGGCCAAACGAAGGACCTCGTCGATCCCTACGTCAGAGTCTCCTTCGCCGGACTGAGCGTGAGTGAAACGCCCGATAAATTTCACGCGTTACATTTTCCACGCTAACGTTACAAATCCGCAGGGCAAAACGAGCGTGAAGAGGAACAGTTACGCGCCCGTTTGGAACGAACAAGTCGTCTTCACGGAAATGTTTCCACCGCTATGCCAGCGCATAAAGATACAATTGCGGGACGACGATCCGGTGAACGCGAGCGTCATTGGCACGCACTTTATCGATCTCAAGGAGATAAGCAACGACGGCGAGAGAGGATTTCTCCCGACTTTCGGGCCCGCTTTTGTTCATCTCTACGGCAGCACGAGAGACTACAGCCTCGTCGATCGCCACTCGAACCTCAACACGGGCCTGGGCGAAGGAATTTCTTATCGCGCGAGGTGAAGTAATTCCGGATAAACTTCCGAAAAGCCGAAACCGAATTTTGATCCGAAAATTGGCTTACACCTTCCTTTTAAAATTTTAAGAGATCCCTTAAGGCAGGATTCGACTTTGAAACCATGAAAAAAACGCTATTTTCGTGAATTTTTTCTGAGAATACTATTAAAGATATCGATATGGGGTTTAAACTGTTCAATAAATACACTCTTTAAGTACATAAAAAAAAAAATTTTAATGTATTTTATTCATTTTTTGAACACGTAAAATATGTTTAAAGCCAACGCCTCGAAAAGCAGGTACCGTTGCCGTGGTCGTGAAATCTTCCCGACGGATGGTCTGAAACAAAAAAATCAAATAGTTTCATGTTCAGTATGTCTTCAGGAACCGACCTAACTAGAATATTTTATATACGTGCAAAATTAACAAAATGGCGGCTAAAATACGAAAAAAATGCGTTTTTTTGGGTCTTTTTTGCAATAAAAAAATAGTTCTAATCAAAATTTTAAGTTGATTGTAGTTAGGTCGCTTGGTACACACATATAGAATATGTGTTCCAAATTTCATAAGGATCGGTTCAGTACTTTTTGAGTTATCACGACCACAGTACTTGAAAATGTCGTTTCGAGAAAAACGCGTTTAAAGTTTTGGTGAGTCACAATAGCGCGCTCAGGTAGGTGCGTTCGAAAGGCGAAAAAGGATAGTTAGACTGCTTGGAACTTTATAAAATTTTGACCGAACATTCTTGAACATATTTACTTTCGAAAAATGTAAAAAAAAAAAATTTTCAAAGTTTCAAAGTAGAATCCTGCCTTAAGGCCTTGTATACGCGATTTCGCCGATTTTCGAACGTGCTTTTCTAGACGCGGTTAAAAAAAATAAACGCATATATTCACAACATTTTTTTTACGTTTATGCACATAGTTGAGTATATAAAAAAACAATCAGAAATATCAAATGGCGGAGATATAACATAATAAAGCAATGTATTTTTTTTGCGCTCGCGTTGATGGTGAAAGTTCTCGGCATCGATGTGGGTGTCTGAAAAAAAAAATGAACATACTTATAATTGCATAATGAATGTATCTTCAGTGTGAACCAAAAATATTACAAAAAAAAATTATTATGATGAAAATTCGAAACTTAACATTTTTTTATTCAATTTTCTGTCGGTATTTTATTTTTTATATTTCTTTTGTGTCATTGAAATTTTTGTTTCTGCGGTTCACACGATAGGTGATGATACTAAGAATACGTTGTAAAAATTTCAAAGCGATCTGAACCTTCGCTCTAAATGCTGTAACTTTAACATTTTTTGGAATTTTTATAAGAATTTTTATAAGGAAAATAATTAAAAAATGAAAAAAATTTCGCGTTAAGGCCTTAAAAATTCAATGTCTCGAAAACTACTGCTAGTCGCCAAAAATACTTTTCAGGGATCTCTTAAAAGTTTAAAAGGAAGGTGTATCCCAAAATTCTGATGAAAATTTGGTTTCCGCTTTTCGAAAGTACACCCGAAATTTCTCATCTCCCCCCCCCCCCCCCCCCCCCCAGCGTGAAGGAATCGTAGAAAAAAGCAATTTGCAAGTTTTCAATCTGAATGCCTTATTTTGGCCGATACAGACTCCTGATCGCGATAAGAACGGAGATGAGCGACAACGCGGACGTGACGAGCGTAGCTAGCGGCACCGGCGGAAGTTCCGACGTGGCCGTAACGCAAACGAGCCCCGTGAACGAGACCGCGTACGCGACGAACGAGGAATTCTTTCTCTTCGCCAGCATCATGGACGCTACTATGATCGACAAGAAACTCGGTGAGAGGCCCATGTATTTCGAGATATCCATCGGTAACGCCGGAAACACTTTGGACGGTCACAACGAGAGTTCGAAGGTTCAATACGTGAATATACTTCTGTGTGATATAGCTCGTTTTTTTTCCTCTGTCCAAAATATGTATATGTACTTGTTATAGTTCACTCGGTCATCATACCATGACTGTTACGCATATGGAAAACACGGAAAACTCAGGGAATTTCTTTCCTCCTGGAATTATCAGGGAAAAGTCAGGGAATTTTTTTTATTCTCTGGATTTTTGTTCGAAATTTACTTTTTGCAAGAATCACGAATGATTAAACCGACTTGAGAAAAAATAAAACACTGAAAAGTATAAAAATAAACATTTTTGTATATTTTTAATAATTATAAAGGGTGTCGCAAAATGACCGGACATTTATATTTATTAATTAAACGTAGGGTAGCGTGGTCCGAAACTGACCACCCAATCAGCAAAGGCAATAAAAGTGCATTAAATTATTTTTTTTCTTCAAACCAAATTTTAATTCTTCAGAGGGAACGTTATTGTAAGTTTTGAGCAGTTCGACGAGGTTTTCGGGTACCGTTTGTCTAAGACACCGAGGCCGTAATGAAAGTCCGCATATTGGTCGTTCTCAAAAATCGTGGTCCGAACCCGACCCCCTATTTTTTACAGCGAATCAAGGGAAAAGGCAAAATTTTGAATTCATTTTGCAACTTGTTAGCAAAACAATTCGATTTGGGAATAATTTTTAAATTTATTTCAGAACATTTTAAGGCCTGTTTTAGGAAATACAATTGAATTGCATTGATTACAATTTTACTCGCTTAAGGCGTTACCCCCACTTGTAGCGCAAAAAAGGCCTTTTTCATGAATTTTTTTAAAGAAAACTATAAAACTTTTTTAATCGATCAATATACCATCTTAAAGAACACATCTTGAAGAACTTTCAGTAATTCTTTTATTGAAAAATATTACATTGTTTAGTGGCAAATGGCCGTCAATGAAATAATGTTTTTATATACACGGTTTGCGGTGACCAACATTGCGGCGAAGTGGATCATCTGAAAAAAAAATGCGAATGGATTTAGTCAAATATAAGTATAAACTAGTCTTTAATCGAAGGATTTTAAAAAATATTCATTTTTCACAAAATGGCGGACGGTCAAAGTTAATGGTTCGATTTTAACGAAAAAAAAACGGCCGTTTTTTGGCTATAAAACGGCCATTTTTTTCGAAAAAAAAATCGAACGATTAAAGACTACATTTTTATGTATTAAATAAGCCTGCAAAATTTCAAGAACATCGGTTCATTAGTGTTCGAGTAATCTTGGTCACCGACTTCAGAAATGCCATTTTGAGAAAAACGCGTTTAAAGTTTCAATTTCAGTTTACACGAAGAAAATATTTTTTTTTTGTAAACTTACATGGAGTCATCTATTCCGGGCCCATACTTCTGTATGGGCCCGGATACTTATACTTCAAAAAAATGCAATAAAAAAAATCGATTTTTTCAAAATCGCAAGTGGGGGTAACCCCTCAATGCAAAAATCGGACGGTTTAGGACCACCGAGACTTTTTTCAAACAATGACTCGCCGTTTACTCACAACGATGCAAGTGATCGAAATTTATTAGTGCGTATACAAGTTTAGGCCATAAGCAACCAAACCTTTGGATTTTTCAAGAAAAGATAAAACACTTCAAACTGCAGTTCCGTGCAGCTGAAAAATGAACTTTCGCGTTGTCAAAACACAACGCGACGCAAAACCATAGAATGAAATGAGATAAAAAGATGACTCTCTACCTCCGAATTGTCGGTGTTGTGGGAGCTTTCAAATGCCACCACCGACAGTTTCGGTTGCAGCACAAGTACTGAGAAACATGGAGAGGTCGGTATGGGACCGCTGGTCGGTTTCGGACCACGCTACCCTATTATTTATTTGAAAAGTACGAATATTTTTATTTTAACCGGCATGGAAAATGGATTAGGCCGAAATGTTATTGAAAATTTCGTCAAAAGCGAACGTTTGCAAACAGGGACGAGGCGGCCATTTATCGGATATGGTGCGGAACACAGTATCCGGTGTTTGTACAACTTCAATGTTTGTACCTTGTATTGAAATAAAAATATTCGTACTTTTCAAATAAATAATACGTTTTATTTATACATTTAAACGTCAGGTCATTTCGAGGCCCCCTTTATCAGTCTTCATTATTTACAAAGAAAGATATGTCAGTAGCAAACATTGACAATTTCATAAAGTAACAACTTTGGAGGTACAAGTAAGTTTGAAAGGATTTTTTGGTGAAAATTGTGGCTTGATTATGCAAACATGGTCGCTCCCAACAATTCAGCAAATTCTTCATGCGCTGGACACGAGTCTTCGTTCAATAGTGCCTCTTATTCTGCATCTTCAAACGTTTGTGGCCTTCCTTCACGTTCCTTGTCCTCCGTGTCAAAGTCGCCACTTTTGAACCGCCTAAACCAGTGCTCACAAGTTGAGATTCATAGAGCATTGTCCCCATAAGCGTTACACAGCAATCGATGACCTTCAGCTGCTGTTTTTTTTCAAATGGAAGCAGAAAAATAAAGCTTCCCGCAAATTGCGTTTGGTTGGCACAAAAGTCGACATATTTGAAGCTCAAAAAAGCTATGTTGTTTACACTTCGACAAAATGAGACGTACTGAAAACTAAAGCCTTATGATGACGCTTTAACATGAAGGTTAGGTTCTCACTTTAGACACTGAAAAAGGCTATTTTCATGAATTTTTTAAAATTGCTTTATATTATAGATATTGATAAAAAAGTTGTTACACTTAATAAGTACACTTTCGAAATACATTTTTTTTAAAATATTTATTTAAGTGACTATTTATAGACGAAAATGGTAGTTAAAAAAAAGCCGGAAATGGATCATCCGAAACAAAACAATCAAACGGTTTTAGATTCAGTATGTTAACAGCTATAGCGCATGTCATACGATTTTTGATATATGCAAGAATAACAAAATGGCGGTCATTTTTCGAAAAAAAATTAAAAAAAACGTGTCTTTTTCACCGTTTTTGGCAAAAAAATAGTAAATATCAAAATTTTTAAAAAATCCTTGATACGCGCTATAGCTATAGTTGTAAAGAATATGTGGTTAAAATTTCATGAGGATATTCATATTTCATAAGGAAATTTCATAAGGTTCAGTAGTTTCGAAGATTTTATCAACAAGCCATCGAAAAACGTTATTTCGAGAAAAACGCGTGTAAAATTAGTTTGGATTACGTAAATAGATTTTAAAAAAAATTTAAAGTATTTCGAAAGTGTATTTATTAAGTGTAACAACTTTTATATCAATATCGATAATATAAACCTATTTTTCAAAATCTTCAAAATAGCATTTTTTAGCGTCTAAAGTGAGAAGCCTCTTTAATACTAGTAACGCCCTCTCTTGTAAATCCTTCAAAACTTACTTGTACCCCTAATAATATACTCTAGAGCTTCATACATTTGCATTCGATTTGCCGATACAGAACCGTACAATTATTATTGTAGATAAGTGTTCATATTTACTTTTTTTATTTTTCGGCACCGACATAAAAAATCTGTTTATAATGGAGAACTGGTATTTGCTTTTAATATGTTAATTTTTTACCTTAGTGTTAAAATTATTTTTCGGTCTTCAGGTTTTTAAATCTTTATTTTAATCTTAATATTTTTCATATAAATGACCTTAAAAGAAATTATGTTCTTTATTTGACCCCAATCCCCTGGACTATTTGAAAAACCTGGAGAAGGCTGGGAATTTCTGAGTCAGTAATGCGTAACAACCATGTATACACGTGTCACAACAGTTATACGAAAAAAAAAAACTTTTCTGCAGACCTTTTTGTACTCTCACCCTCGTGCACTCGTCATGCTCTTTTATTCTCTCTCTCTGTTTGTGTCTCAGCCTCTCTCTCTCTCTCTCTCTCTCTCTCTCTCTCTCTCTTCTCTCTCTCTCTCTGTGTTTGTCTCTGTTTGCCAAACGTTGTTTGTTCCGTATGCAATATTAAATGCGAAAACAAAACGCCCCCAATAAAGTCGTTGTACCGTGGATTTTCGTATTCGAGGTCCGGATCAACAGCAACGGCGAGCAACAAATTATCGCCAAGACTTCGCTCTTCGACGTGTCGCCCGTGGGAACAACGACTACGGTACTCGACGAGTCCTGGCAGAGCACCACGTGCTCCGCGAAACCAATGACCCACGATCGCTTGTACTACTTCATGCCCTACTGGGACGACAAACCTTGTCTTTACGTCAGATGCACGTGGCCCGATCATCGACGACGGATGTACAACAGCAACGTCATCGGCAAAATTGTCGATAAGTTGGTGAGGCGATGGGGAATTTTAGTTCTTTCGTTTGCTTCTTTCCAGACGAGATCTGTCAAAGTTTTTTAAATAACAAAAACCTTGTTATTTAGGGGCTGTACCAGTGTGAACGCTGAAAATTTGGGTGATTGTCGGGAATTTTTTGGAAGAAAAGTACTCGATTAAATGTATCGGAAAATTTAGAATATATTTGGCTATATTTGACCTATATTACATAATTTTTTCGTAGAAAAATATTGAGATCCAAGCGAGTTATGCGCTGCCTTCGGAGGCGCAAAAAAAGTGGAGGAACTGTTGACATGATTCCGGCCGATTGAGTAGCTGAAACCGAAAAAGGAAAAAATGTCGTTAAACTGGAAGGTATTTCCTGTACAATGACGTAGGATTTTCGAAAAATATCAAAATCTAACAAAATGGCGTAGTTATGAAAAAAAAGTCTGTTTTCTTGCCTATAAAATGGTCGTTTTTTCAATGCCAAATCGTCAATTTTCATCCAATCAAAAATATCCTACGTCATTGCAGAGTAAATATATTCAAGAGTACTCAGTTCAAATTTCAAGTCAATCGAATAATTGCTCTTTGAGTTACAATGTCAGCAAATTTGAAAAATCTCATTTCATATTCTTGAAAGTATAAAAATCTTGGAAGTATAAATCTTGAAAGTATAAAACCTTGGAAGTATAAAAACCTTGAAAGTATAAGTCTTGAAAGTATAAAAATCTCTTCTCATATTCTTGAAAGTATAAACTGTCGAAAAAGGCAAAAAAAATCGATTTTTTAAAAGTGTCACACTGGTATAGCCCCTTAAGGGAGAGATCACTTTAGGCAGCCGAAAATAGGCGAATTTTCGAGATTTTTTGCGTCGAAACTATTTATTCTATATGATTAGAATTTTACGTACTTATTATTACATCTTTTAAGGGGTATTCTCACTTTAGACACTAAGAAAGGCTATTTTCATGAATTTTTTTGAACGGTTTATATTATAGATATTGATATAAAAGTTGTTACACTTAATAAATACACTTTCGAAATACATTTGAATTTTTTAAATGTGTTTATGTAACCCAAACAAACATTAAACGCGTTTTTCTCGAAACAACGTTCTTCGACGGCTTGTTGATAAAATCTTCGATACTACTGCACCGATTCTTATGAAATTTTAACCACATATTCTTTACAACTATAGCTATAGCGCATATCAAGAATTTTTAAAAAATTTTATATTTACTATCTTTTGCCAAAAATGGTGAAAGAAACACGTTTTTTTTTGTTTTTTCGAAAAATGTCCACCATTTTGTTATTTTCGCGTATATCAAAAATCGTATGACATGCGCTATAGCTATTAACATACTGAATCTAAAACCGTTTGATTTTTTTGTTCCGGATGATCCATCTCCGAGATTTCATCAACAGCGCAAACGTACAATTTTTTGGCACATTTTTTTAACTACCATTTTCGTCTATAAATAGTGACTTAGATAAAGATTTTTTTTATATGTATCTCGAAAGCGTATTTATTAAGTGTAACAACTTTTATATCAATATCTATAATATAAACCTATCGAAAAAATTCATGAAAATAGCCTTTTTTAGCGTCTAAAGTGAGAAGACCCCTTAAGGGGCCATCACAGTGTAACGGATTGAAAAATAGCTGATTTTTTTTTATTGTTAAAATACGCTAATCATCCTGATTTTTTTATGTCAAATCATCACACTCGTGAAGAACAGAAAATAATTTTTTCAACGTTTGTTTTGTTTTTTACATTTTTTAACGGTTGAAAATGTTTTCGAAAAAAGACGTCCTCGCGGTGTACACGGTTGTGGCGGTAAATATTATTTGAAACAAAATTTGTAAAAAAAACAATAAGCTTTTTCACGTTATGAAAGCATCTCCCTCCTTAATTAAAAAAAAATGTTAAAATAAAATATTTAAAAAATTAATAGAAATTAAAAAACGGTCGACAGGTCTTAATTTCCTATCAATAAAATAAATCGTGAAAAATGTTTCGAAGAAATGTAATATTCGATTAATACGATTATTAAATTTAACTGGCTTTGATCAAAATGTTCAACAGTTATTTTTCAATAAATAATATAAATGTACGTTTTCCACTGTGCCTACGTACATTCAGGTTATAGTAAAAAAAACGTCATCATCAAGAAGAGTTAAATTCTAGGAGGAGGGTCTCGCGGAGGTCCAAGCCCACGAGGACGATCCGACGCGGGGCGAAAAGCTTCTCAAGTCGACGCTCGAGGAACTGTGCGTCGGATGCACCAAGTACATGAGTCTGAGCAAGTCGAGCGCGACCGGGGGTGGTTCGGGCCTGGGCAAGACCAAGCTCGACAAGGAGAGGATAAAATTGTGCCAGCGAGAATTGGAGAGCATCGGCTCGACCGCGAGACGCCTGAAGGCCATCACGACGAAAAATTCCTTCAAGGAGAGCCACAAGACCGCTCGCACTTTTCTCGAAAAGCTCAAATTTCTTCTCGAGGATGTAACTATCACGATTATTCTCAACGTATTCGATTTGTTCAATCTTAATCGAATATCTACCTAACTTCAATTCGTCGCGAACATTTGAGGGCCTACATCTACCTGGAGGCCCGAAAAATTACCAAATTCCGATTTTTTTCTCTGTGAATTTACTCATAAAATTAATCACACATATATTTAGTATGAATATCAAGCTGTTAGACTTTTTTTTTCGATGTACAAAATGGCCGACTACTAATATTTTCTTTCGTTTTCTTTTTTTAGGCGCTCCGCGGCGTGACATTTAGCATCCACAATTTTTTTCCTGGAACAAAAAACAAAAATTCTCGTCAATCTACATTAGAACACCTAGAGAAGTACGTACGGAATTTAAAAAATATTGTTTTATTCAAAAGTTGTAGGTATTTGAACTTATGAATTTTCAGTGAAAAATTTCGTTATAACTGCTCATAAACTGCTCATAAAATGAAAAGTTTTCGACTAATCAGAAATTCCGTACGTACTTCTCTGCGAAATGCAATTGGGAACATAACTTTTAAATTTGAAGTAAATCGAGTGAAAATTGTTGAAGTTATTTGTCACGCCAATTGGAAAAAAGCTGTTTCGAGAAGTTTCGAATAGTCTGCCATTTTGTACATCGAAAAAAAATATATATATATTTTCTAACATTCGATATTCATACTAA
Organism: Ophion slaviceki; assembly: GCA_944452715.1. Taxonomy (NCBI): domain Eukaryota; kingdom Metazoa; phylum Arthropoda; class Insecta; order Hymenoptera; family Ichneumonidae; genus Ophion; species Ophion slaviceki. The sequence continues at coordinate 43,896,642 of OX101789.1, read as the reverse complement.
AGAGATATGTAATTAATTTTATGAGTGAATCACTTTTTCATTCGAAAAAAATGTTAAATTCGCATATGATTTTATACCCGTTACTGTGGCCTAAGGCCTAAGTCATTTTTAATCGAACAAAGTTTTTAATTAGTTACGAATTAACCAACACTTTTATTTGGTTATGAAGATAACATAAACAATGTAAAATATTAATATTTATAACGCAACATTTTTTTTTTGATAAAAGTTTTTTGCTTTAGAAACACGATAATTTTTTTTCTCGAAATATTGATCAGTACTGTTCTGCGGTGTTGCCATATGTCTTCTTATTACAGGGGACAAATATTTTTCACGGAGAATTATTCTGTCTTCACTGAACGTTTTTAGCAAAACCGAATAGTAAAGGCAATCCAAAGTTTTTTCACTCTTTCCCTAACTAGTTTGCGATCTAAACATAATTTTTCTTTCTTCAAAATTTATAAAAAATGCAATAAAAAAATCGATTTTTTCAAAATCGCAAGTGGGGGTAACCCCTTAAGGAAGGGTTAACAACGTGGCGAAAAAAGTCGTCATTTTTACATAACTATTAAAAAACGAAGATCGAATTTAAAAAACAGAGATCGTCAACGACCTTGAAATATTTCTCATCGTATTTCCTGTAAGTTTGGAAACAATCCACCAAGTGGTTCTCAAGATATCATGTCCACCGACTTTGGAAACTTTTGGACTTTGGCCCTGCCGACTGTTAGAAGCTGTAGCTCATACAATTCAAGGAATATTTCAATGAAATTTTCAGGAAATATAGCTATAAGGTGATATTGTCGAATGAAAAATATTTTTGAAAAAGACAATTTTTTGACGCACCTAGGTAGATGAAGCCCGTTAATTAAATTATGGATGTGTAAGTATTCTGATAAATCTGTTCAACAACGCCTGACAAACGTAGCCTCAACAATCGCTACCGGATATCTTTGTCTGGGTCATAAGTTCGGGGAAACGTGTCGCCTATCACAGAATCCCGGCGCGCGAGGTCATTTACTCCATCGTCGACGAGGAGTCCGGCCGCTTCTGCGCAACCGTACAAAATGTCTACCTCAAGGTATAGAAATTTTTGTCCTTTTTTTTACGTAATTTTTGTTACAAAAGTATTCTTTTTACTTATTTACTTTTTATTTACTTTTACTTACTTTCTTCATTTATTTTATTTTATTTAAAATTTTCATTTGTATTTATTATTACTTTGATTAGTAGTAGTGGGATTTATTCCGCGTATGCCCTATTGAGGGTGTTTAGATGAGTGCCCTTTCCTTCCCCTTTTCGATACAATTTTTACATCAGTTTGCTTATGTCTATTCTAAGTTCCTAGTTTTTTCAAATTGTCGTATATAATTGCATTTATTACTTTAATTATTACTTCGTTATTATTACTTATATCATTATTGTGTTTTTTTTTATTGCATTAGACAATACTACTAGTACATTTATATTATTAATAATAATAGTAATTTAATAACTATTCGTGATATAATTATAACTGTAATAGTAATCAGCCCCGGATCTAAGGGGGGGGGGGGGGGCAAACCGGGGTACCTGCCCCGGGCGGCAATTTAATGGAGCGCCAAATTCTCGTGTTTGAAAAAACTTGTTTCACGAAAGCGCCTAACATCCAGTGAGCTTTGGTGAGTTTCAATGGCGTCGTGATCCTAGCTATCGAAAATAAAACTGCCTAGGAGACGAACTTCGATGAGGTATTCCTTTAGGCGTCTTTTGAAAAACTGCTCGTGTTATAGCTCAACAAGTTATTGATCGATCTGGCTGATATTTTGCCAGATTTCTCACTACAAGACTATTGGAAGGATATACCTAAAGTTCCAAGGTTATCGCGTAAATAAATTACTTTTTCGGGGTAAAAATTGTCGAGAAAATGGTAAAAAATATGACTATTTGATTACAAAGCCTACTTAATTTTCAATTTTATGCCTTTTAATATTTTTATAGGTATATCCTTCCAATAATGTTATAGTGAGAAACCGCCCAAAATTTCAGCCAGATCGATCAATAACTTTTTGAGCTATACCATGAGCAGTTTTTCAAAAGACCCCTAAAGGAATACATTATAACGCCGCTATTTTGTTTTGTTTGAAAAAGAAAAAAGTTTTACCGCTTGAAAGTTGTAATAAGATAATGTCAAAATTTTTAAATGATGCGATTATCTTATCGCATTTTTTTTCAATCATGAAAAATGACTTATTTTCGAGCGTCTAAAGAGATCTCCCCCCTTAATCTCAAATGCTGGAAGGGGCGCCAATGACAAATTTTTGCCCCGGCTCGGAAAAATCGTAGATCCGGGGCTGATAGTAATATAACGAGTAATTATTGTCAGTATTATCACAACTTTGTTATTGTTTCATGATTTTATTGTTATAATAATGATTATAATGATTATATTGATCCATATAAATATTATCATATATAACGATAATAACAACAACAATAACAATAATAATCATCATTATTATATCTGTTATTCGTGTTCTTTTTATTTTTCTGTGTCATTATTATTATTTTTATTAGTATTATTATTACAACTCGGTTTTTTTCGTAATCACCAGCATTATCATTATTGGCATTAAAATAAAGATTATTTAATTAATCGGCAACAAAATCCTGTCTATGTTGTAATTTATGACGCAGTTACCTGAAAGACGAGGCTTCAGCACGAGCGGCTGGACCGTACAGGCGAAGCTTCAGATCTACATATGGCTGGGATTGTCACGACACAAGAGATACCTTCTGCAAGGCTTGCCCAAAGGCTACGAGATGAACAACGAGCTGAAAAATTTACTCGAGAGGCCACGAGCACCTCCACCGCAGACTATTCACTACATCGAGAAACACGTGAGCGCGCGGTGCACTAGATGGAAAAATAATCAAATCGTATTAAGGCGGGGTTACATTTAGACAGGAAAAAAATTAGCAATATTGAGGGGTTTTTTAACCCTTGTCAGTCACACCTCCAGATTGTGACGTAATAGTCATTGGGGGCTGTAATCAACCCCACTCACTTTGGAGAGCGAAAAATAATTGAAAAATTAAAGAAAAAAAATATTACAGTTTTCAACCCTTGCGTGTAAGACCATGCCGATTATTTTCACGTCCTGTAATTTTATATTAATTAATATTAAAAAAAAGTTATCAGTGTATTTATTAAGTGTAACAACTTTTATATCAATATCTATAATATTAACCTATAAAAAAAATCATGAAAATAGCCTTTTCTAGAGTCTAAAGTGAGAAGACCCTTGAAAAGGGGGAAGTCATTTTTTCTTAGTTTTTTTTTCCACGGTCTCAGGTAGCAATCGTCGATCGATTTTGTGATTATTGGAAGCGCAAATGTGGGGCATCTCGTTGGTAATGAGGACAAATTTTGTTTTCCAGAAATTTCAGCTTCGAGCTCACATGTATCAAGCGAGATCGCTGATCGGTAGCGACGCGTCGGGCCTGTCGGATCCGTTCGCTCGTGTAATCTGCGGCGAATTCCACAAAACGACCCAAGTCATAGACGAGACGTTGAGCCCAACGTGGGACGAGCTGTTGATCATCGACAATATCATTATTCACTCGGCGGCCTCCGTGATCAAGAAGGATCCACCGCCTGTCGTGGTCGAGCTGTTCGACAGGGACAAGGTGGTAAGTGCAGGCTCACATGTAGGTGGGACGAAAGCAGCAGCATTTTAAGGCGTTCCCCCCACTTGTAGCGCAAAAAAAGGCCTTTTTCATGAATTTTTTAAAAGAAAACTACAAAACTTTTTTAATCGATCAATATACCATCTTAAAGAACACATCTTGAAGAACTTTCAGTAATTTTTTTATTGAAAAATATTACATTGTTTAGTGGCAAATGGCCGTCGATGAAATAATGTTTTTATATACACGGTTTGCGGTGACCAACATTGCGGCGAAGTGGATCATCTGAAAAAAAAAATGCGGATGGATTTAGTCAAATATAAGTATAAACTAGTCTTTAATCGAAGGATTTTAAAAAATATTCATTTTTCACAAAATGGCGGACAGTCAAAGTTAATGGTTCGATTTTAACGAAAAAAAGACGGCCGTTTTTTGGCTATAAAACGGCCATTTTTTTTCGAAAAAAAAAAAATCGAACGATTAAAGACTACATTTTTATGTATTAAATAAGCCTGGAAAATTTCAAGAAGATCGGTTCATTAGTGTTCGAGTAATCTTGGTCACCGACTTCAGAAATGCCATTTTGAGAAAAACGCGTTTAAAGTTTCAATTTCAGTTTACACGAAGAAAATATTTTTTTTTTGTAAACTTACATAGAGTCATCTATTCCTATACTCATAGAGCCATTCTCAGATACTTATACTTCAAAAAAATGCAATAAAAAAAAATCGATTTTTTCAAAATCGCAGGTGGGGGTAACCCCTTAAGAGATCACCACAGTGTTACGGGTCGAAAAATAGCTCATTTTTGCGATTTTTTTTTTCGATGGTTAAAATACGCTAACCTGTCTGATGTTTTTATGTCAAATCAAAACACTCGTGAAGATCAGTACAAAAATTGTTTAAAGTTTATTTTTATTTTCTTTATATTTTTTTTAACGCTTGAAAATGTTTTCGAAAAGAGGGAGCCCTCACGGGGTACACGGTTGTGGCCGTAAATATCATCTGAAACAATATTTGTTACAAGGTTATTAATCAGTACGAAAGCTTTTTTTATCACAATTGACAAAATGGCGGCGGTTTGAAAAAAAGTATCGAATTTGGCCTATTCTTTCGACAGTTTTTCGTTAAAAAAATATGAAGATGAAAAAACGCTACCATAGCAAGATAAAGAATGGCGTGAAGAATTTTGTGTCAAAATTTGAGACGAATCGCTTGAAAACTCTTCCTTTGAGAGTGTACACCGTTTTGAAAAACGAGATTTCGAGGAAAACGCGTTTGAAGTTTTTTTTATCACAATTGACAAAATGGCGGCGGTTTGAAAAAAGAGTATAGAATTTAGGCTATTTTTTGGACAGTTTTTCGTAAAAAGATATGAAGATTAAAAAAAAGCTCACATAGCAAGATAAAGAATGGCGTGAATAATGTTGTGTCAAAAATTGAGACGGACGGCTTGAAAACTCTTCGAAAGTGTACGTTTTGAAAAACGGCATTTCGAGAAAAACGCGTTTAAGGTAGTTCCTCTGCGAAAATCTCAACCAAAAGCTTACATACCATGTTCATGTTTAAAAGATTGATAATTGGTTTAAATAGTAATGAATAAAATTAAAAACTACGCAATATTGACTCGGTACTAGTAGATAATACGATGGATATCATTTATTGCCGTAAAATATATTTTATATTGTGTTTTTGATCTACCATTGCCAGTAAACTTTTTGCCGGGACTGTCCAGGCTTTGCCCCAATTGTTTTTTTTCCAGGCTTTGCCGGGCTTTGCACCAAAATTGTGAGGGCTTTTCATGGTTATATCTTGGAAACTAGATAGTGAATCATTCTCATTTTTTTTCACATTATTCGTGATATCTTACTCTAGCTTATCCTCGTTTTTTTATCAATTTCTTAATTTTAGTTTTGACGGTAAAATTAATGATGCTCTGTTTGCCAATCATAACGCATTTGTTGCGTGTAAACCAAGCCAACTTTAAGTGTTAATATCTCAGGTTTGGGGTGGTCAAACTTATTCAAATTGCACAGATGTTTGGATAATGTATTGAATAACATATATGTCAAATTTCAACCATTTCTTAATTCAACTCTTCTGTGGAGGTACTACCTTAATGTTTCGAGTGCGGAATTTCCATATAAATTGTCTACTTACGTTTATGTAAGTATATGAACAGCATGTTTATAACCGTCTATACTATCGAAATTGCAAAAAAAAATCGATTTTTTGAAATTTTTACACTGTGATGATCCCTCAAAGATTAATGAAAATAAAAATGGAATACCACGTAACAGCCAAAAGTAATGATAAAACATACTCTCAATCTCTTTTAGAAAAAATCATGAAAATCAGCCGTTTTTATCCTCGCCTTAAGGTACCACTCCCTTAAAGTTTTACCATCTCAACTCATAATGACAACTATCCTCGTCATCACAAGTTTACCTTCAATCTGCGATTCCTGCACCATATGTTGAACCTTCCAATTTGAGTTGCCTCGAGCGACGAACTTGGTTCGCTATTTCCCCAATAGCCTAACCCCTTAAACACTGCCATTGGATAGGCAGAAGCTTCCGAAAAATCTCGATATAATTACTCTTCCTATAGTCAAAATATTCCCGCAGGGAAAATCGGAATACATCGGGCGAACGATAGCTCGGGCCCGGGTGAAACTGTCATCGGAATTGTACGGGCCGCCGGAATTCCCGCCGTCTCTGGAATGGCACAGGGTGAGCCGAGGCTCGGAGTCGGCCGGTGAGCTTTTGGCGGTTTTCGAGTTGCTCGAGTACGAGGAGTCCTCGGCGTTGGAGCCGCGATTACCCGAGCCGAAGTTGTACAGACAACCGGCGGCCGGGAACGACCTGACGATTTCGGAAATGATCGACGAGGGGCCGATATTTCCGGTACCCTGCGGCATACGTCCGACCTTGTCGCGATACAGGTTACGTATTTTACCGACGAAGAATATTTTTAGTGCTTATTTCTTCATTTTTTAGTCTCTCTACTGTTGTTCTGCCTCTTTGTTCCTTCTCGTTATTCTCTACTTTCCGCCCGCGGCTTCGCCTGCGTAGACTTGTGTCGAATGCTCCTTGATGAACTGTGCTCCTAAAATATTTCATTAACGAACACGTGGAACTGGGGCCGGGTTGAAATTCCGAACTTTGAATGATCAGAACGTTCAAAACTCCGAAAATATACAACCCGGCGCCAACCGGTGCGATGGTCTAGTGGTTAGCGTGCTCGCCACTAAACCAGCGGACCGGGAGGTCGCGGGTTCGAATCCCAGTCGCGTACATTTCGTCGTGAAATGTTTTTCTTCGGCATTTCGCGGCGAAGTAAGACTAGTTCCACGACTGGGGGGTGAACTCGATGACCGGCTGTATTGGTATAGGTTTTCCGCAGTTTCCCTATACCCATGACAGAAATGTCATGATGAATATGATACAGAGGGGGAAGTCGGCTGCAGCCGCAAGAGGGGGGAACAGGGGAAAGATGGAGAAGAAAAGGAGTAAACAGTGGAGGAAAGAATGGTCATAATGATGGGAAAGAATAGGTAACAAACGCGACAAGCGTGTACCTAAGGAAAAAACCAATTAAAAAAAAAATACAACCCGGCGCCATCTTGAATTTCGGAACATCAAAGTTCGGAATTTCAACCCGGCCCCGTAGAATTGGGTTGAACATCATTCATACTAAGTTTCATGTAAATCTGACCAGATATTTCTTTTACCATACAAACTTTGCTACTCCCTTTTCCCCTTAAAGATTGAAATTCCAAAAACGCTGAAACTTCATTAAGTGATAACACCACTCTAGCGGCAGAAATCAAGACCCAAGTTTGACAATTTATTTTGGAAGTATGAAAAAAAGGAATCGGATTTTTTTGGGAGGGTTTATTTAACACATATTAAAGTATAGAAAAATTTAAAGATATTAAAGTATAAAAAAAACGTTTTTATTATAATTTTCATACAAAATGGCAGCGACAGAGCCCATCTTGAAAAACGATTTTTTTTACAAATAGTTTCACGTATAAAAAAAACAAAACACATATTGAAGTATAAAAAAAATGTTATTATTATTTGCGGACAAAATGGCTGCGACACACTTTTTTCATCGACGTATTTTCGCGACTGTTGTTCCAGGATCGAGGTGTTGTTCTGGGGTTTGCGAGATCTTCGCCGGGTGCACCTGCTGAGCGTGGACAGGCCCCGGGTGGACGTCGAGTGTGCCGGCCACGTGCTTCACTCCTCGATTATCCAGAACGCGAGGAAGAATCCGAATTTTTCCACGCCGATAAAGTTCATGGATTTGGAGTTGCCGGACCAGGAGCTTTACCGTCCGCCGGTGACGATAAGAACGATCGACTGTCGTAGTTTCGGGCGTTACACGCTGGTTGGAACGCACACGATAAGTTCGATACAGAGGTACATGCATCAGCAGAGCAACGGGCTTCAGAGTCTCGCCACACCGGAGAGGCGTTCGACGCTGGAGCGCGCGCTGAGCGGTACGACGATCGTGTCGTTGGTCCTGCCGGGCTCGCCGACTGGTGGCGCCACGAGCCTGGAAGCATGCGCCAAGAGAACGAAAACGCGCGCGAATTTGGGCCGGAAGAAGAGCAGCAGCGCCGCGGAGTCGTCCACGTGTTCGCTGGTGGACGGGAGCTCCGAGGACGACACGAGCGACTGGTGGACGAAATATTTCGCCTCGATCGAGGCAGCCGTGGAACAAACCGAGCGTGACCTTGAGAATTCTCTTCCCCCTGGGCGTTCTCCTCATCCTCTAGCCCCGCCCCCTCCAACGTCCACCGGCGCGACGATCGGCAGTCGCTTCTTCAACCCCCAAAACGCCAAGAAGAACAACCCCGAGCAAGCCTCGTCCGCGAGTCCACCACCGGAGACGAAGCGGATCGCGACCATGAAGATTTATCGAACCGAACTCGAGGCCCAGCCGGAATTTCGACGATTTCGCGACTGGCTCGACACCTTCGAACTCTACCGAGGCAAAAACAGCGGCGCGGGCGATCAGGACGCCGCCTCCAGGCTCGTCGGGTCCTTCAAAGGCGCCCTACGCGTCTACAAACAACAAAGATGGCCGTCCGGAGCTATCTCCGAGTCCGGCAGCGACGAGGCCCAGTTCAGCTTCTTTCAGAGCTTGCCCGTACCCTCGAACGAGCCCATTCGCGTACTCGTCAGGGTCTACATCGTACGGGCCAACGATTTGCATCCTTGCGATCCCAACGGCAAGGCTGATCCCTATGTCGTTCTTCAACTTGGCGACAAAATAATTAGCGACAAGAGCAATTATTCGTCGAAACAACTGAATCTCGTGCTCGGCAAGTGCGTGATTGTTTTTTGATATTCTATTTTTCCCGCATTTCCGGCTTCGAGATAGAAGAAGAGGTCTCTGTAGAATATTTATGATCTCTTTCTGAGCTGTGTGTGGATGTCGTTTCGAAAAATCCAGATGTTTCGAGATCGAGGCGACCTTGCCGCAGGACTCTCTGCTGATCGTGAAAGTCATGGACTGGGATCTCGTGGGGCCCGACGATGTGATCGGCGAGACCAGGATCGATCTGGAAAATCGATATTACAGCAAACATCGCGCAACCTGCGGCCTCGCACGGCAATACGACGAGTATGAAGCTTATGTTTTGCATAGATTTGACGGAGGGCTCGTGGCTGGAGAAAAGAATTTTCGCGATTTTTTTTCTGGGAATACGCTTGCAGATTTTCAATTTTTTCTTACATTAACGCTCCGTTACACTTACCTGGAGAAACATGCTTGTCAAAGTGACCCAGTGTGACAAGCCTACCAGTCGGTTGGCCATGAAAAAATTAACGAACGTACTTGAGCTGTTACGTACACTTATATTTTGCCACGATTTTGACACACTGTGTCAATTTGACCCGGATAGTACTTCATCCACCTGCCGTTAAGGGGTAACCACTCTAGCGGCCGAAAAGAAGGCCCAACTTTGACAATTTTTTTTGGGAGTGTAATAAAAGGAATGGCAATTTTTTTTAGACGGATTATTCAGCATATATTCAAGTATAGCATTTTTTTAAATTATTTTTTACTGTACAAAACGGCGGCGAGAGAGCCAATCTTCGAAATGAACTTTTTCAAAAATACTCCAGTAGCGGACAAATTTCTCGTAAAATATAAGACATAAAGCGAAAAAAATTAAATCTCCATCCTATTGGCTATAGAAGTACGTAGGGATTTCTTATTTAATGAAATTTCGTAAAAATGGTGCACATTTGACAAAAAAATTCAATTTTTCGCTGAAAAATAAGCAGTAAATTGTTTATAAAATAAAAAGTTTACATTCAATCGAAAAACCCCTACGTACTTTTACAAAAGAGGTAATTGTAAAGCTACTGTCAAACTTTCAAACTGTTCCATGCAACCGTGTTGAAGTTATGTGTTCGCTGAGATTGAAAAAGTGGTTTCGAGAAAACCCCGATTTTATGATGTTAAAGCATTGTGTCAGCATTAAAAAAAAAAACACTTCAAAATGCTAGAGTGGTGTAACCCTTTAACTCTTCATTGTTACACTTACCTGGAGAAACATGTTTGTCACACTGGGTGACTTTGACCCAGTGCACTTTGATCCACTTTGAATCCTGTTACCCTTATTATTATCATTATTTATCAAGTAATGATAAAGAAACGTGTAGTATTGATAATAAGTGATTAGATCGTCATCGTCATCATCATCATCATCATCGTCATCATCGTCATCGTCATCGTCATCATCGTCATCATCGTCATCGTCATCGTCATCGTCATCATCGTCATTATCGTCATCATCATCATCGTCATCATCAACATCGTCATCATCATCAACATCGTCATCATCATCGTCATCGTCATCATCAACATCGTCATCATCATCGTCATCATCATCATCGTCATCATCATCATCGTCAACATCGTCATCATCGTCATCATCATCATCATCATCATCGTCATCGTCATCATCGTCATCATCATCATCGTCATCGTCATCATCGTCATCATCATCATCGTCATCGTCATCATCGTCATCATCATCATCATCGTCATCATCATCATCGTCATCATCATCATCGTCATCATCATCATCGTCATCATCATCATCGTCATCATCATCATCATCATCGTCATCATCATCATCGTCATCATCATCATCGTCATTATCATCATCGTCGTCATCATCATCATCGTCATCATCATCATCGTCATCATCATCATCATCATCGTCATCATCATCATCGTCATCGTCATCGTCATCGTCATCGTCATCGTCATCGTCATCATCATCGTCATCATCATCACCATCGTCATCGTCATCGGTATCGTCATCATCACCATCGTCATCGTCATCGTCATCGGTATCGTCATCATCATCATCATGTTCATCATCGCCATCGTCATCGTCATCGTCATCGTCATCGTTATCGTCATCATCGTCATCATCGTCTGCGTTATCGTCATCGTCATCATCATCATCATCATCATCATCATCATCATTATTAGCAGTTTTGTCGTCATTATAAATGTTATCATTGTCATCCGTTGCAGGTCAGGATACAATAAGTGGCGCGATCCGATGAAACCGACGCAAATACTGTCGAAGCTGTGCAAGGACAGCAAACTCGATACACCGATATACTCGCATGGCCGTGTCGCAATAGGCAAACAAATCTTCACCCTCTCGAACGAGGAGATGCTGCAATACGCGGATTACGCGGGCAAAGGTATGGAGGAACACTTGGCCCTGGCGGTGTTGAATCGATGGAGCACTTGCCTCGTGCCCGAACACGTCGAGAGTCGTCCACTGTACAATCCCGAGAAGCCGGGTATCGAGCAAGGCCGATTGGACATGTGGGTCGACATGTTCCCCATGGATATGCCACTTCCGGGTCCACCTATCGACATATCGCCCCGGAAGCCGAACGGCTACGAGCTCCGAGTCATCATCTGGAACACCGAGGACGTCGTCTTGGAGGACGACGCTTTCTTCACCGGCGAGAAAATGAGCGATATTTACGTCAAGGGGTACGGTTATTTTTCTTCTGTTTTTCAAGGGCTACATCTACCGAGAGACCCCGAAAAAAAAATTCTCAAATTCCGCATTTTTTTTCTGAGAATAGGTGGTGAAGAAGAAATGCATTTTTTCAACACCAAGGTCCCTATATTAAGAGCCTTTACAAAAAAAATCGCGACGTTTGGCGGTGGACACTCTTCAGCTTGAATGGTCCATCCGAAATCTAAAAACCAAACGGGTTATTCAAGTTAACAATACATACGAGTCGTTGACGATCGTCGATTTTTTAAATAATTTATTTTAACAACGTGGCGACGAATTTAAAACATCTCAATCAATTTTAGGAATATTTCAACGAAATTTTGATGGAATATAGCTAAAGGGTGATACTAACGAAAAAAAATATTCTTTGCAAATGCAAATTTCGGACCCTAGGTAGATGTACGCCGTTAGTGAGATTTTCTGATTTGCGAATATTTGCGTTTTCGCCATTTTTTTGAGGAAAAGTTAGATTGAAGTGAAATGTTGATGCGCAGATGGCTGAAAGGCTCGGAGGATTGCCAATCGACCGATATACACTACAGATCTTTAACGGGAGAGGGCAATTTCAATTGGCGCTTCATCTATCCCTTCGACTATCTTGTCGCTGAGGAGAGAATCGTCATTCGTCGCAAGGAGAGCCTCTTCAGCTGGGACGAGACGGAATTTAAAATACCGGCACGATTGGAATTGCAAGTGAGGGCGTGCTCGATTTTACGCACTAATTTGCTATTTTAAGTTACTTCAATATATACTGTGTGTCCTGTTATGAACGGATAATCCTGAAACTGTCGACAGGTCAGATCATGTCCTACTATATGCTGGAATTTCAGTTTCGTAAAAGTCACGGTTTTCGAGATTTTGGGCTTAATGTTATTTGTTGAAAAAAATCATCTGCTTTTGGTTTTTCTCATGCCATTTCTACAAATGATCGAATCGACAATAACTGAGCAACTTTTTAAAGCAATTGGCATTCTTATTCTGCATAAGATCTTTTTTCATAAAGTTTCCTTGAGGAGGCTGCTCAGGGTCTTTGCGGGGCAGGCGGCAAGAGGGGAACGCATATGCTTAAGGGGTTAGACCACAGGAACGGGTATAAAATCATGTGCGAATTTAACATTTTTTTCGTATGAAAAAGTGATTCACTCATAAAATTAATTACATATATATTTAGTATGAATATCAAGCTGTTAGAAAATATATATTTTTTTTTTCGATGTACAAAATGGCCGACTACTATTATAATATTTTCTTTCATCTTTTTTTTTAGCCGCTCCGTGGCGTGACATTTAGCATCCACAATTTTTTACCTAGAAGAAAAAATTCTCGTCAATCTACATTAGAATACCTAGAGAACACATACGGAATTTAAAAAATATTGTTTTATTCAAAAGTTGTAGGTATTTGAACTTACGAAATGAATTTTCAGTGAAAAATTTCGTTACAACTGCTCATAAACTGCTCATAAAATGAAGTAGTTCTCTGCGAAATGCAATTAGGAACATAACTTTTAAATTTGAAGTAAATCGAGTGAAAATTGTTGAAGTTATTTGTCACGCCAATTGGAAAAAAGCGGTTTCGCGTAGTCGGCCATTTTGTACGTTAAAAAGAAAACTACGACCCGTAATTGATTTGAAGGTTATGTCGAAACACAAGCACTGCAGCTTCTGTAAAGAATGATTCAAAATATTTAAATACTCTTTATGAAACCGCGGTAAGAAATGTATAGCAAGGAAGGAATAGTTTGTGCGTTTCAAATTTTCCCGCCTATTCAAAATGGCCGACTTGACAGCAGCGTTGCCACGTGCCGTAGGACGCTTTATCGTTTTACGCGAATCGGCTGAAATTTCCTGTTTCACTTCACGAATATCTCGATAACGAGACAGACAAAACGCTGTACTCTTTGTTGAAATTATTCATAAAAATCTCACGAATTTCTTCCGCCTATTTCCATTCAATTCTTACTATTTTTTTTGTGTTGCGACCGTCGTATTAGAGTTCTCATGAAGCTTTTGCTATGTCGCCCGTGTACAAGAGCCTAACTTCAATAATTATTAGGTGCGCAACGAAGTTCTCGCTGTTTTTTTAATGAAAATGCCACTTTATTGTGAAAAAATGGTTACAAATGAATCATTCAAAATATTGCCCATCGCTAGCGACAACTTTTTCCCATCTTTCTGGCAGAGCTCGAATACCGTCACGGTAGAAGTGTTCGTCTTTTGAGGCTATCCACGAATCAAGCCATTTTGAGATGTCTTCATATGAGCGGAACTGCTGATTAGCCAGACCATGTGCCATCGAACGGAACAAGTAATAATCGGACGGCGCAATATCTGGGGAATATGGCGGGTGGGGTAGGACTTCCCATTTGAGCGTTTCTAAGTAGGTTTTAACGGGTTTGGCAACGTGAGGCCGAGCATTGCCATGCTGTAAAATCACTTTTTCGTGCCTCTGCTCGTATTGTGGCCGCTTTTCGCGCAGTGCTCGGCTCAATCGCATCAATTGAGTTCGATACCGTTCCCCAGTGATGGTTTCGTTCGGTTTCAACAGCTCATAATAAATAACACCGCCCTGGTCCCACCAAATACACAGCAAAACCTTCGCAGCGTGAATATTCGGCCGAGCCGACGACGTAGAAGCATGACCGGGCAGTCACCGTGATTTTGTTCTCTTTGGGTTGCTGTAATGAATCCATTTTTCATCACCCGTAACGATGCGATGAAGAAAACCCTTCCTTTTTTGCCGCTGGAACAGTTGATCACAGGCGAAAAAACGACGCTCAACGTCTCTCGGCTTCAAATCATAAGGAACCCAAGTTCCTTGTTTTTGAATCATTCCCAACGCATGCAATCGCTTGGAAATGGCTTGGCGGGTAACTCCTAATGCTGAAGCAAGCTGTTTTTGCGTTTGGCACGGATCCTCATCTATCAATGCCTCCAATTCAGCGTCTTCGACGGTTTTTGGCCTTCCTTCACGTGAACGGTCGTCAACATCGAAATCACCGTCTTTGAAGCGACGGAACCAATCACGGCACGTTGTTTCACTTAGAGCAGCATCTCCGTAAACTTTTTGGGGCTCTCGATGCGCTTCAGCCGCCATTTTCTTCGAATGAAAGAAGAAAAGCAACACTTCCCGCAAATGACGATTATTTGGCACAAAATCAGACATTTTCACACAACCAAAAGTATACGACGCAAAAACAAAATCACTAATGTGTCAAAGCGGTTTGTTTACCATGTGTCTAAGCTTGGTTCATGACGTTTTGGTTGTGTCACAATCGACCAGCACTTACTAGTGGAGCCATCTCTTGAAAAACAGCGGGAACTTAGTTGCTCACCTAATAATTGCTCAACAATCACGCACACAAAGTACTTGAAATTTTACACGGAGTCGTAACACCTGTTCGCAAATATCCTCAATAAATTTCAGCAAATTCTTACTATTTCGCGTTAGCTGAGCAACCTTCTTAACATTTGAGGTTAAAAAGAAGACTTTTCTAGATAAAACAAATAACCAAGAGTATTTTTTTTTAACCTGATCAAAACAAGTTTTCATTTGTAGAAATGGCATGCGAAAAACCAAAAGCAGATGTTTTTTATCTCCAAAACCGTGAGAGTTTTACTAAACTGAAATTCCAGCATATATTAGGACATGATCTGACCTATCGACAGTTTCAGGATTACCCATTCATAACAGGACACCCTGTATATATAAAAATAATTCGTCAGGTTTGGGACGCGGATCACTTTTCCGCGGACGATTTTCTCGGCGCGATAACGTTGAATCTCAATCGTTTTCCGCGCGGAGCGAAAACCAGCAAGCTCTGCACCCTCAATATGCTCAAAACCGACGGCTCCGTGCCCGCTGTAAATATATTCAAGCAGAAGCGCGTCAGAGGCTGGTGGCCCTTCTACGTGAAGAAGCAGAACGAAGACATGGAATTAACCGTGAGAAACTACGACTCGTTCCTCCATTTTGTTGCTGTCTTCACCGAGGTCCCAATTGAACGACAATTCTTCGGCGTTTTCAGGGAAAAGTCGAGGCGGAAATACACCTGCTGACGAAGGAGGAGGCGGAATCCAAGCCGGCTGGACACGGCAGAAGCGAACCTGATCCCCTCGACAAACCCAGGTAAAGAAAAGATCGGAATTCGGCGAAAAGTAAAAATGGCGATTAAGGGGTTAGGCCACAGTAACGGGTATAAAATCATGTGCGAATTTAACCATTTTTTTTCGTGTGAAAAAGTGATTCACTCATAAAATTAAATACACATCTAGTTAGTATGAATATCAAGCTGTTGGAAAATATATTTTTTTTTCGATGTAAAAAATCGCCGACTATTTATATTTTCTCTTGTTATCTTTTTTTGGGCGCTCTGCGGCGTGACATTTAGCATCCACAATTTTTTACCTAGAACAAAAAACAAAAATTCTCGTCAATCTACATTAAAATGTTGTTTTATTCAAAAGTTGTAGGTATTTGAATGAATTTTCAGTGAAAAATTTCGTATAAAACTGCTCATAAAATGAAAAGTTTTCGATTAATCAGAAATTCCGTACGTACATCTCTGCGAAATGCAATTAGGAACTTTAAAATTTGAAGTAAATCGAGTGATAATTGTTGAAGTTATTTGTCACGCCAATTGGAAAGAAACTGTTTGGAGAAAAACGCGTTTAAAGTTTTAGGTACTCTATGGCCGTGCCAGAGGTGGGCTTACGTTATACGCTCAAAGTCGGCAAAAAAAATGTCTTGCTATAAATCGAATAGTAACTTATTCTTATGATGATAAAGCACCGTTTAAGCGAGAAAAAAAATCGATTTTTTGAAAATTCTACTGTGGCATTACCCCTTAAGGCGGGAAACCAGTTTAGGAGCACGTTTTTTTAGTGATTTTCATGATTTTTTTCACAAGCAATGAATTAATAGAATTTATTCAAAGGTTGGGAATATTTTATACATATTTTCAAACAAATATTTTAATTTTTTCGAAGCATTTCCTCTGAAAATATGGAACATATAATCCGCCGCCTATCGAAGGTCGCCATCAGACTTTGCTATTTGGGTACACTCTGGAGCAGGGTTGCAAATAATGCATTCCTTTTTGTAATGCATTACCGCTTTCATTACTCATTACTTTACATTTTGTAATGAAGAAAAATTGCATTACCCATTACATTACATTCAGTAATGTAACAAATTTCCATTACTCATTACATTACATTTTGTAATGCAAACAATTGCCATTACTCATTACATTGGATTTTGTAATGCAAAAAAATGTCATTACTCATTGAATTAAATCTTGTAATGTAAAAAAAACTATTCCTCATTACATTACATCTTTTAATGTGAAATATTTTCATTACCTATTACAATGTAATGGGTAATGGAATTTTTTTACATTACAAAATGTAATGTAATGAGCAATGGAATTTTTTTTTACATTACAAAATATAAGGTAATAAGTAATGAAATGTTTTCACATTACTAATGCAAAGCAATGTAAAAAATTCCAATTACTCATCACAATTCCCAATGAGGATCATTATTCGTTTCCCATTAGGGGCAGCTGTTTTTGCAATGGGTCGATCTGACCCGATGGGAAACGAATAATAATCCATATTACCTTCTAATGAGAAATGGAGATTTTTTTACATTAGTAATGTGATCAAGTTCCATTACTCACTACCATATACTTTGTAATGTAAAAAAATTCCATTCCTCATTACATTAAATTTGGTCATGTAAAAAATTTCCATTACTCATTACATTACACTTTGTAATGTGAAAAATGTCCATTGCCTATTACAATGTAATGTGTAATAATTTTTTTTGTCATTACACGTTACATTGCATTTTGTAATGAAAATGTTTCACATTACAAAATTAATTTAATGAGTAATGGAATTTTTTTACAATACAAAATATAATGTAATGAGTAACGGAAATTGTTTACATTACAAAATATAATGTAATGAGGAATGGAAATTTTACATTACTGGATGTAATGTAATAAGTAATGAAATATTTTTTCATCACCCATTTAAAAAGTAATGACTAATGCGTTACTTTTTCATAACAAATTTCGCAACCCTGCTCTGGAGGCCGGAGTTTTCATCGGAAATCAATTCGGTTTGAAGATTACTTTAAGAACATGTTTACCTTCTATGCAAACTAACTCTGACCAAAAATTGAGAACTGCATTTTTTAGAGTCGTTCAAACAGAAAGGTATAATTTTGCCATTATATTATAACTTTTTTTGCTATAGAAACTACACTTTAAACAATGATATTACCCCAAACTTAGGTTCATATAGCGTAATTATATGAAGAAACTAACTATCACTTTATAAAATTATAGGTTGGAAACTTTTTGAGCTAGAGTGTACACAAATTGAAAAAAAAGTCGATTTGAGAAGAACGCGTTTGAAAAAAAAATTACCCAAAACAAAGAATTCAATGCAGTAATGAATTATTTACACTGCCTACCGGTTATTCAGCGGTTTTCACTAACAATTTATGGAATTTAGAAAGTCGATTTTTTGAGTAATCTAAACTGGTTTCCGTCTTTTAAAGAAATTACTGATCCTGTTCAAGAGTCGGAGATTCCCTTCAATTCTCTTGAGGCTCGATCTTTTGGAATGCACGTGCGGTTCATTCTGAAGGGCGAAGGGTCAAGTAAATTTGAAAATGCTCACCTTCTTCGCGGAGAAAATTGGTTTATCATTTTGAGAATGTGCTTCCGAAGTTTTCATTCGCAATTCGAAATCTGAGCGTATCTACAGAGCTAAGGTTGTTATGGGGTTCAGTCAACAAGTTACCACCGAGCTGAAATTTTATCTGGACCATTGTAACCTCTTTGCTGATCATCCTGTGCAGTTTGAATACGATCCACGGTAACGTTTTTTAGAAAAACAATCGGCAACTCGACGTATTTCGTGGGCTAATTACATTACGCTTATGGAAAACTCCCGGTCATTTTTTAGTACATTATTAATATCTGCTAAGTGAATGTTACCACGGAGCTGAAAAAATAGGTACGGTTCCACTAATTATCGGATTAACCCTTGGTACCGTGAAAATGAGGATTCACAGTACCGTTAAAAAAATATTGATATTTGTGATAGGGAATTTGTGCGAAAATCAAGCACACAAAATATTAGGCTGTGCAATCATGGCAACGTCGCAGAAGGCACAAATGCTACCTATGTTATCGGTATTCGGTAATTATGTCCGGGAACCTCGAAC
This sequence comes from Ophion slaviceki, assembly GCA_944452715.1. NCBI lineage: Eukaryota > Metazoa > Arthropoda > Insecta > Hymenoptera > Ichneumonidae > Ophion > Ophion slaviceki. The sequence continues at coordinate 43,877,649 of OX101789.1, read as the reverse complement.
TACTCGGTCAGGATAATTGACAACGAATATTATTGGTACTTATTCTCTTAATTAGTAATAATTACTTAATATCAATTTGATAACTATGTTCAGAAACTATACATTTCTAGACATTTCTAGGCAAAGACAAAATAACGCGGATTTTTTCATACATCAATTTCTAAACTCATAACAACCTTAAAGTGACGCGCTCCGAGCGATGCCAACCGCAGGTATCTCTTGCAAAAAAATCGAGAAAAAACGAGCATTTACTTGACCCTGTCCCTTTGAGGTATTCCATCCACGAACCCGAATATTTTACAATCAACTGATTTTCGTCTATAATCAAGTAAAAATAAATCCCAGCATACTCGTAAAATTTCAAGCCAAATTACCGAACTTTTAACGAAAAATGACGACTCTAAAAATCGTGTCATTTATGCGGCACTTTATAACGATGACAAGTTGGCCACATTTCTATCTAATAATTTATACACTAAATAATTCTAGATGCCTGGTACAAACGGCTCAACGCGTGTAGAATATTCTAAAGATTCCGTAACAACGATAAAAACAGGCTCACCGAATGTTTAAGAAAATATTACTAATAAAACTCAGAAAAATGTGAACAGCAGAAGAATTTTCGTAGTCGCGACTTTTCAGAGAAAATGTAAAAACGTCTAAATCCACTAGATTTGCGCGAAATTTTAATTCCAGTTTATCGTTGGGTATAATAATAGATTGACTTATTTTGATTAAACGCCACTGTAATTTACCAATGACTCGGAAGGGCCCTGCGTCCCTGACAGATCGCAACATCCAAGCGATGGGTGTCAAATGACCACTTGACACCCAAGAAAACGGTGTCGACACAAAAAAAACGCTGTTGACACTGATCTGGACTTACGCTGTTTTGGGTGTCAACACCCATAAAAAAAGGTATCAACACTAATTTTGGTGTCGACACCCAAAAAAAAACGGTTTTAACACTTATCTGGACTGAGGCTGTTTTGGGTGTCGACACCCAAAAAAAAAACGCGGTGTTGACACCTACGCTGTTTTGGGTGTCGACACCTAAATAATTTAGTGTTGACGCCATATTCGTGCACGTGTATGAATTCCGTGTCGTTATGGCTTTTTTGAGTGTCAACACCGAAATTGTTAAAAATTACAGTGTACTCTCCTTCCTGCATACAATGAATACAAGCATATGTATGCCCAACTTATTTTTCAGTTGATTAATGAATGTTCATTAATGAACTGAAAAATAAGTTGGGCATACATATGCTTGTATTCATTGTATGTAGGAAGGAGTGTGCACTGTAATTTTTCAGAATTTCGGTGTTGACACTCAAAAAAGCCATAACGACACGGAATTCATGCACGTGCACGAATATGGTGTCAACACTAAATTATTTAGGTGTCGACACCCAAAACAGCGTAGGTCCAGATCAGTGTCAACGCCGTTTTTTTTTTTTTTTTAGTGTCAACACCCAAAACAGCCTCGTTCAGATGGGTGTCGACACCAAATTTGTTCGGTGTTAAAATTGTAATTTGACGCCCTACACGTGACACTCAACACCGAAAAATTGCGGTATCACGATCTGTCAGGGGTATGCCCCGGCAAAATAGGGCGAAAGGAATACCTCAAGGGTCGGAATCACGAAATCAAAGGTCTTTCTTCTTGCAGTCGTCCGGACGCCTCCTTCGTGTGGCTGCTCAATCCGATAAAGTCCATCAGATACATAATCTGGCACAACTACAAGTGGATCATCCTGAAAATCCTGATAACAATAGCGATCGCGTCTCTCCTCATACTATTCCTGTACGCGATTCCCGGATACTCCGTCAAGAAGATATTGGGCGCCTGAGCGCTTACGCACGTTTTTTCATTCGTTATTTTTATCCGCACGTCGCGCAACGAGCCAAGGGGACACGAGACTTTCGCCAGAGTGTATGCGTGTGGGTATGAAATTTTTATTCTCTCGCACGAGTTTTACATGTCTCTTTGAACTTTTGGAACTCGGGCGCGGGGCCGCCTCGTCGACCTCCGCAAATCGAGAGATTCATTCGCGTCAGGCGGAGGTGAGAGCCGCTTCCTCGTCTACGACGCCTCATTTCGAGTAGTTGGCGTTGATGTAGTGAAAGAGAAAGACGAGGAAGAAGAGCGTCACTCCGAGGATGTTGGAGAACACGGCCAGTTGCGCGTCGGTGATCATCTGCAATAACAACCAGCTATTAGCACCTCCGCGCTCCGGAACACCGAAAGCTCAAACGGTCTTAACGATAAGGTTGCTGTAAAATAATTGGCACAGTTCGCGTGTCCAGTCGCAATATCAAAGCTCAGCAGTTTTTCTTTGCAAATTTGTCGATTGGTAGGGACCAGTATTTAAAAAATCTTCCGACGACTCCGTCGCTCGTAATTAGCGATAGCAATACACGTCGATCCCTAGAAGTGAAGCTTCCCAGTGAATCGCACAAGTTCCGGCGACTGATCCCCAGCTGTTGCGCACGATAGCTATACTCGGCAAAGGCGCGCCTAAAGCCGTGATCTTTTCTAGTAATCTTCCGACGGTGCTCACCCGGAGAAGACGTATAGCGACGATTCGATAATCAGGTACGAGGTGCCTCTTAACGGCATTCTCGATATGAAATTGTAATATAAATGGTCGATGATAATAAAGTTACTGCTCACATTGATATGGCTTGGAATCTTTTCAAGTTTCGCGCCTTTTCGGTATTGAGAAGCGTTTTGATTTCTTTTGGATCTCGATGCACCTGATACTAGTCCAAGTGCAGGAAGCACAGTTCGACAGAAGCCAAATGGCAAAATTCTCGACGGTATCTACTGGAAGTAAAGTTCATCTGAATCTTTCTGCTTTACCAGTAACGTGGGGGGTGCAGTGAAGTTTTTACTTTCGCTCTTCGACGTGACGAACCAACAGAGGAAACTAAGTCTTACAGGGGTGGACGATCAAACCTAACCTCACTTCCCGGAAACTTCGACCATTCGTGAAGTTCGTTCTTATTTATAAAATGTGTAAATAAAAATACGAATTAAGTTCATAGATAAAAATATGAATAAAATTCACAAACAAAAATATAAATAAAATTCGTGAATAAAAAAGTTATGAAAATTCAAAACATTTGCAACGTCAACGCTGGAGACGAAATCCAGCAATGCGTAAACCGACCGCAAATTTCGACGAGGCCGAAGTAGCCGAAAAGTACGCGAAAGCTCAAAGATGCGAAAACGTCAGTTTTTCCGAGATCCCCTTAACTTTATGACTTAAAGTACCGTTGAACGAACCTTAAAAAGTGTTTATTGCCAAAGTACCGAGTCGGCTTGACGCGTATACTGCCTGCGACACAGTTGGAGACACGTCGGTACGAGTTTGAGGTTATGTCGCTTCGTGACGTACACAGAGCGATATCCGCCCCCCGAGCCGACGACGCGATTAATCAGTTCGTTCGTGTGTTCTCGTATTGGTGAATTCCGTTGGTACGTGGCGACTGGCCGCGACGATTGACGCGGTGGGCGGTCGGAGTGTCAGAGGGCGAGCGGAAAGACGAGGGCGTATACGCGGTGGCCCCTTGGGATTAAAACGCGCGAGAAATATTTTCGAGACGCGGAGCAAGGCACCGGGTGGTTACGATCCGCACGCACACGGCTACCGTACGTGGCTAAGTGCGGTGTTGAGGTCGCGCGAAAGATGGCCGCCGAGAACGATTCGACAACGCCGCTCTTTGACAATTTCGAGATCGATAAATCGGACGAGACGGCGATCGCGATCGAGCGCAACAAGGACGTGGACGATGAGCAGGAAGACGACGACGATGACATCTTCGCGTCCGCCATTCAAGTCAGTCAATCCGTTCAATTTTCAATATTGCTCCAACGGGTAGAAAAGAAAACTCCGTGGACAAAGCTTGCCGAGAATTCTCGTTGTTTTTTCTCATCCGCAGGAACAAAATACCCTGGACTCGTACAACGGCGGATACGAGAACTCGCGAGACACCCAAACGGTCAAGTCGTCGCGGCACGATCCGCCCAGCGACGAGGGACCCCTGAACGCGTCGTGTCCGCCGCGAAGTACCGCCAACCCGGACATGGGAGACTTGCACGAAGTTCCGATCAACGACGAAGGCGAGAATCGCACGGATCGCTCCGCCTCGCATGTTCCACCCTTGTCGCGTCTCGACGAGGTGCGTACGTCACTGACTGACTGGGTGTATCGGGTGATGATTTTATGTCGGCTTTTTTCTTCCGGGCTTATCCCTCGTCGCTTGCTGGTTGATTTTGCGGAAATTTTTGACATCTGGGGAGATTCTGAACTCTGGAACGATAAAGAATAATGTTCCTGGCGTTATGGCGAAATGGCGCAGTTATGAAAAAAAATCTGTTTTCTTGCCTATAAAATGGTCGTTTTTTTTTCAATGCCAAATCGTCAATTTTCATCCAATCGAAAATATCCTACGTCATTGTAGAGTAAATATATTCAAGAGTACTCAGTTCAAATTTCAAGTCAATTTTTGCAAGATAAAATGATTAGAGATACGGCCTTGAAATGTTTACAGGATATTCTCGAAAGTATAAACTATCGAAAAAGGCGAAAGAAAACGTTTTTTTGAAAGTGTCACACTGGTATAGCCCCTTAAAGCCACGTTACCGAACTTTTAACGAAAAATAACGACTAAAAATTGTCTCATTCATACAGAACTTTACGAAGATGACACGCTGGACACATTTCTATCTAATAATTGATACGCTTTGCGGAAAGTTTCTCGAAAAACAATTGCCCAAATGACAATTTCTCTATAATACTTGCCCGAATAAACAATTTCTTCTGAATGGACAATTCCCCGAATGAACGTCTCCCAAACAAACCTAATTTTAATCTCACAATTATTTGAATAATTTCATAATTTTGTAATAGTTTAATGATTCAGTTATTATTAAATTAGTATCTTAACTAACATGTACACTTTTCTACTCAAAAGTATAATTTAACGTTTTATAAAGCTTTTTTCAGTGAGTCAAACTAAAAAAAATCGCAAGATTTTTTTTATGCAAAATGATACAGCGGCACGAATCTTACGATTGACCAACGTAAAAAATGCGTTCTACGAAGTATTTGCCTCGATTAATGATGCAATATTAATGCAAATATTAATTACTCAAAATTGAAGTTATTCAATTTTCTAATAATTTGATCATTCACCCTCGAAAGATTTGTCCATTCGGGATATTCTCTATACGGGAAATTGTTCATTCGGCAAATTGTGTACGATAAATTGTCCGTTCGATGAACTGTGTTCAGCAATTGTTCATTCGGGAAATAGCTTTCAGGAAATTGTATTAGAGGAATTGTCTTCCGGGCAATTGTTTGCGAAGAATTTCGCGCAAACGAATTTATACACTAAATAACTCTAGATGCATAATGTAAACTGCTCACGCGTGTAAAAAATTCTGAAGATTCCGTAGCGACAATAAAAACAGGGGCTCACCGAATGTTTAAAGAAAATATTAATGATAAAATTTTTAAAAAACGTAGAAACATTTAAATCTACTAAATTTGCGCGAGATTTTTTATTCCAGTTTACCGTTGGGAATAATAATTGATTGTGTCTTATTTTTATTGAGAGCCACTGTAATTTAGCAATGATTCAGAAGGGCCTTATGCCCCCACAAAATACCGCCCTCCTCGAAAGGAATACCTTAATTAGAGGGAGCGATGTCTGGGGAATAGGGTGAAGTAGAGTGGTGTAGGATTTCCCGGTTCACTCGTTCTAACAAGGAACATCCCTCAGGTGACACCCTTCGATTTTGTTAAAATTTGGATACGTTATAAAGCACCGAAAAGTAAGCGATACGTATTTTTTGATGGGCGGAAAAACGGCTTTAACGGGTGAAACCACCCTTTAATATAGGGGTGGTTCACCCCTTAATATTTTTTTTGCAATGTCACTATAGTGGTTTTTCATTGCTTCATGAAAGAAGAAATTCATGAAAGAGAAATTTTCATTGCTTCGGATTAGAAGAATTTTCGTGTTTGTTTCATTAAAATCGTTGGACTCCTTGTGTGTGAAACTGCTATACCAAAAATCCGTTTTCCGTATTCTCAATTCGGGGAAATTTTAAAAAATAAAGTAACGCGTGTCTTTCCTTGAGAAAAAAAATATTTTTGCATATTTTGCCCTGAAACGGACGTTCGACTTGCTCAATAAAATCTAAATTAATTTTTTTCTAGAAGGCTAGAAAAAGACGCACATTTTCGTTTTTTACGAATGTAAATACGTCAAATCCTGCCAAAGATACAGCCATTTGAATGGAAAAATATTTAAAAATAGTAATCAACGAGAAAAAACGTCAGAAATTTAAAAAAAATTTCGACACTCGGTGAATATTTTTCAATAAAGTAACTCGATTTTTCAAAATTGTTTGTGGATTTTTTTTACTGGCTCAAGTGACGTGGACTGCCTCATATGTACTTGCTCCTCATTTTCTACAGACGATCATCAACGATGACAGCCCCATTAGAAATCCAATAAAAACGCTTGAAAAATGCAATTTATACGTTAGAAATACACAGTACTGACGAACAACTTACCGACAGCAATGCGACTACCATCAGAAATCGACAGAAGCTCAAAATACGTAAAATTCCTATCATGAATCTACGCCTTCGATTCCATTGTGTTTGGGTTTGTTTGATTCGAATCGCAGGTCTCGACGGCCTCGAGCGACGTGTCGCTGCAGATAAGCGTGACCTCTCCCGCAAAAATAGGTGACGGAATGGGCGCGTACGTGACGTACAAGGTCGAAACGAAAACGAACATGCCGGTTTTCCGTAAGCGGAGTTTCGGCGTGGCCAGGCGTTTCAGCGATTTTCTCGGACTGCACGACAAACTGACGGACAAGTATCTGCGAAACGGCAGAATCATTCCACCCGCTCCTGAGAAGAGCGTTATCGGTAGGGCGACCGAACGAACCGCCCTCCCGAGATCGACGAAATTCCCGGCCTGGCGTCCAGCTAGTCATCTCTTTTCTTCGCAGGTACGACGAAGATCAAAATATCGGGAGACAAAGTGCAGGAGCACAATTCCAGTTCGACGGAGTTCATCGAGCGACGAAGGGCAGCTCTCGAGCGTTACTTGAACAGAACCGCGGCACATCCGGTGCTCAGCATCGATCCGGACTTCCGAGAATTCCTCGAGGCTGGTGAGAAACGATTATTCGCTCCGCCGGAAGTCTGAGGATTGACGCGCGATAAAATGTTTCGAATATTCGTTTTATCGTTACAGACGAGGAATTGCCGAGAGCAACGAGCACCTCAGCTCTGAGTGGCGCCGGGGTGATGAGGCTCTTCAACAAAGTTGGCGAAACCGTCAACAAGATAACTTACAAAATGGACGAGAACGACTCGGTAAGACGACCCCATCGAACTCCCGCCCCTCGTCCACCCTAGTTTACGCTCGTGACGTTTTTTTTCTTTGTTTTTTGAAATTTTACACTCGCTCGCATCAGGAGATCGGCAAGGTAGGTCGATCGGTCATTCACCTCATAGTCTTCGGTTTTTTTTTTTGGTTTTGGTTCGTCACACGCGTGACCTTGCGGGAGGATGAAAAAAAATGTGTTCCAATGTCGTCGTTACAGTGGTTCGAGGAGAAAACCCTGCAAATCGATTCGCTCGATTGTCAGTTGAGGGCGCTGCACGCCGCGGTCGAGACTCTGACGAGTCAGCGACGAGAATTGGCGAATTGCACCGGCGCGAGCGCGAGATCGATCGCCGTTCTTGGACACGGGGAAGTTGGCGTTTCCCTCGGCAGGGCCCTCGCTCAGCTGGCCGAGACGCTGGAAAAAGTCGAGGCTGTCAGACGAGCTCAGAGCAACAGCGACTTGTATCAGTTTGGCGAAATGCTCAGGGACTACGTCGCGTTGATAGGAGCCATCAAGGTGCGTGAAAAAAAAAAACCGTAAGGTATTCCTTTCACGAACCCCAATATTTAACAGTCGACTAATTTTCGTCTATAACCAAGTAAATTTGCATCCCAGTATAGTGGAAAAATTTCAAGCCAAGCTACCGAACTTTTGAGGAGCTACATCTACCTAGAGGCCCGAAAAAATGACCAAATTGCGATTTCTTTTCTCGGAAACGGTTGGTGAAAAAGAAACGCATTTTTTAGCACAAATATGTTCAAAAAATTAAAAAATCAGTAAAAAATTTAAAAACTTAAATCACCAAAAAATGTAGAAAAACAACGAAAACATGACAGCCGGCAGATGAAGTTTTTTTTCGCGACGTTCAGCGGTGGACACTTTCTAGCTTAAACGGTCCATCGGAAATCTAAAAACCAAAAAGGTTATTCAAGTTAAGTGCAAGTACGAGTCGTTGACGATCGTCGTTTTTTTTTAATATTTTTTTTTACAACGTGGCGACGAATTGAAACTCGAGCATACAAAATCTATGAAAAAAGTCGTCATTTTTACGCAACTATTAAAAAATGAAGATAAATTTTGAAACAGTGAGATCGTCAATGACCTTTAAATGTTTTTCATCGTATCTCCTGTAAATTTGGTAACACCCCATCAAGTGGTTCTCGAGATATTATGTCCACTGACTTTGCAAGCGGTGTTTTGAGAAAAACGTGTTTAAGGGGAGGTACCTGAGTAAACGCCGAGAAAAACAGGTAAACTTCGGGAATTTTTATCGCAAAAACTAATGTTTCGATTGGATCCGGGTTTTTTTTTTATTGGAAAATATGTACACTGAGGTATGTTTAGGAATTTTTTAAAATAAATTCGTTGACTGGAAGCGATTCAAACGCAATTATCTCGAACCATAGTTTTCAAAGTCGGTGCCAGATGTATCTCGAAAACGGCTTGTCCGATTTCGTCCAAATTTGGATACAATATTCTTCGATAGTTTTTCTCGTTCGCCGCGTAGGGGTTTTTCATTTGATTGAACCATTGCTTTTTTATGCAATGTGTATGCAATCCAAAATCGTCGGAAATTGCGAACGAAAAACGAATGTTAAATTAAAACGGTCGCAATTCCGTGAAAAATGAAAATTTCAAAAAAATGCTACGTGGCGAACGACAAAAACTATCGAAGAATATTGTATCCAAATTTGGACAAAATCGGACAAGCCGTTTTCGAGATACATCTGGCACCGACTTTGAAAACTATGTTTCGAGATAATCGCGTTTGAATCGCTTCCAGTCAACGAATTTATTTTAAAAAATTCCTAAACATACCTCGATGTACATATTTTCCAATAAAAAAAACCCGGATCCAATCGAAACATCAGTTTTCGAAATAAAAATTCCCGAAGTTTACCTGTTTTTCTCGCCGTTTACTCTGGTACCTCCCCTTAAAGGTTGAAGTGTGGCGCTGCTACCGCTCGCCTGGCCAGCTGTTAGAAGCTGTAGTTCATTCAATTTTAGGAATATTTCAATAAAATGTTCAGGGAATATAGCTAAAAGATGATACTATCGAATAAAAATATTAAAAATTTTTTTTTTGACCCACCTAGGTAGATGTAGCGCGTTACCGGAAAATTACGACTCTAAATATCGTCTCATTTATACGGCGCTTTATGGATATGACACGCTGACCACATTTCGATCTCATATCTAAAAAAAAACAAGTTTATTGTACATTCCATTGTCTTCCCTCTTATTACATTCCCCACCATATTCACCCCACATTTCGATCTAATAATGTATACACTAAATAATGTTAAACGCCTGATATAAACTGTTCACGCGTGTAAGAAAATCTAAAGATTTCGTAACGTCAATCGAAACCGGGGCTCGCCGAATGTTTGAAAAAAATATCAATAATAATACTTAGACAAATGTTAAAAGAATTTTCATAGCCGCGACCTTGCAAGGAAAATGTAAAAGTGTCTAAATCTACCAAATTTCGCGCAAAATTTTTAATTCCACTTTATCGTTGGGTACAATAATTGTGTCTTATTTTTATTACGCGCCACTATAATTTACCAATGATTTAGAAGGGCCTCTTTAGGCCCCCATAAAATACGGCCATCCGCGAAAGGAATGCCTTAAACCCTTAAAAAATTGAGTGTACTGCGTCGAGTTGTTCAAATTTGGGTCCGCATTCTCACGATTTTTTCCAAATCCAATGGCAATTAGGACGTGTTCCACGAGCGCGTCAAGGTCTTTCAAAATTGGCAACACGCCCAAATGATGCTGAACAAGAAGCGCGAACAAAAGGGCAGACTCGAGCAGTCCGGACGCAGCGACAAGACCGGACAAGCCGCCACGGAGGTTATCGAGTGGGAAGCCAAGGTCGAGAGGGGCCAAGAGGAATTCGACAATATATCGAAAATGATCAAGAAAGAGGTGGAGCGCTTCGAGCTCGTGCGCGTCGACGATTTCAAGAAACAATTGACCGAGTATTTGGAGGTGATGCTACAACATCAGAATCAGCTCATCAAACACTGGGAGAGCTTTTTGCCGGAAGCACGGGCGGTAGTATAAACTACCACTTTATTATATATATATATATATATATATATATATATATATATATATATATATATATATATATATATATATACACACACCTATTTCTTTCCTTTTTTGAACAACCTATTACATATTGCAGCAATATTATTAAAATTCATTATTAAACTACGTACGAATTTTTATTGTAAAAAATAATAAATTGCGAGATTTAATCTTTAGTTTGTATTTTATGGATTATTTGCAGCCGAGACTGCCACGGCTAGGAGGTTATCTCCTAGATAAGCGTTAAATCAATCGTATGGTCTCGGAATAAATTAAACTGCCGAAAAAAAGAGTTTTACATGACCTTAGGACCCTACACTTGGGTACCCCAAACCCCACGAAATGTTTACGGTCCTGGCGTTCCGGCAGTTTGGCTGGTCACGTGGAATTATCGATCGGATTAGGAGGGGGAACTGTCTAGAGCAGGTTCGTACAGGACGGACCGTCAGTTATAGTTTGGGAGTGACGCAGTGAGCATTCTTCGAGAGCCTGGGGTTAGCGTCACCCCACACTTGCGATATTTTCCTCTCTGTAAGTATATAATTTTTTCAATTTTGTTATCATTAATCTCTACAAAATAAGCGTGTTATCGACAGAAATGACATTGCAAACGTGTGTATATTCTGATTTTTTCTTAAATAAGAATAAAGTCATGGAGACGCGGTTGCGAGTACGAAAACCGGAGGAGATCCGGAGAATGCTGCAAAGCAATGAAGAGGAGCCTCAGGACAACGACTCGACTGACAGTGAATCAGACCATGAAGAAGAATTGGAGGCTTCTGATGAAGATGCTTTAGAAGAAGCACGGGCTGGCGAGGGTGCCGAGAGCGACGATGACACGATGGCACAAGAGGCAGAGAGAATAAAAAGACGCCGTACATCCCACTCTGCTCATGGCGGTACTCGAAGTAAATTTCTCTACGGGAAAGACGGATTTAAATGGTCACTCGGCCCTCCTGCTCCGCCCTCTCGCGTTACATCTGCTCAGCAGACGAACAGGCCGTGTGGCGTCAGTGCCGCAGCCACTGTAAGGAGCGAACTTGTAGCGTGGTCTCTTTTGTTACCTGACGAAACTTTGGAAAAAATAGTCGTCCACACAAATGAGGCAATAGCGAGCAAACAGCGTGGATTCACCACCGCTTCGACATTTACTCACAACATAGACCTCGTTGAGCTGAAAGCATTCATCGGTCTCCTATATTTTTCGGGTGTCGAAGGGTCGACTCGCCGTAACATCAAAACATTGTACGGGAACTTGAGTTCGCCGATTTATCGCGCGACGATGCCTCGCGCGAGATTCGAGTTTCTACTATCGGTTGTACGGTTTGACGCTAAAGCGACACGCCACGAGCGCAGACAAGCGGATAAATTGGCGCCAATTAGGGAAGTCTGGGACACTTTCATCAGCAACAGCAAAGCAAACTTCAATCCCGGGCAAAATGTGACAATCGACGAGCAGCTACTAAGTTTTCGTGGTAGATGCGCGTTTCGCGTCTACGTCAGAAATAAGCCGGACAAATATGGCTTGAAAATTGTGACCATGAATGACTCCGAAACTGCATATTTGATCGATGCCATTCCATACGTTGGACGAGTTGCTGTGGATCGGGCCGAGAGTATTCCGACTGATTACGTGCAGAAATTGAGCGAATCAATTGTTGGAAGTAATAGAAATATTACCTGCGGCAATTGGTTCACGTCGATTCCGCTTGTTGAAACGCTCCGGAAGGAAGCTGCACTGACATTGGTGGGAACTATTCGGAAGGACAAGCGAGAAATCCCGCAAGCGATGAACACAATTTCGGTGGCCCGGGGCAGTAAATTTGCATACACCGATAATGTGACGCTTGTTTCCTATTGCCCGAGGAAGAATAAAATTGATTTCGTGATATCCACCTTGCACAAAGTTGGACAGATTGGCACCGATCGGTACAAGCGGGAAATAATTTTACATTACAACAAGACGAAAGGCGCAACGGATACGTTTGACCAAATGTGCCACAAATATTCTGTAACTCGTGGCACTCGACGATGGCCTTTACGCTTCTTCTACGGAATTTTGGATCAAAGTTCAGTGAACGCGTTCGTTTTGTTTTCATTAAATGAAGATAATCATTTAATCACTCGTCGTGAATTTAACGAAAATTTGGCGTACTATCTGGTCGCGCCGTTTTTGCAACGCCGACGCCAGGTTTCAACGCTGCGCCTACAAGTTCGTGCTTTGATTGAATTGGTGTTAGGCATCGATTTTACTAACAACCCAGCTCCTGACGTCGTTGATTACACTTTGGATAAGCAAATACGTTGCGCTTTTTGTCCTCGTAACAAGGATAAAAAAACTAAATACCTATGTTCAAAATGCAGACAGCCGCGGTGCCAAGATCATCGCTCGATACAGTGCGTTAAATGCGCACCGAACTGAATTTATCCATTGTTCAAAACGATTCGCTCCAAACGATTCTTCCATTGTTCAAAACAGTTTTTAAATTCACTCATTGGGATGTCCTTTAAGCCTTCCAGCGATTTTTGTTTCACCTCCTCCACAGTGTCAAAACGCTTTCCTTTCATATTCCTTTTGAGTCTGGGGAACAAAAAGAAGTCACAGGGGGCTAGATCCGGTGAGTATGGGGGGTGGACAATCGGTGTCATGGCGTTTTTGGTCAAAAATTGCTTCACGGAAAGGGCGGTGTGGGCCGGCGCGTTGTCATGATGGAAGAACCAATTTGGCTGCAACCCTTCTCATGTGCAAATCTTCGGATAAAATTCTCTGAATTGAACTCCATGACATTCCCGACATCTCACAGAGTTGATCAATGGTTCAGCGACGGTCTTCACGAACGAGGGCATTGATTTTGTCGATGTTTTCATCAGTTCTTGACGTTGAGGGGCGTCCTGAACGAGGTTGGTCTTCAATAGACATTTCTCCATTTTTAAAACGTGAAAACCAATCGTAAACTCTGGTTTTACTTAAGGCAGCATCCCCATAAGCAGTCTTAAGCATTACAATAGTTTCCGCGGCCGATTTCCCCAACAGGAAACAAAATTTCACAGCCGCGCGTTGTTCTCGACAATCTGCCATTACGTTTTCGCCGAAATGTAAACAGTTGTTTTACTAAAAAAAATCTTACAGCCGAACCGATGCACTCACAGCGACACAACTTTGCACACTGACGCAGGTGGCGTGACACTAACGGACATGTGGTCAAACAATAGGTTCCCCCACTCTCCCTTCCCACCACAGCGTAATTCCCGGAACTTATGGGTCCCCCCTCGTATGCTGAACTACATTTGTGCATTTATGTTAAACTACAATATGCATGTCTTTTTTTTTTCATTTCTAATATCCCATGTTAAGTAGCGATGTTTTTACTATTATTATGTATACTCAGTTCAATATCCTGTATCTTGAGCTGAATGTATTATTTTTAAAATAATTTGATGTATAATCAGCTCAATATCCTCCAATGTTGTTTTTTTAATTAAAAACACTATTTTTTACATAGAATAATGTTTTAAAAGATTTATTGACACTTTTTCCCTCAAGAAACCACGCGAAAACAAATTCAAATAAAAAAAACTGCCATCTTTACCCCTTGTGAAATTCTTGAAGAACTTCGCATTTTTTGTTTGCAATTTTTTAAAACTTGGTCCATACGGCCTTTTTCAAGAATCGACTAAAAGATTGTCAAAAATACGCGTACAAAAAGTGTGAGGATTTAAAAATTATTTTTAGTGAAAAATGCTTGAGTCATTTTTCTTGCTTTGTTCAAACGCATTTATCATGGCGAAATATTTATATTAGGTTTTCCTCGCATATCCTATTCCATTGTTTAGTCTTTCAGCGTGCGAATGAAAACAAAACTCTACGACAAACAGTTCGGTTGCAGCGTTGATTTGAATTGCTGGGGTGCGCGTAACCCCTGCGTAGGTTCTTTGTTTCGTACAGATAGTGTAGGGTCCTAGGGTTTAAATTTGAAAGTAAAAAATCGACATTACTTCTGAGACCTTGCTGTAGATACGCGAGTAAAACGTCTGTGCACCGGAGAATCAGAAGAATATGGGACCGTCTATATCGGTACGGGTTTTCCACAGTTTCGTCGTACCCTCGGCGAATGCGCTACAGTGCAGCTTGTGACGACTGTGGACGCAACAAAAGTTAGGTTAAATTAGCGAAGTGCGGGTACGGAGTGATAGAAATGGCTTCAATTTGGGAGGGTAGTACGTAACAACCATTAGCGAAGCTGGCATTTTTTCTCGGGGGGGGGGGGGGGGCTGACAAAAAAGTGGTTTCGTTTACTTGTTCTTAGAAACATTAGAATTTAGATAATAAAATATACGTAAATAGAATTTCCATATTAGTCGATAATCATGTAACACACATAAAATACGAAGCTTTAACCACCACGTTCGGGTTAACATTAATATCAAACTCTGGTAATACCTCAAAAATATAGTCAACTCATTTTTCATCATTCTCTAATACGTTACCAGTCTTTAAACTATACTATCAGTTGGTACTCAATTGAATAAGTCTTTCTATTTTTTTCTGCAAATCGGCCTAAGTTAGAAGCATTGTGCTTTTAAGCCACGGTTTTATCCACCTCATGGTAGGAAAACTCCTCTCACAACCGGCGGAGCTCACTGGAATTACTATTGCTGCTTGGAAAAGTTTAAATAAGGTAGGGGGGTACGCCTTTTTAATATGCTTTCGTAAAAGTCCAGCATTTATTTGATGATTTTAAAATTAATGTTTAGGGTGTCTCAAAATTACCTGACATTTAAATTGATTAATAAAACGTATTGTTTATTCGAAAAGTACGAATACTTTTATTCTAATATACGGTACAAACATGGAGGTTATGTGTGGAACGCAATATCCGATAAATGGCCGCCTCGTCCTTGTTTGCAAACGTTCACTCTTTTGACGTAATTTTCAATAACATTTTGGCATAATTGCGGACTAATTTCATTAATGGTGCTGGACGCATTGCTTTCTTGAGCTCCGGAATGGTCTGTGGATCATTGGCATACACTTTTCCTTTCAGAAAACCCCAAAAAAGAAGTCCAATGGCGTCAAATCGCACGACCTTGTCGGTCAATTCACATCGACGCGGCGCGGGATAACACGACCATGAAACTTCGTGTTTCGCCCGCAGTGTGGCAGGTTGCGCCATCTTGTTGATAGAATTTGTCTTCCAAGTCCATGCCGTTTATGCCATTTTTCGGATATTGTGCTCCACACAACCTCCATGTTTGTACCTGATATTAAAATAAAAATATTCGTACTTTTCAAATAAATAATACGTTTTATTAACAAATTTAAATGTCAGGTCAGGTTTTAAGACACCTTTTGTGCTTTTCATGACCATCGATTCAGCTGCCAAGACTGACGTATCAATTATTAAGATTTACAAATACTGAGAGTACGAATAAGTCTCCGCCGTTTGACAAAAGATGGCCCCACCAGGAGGTTATGGTTGAAATTCTCACATGTAAAATGTCATATCTGGCAAGACCATAACCTTGAAATATTAACGATTTTGTATCAGCGTCACATCATTTTTTTTCGTACGAAAATGTTGAGTTTTGAGCTGAATAAGCGTCATTATCAGATGACGTTTTACATCTGACAATTTCAACCATAACCTCCTGGTGGGGCCATCTTTTGTCAAACGGCGGAGACTTATTTGTACTCCCAATAATTATTGATGAAATCCTCTCCGTTCTCCACATTCAATTTAATAAATGCGTCAACTGCATAATCAAACGGTAGATTCTCAAATTGGTGTTTTAGATTTGCAATAACATCAACTATTATTTGGTAGTAAATAAAACCGGTGCGATGGTCTAGTGGTTAGCGTGCCTGCCAATGAACCTGCGGACCGGGAGGTCCCGAGTTCGAATCCCAGTCGCGTACATTTCGTCATGAAATGTTTTTCTTCGGCATTTCGCGGCGAAATAAGACTAGTTCCACGACTGGGGGGCGAACTCGATGACCGGCTGTATTGGTATCGGTTTTCCGCAGTTTCCCTATACCCATGACAGAAATGTCATGATGAATATGATACAGAGGGGGAAGTCGGCTGCGGCCGCAAGGAGAGGGAACAG
Organism: Ophion slaviceki; assembly: GCA_944452715.1. Taxonomy (NCBI): domain Eukaryota; kingdom Metazoa; phylum Arthropoda; class Insecta; order Hymenoptera; family Ichneumonidae; genus Ophion; species Ophion slaviceki. The sequence goes on along the minus strand of OX101789.1, from coordinate 43,861,022 downwards.
GGGGAAAGGTAAAGAAAATGGGGTGTGGAAAAAACAGTGGAGCAAAGACAACAATCACAGTGGGGAAAAAATAGGTAATAAACGCGAACAGCGTCGTTGTACCTTAGGAAAAAAAAACTAAAAATTACTAGGTAGTAAATGTTGATCTTCCAGTATTCTTCTGGCTGTGTATCGGCCGGCAAATCCAATGTATTTCTTTCTCTCACAGTTGATTCGATTGTGACATTCGAATATCTATTTAATTTACGTAACAAAATAGGTACTTTTCATACAAGTTACGAAATTACGACGAAGGAAATAGTTCAAGTTTTATTAAATTATTTCTTTATGCTTGCTTGGGTTTAAAAAAATCGATTACTTGAATTCAATTATTTTGGACCGATTTTTTCCGGGGAGGGGGGCCCACCCGCGCCCCGTGGTTCCGCCAATGGTAAAAACCCGCCAGGGCCTGCGTGGGAACTCAGGAAAAAATACGTCATATTAGAAAACTATTCGAAAATCGAAGTAAAATAAAACTAAACTGTCCATCGTGACATCGTGTCCGCTAGAAAAAGGGCAATCAGGGTGGAAATAACGCAACTCGGACATAAAATATCAATATCGATGATTGTATTTCAAAAATACAGGTACACAGATATTTTGTTATGTACATCTTACGTGCTAAATCTTATTTAAAAACGGCGCGAACGCCAAATAGAAAATCGTCGTTTTTTTGCGATATATATAATATATATGATGATGACTCGTCGCATTGTCAAGTAAATTTACAATATATACAAATACGAAAAAAAATCGTATATTTACACGACTGCGTTAGAACTTCCGCAGCAGTCTGCGCGATCGCCGTTAGAGTGCGCCCCCGCGCTTTCGAACTTATAGTTCGTCCGCGCTGCGCCTAAGCACTGCCGTCACTGCGAAAAGTTTTTCTCTCTTTTCGCCATGACTCGTTAAAATTCTTTTCCTCGCCATCTACGCGACATTGGGAGCGTCGGGTTTGTAGCTCTGAAATACGTTGGCGTTGTTTCCGGGATGCGGTGGTCTCGGTGGTTTCGTGGGTGCTGCGAGTAGCCGTGACCAAGCGCGGCAAGTTTTGCCGGACCAAACCCACATACCGGAAGTGACGCCAACGACGAGAGATAGAAAGAGCCTCAGGAGTGCGATTTCGAGGCCGGCGGCACGATAAACCGGCCCGGGAATGCAATTTTGGGCCGCTCGACAATCGAGCGCTGCCAGGAGCGCCAGAGTCCGCCATCTTGGCCTGACCGAAGCCTCGTGGAGGGCGCAAGCCAAGCCGCCGAAAGCCGGAAGCGCGTAGAGCAGAGCGAATATTCCCAAGCGCGTCATGAGCCTCTCGAGTTTCGTGGCGCTGCGGCCGGCCGCTCTTATCGCTCGCCGAACACGTACGAGCGCGCTACCCGCTATACCGCCGAGCACGCAACCCAACAGCAACAGTACACCGTGCGGCAAAACCTCGAGCCATATCGCCGACTCGTCCGACACCTGGCAGAGACCCGTCAGCTCGTCCGCCGAGACGCTTCGCGACAGCAGAGTACCTGGAAATGAAATAGTCATTATTTATAAAGCGGAAATTTACGTACGTTCGTTTCGTTTCAGGCTGAAATTAAGCTCGTGTGTCGAATAAAATAAAAAGTCACATAAAGTGATTGTAATTTGTGTTATTCAATTATATTGTAATTTAGCTCATTCAATTATATTGCAATTTGTATAATTCAATTGTATTTTCATTTAATTGAATAAATAGTCATTATTTATAAATCACAGTTTACGTACGTTCGTCTTGTTTTAGGCTAAAATAAAGCTGGTGTGACAAATTTAAAAGTCCTATAAAGTGATTGCAATTTGTATAACTCAATTATATCGTCATTTGTGTCATTCAAAATTACAATATAATTGGATTATGCCAAATACAAGATAATTTGATTATAGAAATTGCAATATTATTGCATTATTGCATTTTGCAAATTAAGATATAATTGAATTATGCAAATGACACTATAGTTTCATTTGCATAATTCAATTATATCTTAATTTGCAAAATGCAATAATGCAATAATATTGCAATTTTTATAATCAAATTATCTTGTATTTGGCATAATCCAATTATATTGTAATTTTGTATAATTAACTCATACTATAATTTACATAATTCGATTATATAGTAAATTATATAATTCAATTATATCGCCATTCGTATGATCCAATTATCTTTTAATTTGTATAATTCAATTGTATTGTTAATTATGACATTCAATTATATTGACATTCGTATAATTCAGTTATATTTTAATTTGGATAATTGAATTATGTTGTCATTTATATACTCCAATCATATGATGGTGTTGAAGTTTGCTTCGTTGGAACGCAACGAAAATTCTGTTTTACATTTTATTTTCAATATTTTTATTATTATAGGCTATCTCTTTTTATAGATTTATCATGTAGATCGCTAAATAAATATCTTAAAAAATAGTTAGAGGACTGTTGTGGGCAAAATCTTCCAAAAGAAATCAAACTCGTTGCAGTCCAACGATGCAAACTTCAGCATCGTAATCATATGGCAATCATCCAATCATAATTTTTATAATCCAATTATCGTTTAATTTGTGAAATTCAACTCTTTCGTCATGTATATAATTCAATTCTATTGTAATTAATAAAATTCAATTATATGATAATTTGTATAGTTCACCTATGTCGTAAGTCACAAAATTCAATTGTATAGTAATTTATATAATCCAATTATCTTTTAATCGCTATAATTCGTTTATCTCGTAATTTTCATAATTTAATTACTTTGTCATGTTTACAACTCAATTATATTGTAATTTATGTAATTGAATTACGTAAAATGACAATAATGATAATAAATTTCAAGTACCTCCGGTCAATAAGATTGGCAGGCCCCAAGCAGTCGCGTGAAGATACCTGGCGATGTTGTGGAGGGCCTCGCTGCTCCATTCGTTTCTCGCGCTCAGGAGCCAGCAACCGCAGAGTATGGTCCACCACATGCTGCTGGCAAGAGCGAGATAATGCTTCATGAGCCACCACATCGCGCAGGGAATACTCCTCAGTCCGTCGTGTACCTGTCGATCCGTCGAGCCACCAAATATTCATTTTTAATCAAGTTAACAAAATTCCATCGCACAACTATTTAGCAACGATAACAATAACAATAAAACAATGTATAGGCAATCAAAAAAATCAATAAAAATAAACTGTGTTGCAAAGAAATGAATAGGCATTAAATGGAATCGTTTTTCATATGACAAACTAACCGGCACGTATGAGGGTCCGTCGACTTGGCCGGCGCAGCTGAGATTTTCCGGGCCAATCGCGCCCCGCACGATGAAGAGAATCGACAGGAGATTGTAGCAGAGAGCGAGAAAAACGACGGGCCTCTCGGGATAACGAAACCTCGAGGGCTCGACCCAGAATGTGAGGAGAGTGAAGAGGGTCGAGAGGAAGCAGAGCCAGGCCCAACCGGTCATCCAGCGCACCGCGAATCTCTTGTCCTCGCCACGGTAATAGGCGTCGGCACCGCAACGGGGCGCACAATTTATCTGAAATATTTTTCGTCCTCGCATTAAGGGGTCTTCTCACTTTCGACGCTAAAAAAAAGACTATTTTCATGCATTTTTTTGATAGGTTTATATTATAGATGTTGATATAAAAGTTGTTACACTTAATAAATACACTTTCGAAATACATTTTTTTAAATTATATTTCCAAGTCACTATTTATAGATGAAAATGGTAGTTGAAAAATTTCCTAAAAAATAGCAGGTCTGCGCTGTTGGTGGAACCTCGAAGATGGATCATCCGAAACAAAAAAATCAAACGGTTTGAGATTCAGTTTGTTAATGGCTATAGCGCATATCATACGATTGTATATATGCAAAAATTACAAAATGGGGGACATTTTTTGAAAAAAAAAAAACAAAAAAAAACAAAAAAAAAAACAAAAAAACAAAAAAAAACAAAACAAAACAAAAAAACAAAAAACAAAAAAAAAAAAACAAAAACAAAAACAAAAACAAAAAAAAACGTGTTTTTTTCACCGTTTTTGGGGAAAAATAGTGAATATCAAAATTTAAAAAAATCCTTGAAATGCGCTATAGCTATAGTTGTAAAGAATAGGCGGTTAAAATTTCATAAGGATCGGTTCAGTAGTTTCGAAGATTTTATCGACAAGCCGTCGAGAAACGTTGTTTCGAGAAAAACGTGTTTAAGGGGTTACCCCCACTTGCGATTTTGAAAAAATCGATTTTTTTTATTGCATTTTTTTGAAGTATAAATATCCGGGCCCATACAGAAGTATGGGCCCGGAATAGATGACTCTATGTAAGTTAACAAAAAAAAATATTTTCTTCGTGTAAACTGAAATTGAAACTTTAAACGCGTTTTTCTCAAAATGGCATTTCTGAAGTCGGTGACCAAGATTACTCAAACACTAATGAACCGATCTTCTTGAAATTTTGCAGGTTTATTTAATACATAAAAATGTAGTCTTTAATCGTTCGATTCTTTTTTTCGAAAAAAAAAAATGGCCGTTTTATAGCCAAAAAACGGCCGTTTTTTTCGTTAAAATCGAACCATTAACTTTGACTGTCCGCCATTTTGTGAAAAATGAATATTTTTTAAAATCCTTCGATTAAAGACTAGTTTATACTTATATTTGACTAAATCCATCCGCATTTTTTTTTCAGATGATCCACTTCGCCGCAATGTTGGTCACCGCAAACCGTGTATATAAAAACATTATTTCATTGACGGCCATTTGCCACTAAACGATGTAATATTTTTCAATAAAAAAATTACTGAAAGTTCTTCAAGATGTGTTCTTTAAGATGGTATATTGATCGATTAAAAAAGTTTTGTAGTTTTCTTTAAAAAAATTCATGAAAAAGGCCTTTTTTTGCGCTACAAGTGGGAGTAACGCCTTAAAGTTTGTTTGGGTTACATAAATACATAAAAAACCTTTTTTAAATGTATTTCGAAAGTTAAATTTATTAAATGTAACAACTTTTATATCAATATCTATAATATAAACCTATCCAAAAAATTCATGAAAATGGCCTTTTTAGCGTCTAAAGTGAGTTAATGAAATTTACTGAAAAGAAGAAAATAATTTACTGTAATTACCTTCAATGTAATAATATTATTACTGTAATAATTTACTGTAATTACCCTTAATGTACTGAAAAGAAGAAAGTAATTTTTTTTAACCAAGTCACCTATATCGTGACTATAGATAAAAGTTTGGAGCGCTCGACTCTTTAAGTGTTTAATAAATTTGATCAATTCAGTTTAATTAACCGTATTTAATTTGGCACAATAGTAATTAGAGAAATTATCATCACACGTTTATACTCAGTTTCAGGATTTTTATTTAAGAAATCTAACCTTGTTTCACAGTGAATTAAATACATTTGATATGTTAACGGATTTATGTAAATTAAGGGTTATATGTCTAAACTTTGAGCGCCCCAAGCCTTTATTTATAATCACATATAGGTGAGTAAAAAAATTCTTTTCTACTTTTTTGTACATTGAATAAAGACTTGTTGTTAAAAAAGATTTTCTTTACATGTAAATCATGTTCTACTTGTTAGTCTTTAATTGATTTTACTAGTTACTTGTTACTAGTAGTTTACTAGTTTACGAGTTTGTACGTTAGGAACATGGAATGCTTGTAAAAAATAACAAAGGCTGTAATTGGGATTGAAGTTGCGACTAATTGTTGCGTATCAACTTTTCACGTACAAACACAGCCGACTACGAATTTGTTTGTATGTGTTGGTGAGATTTGATATGGATAATTAGATATCGCTAATTTTACATGAAAAGTTGAAAATTAGATGGATTTTTTTTTAAGTTGAATCATGCATTGTCACCTTTTAGATGCATGTTTGGAAAATTTCACAGCTCTTAGTAGTCGGGAAAGGGTGAAATATCGATTTTCCGTTTTGTATCTCACAGAAAGTCAAGTTAAATAAAAGCTTGCAAAATAGAAAAAGTCATGAAAATTAAAATTGAACAAGGAATTCAACACTATTGGAGCAAAATCGATGCGTCAACATTCTGCAAGGAAGCTTTTCAGCTTTTTCTTAATTCACCCAGAAGAAAAATATATGACAATTGACATTTTTTATTGGTTTTTTGTTTCCGTCAAGAATTACGAGCTGCATCTTTCCCGCCGATTGGGGACTGCAGTGGCAAGATGCACATGGAATAGGCTGATAAATCTGCAATCATTTATTGTTTCATGTTGCCTTTTTTTTAACACATTTCGAATGTACATGAAAAATACCTCAATGTTTACTGAGCTCACGTGTTTTTTCCCTTCCAAAAAAAATCCCGAAAAAACGCTTTTTGGAACTTCTAATTCAGGCTCCCGCCATAAGGGGTTATAAGCAGTCAAAATTTTCGAAAAATCGATTTAAAAAAAATTATTTTCGTAATGTACATATATTTAAGTACACACACAGAACATTTCTCGTCAATCCAGCGAATATTCTCGAAGTTACACGCACATTTGTAATGACGTGTCAGAGCGTTCGAAAGTGCTGTTGAAACTTTAAACGCGTTTTTCTTAAAACTGTGTTTTTAAAGTCGGTGAGCAAGATTTCTCGGAAACGGCTGAACCGATCAGCCTCAAATTTTAACACAATCTTGTCAAGTATATTGTCTAGTTATTAATCCAAGATTTTTTCTTACCGATAAATATTTTCCATTTTATAAACAATTTAAGACCTAAATTTTTTTCAAAAATCGATTTTTTGTTGAAGAGCCGCCATTTTGTCAAAAATTATTATTTTGCTTATTCTTACGATCGATTTCAAGATAATCCATTATATTACTTTTAAAATTTTGATTTTCACTCTTTCTTGCGAAAAATTGCGAAAAAAAACGCGTTTTTTAATACTTTTTTCGTTTTTCATCTGCCTTTTTTTATTTTTTTAGTTTTTGTACTTAAAAATGAATAAAAATGAATGAAACATTTTTTTTATGTATTTCAAGACTTTATTTATCAAGCCCAACAACTTTTATATTCATATCTTTTATAAAATCCTCAAAAAAAATGGCGAAAATAGCCTTTTTTCGTGGCTCCAAAATGGACTGGCGAGTTAAAATAATTATTTTTACAAATAAAAAATGTTAAAATACAGTTAAAAGTAACCATAATGTGTGTACAAATTTTCACGTCAAAGATTTGAAGATCTTATGAAGGAAAATTCTTGAGAAATCGATCTTTTTGGGCCTCCTGACTGTATATAATCCCTTAATGGAATCTTCATCAGGAGAGGAAAGAGTGGCGGACGGGCAATGGGAGATTACGATCGCTGGGATCTTACCGTGTCGACGAACGGTGTCCGAACAAAGTGGGGCGGACACTGATGATGATGCTGGTCGCGGATGGCCGGTTGGAGCGGCTTGAGGACCGGCCACTGCTGCCGAATGGGCGGCAGCGCCGGCGGCGGTATCACTTCCGGTAGGCTCTCTTCCGGCGGTGGTTGCACACAGAGAGCGTTGCCTAGAAATTAAGAGCAAACGAAGGCGCAACGACACGCAAAGACGTTAGTTTTGCACACGAATTGAGTCGAACAAAGTACAATACTCGGATGGGTGAACGCTCGGCCGAAAAAAAAATTAAATTAAAATTGACGGTTTATTAAAAAATTAAATTATTAAAATATAATTTAAAAAAATTATTGAGAATATAATTTGAAAAAAATATCTTTAAATTATTAAAATATATTATTAAAAATTACTAAAATATATTTTTTAAATATCAAAATATAACTAAAAAATAAAAAAAAAGAGTCTCACCGCTATCGGAAAATCTGTCGCAGTCGAGGAGATGGGGCCAGGGTAGAGTGAGGCTGGTCAGTGCCGGCTCGCAGTCTCGCCTCACCGAGAGACAGAGCGGCTTGCACGCTGGTATCTGCATTGCAACGTGTTCCGAGCAAACAGGCGCGAATACGGCGCAGAGAAAGAATCTCAGGTGCTTCGAGCAATTGTAGTGGACCAATGGCATGAAAGCTGCGAGCTGTAAGACAAACATTTTCCATTATTTTTACTAACTGTCACGGTAATAATTGTTGCAACGATAAATATTATACAACAGTAATAGCATTAATTAAGATAATTTTATCTTTGGTATTAGAATATTCAATAAAATAGCCAGAATATTTCATTGAGTTTATCGTACTAATAAACATTATATTACGATAATTATATTAATTTCAATCGTCTTATTTTTGGTATCAACGTATTTTATAAAAATACCAATAATATTATATGAAAATGATAATAATAGCACCTGGAGAAATAATTTCAAATTCATAAAGCTTATACAATCGTAATAATAGTTATAAATAGGAATGATAATAACATTAACAATACTTATAGTAATAAATATGATTGTTTTGTAGTTTTCATGTTTATGTTATTCATTGTTGATGCTGTTATTAATGTTTCTTTTTTATTATAGTATTCTATTGATACAATTATTTCTTGGTTGCGAGTAGCAAAAATGATTATGAATGCTACAACAAGAAGGACAATAGTCTATTATTATTTCTAATACTGTTGTAATTATTCTTGCAATCTAGCAATAATAATTATTACAAGTATGAAGCACTTTTTTCCCTCATTGTCGAGAGTACCGTTCCAAAACGGTATTCTATATATATATATATATATATATATATATATATATATATATATATATATATATATAGTCCGGGATTTCGTCGCATCCGCGACCAGAAAATATCGCGCGACCGTAAACGCGAACATCGCGAAACTTTTCCTCTCGCGTGTGAATAATGAGGAAAGTGTGGCGCGACTTCGCAGCCAATGGTGCAAATTCCGACC
>OX101789.1:43828230-43851922 GCA_944452715.1 Ophion slaviceki | reverse complement strand
AGTGGAAGGAACAGAAACGATAAGTCTGACTCCTGTCTCGTCCCATTTTGAGAATGAAAGAAGTGTATACTGAAAGCGAGGAGGGTGTCATAGAGAAGGACTCCCTCTCTCTCACTCTCTCTCTTACTGTCGTTCGCGGCATCGCTCGCACAGAAGCGACGAGAAGAAAAGTCCTATTATACCGAAAATAGATATCTATCTCTCTCTCTCTCTCTCTCTCTCTCTCTCTCTCTCTCTCTCTCTCTCTCTCTCTCTCTCTCTCTCTCTCTCTCTCTCTCTCTCTCTCTCTCTCTCTCTCTCTCTCTCTCTCTCTCTCTCTCTCTCTCTCTCTCTCTCTCTAGCGTTTTTCTGTAAGAGTGTTGGCTCGTTTGCTCCGGCAAAAGTGAGATCCCGCTGTCGGCGTGTGCCTGCAACGCGACGATGAGTTACGACCTTACGAATCATCGTTCTCGAGTCCCCAGACGAATTTAAGTTTTTCCTTTTTTTTCCGTCTCCTTTTTTCGTGCTCAAAGCCTTCGGATTCGAAGTTTTTACGTTTGAGGCGGAAAATCAGGAAAAGAGAGAAAACGACAGAGAGAGGGAGAGAGAAGGATCAGTAAAAAAGTCTTTCCATTCATTTTGTGAAGTACCAATGTATTTCGAGAGACCAGTAAAAAAATGTGTATTTGTGTGTCTTGAGGTACCATTATATTTTTTTTAAACCCCAAAAAATTACTCGGAACGCTAAAAATAAAATTAAAAAAACGTGAGAAGTCAATTAAAAAACTCTCTCTCAACCTGTGCCTCGGCGCGCGAATTAAAAAATCCAACGCACTCGATCTTTCGTCTCAATTTCCTGCCTCCCTCTCCTCTCCGTCAGATCGCAAAATTCCCCGCGACCTACCATCAACCCCCCCCCCCCCCCCCCAGAATATTAAAACCAAAAACCCTCGCCGGAAAACCCACTCGCAAATGCGCGAAAAAAAATCGGCGATTATTACAGAAGAAATTCTCAATCGGCCAAAAGTAAGATCCCTCTCCCCTCCGCACCGCTCGCGATCCACGGCGATCAAAAAAAAATCGAGGAAAAAAAACAGAATCTGCAGTCGCGAGATATGAGAAACTCTGTAATCTCATGAACATCTCGCAACAGAGACGTGTGGACGTCGTGAAAAGTCCGAGGGGAAAGAACGGATATGCGCAAAGTCTCACGGGACGATAATAAATATAATGTTGTCTGGCGGTTCTTTTGATCCTTGGCGAGCGATCAATTAACGCAAAGCCGTAATTACGATCCATCGCGACGACCACGGGGCAATGTATACTGACGTGAGCGTATATTTCATCCTTGCGTGTGTATATATATATATATATATATATATATATATATATATATATATATATATATATATATATATATGTGGAGAGGTTCATATGGAGACCGATTGTACATATCGCAGAAGAGGTATACATAAGTTTACAATTGCACTTAGAGTTGAATTTGTCTATTAATTTCGTGATGTATACAAAATTAAGGACGATATTCGAAATTTTCACTTTATATATGGAACGGTTAAAAGCGGGGCCTTAGTGTTGTACGTATTGGTACATACAGGGAGAAATAATTTATCAATATTTATGACCTTTAATTACAAACACAGTATTACGTAATGATTGCAAACAAAATATTACAGTCGTATGTGTTTTTCATCTATACATATGTACGATATGCAGAATTATCATGACTATCAGTCATGAAGTTACTGATAGTCACCGTCTTACTTGTTTTATTATGCTTTTTTCAATCTGATTACATATCCACATTATTGAAGCCAAATTTCTTTTCCTTAATACTTGATGTTTGTCGACTACCACTTAGATTTCTCTGAGCGGCGGTAGTTTGTTGGTTCCAATACTCTCTTTAAATTCTTTTAGAATGAGATTTTTTTTCTTCTGGCGTCCAGCACACTCGCTTACGTTGCCCGTAGGGTGAAGCTGGATAAACAAAACATGAATGGTTTTGGACGCCACATAAGATTCAGCAACGCTCTGAATCGTTGAATCAAGTCTGGATGGTGTCACCGTCGGTTGACGATTGCCTTCTTTATCAATATTCGCCACTGTTGGAATCTCTGAGCTGAGATTTGAAATGTCCTTTATAGACATAGACGAATTAGCGCCGGCACCCATATATACCATTACATATACATGCGTACATCTACAGGGTGTATCTCAACTACTTCTTTTCTGTTCGTGAGCATATAGGTCGTCTCTTTCCGAACAAAACGCTTTTTTTAAGTCGCGCGACAAAAATTGGCCGAGCTATCGTGAGAATAAGGTTCGACGCTGAGTAAACAATGGTACAGTAAACTGAGTAAACAATGGCACAGAAACCTTCGCAACAATCCGCGAACAGGTACCTGTTGGCAATTGTTCGCGGAACCTATTCATAATCTGCGAACTGGGGGATGAGCCTTTTAATTCATAAATAAACATCACTGAACGATCTTGTCAGCTTAAAGAAAAATTACAGGCCTTTCTTATTTGACACTAAAAAAAATGGGAAAAACAAAAAGAGTTGCTTGAACGTGGATTCGAACGCGCGCTCGGTCCGGCTTACCGCCGAAACTACTGTGCCATTGTTTACTCAGCGTCAAACTTCACTCGTGAATATCATGGCCAATTTTTGTCGCACAGCATTTGAAAATATCGTTTTGCTCGGAAAGAGACACTCCATATGCTCACGAACGGAAAGGACGTAGTTGAGATACACCTTGTATATGTAATGGTACGTATGCGTACCGGGCGCTGATTTGTAACGTTTCATACGAGGACCGGTACCCATACGTCCTATTACATATAGATGCGTACATCTATATGTAATGGTACGTATGGGTACCGGTCCGCGTATGAAACGTTACGAATTAGCGTCGGTACCCATACGTACCATTGCGTATAGGTGCGTACATCTATTTGTAATGGTACATATGGGTACCTGCGCTGATTCGTAACGTCTCATACGAGGACTGTGTCATTTACGGTCCTAGTTTTTACCTCTACAATGGATAATTCAGATTTACGGGTAGATCGCAGCGATCGGTTGTGCTTTGAAACCGTCATAACGGTTATTAGATAAGATTTGACAGAATATACAAATGATCTGTCTTCTCAACTTTACATAATCATAGTAATCTATAAGGGTGTGCAGGTACTCGATTCACTTGGGTACCCGATATTCGGGTCGGGTACCCGACGAGTTACGTTTTTGCATTACCCGCCACTATCGGGTACCCGAATTTGGTCATCGGGTACCCTCGATCAAATAATGGGAGAAAACGAAAACTCGAAGAAGCCGATGAAACGAATAAATGATAATGCTGTGAAAATCTATTTTTCGTCTCACTTTTATATTCTGTGTGTGTGTATGTGTATGTACGTGCGTGCGTGTGTGTCTTTGTTAGGGCGGAGTGAAAAACGGTCAATTTTGGCGGCTCGTATCGTAATAGCGCGGGAAAGTTACGTTTTGGCATCACTAAAAAGTGTGCGAAAGGAAAAAAACATTACAATAAATATCTTCTGTTCCGGCAAACGTCTTAAAGTTTTGAATTTTTTAACGTGGGTTTTGTATGGAGAAAAAACCCAAAAAGACCAAGATTCAACGCCCTGCGTTTATTCGAAGTGAGAAGAATGTGGCTTCCACTTGACGTTTTAAAATTGAAAATATTTTGATTAGTTTCAGAGATATAAGCATTTTTAAAACAAGTTTTTTTTCTGGGAAATTTCTTTTAAATGACAACAAATTAAATTAAGAAGAATGAATCGCCGAAATTACCAGTTAGCCCTAGACAGAATTAATGGAAATTCGACGAAGAATCTTGCTTTTATTCCGCTTTTTGCCATTCAAATATCTCGTTATTTCCTGAAATGCGAGTGTATTAAAAGAAGTCTGCCGAAAAAAATTGTAAATATACACATAACAAAAATACTAAAATTTTCAAATCAATTATTTGTATTTCTTATGAATTCCAACCTATCGGCGAAGGGTAGAGGACATAAAGCTAGAGTCTATTTCATCCGTTTTGGTACGTTTTTGTGGCGTTATCTACCTACTATGAAACGAAATTTGAAATTTTGTTCCGGCAACACGGCTTATCGAGTACCCGATGTGAGGCGAGTACTCGATAAAGTTCGAGTATACCGTTCGATCACGGGTACCCTAAAAATTCGGGTACTCGATCCGAATCATTGTCTAATTACCCGAACCGACCCGACCAAGTATACAATAATACCCGCACACCCCTAGTAATCTACTTCGATTATTGTACTAAAAAACGTATTAACGAATTCGTAACGTTTCATACGAGGACCAGTACCCGTACGTACCTTTACATACAGATGTACGCATCTATACGTAATGGTACGTATGAGTACCGGTCCTCGTATGAAACGTTACGAATTAGCGCCGGTACCCATACGTACCGTTGCATATAGATGCGTACATTTATTTATATTGGTACGTATGTGTACCGGCGCTAATTCGTAACGTCTCATACACGGACCGTGTCATTTACACTGAGAAAAAGAAATCGTTGAATGTGCAAAATGCATTTTGTTGTCTCGAAATTTTGTTGTTTTAACAGTTGCTCAGACATGCTAAATAAGCTACAGTTCACACCACTGAAACTATCAGTTAGATTAACAAAACGATTGTTATGCCAATCAAAAATCAAGTAGAACGTATTTAAAGATACATTTTGTTAAACCAACTGAATTTTGGTTGGATGAACGATTTTTTTTTTTCAGTGTACGGTTCTAGTTTTTACCTCTACAATGGATAGTCCAGATTTACGGGGAAACCGCAACAACCGATTATGCTTTGAAACCGTCATAACGGTTATTAGATGAGTTTTGGTAGAATATACAAATTATCCGTCTTCTCAACTTTACATAATCATAGTAATGTACGTCGCTTATCATGCTAAAAAACATGTGTATTCTTTTCTTCGTCGATGTATCCTACATTGTCGTTAAGGTTCATAGCTGACGTACTCGTATTAACAAATTCGTAACGTTTCATACGAGGACCGGTACCCGTACGAACCATTACATACAGATGTACGCATCTTTATGCAATGGTACGTATGGGTACCGGCGCTAATTCGTAACGTTTCATACGAGGACCGGTACCCATACGTACCATTACATATAGATGCGTACATCCGTATGTACTGGTACGTACGGGTACCGGTCCTCGTATGAAACGTTATGAATCCGTTAATACGTTTTTCAGCACGATAATCGAAGTAGATTGGTAGGGGTGCGCGGGTAGCAGCATTGGTCGGGTCAGGTCGACTAATTTGACTATGATTCGGATCGAGTACCCGAACTTTTCGGGTACCCGTGATCGGACGGGTATACTCGAACTTTATCGAGTACTCGCCTCACATCGGGTACTCGATAAGCCATGTTGCCGGAACAAAATTTCAAAAAATTCAAATTTCAAATTTTGTTCCGGCAACATGGCTTATCGAGTACCCGATGTGAGGCGAGTACTCGATAAAGTTCGAGTATACCCGTCCGATCACGGGTACCCGAAAAGTTCGGGTACTCGATCCGAATCATAGTCAAATTAGTCGACCTGACCCGACCAATGCTGCTACCCGCGCACCCCTACCAATCTACTTCGATTATCGTGCAGAAAAACGTATTAACGGATTCATAACGTTTCATACGAGGACCGGTACCCGTACGTACCAGTACATACGGATGTACGCATCTATATGTAATGGTACGTATGGGTACCGGTCCTCGTATGAAACGTTACGAATTAGCGCCGGTACCCATACGTACCATTGCATAAAGATGCGTACATCTGTATGTAATGGTTCGTACGGGTACCGGTCCTCGTATGAAACGTTACGAATTTGTTAATACGAGTACGTCAGCTATGAACCTTAACGACAATGTAGGATACATCGACGAAGAAAAGAATACACATGTTTTTTAGCATGATAAGCGACGTACATTACTATGATTATGTAAAGTTGAGAAGACGGATAATTTGTATATTCTACCAAAACTCATCTAATAACCGTTATGACGGTTTCAAAGCATAATCGGTTGTTGCGGTTTCCCCGTAAATCTGGACTATCCATTGTAGAGGTAAAAACTAGGACCGTACACTGAAAAAAAAAAATCGTTCATCCAACCAAAATTCAGTTGGTTTAACAAAATGTATCTTTAAATACGTTCTACTTGATTTTTGATTGGCATAACAATCGTTTTGTTAATCTAACTGATAGTTTCAGTGGTGTGAACTGTAGCTTATTTAGCATGTCTGAGCAACTGTTAAAACAACAAAATTTCGAGACAACAAAATGCATTTTGCACATTCAACGATTTCTTTTTCTCAGTGTAAATGACACGGTCCTTGTATGAGACGTTACGAATTAGCGCCGGTACACATACGTACCAATATAAATAAATGTACGCATCTATATGCAACGGTACGTATGGGTACCGGCGCTAATTCGTAACGTTTCATACGAGGACCGGTACTCATACGTACCATTACGTATAGATGCGTACATCTGTATGTAAAGGTACGTACGGGTACTGGTCCTCGTATGAAACGTTACGAATTCGTTAATACGTTTTTTAGCACAATAATCGAAGTAGATTACTAGGGGTGTGCGGGTATTATTGTATACTTGGTCGGGTCGGTTCGGGTAATTAGACAATGATTCGGATCGAGTACCCGAATTTTTAGGGTACCCGTGATCGAACGGTATACTCGAACTTTATCGAGTACTCGCCTCACATCAGGTACTCGATAAGCCGTGTTGCCGGAACAAAATTTCAAATTTCGTTTCATAGTAGGTAGATAACGCCACAAAAACGTACCAAAACGGATGAAATAGACTCTAGCTTTATGTCCTCTACCCTTCGCCGATAGGTTGGAATTCATAAGAAATACAAATAATTGATTTGAAAATTTTAGTATTTTTGTTATGTGTATATTTACAATTTTTTTCGGCAGACTTCTTTTAATACACTCGCATTTCAGGAAATAACGAGATATTTGAATGGCAAAAAGCGGAATAAAAGCAAGATTCTTCGTCGAATTTCCATTAATTCTGTCTAGGGCTAACTGGTAATTTCGGCGATTCATTCTTCTTAATTTAATTTGTTGTCATTTAAAAGAAATTTCCCAGAAAAAAAACTTGTTTTAAAAATGCTTATATCTCTGAAACTAATCAAAATATTTTCAATTTTAAAACGTCAAGTGGAAGCCACATTCTTCTCACTTCGAATAAACGCAGGGCGTTGAATCTTGGTCTTTTTGGGTTTTTTCTCCATACAAAACCCACGTTAAAAAATTCAAAACTTTAAGACGTTTGCCGGAACAGAAGATATTTATTGTAATGTTTTTTTTCCTTTCGCACACTTTTTAGTGATGCCAAAACGCAACTTTCCCGCGCTATTACGATACGAGCCGCCAAAATTGACCGTTTTTCACTCCGCCCTAACAAAGACACACACGCACGCACGTACATATACATACACACACACAGAATATAAAAGTGAGACGAAAAATAGATTTTCACAGCATTATCATTTATTCGTTTTATTGGCTTCTTCGAGTTTTTGTTTCTCCCATTACTTGATCCATACACCTAGATAAAAATAAATGTAAATATAAATAATAGATACGGATCTCCGAGTCGTTCACGGAT
This sequence comes from Ophion slaviceki, assembly GCA_944452715.1. Taxonomy (NCBI): domain Eukaryota; kingdom Metazoa; phylum Arthropoda; class Insecta; order Hymenoptera; family Ichneumonidae; genus Ophion; species Ophion slaviceki. The sequence continues at coordinate 43,844,207 of OX101789.1, read as the reverse complement.
ATTCAAAGTTTACGAATACCCGAAGTTTAAGAGTGCTCGACGTTTACGCGTACCCAAAATTTGAGAGGACCCGATGACCAAAGTTGGGTACTCAATAGTGGCGGGTAATGCAAAAACGTAACCCGTTGGGTACACAACCCGACCCGAACATCGGGTACCCGAGTGAATCGAGCACCCGCACACCCCTGTAGATTACTGTGATTATGTAAAGTTGAGAAGACGGATTATTTATATATTCGGCCAAACCTCATCTAATAACCGTTATAACGGTTTCAAAGCACAATCGATCGCTGCGATCTCCCCGTAAATCTGGACATAATCGTGGTCATAGTTTTTAGTCCAGTGTACATTTTCGTACATGCCTCTTATATTATCTCTGGTCCCCGTAAATACCTTTCAATAAGTAATTCAGACGGTCCTCATTTCAAACGCTATAACAAATTGGGACCGGTGCCACTATAAACCGTTGCATATAGAAAAATACCGGGACCGTCCCCGTATGTGCCGAATGTCCCCCTATGAACCGCCACAGCTCCGAAATGGTCCCGGCATAAACCTCTCCACATATATATATATATATATATATATATATATACAGGGTGTCCCAGAACTGGATGCGTTCCCCGAAATGGGGGGTTGGGGATGAAATTCTGAGTCGATTGATATAAGCATGTGTGGGTCTCAGATCAATCCGTGAATTATTACACATTTTTAAAGGCCGACCAATCAGGTCCGCCCGCCTTTAAAAATTCATAATAATTCAGGGGTTGATCTGAGACACACACATGCTTATATCAAACGACTCAGAATTTCACCCCCAACCCCCCATTTCAGGGAACGCATTCAGTTCTGCGACACCCTGTATATATGTATGTATATATGTATAAGAATGCATTTACGTATGCATACATGTATAGAATGACAGTCCAAGTTTTACACCAGGTGAGAGGGAACGAAATGAGACGAGACCCTGATGCGCTTTCATTTACGTGTGTGTGTGTGTGTGTGTGCGTATGTGTGTGCGCGCGCGCGCGGGCTGCACCATGGAGTGAGATAATCCCTATACGAACGGCGTTTGCGCAAAGTTGCAGATACGAGACACTTTACGACAACAGGTTATGTGCACGAGAACAGGAAATCTATACTTTGGGTTAATTCAATATATGCGTGTGTATATAGGGCGTCCTGTTATGAATGGATGCTGCAACTGTCGACAGGTCAGATCATGTCCAACTATATGCTGGAATTTCAGTTTAGTAAAAGTCCCACGGCGTTCGAGATGAAAATCATCTGCTTTTGGTTTTTCCCATGCCATTTTTACAAATAATAACCTTTTTGATCCAGCTTTTTAAAAAAATACTCTTGATTGTTTGTTTTATCTAGAAAAGTCTTCTTTATAACCTTAAATGTTAAGAAAAATTTATGAAAAAAGATCTTATGCAGAATTTTCATACAATCGAATTCGAACATCTGACTTTGATAGTTTGCGGTGTAAAAAAAAAGTAATACGCATATCGTGCCAATAACTTTAAAAAGTTGCTTAGTTATAGTCAATTCATATAATTTGTAGAAATAGCATGCGAAAAACAAAAAAATAGATGATGTTTTTCAAAAAAATATTATAAAGTCGAAAATTTCGAAAACCGTGGGACTTTGAGTAAACTGAGATTCCAGCATATAGTAGGACGTGATTTGACCTATCGACAGGTGCAGGATTATCCATTCATAACAGGACACCCTGTATATACATATGTAGGAAAATAAAAACCGCTGGGAGTGGCAGGAAGAATTTAACGACATTAATTAAGGAGGCATCCGAGTTGTACGTTCGTGTGTAGGATCGATGATATTGTTATATTATTATTATCCTCGTTATAGGCGATTCGAAGTGTTGCAAGGTAAGATTATAAAGGTAGGATAATAATAATATCGATAATAATATTAATGTTCTGGTGGTTTTGTCGTAATAATAATAGTAATAATAATAAGTATTATTGTTCCGGTCCTGATTTCCCAGTGCAAGCTGAGGAAGTTGCCCGAAGCAATAAGATCTTACAATGATAATAGTAATGAAAAAAAAGAACCACACAGAAAGGGTTCAATTGCGTAGGGTAATGCGTTAAAAGTCGCAAGGGTATATATTGGAATTCAGGAAAGAAAAAAATTAAGAAAATCTTCTATAATATGTATAGAAAGATTTTCGTTTTCATAATTTTTTTCAATTTATATTTGGCATTGTATTATATTTATTTTTTTATATTTGAATATTCAAAAAAGGTTCATGTATGTGTATGGGTAATTCCACCAATTCTGTGTCAAAGTTGTACCGGGTGGTCTGAATTTAGGAAAACTAAGGTCATATTAAAACAAGCATCCATGATTTTTTTGGAATTTTTATATCCAATAGTTTTTGAGTAATGGTGGATCACAATTTTCAAATTTTGTAAAATACCAAATTTTCAAATGCCCATTACTTCTTTGCAATTATAGCTAGAACATTTTTTTAAAAGCGATATTTTAGAGAAAAACATGAACTTTTTGAAAAAAATATGCTGAAATTCTGGGTTATTTTAAAAATCACGAAAATCACGTTCAAAGTATAAAACTCGATTTTTCGGGCCTTGCCCCATTTTTCCCGGTTTTGAAAGTATTTTTTCCGAAAAATTCAGAATTTTTTTACATCGAAATAGATTTTAAACGAGATGGGATCTTTAAAACATCAGCCTCAGAAAAATTAAATAAAATTTTTTCGCAATTTTTTGTATTGTATTTGACAATAAAAATTATTGTTATTATTATTTTTATTTTATAAATTTGTAAGTGAGAGATTTTATAACCTCAAAACTAACAGTAGCTATTAAAATTAAATGATATTTTTTTTAATTTGCTTATGTGACATGACATTATCTTATAAAAACTCTGAATGTTTATTTACGTAATAAAAATGCCATTGAAGATTTAAATCAACCTTAAATCTTTAATGACATTTTTATTACGTAAATAAACATTCAGATTTTTTATAAGGTAATGTCAGAACCGGTGCGATGGTCTAGTGGTTAGCGTGCTTGCCACTAAACCAGCGGACCGGGAGGTCGCGGGTTCGAAACCCAGTCGCGTACATTTCGTCGTGAAATGTTTTTCTTCGGCATTTCGCGGCGAAATAAGACTAGTTCCACGACTGGGGGGCGAACTCGATGACCGGCTGTATTGGTATAGGTTTTCCGCAGTTTCCCTATACCCACGACAGAAATGTCATGATGAATATGATACAGAGGGGGAAGTCGGCTGCGGCCGCAAGAAGGGGGAACAGGGGAAAGATGGAGAAGAAAAGGAGTAAACAGTAGAGGAAGAATAGTCATAATGATGGGAAAGAATAGGTAACAAACGCGACAAGCGTGTACCTAAGGAAAAAACCAATATAAGGTAATGTCATGTCACATAAGCAAATTAAAAAAAATTATCATTTAATTTTAATAGCTACTGTTGGTTTTGAGGTTATAAAATCTCTCACTTACAAATTTATAAAATAATAATAATAATAATAATTTTTATTATCATATAAAATACAAAAAATTGGGAAAAATTTTATTTAATTTTTCTGAGGCTGAAGTTTTAGAGATCCCATCTCGTTTAAAATCTATTTCGATGTGAAAAATTCTTAACTTTTCGAAAAAAATCCTTTCAAATCCGGGAAAAATGAGGCAAGGCCCGAAAAATCGATTTTTATATTTCGAACGTGATTTTCGTAATTTTTAAATTAACCCAGAATTTCAGCATATTTTTTCGAAAAGTTCATGTTTTTTTCTACAAAATCGTTTTTCAAAAATGTTTCTAGCTATAATTGGAAAGAAGTTATGGGCATTTAAAAATTTGGTGTTTTACAAAATTTGAAAACTGTGAGCCGCCATTACTCACAAACTAGTGGATGAAAAAATTCGAAAAAAATCATGGATGCTTGTTTTAATATGACCTTTCAGATGACCTTAGTTTTGCTAAACTCAGACCACCCGGTACAACTTTGACACAGAATTGGTGGAATTACCCTTATATATACGTGTATTATATGTATATATATATTTTTTTTAAATATTATAATATAATATAAAATAAAAGAATATTATTTTTAAATATCTTTATGAAATGTAAATAAATACAATATAACGTTATGAAGATTTAAAATTGATATTGTAATAAAAATAATATTAGTACAACCATATTTCCTATATCATATAAATAAATATACATACATACAGGGTGTCCCTCTTATCTCTGCCACCCGAAATAACTCGGTAATTATCGACGTCACAAGAAAAATGTTCCAGACAAAAGTTGTACGATGCGGAGGGGGCCATCAAATGCGACCAAATTTTGGTATTCCGGTGGAGACGCTGGCGCACAGTGAAGGTCACCTCCACTTTTTTAAATGGAATGGTACATTTTTTCAATTATCTTGTGGGGCACCTTAGTCCGCATAAAAAAAACATTAGGGAGTCGAAGTCGTTCAAGGTCATTCAAGGTCATCTATTCAAATGAAATACAAATCTGAATATCTCACGCACACGCACACACACAGAGACACACACACTGTGTGTGTGTGTGTGTGTGTGTGCGGCTAAATTTCACATGTTTCGAAGTCGATGATGGGCCCTCAATGGTTTAATTCTCTTCCGGTATGTGAGGAGGTCGTTGTCGCGCGATAGATCTTTCCTGCAAAGCTATCGCCATAGAAAGGGGGGGAAGAGAGAGAGAGGGAGGGGGAGAAAGAGAGAGATGAAAAGGAAAAAACAGACTTCCGTTTTTTTTTGGCGAGAGCTGGCTGAAAGAAAGGAAAAAAGTGAGAGAAGTTGAATAAGTGAGTGGAAAAGAATGGGGCGAGATCTGTCGTCGTTGTCGTCGTCGTCGCTGTCGTCGTCCTGGAGCACGTGCGCGCGGAAGGAACGCAATAACAGGATAAGGGACGGGGGATGCACACGCGGCAACGTTTATATTCCAATAATGATGTGTGTGCAACTGTTGCTCGTAAAAAGAATCCTCCGAGAGGACGCCAGAATTCTCGGGGGAGATTCGTAAAGAGAGATTAAGGGGCCAGTCCACTTTGGAGCCACGAAAAAAATGCTATGTTCGTATTTTTTTTTTTTGGATTTTATAAAAGATATGAATATAAAAATTGTTGGACTTGATAAATAAAGTCTTGAAATACATTTTAAAAAAAATTTATTCATTTTTATTCATTTTTAAGTACAAAAACTATAGTTTAACGTAACACCTCAAAAATAGGTGGGCTAGGTAGCTCCATCACAACTCGACAACGGCTTGTTTGAAACAAAAAAATCAAAGTCCATTAGATTCAGTATGACGCTACAAAATGACCCTCGGATATAAAGTTTTATAAAAAAAATAAAAAAAATGGCAGATGAAAAACGATAAAAGTTTAAAATACGTTTTTTCGCAAAAAAAAAACAGTAAAAATCAACATTTTAATACCATCGAGGGTCATCTTGTTGCGTTGCATAAAAAAATTAAAAAGTGGCAGATGAAAAAATATAAAAATGGCAGATGACAAACGAAAAAAGTTTAAAAAACGTTTTTTTTTCGCACAAAAACAGTAAAAATCAATATTTTAATACCATCGAGGGTCATCTTGTTGCGTTGCATACAAAAATGGCAGATGAAAAACGAAAAAGTTTAAAAAACGTTTTTTCGCAAAAAAAACAGTAAAAATCAATGTTTTAAAACCATCGAGGGTCATCTTGTTGCGAATCATGTTTACGATATGTGGTTCGTATTTCGAGAGAATTCGTTTATTAGTTTTAGAGATACGATGGAGCCAGATTTTGAAAACGTCGTTTCGAGAAAAACGCGTTTGAAGTTTATACTATGAAAAACTCTTACCTAAACACAATCGGCAATTCCTGCACCGTACAAAATCCCTTCGATTGCTCATCATCGTCGATTTCTTCAAGTCTCGCTTGCTTTCGATTTTTTGAAATTTTCAAAGTGGACTGGCGCCTTAAGACATTATACACGAAAAATTTCGAAACTTTTCATTTTTTCATTATTTTTTATCCTATTAGCCTGAACGATTACGAATATTCTAAGCTTTACAGAATTGAAAAATTCTGTAAAGCTATTAAATGAGGTAAGATTGGATTTATAATAGACACCGCGCGGCGCGCCCGACCGCCAACTTCAAAGCCGTTTTTCCACGATTCACTTTTTTGAACCTTGTGAAAGTTCGAACTCTTGAACGAAGGTCCAGATCGCTTTGAAATTTTCACAACATATTCTTAGTATCGTCACCTATCGTGTGAACCACAGAAACCAAAATTTCAATGACACAAAAAAATATAAAAAATGAAATACCGACAGAAAATTGAGTTAAAAAATTTGAAGTTTCGAATTTTTATTATAATAATTTTTTTTAATAATATTCTTGGGTCACACTGATACATTCGTTATGCAATTATAAATATGTTCATTTTTTTTAGGCACCCACATCGATGTCGAGAACTTTCACCATCAACGCGCGCGCAAAACAAATACATTGCTCTATTATGTTATATCTCCGCCATTTGTTAATATTTCTGATTTTTTGTACACATATAAATTTGTACATATACTGATCATGTGCATAGGGGCCGTCCATATATTACGTCATCGATTTTTGCTGATTTTTGCCCCCCCCCCCCCCCCCTGCAATCATCCTATCCTTCCTATGGTCATTGTGTAATTATCGTTACCGTCATCCAATGACTAGACCCCCCCCCCCCCTATTTTAAAATGACGTAATTTGTGGACGGCCCCATAAATGATCTGTAAAAAAAATATTGTCAATATATGCGTCAATTTTTTAACCGCGTCTAGAAAAGTACCTTCGAAAATCGGCGAAATCGCGTATATAAGGCCTTAAGAACGAGGGGCCGTGAGGGGAGAGGGACAACACTACGATTTTGCTGGTTGAATGCACGGGAAAATGCGCTACCCTAATCTACTAATCATTCTCGTTGAATCGAACAAAAAAACCGCGAGCTCAACGTTATTTTTTTAATTTTTAAATAATTTTCTTTTTTTTCAATTTTCGAGTCTAAACTCAAAAATGGCCGACATCCGTGAGAAACCATTTTACCCAATCACATGCCAGACAAACTGCGAGGTTTCGAGGAGATAAAAAAAAACCAAACTTTCAGTTTTATTGAAAAAAAAGGAAGACTAAATTTACTGTCGCGAACAATTCACGAATACCTCCGTCAGAGAGGGCGCGTTATTTCTTTTTTTAAATATTTATTTCGCTCATTCGAACTTCAGTCCCGAATTCTCGCTCGTAATTTACGTGATTTATTTTCTGGAACGATCGTTAATAAAGATACGGCGCGCATAAGCGCGAGTCGCTCGACAACATTTCGAACCTTAATTAATTGCCTAATTAATTGCCTAATTACGAGTTGCCGGAATATTCGATACTCGTTCTACCTGTATAATAAGACGCAGAGAACTTATCCCCTCTCTCTCTTTCACAGCAGGTAATTAAAAAAAAAACAACATAAAGCCCAAAAATTCGAAAACTGTGGAACTTTTACTAAACTGAAATTTCAAGATATCGTAGGACATGATCTGACCTATCGACAGTTGCAGGATTCTCCATTAATTACAGGACACCCTGTATGTGTGTGTGTGTGTGTGTGTGTACATATGAAAAAAATGTGTGCACAGTAATTACAATCGATTTTTTTCTCCGATTAAAATAAATTGATATACATTAATTTACGCATTTCCGAATTTGTCGTTATTAAGATACATTTTCTTTTTACGAATTTTTGGATGATGCAGTATAATGATAGTTTTTGAAAAATGTTTACACTGAAGACATAGAATTCCAACAAGCAGAATCATAGTCGGACATTTGAGAAAATATATGGGTCATTCCATGTCAAATCGACAAATTTTTTACCTGACCCCCTTTGATTTCGCTGAAAATTTTCTATCTTTTTCTACCCCCCGAAAGTAATTTTTCAGAATTTTTTCAAATTTTTTTTCCCGACTCAAAAAAAGTTATGAATTTTTGAAAAAAACCGCTCTTTTATTTTTAAATTGCCAGAACTTTTTCAAAAATTGACCGTTTGGGAACTTTTTTTTTTCAAAATTTTTGTTTTTAAATGTAGTTTTCGAAAAAAAATATGAAAAAATTTTCAGAATCCCAGATATATGAAATATTTTAGTTTTTTTGAAAAAACCGTAATTTTCTCAAAGTCCGACCGTTTTTTTTTTTTTTTTATTTTGCTCTAAAAATACTTCAACTAATTCTGCAATGATCCCCGTTAATCAAAAGATGTGACGACAATCGCTTCTAATTTTTTTTCTTGATTATAAAAAAATTTTTGTTGAATTTTTGCTGATTTTATATAACTTTGTTATGAAATTTTTTTTATTTCCTCGTGAAACCTCAAAAGTTGAAAAATAAAATTTTATTGGAGAATTTCAAGTGATTATCGTCCAAGAAATTGTTATTTAAAAAAAAAATAATTTTTTTCTCTCATTGACGTTATTTTGTCATGTTTCAGTACCAAAATGACGTTAAGTTGTCATATTTCAGTACCAAAAAAAAACGTCCATAAGAGTAAAAAAATAACGTCAATGAGAGAAAAAAATTATTTTTTTTTTTTAAATAACAATTTCTTGGACGATAATCACTTGAAATTCTCCAATAAAATTTTATTTTTTAACTTTTGAGGTTTCACGAGGAAATAAAAAAAATTTCATAACAAAGTTATATAAAATCAGCAAAAATTCAACAAAAGTTTTTTTATAATCAAGAAAAAAAATTAGAAGCGATTGTCGTCACATCTTTTGATTAACGGGGATCATTGCAGAATTAGTTGAAGTATTTTTAGAGCAAAATAAAAAAAAAAAAAAAACGGTCGGACTTTGAGAAAATTACGGTTTTTTCAAAAAAACTAAAATATTTCATATAACTGGGATTCTGAAAATTTTTTCATATTTTTTTTCGAAAACTACATTTAAAAACAAAAATTTTGAAAAAAAAAAGTTCCCAAACGGTCAATTTTTGAAAAAGTTCTGGCAATTTAAAAATAAAAGAGCGGTTTTTTTCAAAAATTCATAACTTTTTTTGAGTCGGGAAAAAAAATTTGAAAAAATTCTGAAAAATAACTTTCGGGGGGTAGAAAAAGATAGAAAATTTTCAGCGAAATCAAAGGGGGTCAGGTAAAAAATTTGTCGATTTGACATGGAATGACCCATATGCACGGTAATTACGATGAATTTTTTTTTCATATCAACGATGGAGTAGAATTCCAAAGCGCAGAATTATATGTGGACATTCGAGAAAATGCATGCACGGTAATTACGATGAATTTTTTTCCCCCGATTGAAATAAATTGATATACATTGACTTGCGGATTTACGAATTTGGCATTATTACGATAAGGTTTTTTTTCTAATTTATTTTCTCAAAAAAGAAGGATTCGAACTCCGAAGAGGAGAATTACACGTGAACATTCGATTTTTTTCCCCAATTAAAATAAATTGATATACATTAATTTACGGATTTTCGTAATCGCCATTGTTGCAATAAAGTGTGGTGTTTTTTTCTTTCACTCTCCATGACGAAGAGAGAGAGAGAGAGAGACAGAGAGAGAGAGAGAGAGAGAGAGAGAGAGAGAGAGAGAGAGAATAGAATTCCACCACGGTCTGTTTACATGGCACTGTACGAGACTGCCATACAGGTATTAATTTATGATTTATGCAAGCGGCTTGCGATCGTGGTCGCGCGTATACGCGTCCCCATAATCTCGTATTCCCGGAGCACGTGTGTAATGATTCTTTACCCCCCTGCCGCTCCTCTTACACATGGGATATTTCAAAGCAGTTGATTTGTAAATGTTATTATTTTTCTTTTCAAATTTGCCGTCGAATAAATTTTTTCGACGTTGCCGATCGTTATTGTTATTATTTTCCCCGTTTTTTTTTGTTCGAAAAAATCTCGCGGACGTGGGAGGGGGTTTCGGATACACGAAAGTACACGTAACACGTTGTGCGCAAGTACAAGGGCGTTATATATAAACTTCGGTGTATCACGAGCCTGTAACAGGAGAACCCGAGGGAAGGATTATTTTGCTTGCCGGCGAACATATAACGAGGTCGAGGCGATATACTTGTGCTATATATATATGCACGTATTTCTGTAGCCGATACGATATGGGCAATTGGCGACATTGTGCTTCATGTATTTCCCTTCGAATACGAATATATATAGGGTGCCTCAAAATGACCTGACATTTTTATTTATTAATAAAACGTATTGTTTATTTGAGAAGTACGAATATTTTTATTTTAATGTAGGGTGTTATAGAGATGATATGGTGTTTCACACGTAACCTCTATGTTTGTACCTTATTCTAAAATAAAAATATTCGTATTTTTTAAATAAATTTAAATGTCAGGTTATTTTAAGGGGCTGTACCAGTGTGACACTTTCAAAAAATCGATTTTTTTGCCTTTTTCGACAGTCCATTGTATCGGCCAGGTATAGCTGATTAGCAGTTTGTATGGTAAAAATAATTTTATCTTGCGAAAATCGATAGTTAAATCTTTAAACGCGTTTTTCTGGAAATGAGATTTTTCAAATTTGCTGACATTGTAACTCAAAGAGCAATTATCCGATTGACTTGAAATTTTTAGCGTTCACACCGGTATAGCCCCTTAAGACACCCTTTATATATATATATAAAGGGTGTCTCAAAATGACCTGACATTTTAATTGGTTAATAAAACGTATTATTTATTTAAAAAGTGCGAATAATTTACAGGGTGTCCCAGAACTGAATGTATTCCCTCAAATGGGGGGTTAGGGGTGAAATTCTGAGTCGATTGATATAAGCATGTGTGGGTCTGAGAACAACTCCTGAATTATTATTAATTTTTCAATGCGGGCGCACCTGATTGGCCCGCCTTGAAAAATTAATAATAATTCAGGGGTTGGTCTGAGAGCCACACATGCTTATATCAATCGACTTAGAATTTAACCCCCAACCCCCCCATTTCAGGGAACGCATTCACTTCCGGGACACCCTGTATATTGTACGCGTTCAAATGCTTGGAAAATCTCGAATAGTAAAAATAAATCAACATCATTAATCTTATTTTATTCATATTAATATCATATTGTTTCTATTTTCAAAAAAAATGGCTACATTTTGCAATCAAAAAGTACGTTTTTTTTTTTCAAAAACATTTAGGATCGTGTTTTAGACAATAAGGTTAGAAAGATTTATACGAAATTTCATCAGAATCGGTCGATTAGTTTTTTAGCTATAAGTCACGCCAGTTTCGACAATGCAGCTTCAAAGACCGTGCCATACTGCCGCCATTTTTAAATATTAATAAAAAAAAATACCACGCAACAGCCAAAAGTAGTAATAAAAAACATAGCCTAAGTCTCCAAAACAGAGAAGGAACTTTTCATTTTAAGGAGAATGGAGCGATTCAGTTGAGTCAAATGACGGTTCATTCATTTTATTTTTTTCAATGAACCTCGAAAAATGCATACGAGGTACAGATTTATTCTGTATATGCTAATTTTTTTAAATATATAATTAAAGGGCAATATTATGCATTTGAATATATTTATTACGGAAATTAGAAAAACTTTTGTGTTACTACCAATTTGAAAAAGTATCACATTAACGATGATTATTATTAAAAAACTACGATAACGAATGTTTTATACAATTCACAATGAAATTTTGAGTAATTTATAATTATGCCTATTTATATTTACGTCACGAGATTATTGGCCCATGGTTTACAACGGGCAACATGACGATTTTTTTTCTAAATATTCACAACGGTTCAGTTTGCGTTAATCCGTTGTTAGAAATGGTTTATCTTGTTGCTAGATAACAAAAAAAATTATATAACCGTTAGTCTAAATGTCTTGCCCATCTAACCGCACGTTAAGGGGAGATATACACCTAGGAGCCAGAAAAAAGGTCATTTTTGTGAATTTTTTCAAGGAGATCTATTTGAAATTTCGGATTGGGGTTTCAATTATCTAAAAGTATATACATTAAAAAATATGTTTATTTTTCTTTATGCAAAAATATCAAAAATATACGAGGATATTGTATGATACTCGGAGCGTCGTAAAAAAAATCTGCGTATACGGTACCCACTGGCGTTTCTTCAAAAATCATTTGAAAAAGAAAACCAAAAAGATTATTCAATTAGATACTATAATCTAGTACTTGTCATAGCCGATTTTGAAAATATCGATTTATGACAAAATGGCGGACGTTTGAACATAAATAGTGATTTTTGGGCCAAAAATTAGTTATTATTTTGCCTATAAAACAAAAACTAATTAACGGAAAAAAAAATCCTATGACAAGTACCAGATAATGGTGTATAGAATAACCACAAAAAACCTCAAGGCAATCGATTCATTGGTTTTCGAGAAATTTTGGGTACCGATTTGAAAAACGTGGTTTTGAGAAAAACGCGTTTGAACATTTGGGAATGAATAAATCGTGAACTTTGTCAACTTACATGGAATCATCGATACCAGGCCCATATTGTAGGTCTTCTACGGTCGACGGAATGTTCATAGCTTCTAAATTTTGTTGTTCGACCATCTAGGTGTATATCACTCCTTAAATTACACCCGTTAAACTATTTTTTATCTCTGGTGTTTGATGATGAAAAAAATTCAAAAAATTCGCAAACACTCAGTATAGTCTAAACAATAAAATGTATTTTTTTATTAAATTTAACCTTGGATTGTGGTTAACGCTCCGACCTTCTTAAAAGAAAATCATCAATCAGCACTTTTTTCGATGCCTGAAGGTATCTCCCCCTTAATAATAAACTCCCCGAGCAGAGAAAGAAAAATTCTGTGCACCCGTTTCACCACAACGTGTAGTCAATCAAAGCCTCAATTAATTGAAACGATCGGAGGGAGGGTTACAAAAACGAAGGGTCCCTGCCCCCCTGGGAGGGAAAAAAACAAATTGCCACCGCGATAGATTCTTTTTTTTTGTCGTATCGAGTCAAGTGTGTACTTCTCAATCGAGGAGGGGGGGGGTGAGGGTCAAAGGACCGGCAAAGCGAAAGGGACGAGCTCGTATGTCTAAGAGGCGGGGGCGGCGGCGGGGGGGGGGGAGGATGAGAGACCGCCGAGATAGGGAAGACGCTGCGGGAGACGCAATTAGCAACCAATTTCGTGTATACACATATATATAGTCCCCTATTCCTTCTCATACGTAATACACGCGAGTACTTTTGTTCCTTTCCTTTTTTTTTTCTTCCCTCCGTTTTTTTTTTCGCATCGTACGCCCCGACGTAAGCGCGTTTTATTTTTGTATCATTCTTATTTTTTTTTTTTTCAATTTTTATTATTATTATTTTTTCTCATTCGCTTCCTCTTTTCATCTCTCCATTCATTCGTACCGGCGACGAGGCGGACGACGAGAGATACACGTGTCGGTCGGTCGGACCCCCATGGAGCTTTCGGTACACGCGGTCTAGCCTCGGCGCAGTGGCGCGCCGATCCACAACTTCGATCCCCGGCTGTGCACGCGGCTGTGCGAGCATACTCGGCGAAAAAAAAACGTATGAATGAATAAGAGGAGGAAGGAGTGAGAAAATACTTGGCCGGTTATCGTTGCACCGAGGGAAAAACAAATTAAGGGGTTACCCCCACTTACGATTTTGAAAAAATCGATTTTTTTTATTGCATTTTTTTGAAGTATAAGTATCCGGGCCCATACTTCTGTATGGGCCCGGAATAGATGACTCTATGTAAGTTTACAAAAAAAATATTTTCTTCGTGTAAACTGAAATTGAAACTTTAAACGGGTTTTTCTCAAAATGGCATTTCTGAAGTCGGTGACCAAGATTACTCGAACACTAATGAACCGATCTTCTTGAAATTTTGCAGGCTTATTTAATACATAAAAATGTAGTCTTTAATCGTTCGATTTTTTTTTCGAAAAAAATGGCCGATTTATAGCCAAAAAACGGCCGTTTTTTTTCGTTAAAATCGAACCATTAACTTTGACTGTCCGCCATTTTGTGAAAAATTAATATTTTTTAAAATCCTTCGATTAAAGACTAGTTTATACTTATATTTGACTAAATCCATCCGCATTTTTTTTTCAGATGATCCACTTCGCCGCAATGTTGGTCACCGCAAACCGTGTATATAAAAACATTATTCCATTGACGGCCATTTGCCACTAAACAATGTAATATTTTTCAATAAAAAAATTACTGAAAATTCTTCAAGATGTGTTCTTTAAGATGGTATATTGATCGATTAAAAAAGTTTTGTAGTTTTCTTTAAAAAAATTCATGAAAAGGGCCTTTTTTGCGCTACAAGTGGGGGTAACGCCTTAAGTGAAAACGAGAGGAATTTTTGGAATTTTTTTTTCGGGAAAACGTGCGCAGGTATGTAAAAAAAACAAATTGTATTTTACGGGAGAGATACCTTAAGGCGAGGAAAAAAATTGCTGATTTTCATGACTTTTTTTAAAGCTAGATTTCTTCATCGTTTTTTGGACTTAGGGAGAGGTTGAGACTTATTATTTATTACTACTTGAGGGAGGCTTACTTGTAAGGAACATCATTGAAGGCCTTGGGGCACTCTAGAAGCCAAAAAAATAGGCTTTTTGGGGATTTTTTTTCAGAAAAACTACAAAATAAATCGAGATTACAAAAAAGGGTGTTTATCGTACATATCCGTGACTATATACAATAATTATTATGAAGCGATTAATTTCAAAATGGCGGCTGTGCAGCGTTTATCTCAAAACTGCATTTTTTAAGTTGGCCGGAAACATAACTCAGACAATTTTCAACCGATTTACTTGAAATGTTGAATATATCTTGAAAAATACATTACCTATGGAAGTACGTAGGATTTTTTTATATTGCATAGTTCATTTGTTATTAACGATTTTTTAGGCAAATTTTTGGAAAGTGAAAAATTGGTCAAAAAATTGTCAGATAATTGTTAATAACAAATGAACTATGCAATGTAAAAAAAAATCCTACGTACTTCCATAGACAATGTATTTTTCAAGATACATTCAACATTTCAAGTGAATCGGTTGAAAATTGTCTGAGTTATGTTTCCGGTCGACTCAAAAAATGCAGTTTTGAAATAAACGCTGCACAGCCGCCATTTTGAAATGAATCGCTTCAAAAGAATTATTGTATTCAGTCACTGATATGTACGATAAACACCCTTTTTGTAATCTCGATTTAATTTGTAGTTCTTCTGAAAAAAAAAATCCCCAAAAAGCCTATTTTTTCGACCTCTAGAGTGGCCAAATGCCTTGAGTAAAAACGAGAGAAGTTTTCGGATTTTTTTTCGGGACAACGTGCGCAGGTTTGTACAAAAACAAATTGTATTCGAGGGGAGAGATACCTTAAGGCGAGGAAAAAAATTGCTGATTTTCATGACTGTTTTTTAAGCAATGATTTCCTCATCGTTTTTTAGACTTAGGGAGAGGTTGAGACTTATTATTTATTACTACTTGAGGGAGGCTTACTTACAACGAACATCACTTAAGAGTCTACCTTCGATTTTGTAGATACTCATGTATGTGATAAAGCATTGAAAACTATTAGACACGTATTTTGTTTTATCTGCGGGAAAACGGCTTTAAGGGGGAAAACGACCCCTCAAAGAAAGGCATGTCACACCTTAATTTAATTTTTTTCCTTCAATTATTCTATAGTGAATTTATCATCGCTTTACATTAGAAGAATTTTGGTTTTTGTTTCATTCAGATCGGTGGACTGCTTGTGGGTGAAACTGCAAAACCACCCCTCGACACGCCTTCCTTCGAGGGGTGGTTCCCTCCTTAAGGGGTTACCCCCACTTGCGATTTTGAAAAAATCGATTTTTTTTTGCAATTTTTTGAAGTGCAATTTGAAGTGCAGTTTTTTTTATGCCCGGA
>OX101789.1:43810730-43823230 GCA_944452715.1 Ophion slaviceki | reverse complement strand
GGACATCGAACGACACCCCGTCACGGACGTGGCGGCTATGAATTCCAATGTAATTACGCAATTTTTTTTTGTTTTTTGGCTTCTTTCTTTTTTCATTTTGGTTTTGTGAGGTTTTTCTGATTGTCGCGGGACGCGATGGGAAAAGGAGGAATAAACTGAGATACTTGAGGAAAAGACACTTTTGCTGATGGGGCGCAGCATTCTTAGTGTAAAATTGAGAGGTTTTTGAAAATTGTGACATAATTTTTTTAATAATTTTTAAGTGCAAAGCTTTTTTTCAAATGGAAAATAAAAAGGTTTTTTAAATGGCTTTATACGGCTTTTTTTATTGTTAAACAAGAAGGTTTTTTTTTCAATTGGAAGATAGAACTTTTTTTTTTCTAATTAGCAATAAAAATGTTTCTTTGTTTTACTATTTTTACTTGATTTTTTAAAGGGCTTTCTCCTTCTCGAGACCGTACACTCCTTTTTACGAGCTTGGAACTAATTAGGCACAGACATTCTTGCTAATGTTTTTACTGTAAAATAAATATGTTTCTTAATTTGGAAAAAAATGGTACTTTTCAAATGGAAAATAAAAATGTTTTTCTTTTATTGCAACGGACAGTTTTTTTTGTAAAATTGCAAAATGAAGACCTTTTTTGTGGTTGTAGGATTGTAAAATACAAATGTTTTTTGGTTGTTGAAGAATTGAAAAATAAAAACGTATTTTTTGTTGTTGTAAAATTGCAAAATCGAAACGTTTTTTTTAAATTTGTTTGTTTACTCGATTTTTCAAATAGGATTTTTCTTACTAAAGCAAATTTTTCTCAACTTGAAGGTAAAACGTTTTTTGCAGGATGTGAATTTTTTTTATTAGAATGGGAAACTTGTTTATCTAGAATGTATATTTTGTTTTACTGGCACGTAAAACTTCTATTACCGGATATTATAATATTTACTCAATATAACGTAATAGTTTTTCACCAAAAAATCCATTTTTTCCACTGGAACTTTTATTCATTTGACTAGAACGTATATTTTTTTACGCTCACGTTGTTATCACGAGAATCGAATATCTTTGTTTTCAGTTATTACATCGTAAATCTTGCAATTAGAAAAAAAACATACAAATTGAAAAATGGAGTGACTGAAAATTCACGAAAATTGAAATCAAATCGTTGCTCAAATTGTTCACGAGTTTCGCTTTTCCTTACCCATAACAAGTTGTCAAAAAAGTTTTTGTTTTGTTTTCGGTTTTGTTTTTTTTTGCTTCTCGGACGTTCGGTAAATAAACCACGGACTCTGATTACCCATCTGGCGCACACGGGGGATCGGGTTACCCTCTCGAAAGCACGCGGGGGGAGATTTTTGTTTTTTTTTTGCTCGTAGTATTATAGTACAATATACCCGAGCCTGATAGTCTCGTCTATCTTTTTCTCCCTTCCATTCCTTCGCCGGATCACTTTTTTGTTTTCTCTCTCGACCGTATAGCGAAATGCGAAGTACGCGAGCACGTTTTTCTGGCCAACAACCCCTTTTGTATGAATTTCATTATGAAGCACAATGGGGCCTCTCAACTGTGGGGCACGAACGAGAGAAAGAGAGAGAGAGAGAGAGAGAGAGAGAGAGAGAGAGAGAGAGAGAGAGAGAGAGAGAGAGAGAGAGAAAGGCGAAGAAAGATCCACATAGTCGTGGAGGAAGGGTGAATATAATGGTTTAATGGCAAGTGGGTTATAATAAATTCTATTATACCTCACACGGACACCACACGAACACCCTTAATGTACTTGCGTACCTAACAAATATAAATATATACATATATTTTCGAATATATATATATATATAGATTAGGGTGATTCGTTTCAGGGCAACTTTTTTTTTTGACCCATCGTGCCCGAAAACCTTTAGTTGGTACCCAAAAACGAACTTTCGTGAAAGGGGGTGTTGTCAAAAAATATTTAGAGGTCGCGAATCAAAATTGAAGGTTTCCCATTTGATTAACATTGAAAAAAATGTTTTTCTCATTTTTAGTGTTACCATTCCGCGAATTTTGATATCGCAATATTTTCCAAGTGGGTTCTCATCGGAAATATGATACTCCACAATGAAGTTCATTGATCCATGGCCGTAAATTCAACCGTTTCAGCGGTATCGTTATTTCAAGTGAATATTGTGCGAGAATATCTATTCAAACGGCTGTAACGCCCAAGCTATTAGATATATCGAAAAAAATTCAGATGAGAACTTTGTAGAGAAAATAATTTTCTACAAAAAAGTCTTATAAGCCGAGCCCGTAAATTCAACTCTTTCTCAGCTATAGGTGGATGAAGTAAAATAAATAGATTTTTTTAAACAAAAAAAGATCTATTTATTTTACTTCATCCACCTATAGCTGAGAAAGAGTTGAATTTACGGGCTCGGCTTATAAGACTTTTTTGTAGCAAATTGCTTTCTCTACATAGTTCTCATTTGAATTTTTTTCGATATATCTAATAGCTTAGGCGTTACAGCCGTTTGAATAGATATTTTCATACAATATTCACTTGAAATAATGATACTGCTGAAACGGTTGACTTTACAGACATGGCTCAATAAACTTTATTGTAAAGTATCATATTTCCTATGAGAACCCACTTGGAAAATATCGCGATATCAAAATTCGCGGAATGGTAACACTAATAATGAGAAAAACATTTTTTTCAATGTTAATCAAATGGAAAACCTTCAATTTTGATTCGCGACCTCTAAATATTTTTTGACAACACCCCCCTTTCACGAAACTTCGTTTTTGGGTACCAACTAAAGGTTTTCGGGCACGATGGGTCAAAAAAAAGTTACCCTGAAACGAATCACCCTAAAATAGATATGGTGTATAATTTTTCCAAGTATATACAGGGTGTTAGGAAGGTCGATGCAAAGCCTTAAGGGGGCGATAGGTCACCTCGTTAGGAGAATATCTAACCTAAGTTACCTTAGTCCAAAGTCGAAGGATTTCGAGTTGTCATGGTAAGTATGATTTTTGGAAAATTTCCCAAAATTAGGTACTAACTCGTTCATAATGTTCAAACAGACAATAATCGGTAACTAAAAACTTATTTGCGTCTTAGCTTAAGGCCTAATCTTGAAAAATACATTGTCATTTGTTATTAACAATCATCTGACAATTTTTGAGGTAAATTTTTCACTTTCCACTTTGCCTAAAAAATCGTTAATAACAAATGAACTATGCAATATTAAAAAAAATCCTACGTATTTCCATAGACAATGTATTTTTCAAGATATATTCAACATTTCAAGTGAATCGGTTGAAAATTGTCTGAGTTATGTTTCCGGCCAACTTAAAAAATTCACTTTTGCGATAAACGCTGCACAGCTGCCATTTTCAAATTAATCGCTTCAAAAAAATTATTGTATACAGTCACTGATATGTATGATAAACGCCCTTTTTTGTAATCTCGATTTATTTTGTAGTTTTTCTGAAAAAAAAAATCGCCAAAAAGCCTATTTTTTCGGCCTCCAGAGTGGCCTAACCCCTTAATGTATATTCAATCGACAAACACGAATACAATCATCTCTATCCACACAACTAACTGAATAGGACGTATTGAATAATTAAAAACTTGTCAAAAAATAAAAACACCTCTTATGTTAATGCTATTTAAAAAAAAGAGCATGCACATAAGAGGTAAACGAGTTAGTACCTAATTTTGGGAAATTTTCCAAAAATGGTACTTACCATGATAACTCGAAATTCTTAGACTTTGGTAATCTAGGTTAGATATATTCCTGACGAGGTGACCTATCACCCCCTTAAGGCTTTGCAACGACCTTCCTAACACCCTGTATATATAACCTCATGTCCTCGAATTTTTTAGGCTTTGCCTTTGCCCCCACAATCACGAGGTCGAGTCAAAATTAAATATACATTCGCAGTCATGAAATAATTTGTATGAAAAAAAACATTGCGTTAATTTAATTTGTATAAAAAGTTCAACGTAATGTCAATGTTATTTTTGTCGCCAACGATCAACATCTCCGTTCGTTGGCCTGTGATAATATTAAACGATAATGTTCAGCGGCAACGTGCTTTCTCATTCAACGTATTGCTCATGATTAACACAATTACTGAATAATTGAAAAAAGAGGGTTGGAAAGAAGATTAATTACTGAATAATTAACATAAAAGGGTTTTGTAGACAAATGAATTGCTGAATAATTTACAGAAGGATCAGACGAAAGATTGATTGCCGAGTAATTAATTTAAAAAAAAGAGGACTGGAAGACGAATTAATTGAATGATTGACAAAATGAGGATCAAACCAGAGACTGATTATCGAATAATTAATAAACAGATAATTAGAAGACAATCTGATTACTGAATAATTAAGGCGTTAGGCTACTGTGGAAATGTCAAAATTCTCGTTCGTCGCTTGGAGCAACGCAAATTGAAGAGGAAGTCCAAGATATGGTGCAGGAATCGAAGTTTGAAGGTAAACTTATGATTACAAAGATAGACCTGCTGGTAAATCTTTAAGGCGTTACCCCCACTTGTAGCGCAAAAAAGGCCTTCTTCATGATTTTTTTTAAAGAAAACTACAAAACTTTTTAATCGATCAATATACCATCTTAAAAAACACATCTTGAAGAACTTTCAGTAATTTTTTTATTGAAAAATATTACATTGTTTAGTGGCAAATGGCCGTCAATGAAATAATGTTTTTATATACACGGTTTGCGGTGACCCACATGCGGCGAAGTGGATCATCTGAAAAAAAATGCGGATGGATTTAGTCAAATATAAGTATAAACTAGTCTTTAATCGAAGGATTTTAAAAATTATTCATTTTTCACAAAATGGCGGACAGTCAAAGTTAATGGTTCGATTTTAACGAAAAAAAACGGTCGTTTTTTGGCTATAAAACGGCCATTTTTTTTCGAAAAAAAAATCGAACGATTAAAGACTACATTTTTATGTATTAAATAAGCGTGCAAAATTTCAAGAAGATCGGTTCATTAGTGTTCGAGTAATCTTGGTCACCGACTTCAGAAATGCCATTTTGAGAAAAACGCGTTTAAAGTTTCAATTTCAGTTTACACGAAGAAAATATTTTTTTTTTGTAAACTTACATAGAGTCATCTATTCCGGGCCCATACAGAAGTATGGGCCCGGATACTTATACTTAAAAAAAATGCAATAAAAAAATCGATTTTTTCAAAATCGCAAGTGGGGGTAACCCCTTAAGGCAGGATACCAGTTTAGAGTGCGTTTTTTTAGTGATTTTCATGATTTTTTTTTACAAGGAATGAATGAATAGAATTTATGCAAACTTTGGGAATATTTTATACATATTTCCAAGCAATTATTTAAACTTTTTCGAAGCACTTCCTCTGAAAATATGGAAGATATACCCTGCCGCCCATCGAAAGTCGCCATCAGACTTTGCTGTTTGTGTGCACCCTGCAGGCCACATTTTTCATCGGAAATCAATTCGATTCAACGATTACTTTAAGAACATGTTTTCCTTCTATATGAACTTAACTCTGATTTCAAAAATTCAAAATTGCATTTTCCACAGCGGTTTAAGCAAAAAGGTATAATTTTTTAATAACTTTTTTGCTATAAAAATATACTTTACAATTATATTACCCCAAATTTAGGTGCATATGGAGCGTAATTATATAAAGAAACTATCTATCATTTTATGAAATTATTGGTCAGAAACTTTTTGAGCTAGAGTGTACACAGATTGAAAAAAGTCGTGTCGAGAAAAACGCGTTTGAAAAAAAATTACCGAGAACAAAAAATTCAAGGCAGTAATTAATTATTTATACTACTTTGGGAACATATTCTTGAATAGTTTTACCAAGAATTTATGGAATTTACAAGAAATCGATTTTTTGTCATCTAAACTGGTTTCTCGCCTTAAACGCATTTTTCTTGAAACTTTTTTTTTTCACAGCGGTGTACTTGGTTTCTTGACATCTAATGATAGAGTTGACTCTAAATTTGATACACTTATTCAGTGTAATAGTACTTTAGTCTTGACCTACGTTTTTCTTCTTAACATTTTTCTTTCAATAGTTATTAACAATAAAAACTCAATTTGTCCTCGAAAAATTGAAAACAAAAATTCATATTGTTGTTTTGGTCTTTGAAATACGTTAAAAAAAATATCGGTCAGTACGAACCGGCCAGATCAACCGGGTGGCCAAAATCAAGTACACCGTTGAGGCCCTCACATTTAAAGGTCCTTCTCAACATTGTTTATAACTTCTTTAATTAGTAATCTTTTTCAATGAAATTTGCCACACGACGTTGTTAATGTACATACGCAAAAATGTCCAAACGATTTTTCAATCATCTTGTTGCTTCAAAATTAATTTTTCAAATAATCCTGACTTTCGGTTCGTCACAGTAGCTCAACCCCTTAAGGCCTTAGGCCACAGTACGGGGTATAAAATCATGCGCGAATTTAACAATTTTTTTTTGTATGAAAAAGTGATTCACACATGAAATTAATTACACATCTGTTTAGTATGAACATCAAGCTGTTAGAATTTTTTTTTTCGATGTACAAAATGGCCGACTACTAATATTTTCTTTTATTGTCTTTTTTTTAGGTGCTCCGCGGCGTGACATTTAGCATCCACAATTTTTTACCTAGAAGAAAAAACAAAAATTCTCGTCAATCTACATTAGAATACCTAGAGAAGTACGTACGGAATTTAAAAAATATTGTTTTATTCAAAAGTTGTAGGTATTTGAACTTAAGAAATGAATTTTCAGTGAAAAATTTCGTTACAACTGCTCATAAACTGCTCATAAAATGAAAAGTTTTCGATTAATCAGAAATTCCGTACGTACTTCTCTGCAAAATGCAATTAGGAACATAACTTTTAAATTTGAAGTAAATCGAGTGGAAATTGTTGAAGTTATTTGTCACGCCAATTGGAAAAAGCTGTTTCGAGAAGTTTCGAGTAGTCGGCCATTTTGTACATTAAAAAAAAGACATATATTTTCTAACAGCTTGATATTCATACTAAATACATGTGTAATTAATTTTATGAGTGAATCACTTTTTCATACGAAAAAAAATTGTTAAATTCGCACATGATTTTATACCCGTTACTGCGGCCTAAGGCCTTAACAAAAGTGGGTTGAGAATGAAGATTAATTACTGCATAATTTACGAAAAGACGTTTAGATGAGAGATCAATTACTCAATAATTTAAAAAACAGTAAAATGCGAAAATTCAATGTAAAATGAGAACAAAAGTGAGAAGAATCGATGCGTTCCTCGGACGACTAAATTTAAAGGACTGCGTTCGTTGCGAGACAGAGATAGAGGGAGATTTGTGTCTTCGGGTCCGCGGTAGGTGTTAAAAAGTTGCCACAGAGGCAAACATCTTTTTCCTTCTTTTTCTAATTCCTTCCTCTCCTCTTTCGAGGAAACGTTTCGGCAAAAGCAAGCAATATATATATACATTTATGGCACTATACTGTCACTCTGTTCGGTGCACAAAAGATGAGAAGAATGGGATGAAGAGAGGAGAGCGCCTGTGCGCCACACTAGGATCATATATATATATATATATATATATATATATATATATATATATATATATATATCAGCGAAGTTAGTCGTGGTCCAAAGCGTACAAAACTCGTAATTAGCACTTTTACATCTGAGGAAAAATGAAACGAAGCTGCAAGAGGTAGAGGATGAGAAAAAAAAGTCAAGAAGGGAAGGAGCGAATGAGACGACGAGAGAATCGTGAGATATAGATATAGCAATATGGGCAGCAAAGGCGGAAAGCTTCAAAGGTTGAGAGAAAGGGAGAGAGAGAGAGAAAGAGATGACCAGTGGAGTTCCTCCTTTCTGATGTGCCTGCTCTCTGTGTGTAAGAAGTTTCCAACCTGTCCCACCAGTTTCTTCTTTATTCCAAGCATGGCACACACGCCTCGAATCCTCCTCTCGCTCTTTCGTCTCGCATCGTCGTCGTCGTCGTCGCGGTCGTCGTTGTTGGTTGCGGAGAGTCTCTGTCGGGGCCCGTCCAACGCGGAGCGACGGCCGTCCGTACGTCCATCGGTGGGCGTGTAACAGACCGCAACCGTAGCACGGCATGTGACAGGGCCCCACGACCCGTGAACGATAGACGCGTTGAGGAGAGCATTCTCCCATATGAAGAATACGAGCGGGCCCCAAAAACTCCGTCGAGCGAGCCTCGGCGAAAAAAGCCCCGTCGCTTTAAATAAAGCCGAAAGTCGCGGCCGGGAGAAAAGTCGCGGATTTTACCGAGTGACTTATGAGCGCGAGTTCGCGAGAATCAATTTTTCTCGGAGACGCTTCGTCCCAGGGGCAAATGAGGAGTTTCAGGCGATGCGCGATTCGATGACGCGGGACCTGAGACTCGGCGTTTGTCCGAAATGTCAACGGGGCGCGAGAGAGGCAGCTCGATGTTGAGACGACGAAAAACCATTTTTCTCGGAGACGCTTCGCGATAGGGGCAAATGAGAAGTTTCAGGCGATGCGCGATTCGATGACGCGGGACCTGAGACTCGGCGTTTGTCCGAAATGTCAATGGGGCGCGGGAGAGGCAGCTCGATGGTGAGATGACGAAAAACCATTTTTCTCGGAGACGCTTCGTGATAGGGACAAATGAGAAGTTTCAGACAATGCGCGATTCCATAACGCGGGACCTGAGACTCGGCGTTTGTTCAAAATGTCAATGGGGCGCGGGAGAGGCAGCTCGATGGTGAGATGATGAAAATTTTTTTTTCTCGAAGCCGCTTCGTCCCAGGGGCAGATAAGAAGTTTCAGGCAACGCGGGGTTCCATGACGCAGGACCTAAGACTCGTTGTTTGTCCGAAATCCGACCAGTCTCCGAAAATTACTTCCGAAGGGAGACCGAGCGTGTGGGAAAAGACAATCTTTCATATTCTTCTGCATATTCAAGTGACAAGTTTCCATCATCCCTGAAACCCAGACCATGCACTGAGAAAAAAAATCATTGATCCAATATCATTGGTGCTATCGAATGAAATTTCGTTGATTCAATTGTAAAATTGTTGGTGCAAATAATCGGATTTATTAGTCCCAACAAAACGCTAATGACTTTAATAACATGATAAAATTGAAAGTATTTTTTTCATTCAAAAGATATATTATTAGCCGATAACAATATATTATTGAAAGTATCTGAAATAATTATCGCGAACAAATTATATAATTTTGAATGAATTTTCTGCGACGAACAAAAAAGCGTTTCAATTCATAACACGAATATATTGTTGATTCGAGTACACAAAAAAAAATTCAAATTCGCTCGTTTGATTCAGATAAAATTTCTATTGAGTAAATATGTTATTTAATTTTTTCACCATATCCGATATTGATTTTCAAGTACATTATTCGTTAAAATATTAATATTTTATTTTGGTGGAAAAATATTAAGCAAATGTTTGTATTGGTTAAAAAATTATGCGAAAATAAAATTTGTTTCTTGCGCATTTGATTGAAAAAATTCAACCAAATCATGGCCGAACGCCACCGAAATTATAGGCGTGCGGAAACCCGTAATTCTCGGAGTATCCGCTAGGAGCCGCACGCGCGCTCGTTTCTCGTAAGCGTAGCGCGAACCGAAAATCTACTTAAGGAGATACGGTGATGACCATGCTAGTAAACTTAGAGTCTATTTCACGCCGCAATATCGCCACGTTTTAGATATATGTATATGGCCTATTTTTCGAGAAATATTTTTTAAGTATTGAATTTCGAGTTTTCTATTATTTTTATAATATGGAAACAACCTTAATAATCTACTACTCGACCTCAGTAGTACGCCATATCGTTGACGTTTAGCATCGTCGCATTTTCGGTGGCTGTCATCGGTTCCACGCGCCCCGCTTATTATTTTTTGTAGCCGGTTAACATGGAGAATGAAAATACTGTGGAAGTTTATCAAAAGAGTAACGGGATTGTACCTGAAGTCCAGTTTAGAGACAAATGTAGATTCTGACGGACAAGAATTAGAGAATGATAAGATAATATTGCGATTGCAAATAAAAAACGTCGCGTTGAAGTTAACCTCAATGTCCAATGTCCAATCTGTCCAAAGTCAAAACATATTTCATCGATTGTTATGTTATTTTTCCCTTTCCCAATTTTCACAATATTTGCAGGTATAAAAAGGAACGTTTATTTTATATGACGGTTCTCCCATGCTGAATTTATATATAGATGCGTTGTATAGGTACATGTCGCCAGAAAAATTGAGATGCCTTTGCTGTACGTTAAAGAACTTCAAGTAAATATCGACGAAAGGCCCTTTATAACCCATTAAAAAATGTACGGCTTCGCACAATCATATTTTTAATTCGCGTTGAAAATATCCGATAGACGAATCAAATTTGCGCGGGTATCCGGCGTTGCCACACGTCGAGCAAGATGGCTGCTGTTACGTCACGAGAAGTCTCGCTCTCCGAAAACTTCGGTTTTTGCGACTTTATTTCTAAATTTATTGCTTATTTCTGCGGTGAGCTTTCCAATTCAAGGTGCCTTATCGATCACAAACATTCGACGAACGCAACCATCAGTTTTTTTTACGTGTTTCTTGGCTCCAAGTAGCACAAAAAAATCGATATATGAGAGGACAGGCACATTTTGTCGTCTACGTGTGACTAATTCACCAACTTTAACAATTAATAACTCGAAAAGTGTACGGTAAATCTCGTGGAAACTCCGCATACGCATGAACGTAGGTCTCGACAATGCTATAAACAAAAATCGGGCTTTTATCTTGAACTCGCTCCAATCACCGTACCCCTTAAACGCCGGAGAAACTCTAAAGAGTATCGCTTCTTGGCCTGTGGCTAAGATCAAACTGTAGTATCTGTTCTTATCAGTTGAATATCTGATATTCTCTCCATGGATATTCCATTGGACATCTGATATTTTCTCCACTACCATCGTGGATGATCATTCTGATGCTCACTTTTTATTTAAGATTTAAAACAAATTGAAAAACTTACGTCTCATGGCACACTCGTTTCGATGTAGTAAAGAAACAATTAATTCTATTGATTACATTTTTGTACGAAATAAAAAATGTTGTAGCAACCGCTTAATTATTTCATCCATACATCCACGCATTGTATATAGAATGATTTCAATAGAATATCATTTTCTTTGAAGGATAATCTAGATATTCAGAGAACAGAAGAGATTTTCAAATAAAACATGTTATTTGAATCAATCACATTTTCCAATACTTTATAGTATTGTAACAATCTCATATATCGGTGGCACTCCGCGATCAGACATTTATTTCAATCAACCAATATATTTTTTTGATTCATTTGGTTTTTTTTTCTCAGTGTAGGATTCGACGACACCCGGTTGACTATCGAGGGGAACAGCGTATCGGAAGAATATAAGAAGGAACGTGGCGAACGTTACGAGCCGGAAGAGGAGCGAAGAAAGGAAGATAGATGTCCAGGCCCAACGGGCATCTCGCTCTCTCCCTCAAAAGCCATTGCGCCCATTGCGGAACGGAGACAGAGAGAGAGAGAGCAAGAGAGAGAAAGAGAGAGAGAGAGAGAGAGAGAGAGAGAGAGAGAGAGAGAGAGAGAGGGAGAGCAAGAGAGAGAGAGAGAGATAGGGCGATTCGCTTCTCTCTTCCTCTGCAAGGTCCTTGCCATGCCACTACGACTTCTTACGCATTTATTACCCGCCTGATGGCAGAATCCCCCCTTGCTCTCGCTCTGTCTTACATCCATCCATTCGATCTCTCTCTCTCTCTCCCTCTTTCTCTCTCTGTCTACCTTCGCAAGAAAAACTGGATCTGTCGTACCGGGACTAGCCACGTGTGTGTGTCTGCGTTTCCATCACTCCTGCTTATGTTCCTCCGTTGCTGATTCTCCTTTAGCCGTCACATCGTGCACTTGACTTTCGTCACAGAATCCCCGAGAATTCCTTACGATCTTTTTGCCATTGCGCTTCAGGTGCGTCCTAGAAAGTTCACGAAACATTGGATATTTCGATCGATCCTCCTGACGTCCATTCGAAATATCCTGGGGACATCTAGGGGAAATTGTCACGTTGCGATGATTCTGGTCTGGGGATATCTAGGAGACAATGTCACGTTGCGGAGATTTAAATCTAATGAAATCTCAAGAAAATTGTTGCAATGCAAAAAAAACCTAGGAATATCTAGGGAAAAATGTTACGTTGCGAAAATTGTGATCTAGGGATATCTAAGTATATGTAGAGAAAGTTGTTGCGCTGCGAAAAGTCGAATCTGAGGGAATCTAGGGAAAATTGTTACGCCGCAAGGATTTTGTTCTGGAGATATCTGGGGGAATTGTTCCGCACCGAAGGATCAGATTCGGAAATATCCAGGGACAATTGTTACGTTGCGAAGATTCGGATCTAGGGATGTTTAGGGCGAATTGTTTCGTTACGAAGTTCCTGATCTAGAGATGTCTAGGGGAAATCGTTACGTTGCAAACCTCTGAT
>OX101789.1:43701311-43810530 GCA_944452715.1 Ophion slaviceki | reverse complement strand
CATCTTTTTTTAAAATAACATTTACATCATAGTCGCTAATTACGTAACACATAAAATATGAAGTTTTCATCATACGTTCTTGTTAACATTAGTGTCAAACGCTTGGAATACCTTTTAAAATGATCAACTAGTTTTTCATCATTCTATAAACCAGTTACCAGTCTTTAGTGGGATATCCCTCTCTGAAAGCCCAATTTAAAGGGTCAGAATGATGATTTTTTTTCTAGTAACACATTGGTTGGAATAAATTGAGGGGCTATACCAGTGTGAACGCTGAAAATTTGGGTGATTTTCGGGAATTTTTCGGAAGAAAAGTACTCATTTAAATGTTTCGGAAAATTAAGAATATATTTGGCTATATTTGACCTATGTTACATAATTTTTTCATAGAAAAATATTGAGATCCAAGCGACTTATGCGCTGCCTTCGGAGGCGCCAAAAAGAAAAGTTCATCCACTGCTGACATGATTCCAGCCAATTGCGTAGCTGAAACCGAAAAAGAAAAAATTTCGTTAAACTGGAATGTGTTTCCTGTACAATGACGTAGGATTTTCGAAAATATTAAAATTTAACAAAATGGCGTAGTCATGAAAAAAAGTCTGTTTTCTTGCCTATAAAATGGTCGATTTTTTCAATGCCAAATCGTCAATTTTCATCCAATCAAAATGTTTTACGTCATTGTAGAGTAAATATATTCAAGAGTACTCAGTTCAAATTTCAAGTAAATCCGATAATTGCTCTTTGAGTTACAATGTCAGCAAATTTGAAAAATCTCATTTCGAGAAAAACGCGTTTAAAGATTTAACCATCGATTTTTGCAAGATAAAATGATATTGATATAAATGATATAAATGGTAATAATATTCTTGAAAGTACAAACTGGCGAAAATGGCAAAAAAAATCAATTTTTTGAAAGAGTCACACTGGTATAGCCCCTTAATTTTTTCCCAGCATGTTGTACATATGTTTGTGGTTACAATATAATTTTTTTCGGAAGAAAATCTTTCAAAGTGTTCGTGGTGCTGCAGTTCGCGTCGCAGACCTCCAGCGGCGAGGCCCGAAACGGCGGGATCTCTACCAGGCACAAATGTAATCCGAAACGAAAACAAAAAATCTTTTCTTCAAATATATCCAACTGACTATGGGTTCACGATACACTTTTCGAAATTTTGATAAATACGAAAAATGACAGCTTCTCCAAAGAAAATCTCATTTGTCTCTTGAAAAGCAGCATGCTGAAGTAATTGTTATGAACAAATGGTTCATCTGATTAAAAAATGCGATCGTGAAACGAAAATGACTACTGTTTGAACGCTAACTGTGCAAATTTAAGTCAATAGTGTGAACGTTACTCAATATTATTTTGTGCACATTATTTACATCATTGGACCTTTTCACGATATTCTTCGTTGTTCATTAATTAGGGTTATGATATTTGCATTGTAAATATATTAATGGTTCAATTTTAAATTATCTCAGACAAACGCTTACGCCGTAACGTGGTGTTGTTTCCAGGACCTCTGGGTGATAAGTTGTGACGTTGTTTACTGAGCCAGTTCTACTTGCTTAATTTCTGAATTTTATTATCGTCGACGCATGTTACACTACACAATGTTAGATTAATGAAAAATGGGCGAATTGACAAATGTAGATAACATTATCGGATCAATGACTCAATTGCTTTCGAATTGAGAGCGACAACCGCATAGACCTACACAACCTAAAATTGTATTTGTCCGATCCTTTATTCCGGCTAGTGCGGCCACAGTTGGTAAGTGTTGGCTAGGTCATCGCAAGATACCGACTTGAGAATTTGTTTCATTCGCAACGTCATCTGTAACTCGAGGTGCTTAGCCAACCATGAGCCAATCGCTCGATGGAACTACACGTAGTCACATAACCACACTTTGTCGTTTGTGACCGAGATCAGTTGGACACTGACTAGCCAAGGGTGTACAGCCGCAGTTAGATGGCTACGTCATGGCGAGATACCTACTTGAGAATGTTTGCATTCGCAACGCCATCTGTAACTCAAGTTGCTCAAGACAAACGCTCGATGGAACTACACGTAGTCACATAACATCACTTTGTTATTTGTGACCAAGATCAGCTGGGCAGTGACTGGATAACAAAACATTCACAATATTACTAGCTCATAGCGCGTCAACCATTGGTCAGTTCGTATGAGCTCATTCGGACGCGCCAGTTACTAGGTCGTAACTCAGCCAGGTTAGCACAATTTCTACTCGGGTTAGTGCAATGATAAATATATCAACTTTCACAGTGATTATGAAAATAACTTTAATTACTGTTCTTATAATATAATTACATCAATTATAATAATAATATCGACAAAAATAACCTGACCCAGTTCCTGTCCGGACACTGGTATTTCCGTAAGTACACGATGAACAGACTGGTCTCGCTAGGGTGTAAGTACTGCAGGGGAGCTCGGGACGACCTAGAGCACACGTTTTTCGTGTGCGAGCATTGGACTGAGCAAAGACGTACAGGAGACAGTAAGATCACATCAGACAACGTCAGACAACGTGATGAAAGGGATGACGGCGGGAGCGGACAATTGGCGGCTAATCGCTAATTACGTGACGATGGTCCTTCGGAGCAAAAGAATGGATGGATGCCTGGAAGATTAAACGAAGGCAACAACAGAAAATATCTCAGACACGAGTAAACAAACGGATTTAAGGGAACGAACGTGTCTGTAGAGTACGCAAGGACAGCCGCTCAGTCTGAAGTAATGTGTATAACAGTTCCGGGCTGGTTTGGGGCGTACAGGGAGATATGTGTTTAGTGGGTAAGGCCGGTCGACTACCCGTCGAGACCCACACACGATCGGGAACTATTACGGTGGCCCATCGGAAGTGCGTAACAAGCATTCACTGACTCCGCAAAAAAAAATTACGACAATATCAACAATAATAATCGTCAGAATGATAATAACAATAGTAATGAGCATGAGAAATAATAATTATATAAACAATAACAATATCACCGACGCTGGTTGATGGGTGGTCGGGTTCGGCTCTAGCGGTCCTTCGAGTTAAGGCCTTAGGCCACAGTAACGGGTATAAAATCGTATGCGAATTTAACAATTTTTTTTCGTATGAAAAAGTTATTTACTCATAAAATTAATTACACATCTATTTAGTATGAATATCAACCTGTTAGAAAATAAATATATATATATATTTTTTCGATGTACAAAATGGCCGACGACTAATATTTTCTTTTGTTATCTTTTTTTAGGCGTTCCGCGGCGTGACATTTAACATCCACAATTTTTTACCTAGAACAAAAAACAGAAATTCTCGTCAATCTATATTAAAATACCTAGAGAACTACGTACGGAATTAAAAAAATATTGTTTTATTCAAAAGTTGTAGGTATTTGAACGTAAGAAATGAATTTTCAGTGAAAAATTTCTTTATAACTGCTAGATAGATAGATAGATTTATTCCAACGTACGGCGTCCTGCGCCTTTTTACAGTCCCTCTTATAATTTTGTTGGTTCTTTGGCGACCTGCTTCTATACATTCCAAACCCTGCCTTAGCCTAGTAAATGTACATCACAGCCTTATAGTTTCTATACAGATCACACGCTTAATACTAGCACCCCACCCCCCACGTGATGGCAGTTCCTCTCATAGACCATCATCCTCCTCCGCTACTGTTGCCCCCGTTCCCCTCCCCTTCGCCGCTTTGATTCTACCCCACGCTTTTAGGAATTCGCAAATTTCCACCACTAGATTCCCCTTCAACGTTTCCTTCAGCCAGTTTTCCAGCTCATCTCCTGCTCGTCCCGCCCTCCATGCATCTACCCCCTTCACCCATTCTTGCCTTATTGCCGTTCTCGCCCCTTCGCATTGCCATATATGCTCCAGACTTTCTTCCTCCTCTCCGCACAGACTACATTCCCAGCTCGCGAACCCTTTCTTTCCCGCGTTTCCCACATTTCCGCAGCGCAGTCTGGCCCATTGTTCTCTCAGGTCCCCTCTCCCCTCATTTTTATCCCAGTAGCTTTCCCGTTCTATCCCTGTCTTGATTTCCTTGTATCTCACACAAAATGTTGAACGGTCGATTTTTGCCCAGTCTTCCTGGATGTCCTGGTCCGTTCTCCTTTGCAGCCCTTCCTTGAGAAGCGCTTCGACCGCCCTCACTTGCCTTCCCTCCCGTATGAGCCTTAGGACTCTTCCTTCCCCCACCGCCCTCAGTGCCTCCTCGAGTTCTCGCCCCCATCGCGATGGTTTCCCGTTGACGATGCCTCTGATCTCCTCCATCAGGCAGATTTTAGGCCATCTTCCCTCGTCCATCTTGAGGATTTCCGTAAGGTAGTTTCCGGCTCGCTTCCTTGCCTCGATCTCAATACTACGCCTTCCGGCCTCCATCTTCCACAGGTAGTCCGGCGTGTTGCGGGCTACTCCCAGCGCCATCTTGACTAACCTTCCCTGCAGCCTTTCGACCTCCTCCCTCCTCTTCCAACCCCAGACCTCGATGCCGTATAGTGCGCCTGCTTTGACTAACGAGTCCATAAGTTGCAGTCTGTGCTTGAGTTTGTCGATCCTGGCCCTTCGCATCACCCCCCAAACTGCGTTCGCTGCCTTCCTCGCTTTTGCGACCATTTTTCCTAGGTGCCTTCCTGGCGTGTTTTTCGTTGAGAACCAGAAGCCCAGGTACTTAAACTCCTTGACCACCTCGATTCTTTTTCCCTGGAAATTCCATTCCTCCCCCTTTGTTCTTCTTCCCCCGTTCCTGAACACCACCACTTTCGTTTTTTCGACGTTGACTTCCATCTTCTCCTTTGCCACGTATCTTTCCAACGATTTCAGCATTCTTGTCAATTCCACCGCATTCTCCGCCATTATTGCTATGTCGTCCGCGTATTTCAAGTCGTAAATCTTTGTTCCCCCGACCACCGTCCCTCCCTCCCCTTTTCTTTCCCACTCGTCATCCACATCGTCCAACGCAATGTTGAACAGGGTTGGGCTGATAGGACAACCCTGCCTCACTCCCTTCTCCGTCTCGAAACTTTCCGTGATTCCCGACCCTGCGATGACGTCGTTCCTGGTCCTTCCATAGATGCCTCTAATCATACCATGCATCTTTCCTCTTATCCCTTTTTTCCACAGCTTATTTAAGAGGCGACCCCTGTCCACTTTGTCGAACGCCGCCCTAAAATCGACGAATGCCACGTACAGCTTCCCTCCTTTCTTCTTGAGCCTGTTGTTGATTAGTGAATTCAAGACAAACACATGGTCCCTCGTGCCTCTTCCCGCTCGGAAACCTGCCTGACTTTCCTTCAGTAATTTCTCCCTCTCGATCCATTTGTTCAGTCTCCTGACCATGATGCTCGTGAGTATTTTGTACCCGATGTCCAGTAGAGAAACCCCCCTATAATTACTTGCCACGTTCTCGTCCCCCGCCTTGTGGATAGGGTAGATTCTCGCTACCTCCCATCCTTCCGGTAGTAACCCCTTGTCCCATGCCATATTAAGAATGTCCCTCAGCTCCTCCCTGCCTTCTTTCGATAAGTTCTTGATGAACTCCGCCGTGATTCCATCCTCCCCCGGGGCTTTTTTATTTTTGCATCCTTTCAGCGCTCTGTCCAGCTCGTCGCGGTTGATTTCTTGGTCGAGCCTCAGATCCATGGAACCCTCGCCCCCGTCGGCTCCGAGCCACGGTGCCCCCCCGTGTGACTCTCCGTTTCCCCCTCTTTCCCGTACCCCTAATAGCTTACCGAAATGCTTCAGCCATTGGTCGCCTTCTATGTTTTCCCCCGTTCTTTTCCTTCCGCTTCTGAAGCTGCCTATAGCTTTCCACCAGTCCACCATATTTGTGCTCTCCCTCACTTTCCTCCAGCGCTCCTCGAACCATGTCTTAATCTTAGTTTCCCTTAATTTCCGCCAACTCTTCCTTTCCTCCCTCAACCGCTCCTTTTCCCTCTCCCCCTTTTTCGCGAGAAATTCTTTTAGGCTGACCCAGAGTTTCTTTTTTTGCGCTCTACACTCCCCGTCAACCCATCCACTGTCCCTTTTTCCTGCCCTCATTTTCCTCACCATTCCCACTTTCTTTGCTGATTCCCAGATTGCCGTCCTCAGCTTTGCCCATTTCGTTTCCATTTCGTCTGACCCGCCACTTTTTACCCACGCTCCTGCTAGCGCTTTCTCGTAGTCCTGGCTTTTAGTGTCATTCCACGCTAGCTTCATCTCGTCCGAGCCCACCGTTTTTGAGTTCTTCCGTCCTGCTCTTCCGCTCCCACCCTCTTCCCTAACCCCCGTAAGTGTGAACGCCACTGGCAGGTGGTCTGACTCGATCCTTGGGATGACTTCCAGTGCGGTCACTACCTCCTGTTCCTCGTCTTCCATCCATAGCACCAGGTCGAGCACTGACCCCCCGCTGCCTCCGCCCACGTACGTCATCTTGCCGTCCCCGTCCCCCTCAGTTCTTCCATTGAGCACTGCTAGCCCCAGGTCGTCGCAGAATTTCAACAGCCTTCGCCCTTCCGAGTTAAGCGTGGCGTCCTCCGAGTTCCTTTCCCACGCCAGACCCCCTGATTTTTCGCACTCAACTATGCCATTCATCCTTCCAATTCTCGCGTTAAAGTCGCCTGCTACCAGAATCCGCGCTCCTTCCGCTGCCCCCTCTTCCACGCGCTCCTTTAGGGGCCCCTCCACCCTCCTGAAGCCCACGTTATTGTACACTTCTATGATCCAAGTGGCTTTAGCGTGTGTCTCCCCCCTAATCTTGACAATCATTCCGTACTTCCATTCCATTACACTGCATTGGTCACTTAGGCCCTTCTTTATCCCCACTGCATGCCCCCCTCTGGCCCTTCCTTTCGCCTTTTCTCTTTCCGCTGCCTTGGCCCACCATTTGTATCCCTTGAAAAACCCGTCCAGAGTTTTCCCCTCCCGTTTTTTTTCCAACCATGTTTCTTGCAAAAATATTATGTCGAATTCCTTTAGAAAATCTCTCGCGTCCCAGAGTTTTCCCAGCCCCGCCACATTCCACGTTACCACCCTAAACGCTCCTCTTTCTTTCCCCACGAAATGTCGACATTCTTTCCATACGCCCCTCCCTCTCCACCCAGTACCACCATTCTCCATTCATACACATTTTGAGGTATCCGCAGCGGACCGATTGACCCTCACGCTGGCGCCTCGCTGCTTCTTGTTGAATCCAGGTCTGGACCTCTTGCTCCCTGTGCGTCAGATCGTCCTCGATCCGGATGCGCGTCCCTCTCAGCGCCCCCTTTCTCCTCATGACCTCCTTCTTGGCCGCGACTGACTCAAGCGATGCCACCGACCCACCGCCTAGTCTTTGGCTTCTCGTAATCCTCGGATCGAGTCCCAGTCTCGTTTTTAGTATCTGCGACATTTCTTTCGCAATCCCTTCCCTGCCTCCCGCCGCTCCCACTCCTCGGACGACGATATTTCGCTTCCTTCTCGCTCTCTCCCCCAACTCCCATTCCCACTCCTGTGGAGGCAGCGGTGACGGCATCCTCCTTTCTTCCACGTGGGCCGCATGCGTCGAGGCACCGTTGCCGCGCGCTGCTCGATTCCGGCCCGCCACCCCGTTCTCCGCGCTGCCCGGCCTAACATTTGCCGGCAGCGAGCATCGCCGCTTTTCCCTTCTGCCACTCACGGTCGACCATTCCCTCTCTCCTGGCTCGCCTCTCGGTGATGCGGCCCTCGCGTCGCCGCCTTCTTCTTCGCTTTTTGGGCCCTCGCCGTCACTGCCACTTTCCCTTCGGCTGTCAATCGTCACGAATGAGTCGCTCGAAACCCGTGACAGCTCAAACTCAAGGTCACGCTCTCGTTCCTTGACCATTTCCAACTGCTGCGCTAGCTCGGTGCAGTGTTTCTCCCTTTCTTCCGTCACCCTACGTAGCTCCTGCCGTTCCCTCTCGAGCTCCTCCCTCTCCTCTCTCCATTTTATCGCATCCTTGTAGCGGAGCATTCTCATCTGCTCTGCTTCCCTCAGAAGGTCTCCGATGATCCTGTTCATACTCTCGCATCGACAGGGCATAGGGTTAATTTCTCCCTTAATTTCCTCGATTTTTTCTCCGAGGAAATTTTTTAGTCTCTCCTCCGTCCCGGCTATCAAACGCACCGTCTTTTCCATCCAGCTATCCGCCTCAGTGTCTCGCTCCGTCCCCCCCTCGCTGTCTACCTGTGCCGCGTCCTCGGGCTTCGTTGAGTTGCCCGTGCCCGGCAGTCGTGGCTCGCACTCGCGCGAGGACTGACTTGGCGTTTCGCTGTCCAAATTTCCCTCTCCCTCCGTCACCCCCTCTTGCCATCTTACATGTGCTGCGCCCCCCATTCTCTCCACCGTCTCTGAACCTTTTTCCGCTGCGTCATCCCTCTTGTCTCCTTCTGTCTCCTCGATTCTCACTACTTTGCTTTCCGTGGTCTCGCGTATTTCTCTTGCCACTTTTTCCTCCTCTGCTCCTTGTTGAGCCCTGTACTCCTCTTTCCGCGGCGAGTGCGCGAGTTTGTTTCTTCGTCCAAATACTTCGCCTTCTTCCGCCGCCGCTACCGCGTTCCCCACTTTGCCGAAAAAGCGATCGATATTACTTTGCCTGGCCGTCCCTTCTTTACCGCCTTCCTTCCGCGGTCTACCTCGTCCTCTCTTCCCTATCTCCTGGGCCCTTGCCTCGCTTGGCTCGCCATCTACCGGTGCCCTCGCGCACTTCTTATCCGCCGCGCTATCCGCCGCGCTCTCCGCCCCCTTCTGTCCCTCCTGCGGCGCATTTTTCCCTCCTTTTATCATTGTTTACCGCTTAACCTCACTTTTTCCACCACCGCTGCCACTCGCGATAACTCTGCGAATGCTTCTCCTTCACATCCACACACACCTGACCAAGTTCCTCACTCTTCACTGCTCCCTTTCCGCCACCCCTCGCCCGCTACACTGCACTTACGACACCTTTTATTTCTTCTTTCGATGGAGCTCACTGCCACGCGTCCGCACTCTCGTAAGGCTCAAACGAAGTCCCCCATTGCTTTGTATAATATTTTTCTATAAATTTTTCTAGCTCAATTATCGCGGAACAAATTGGCAACGTCGTAAATCGTGGTATCTTATAACTGCTATAAACTGCTCATAAAATGAAAAGTTTTCGATTAATCAGAAATTCCGTACGTACTTCTCTGCGAAATGCAAAAAAACAGAAATTCTCGTCAATCTATATTAAAATACCTAGAGAACTACGTACGGAATTTAAAAAAATATTGTTTTATTCAAAAGTTGTAGATATTTGAACGTAAGAAATGAATTTTCAGTGAAAAATTTCTTTATAACTGCTATAAACTGCTCATAAAATGAAAAGTTTTCGATTAATCAGAAATTCCGTACGTACTTCTCTGCGAAATGCAATTAGGAACATAACTTTTAAATTTGAAGTAAATCGAGTGAAAATTGTTGAAGTTATTTGTCACGCCAATCGGAAAAAAGCTGTTCCGAAAAGTTTTGAGTGGCGGCCTTTTTGTACATCGAAAAAAAATATATATATCTTTTCTAACAGCTTGATATTCATACTAAATAGATGTGTAATTAATTTTATGAGTGAATCACTTTTACATACGAAAAAAATTGTTAAATTCGCACATGATTTTATACCCGTTACTGCGGCCTAAGGCCTTAAGCAGCGTTGTGCATAGCCAATACTCGGAGCGGTGACCGCTTAGCCATGCACTGGCGCATCAATCAGCCAACGAAAGACCAAAATAGGGATGGTTTCAATTGCGAAAGGCAGTGCGTAGATATCCGCAAGCATATACGTTGGAACTCAGGAAATAAGCAAATGAATATATATTCTTTACCGGAGTTATTTTATTATTTTTCACAATTGAAAGCGCATTTGTTAATCATTCATTTTACGATTTGACATGAACGATTTTTTTTTCAAGCGCGTACATCGTTGGTACCATTTCTTTATTATATATATATAAGATGTATTTTATTATTCTACATAAATTTACATATTCTTTAAAGATGTGGCTTACTAATTAATATAAATTAATATATTTTGTAAGACAGTTGTTTTATTATTCTCCATAAACTAATATACATTTCTTAAACGATTATTTTATGATTTAACATAAATGCATATATTTTTTTCAAGGGCATACATCGTTGACATGATTTTCTTTATTTTTTCCTCCAAAATACATAAATAAATATGCAAAAGTGCGACGGTTTAGTGAAAAATCGACGGTATTCGCATCAAAGGCAGGAACAAAACGAATGCGTTTAGGAACTAGGAACCGATAGTGGCAGATCGAATAGGAGGCAGCGCGGTTGTCTTTCTTCCCTCTTTCTTTCCCTTTCTCTCGTTTCAATTTAGAAGGGCCAGGTTGCCTGAACTCCAACGGTGGGTTCCCATCGTCCGCCGGGCAATCTTTGGGCTCCGCCGCTCGCGCTCACGTGACCGTCCCTGCCATCGTAAATTCTGTGCTGGTAATCGATGTTGTAAGTCGGGCGACGATCAGGCCCGCTGAGCGGCTGCTGTCCCTGCAGGACGATGGATCCTTGAGGGTCGGCGGAGCGCCGGAAGCGCCAGGTGCCCTGAAGGCCGACGTGGGGTTCCCATCTTTGGCCGGGGAGTTTTTGGGCACCGCCGCCGGCGCTCACGTGACCGTTCTTTCCCTCCCATATGTTGTGCTGGTAGTCGAGATTCCAAGATGGCCGACGTTCGGGTCCGCTGAGCGGCTTCTGTCCCTGCAGGACGATTGATCCTTGAGGATCGGCGGAGCGCCGGAAGCGCCAGGTGCCCTGAAGGCCGACGTGAGGTTCCCATCTTTGGCCGGGGAGTTTTTGGGCACCGCCGCCGGCGCTCACGTGACCGTTCTTTCCCTCCCATATGTTGTGCTGGTAGTCGAGATTCCAAGATGGCCGACGTTCGGGTCCGCTGAGCGGCTTCTCACCTTGCAGGACAATGGATCCTTGAGGATCAGCGGAGCGCGGGAATCGGCTCGGTGGTCGCGGACGATTCTACGAAAGACATCGGGCAACATTAGTTCGAGGTGCTGATTACTTTGAGATATTGAGTACTTCGGGCCACTGAGCACATTGAGTACCGAGTAGGCTGAGTTCCAAGTACTCAGAACTTCAGGTGCTGAGCACTTTTAGTACCGACCCGTTCGAGAGCATCGAGTACCGAGTACTTGCGGTAGCCCGAGTACTTGTGATACTCCGAGTACCGAGTACTTGCGATAGCATCGAGTACTTGTAATACTCCGAGTACCGAGTACTTGTAATATTCCGAATACTGCGTACTTGTAATTCTTTGAATACCGAGCAATTGTAATCCTTTGAGTACTGGGTACTTAGAATTCTCAGGGTATCGAGTACATTGGGCATCGAGTGCTTCGGGCATCGAGTTCTCCAAATATCAAGCCCTTCAATAATTGAATACCAGGTAGCGTGGGTACTAAATACTTACAATACCGGGTAACTTCAATGTATTTAGAAGGTTGGGTACTGAGTACTTAGAATACCGAGTACTTTAAATACCGACTCCAAGCACTCTATATTTACTATACCGCCACTGGTAACTTAAAATATCAGTAAGCCCCATACCGAGTACTTCATATCTAAATAGCGAGTTGGAAATAATCGGTATTTGAGTACCGAAAAATCCCCAATACGTCCGAAATTATCCGACGAGTGAAAGACAAGATAATAGAACGGAAAGATCGACTTACGATTAACGGGGGTGGTCTGACTTGCGACGGACGGGGTCGACCGAGTCCGGGCTCGGGCTCTGATGAAACGAGAGCGACTAGCGCTACTAGTGCCAAAATAAACACCTTCATTCTGTCGTCCGACACTTATTGATCTCTGCTCTGCGGGGAAAGAAAAAAAATGTCATTTACTCTGTTCTCCACTGATTATTTTTGAGTTTTTGTTCTTCCATTAATATCAATTTAATATTAATAAACAATATTTATAAAACTTTTAATAATTTTTACAACAAAGCACAAATTTTCATTCGTGTGTCGGGAAAATAGTTCGAAAAAAAAAACAAAGGCTTTCTTACTTACTCGTTGAATTCGAGTGGTGGTTGTTGGTCGACGAGACGAACGAGTGTGTTGTGATAATTCGGCGAGCGTGGGGCTTATATATTCGAGGATGAAAACGCAACCGACAAACTTGCAGCAAAGTCCCGAATCGTCTGCTCGCATCGCGGGGAATCTCTTGCCGGGAAGTACTGTGAATTTGCGAATGAATTCCCGTATAGTCATATGCGTATGTACAGATATACAAATACGCGCATATTACGTATCGTATGAGCGAGCACGCTCGCGCGTGAGAAAAGAAAGAAAAGATAAAAGTCAACGCTTGCTTATGATCTGTCGTGTTGACAGTATAGTATGGTCAAACGGTGATTAAAAAAATACCTCGTGTAAATTCTGGGTAGAACACTATTTTTTTCATTTCGTAGGGGGGTCGGCTATGAGTGTAAAACTCAGTTTCCGGGACGTTGAAGGTGTTAGAACGGCTGCCATTTTGAAATTAAGGGTGAATTAGTTTTTTAAATTTATCTCCGTTACCGTGAGGCTGACAAACATGTTGTAGAAAGCTTTTTTGTAGTTGATACAATTATCCATAATTTTTTGTCATAACTTTTTGCGCTGACACCAATTATAAACAAGTTATAAACAAAAAAGATGATAAATTAGGAGATAAGAAACTTTGCGGCAAGATTATTAGTTAATTTGAAATCTGACCATAAATTTGCTTCTCACCTTTTTTATAGTGCATTTTCTTATAAACTATTTAACCTGTTTTTTAAAATTCGGTTTGTTTTTATTGATTTTTCAGCGTTGTGAAGGGAGGTAGTGGATGGTGAGTAGGTTACGTCGGAATGAAAAAAATGATTAATTATTTGATTTCGAGCAGTAGTTTCTTTTTTTATTATATTGTCAAGTTTTTTAATGATCATTTCGAAATTATCAATCATCATTACTCTCAAATCTCATTCGTTTTGAACGGCTGGGTTTTTTAAATTTATCTCCACAACCGTGAGGCCGACAAAAATGTTGTAGGGAGCTTTTTTATACTTAATACATTTATAAAAAAGTTATAAACAAAAAAATATGAAAAATGACAGAATAAGAAACTTTGAGGCAAGATTATTAATTAATTAAAAATCTGACAATCAAAATGCTTCTTACCTTTGTTATACAGCATTTCCTTATAAACAATTGGACCTATTCCATTTTTTATTCGGTTTGTTTTTCTTGATTCTTATGGTTATTTAATTATAATCTTCTTTATTTCATTTAAACGAAACAAATTCGAATTCCTTTCTTCTTTTGTTTATTTATAAAAGTAAATAATAATAAACTTAAATTTAGATATTTAGCAATTTATAAAAATTATTATATTCTTCATCGAGAAAAGAGCGTCGTCTCTTGAAAGTTTATTAGTTCTGTATTTAGTTTTAAAAGTCTTCATTGCGTATGAATTATTGCAATTTATTACTTAACGTTGAGGTTAATTATTCGTTATTTAATTAATTTGAATTGACTGAATATCAATAATTTAAATTTGTTTCTCATTGAGAATTTTTAAATTCAATGATTTGTTTGAATTCATTCAGATATAATTTTTTGGTTTTTAAATATTGAATTATAATGAAACTGTAAAAAAAGAATTGTTTAGTTATTTTTCGCAACATTTGAACTTCAAATGCTGTATAACAAAGGTAGGAAGCATTTTTATTGTCAGATGCTTAATTAATTAATAATCTTGCCTCAAAGTTTCTTATCCTCTCATTTTTCATGTTTTTTTGTTTATAACTTCTTTATGATTAATATTAACGCAAAAACTCATTGATACAAGTTATGGAGAATTGTATCAACCACAAGAAAGTGCCCTCAACATTTTTTGTCGGTCTCACGGTTATGGAGGTAAATTTAAAAAAACCCGGCCCTTCCAAGAATGCGATATGAGAGTGATGATGATTGATAATTTCGAAATAATCATTGAAAAACTCAACTATATAATAGAAATAGATACTACTGTCCGAAATAAAATTATTAACAATTGTTTTAATACCGTAACCTACTCTCCTTCCACTACCTCCCTTCAGAACGCTGAAAAATCAATAAAAACAGACCGAACAAAATATATTGTTTATAACAAAATGCTTTACAAAATAGGTAAGCATTTTTATTCTCAGATTTCAAATTGATTAATAATTTTGCCTCAAAGTTTTTTGTCTCCTAATTTTTCATCTTTTTTTGCTTGTAACTTTTTTATTATTGACATTAGTGCAAAAAGTGATGAGAAAAACTTATGGATAATTTTATCAACCACAAAAAAGCTTTCTACAACATTGTTGTCAGCCTCACGGTTACAGAGATAAATTCAAAAAACTAATCACACCCTTAATTTCAAGATAGCGGCCGTTCTACCGCCCTTAACGTCCCGGAAACTGAGTTGCACACTCATGGCCGCCCCCTCACGATATGAAATGAAAAAAATAGCGTTCTACCCAAAATTTTCAGCAAAATCACCATTTGACCGTATTAGTATGGAAATGCACACAGCACGCGTCGCTTTCATTTTTCTCTCTCGCTCTCTCTCCATTTCTTGTCTTCTTTGCGCGTCTGGGAGTCCCGCGCTCGCTCGAGGGCATCGTCATTGATCAAGCGCGGGGTTCTTTTCATCGTGCGCTGTCGCTTGTAATTGTCAAGTACGTCTGCGACAAGCAACAAAATGATTCTAACTTCGCTTCTCGCAATTGTTTCCGAGTCAAGGCTCCGGTCCGTTTCACATAATTTTCACTGTCTTCTTACTCTTTTCTATTCTACCGTTTCTCCAATTTTCCAAAGAATAGCCATTTTTGACAGAAGCGTGATTAATTCCTAACGGTTTATCGTCCCGTAGCCAAATCATCGTTCTCGTCGGCAATGGAACAGAGCCATGCCTCGTTGTCTGGATTGCAAAAAGTCCTTTCATTGCATACATTGGCGTGGCCAGCCTTTTTTCTGGGAGGGGGAGGGGGTTAAGGGTCGGCCTGAAAAACAAGTGGTTCGTTCACAATCATCTTCTTTTAAAATAAAATTTTCATCGTAGTCGATAAT
Source organism: Ophion slaviceki (assembly GCA_944452715.1). Taxonomy (NCBI): domain Eukaryota; kingdom Metazoa; phylum Arthropoda; class Insecta; order Hymenoptera; family Ichneumonidae; genus Ophion; species Ophion slaviceki. The sequence continues at coordinate 43,795,414 of OX101789.1, read as the reverse complement.
CACGTAAGACACATAAACTATGAAACTTCAATCACACGTTCATGTTAAGGGGTTAGGCCACGGTAACGGGTATAAAATCATGTGCGAATTTAACAATTTTTTTCGTATGAAAAAGTGATTCACTCATAAAATTAATTATACATCTATTCAGTATGAATATCAAGCTGTTACAATTTTTTTTTCGATGTACAAAATGACCGACTACTAATATTTTCTTTTTTTTTAGGCGCTCTGCGGCGTGACATTAAGCATCCACAATTTTTTACCTAAAACAAAAAACAAAAATTCTCGTCGATCTACATTAGAATACCTAGAGAAGTACGTACAGAATTTAAAAAATATTGTTTTATTCAAAAGTTGTAGGTATTTGAATGTTGTTGTAGTTGTAGAAATCAATTTTCGGTTAAAAATTTCATATAAAACTGCTCATAAAGTGAAAAGTTTTCGATTAATCAGAAATTCCATACGTACCTCTCTGCGAAATACAATTAGGAACGTAACTTTTAAATTTTAAGTAAATCGAGTGAAAATTGTTGAAGGTATTTGTCACGCCAATTGGAAAAAAGCTGTCTCGAGAAAAAGGCGTTTAAAGTTTTACATATGCCTCTGGCTGTGCCAGAGGTAGGCTTACGTTATACGCCCAAAGTCGGTGAAAAAAAATGTCTTGCCATAAATCGAATAGTAACTTATTCTTAAGATGATGAAGCACCATTTTAGCGAGAAAAAAAAATCGATTTTTTTAAAATTCTGCTGTGGCTTTACCCCTTAAGGGAAGAAATGTGTCTAGAGCGCGTAAGGACAGCCGCCCAGTTTGGAGTAATGTGTATAGCAGTTTCGGGCTGGTGTCGGGCGCACAGGGCGATATGTGTTTAGTGGGTAGGGCCGGTTATCCAGCCGTCGAGCCCCACACTCGATGGGGCACCATTACGGTGGCCCATCGGAAGTGCATTACGAGTATTCACAGACTCCGAAAAAAATGACAAAAATAATAACAGTAATGATCGTCATAATAATAACAATAGTAATGCGCATGAGCACCCGGACGATCACGGCAGGGGTCGCTCAGGGATCAATTCTCGGACCGGACTTTTGGAATGGGGTATACGACAGTTTGCGGTGGCTGGAGATGTCACCAAAGACTTTCTTTGTTGCTTACGCCGACGACGTAGCAGCTGTGATCGTCTAACGCGATCCGTTTCTGGCCCAGCTACGACTTAACCAAGTGATGAGGCGGGTGGGCGGATCGATGACGGAACACGGACTCCGACTGGCCACAGCCAAGGCAGAACTTATGCTACTGACTGAGAAAGAGAATACCGACGATAATACCGATGCATGTCGGGACAGAGATGATGGAGACCAGAAACGAAATCAAGTACCTGCGGGTGACTCTGGATACGAAGATGACTTTCTGGCCCCACATAAGACGGACAGCCGACAGGGCGACGGAGAGAGTAAAATCTCTCAGCCGCTTGATGGCAAATACTATAGGACCGAGACCGAGTAAACGTCGGCTACTCATGTCGACGACCCACTCGATCCTCCTATACGGCGCCGAGATACGGGGGGAAGCAATCCACGTAGCTAAATACAGACACGCAATGACGATGGTACAGAGACAAGGTGCGCTCAGGATCGCGTGTGCCTACAGGACTGTCTCGGCGGGGGCAGTTCTGGTCATAGCGGGCGTGATCCCGGTGGACCTCCTAGCTTTTGAGCGAAGGAGAATCTACCTTCAGAGTGCACAGATGGAACGGACAGATGCAGCAAGAAGGGAACGGGAGACGACGATTCGACAATGGCAGACCAAATGGATAAACGAGACGTCTGGGACGTGGACAAAACGACTGATACCGGAACTGAAACCGTGGATCGGAAGGAGCTGCGGGGAAGTAAATTTTTATCTCAGGCAGTTCCTGGCGGGACACGGATACTTTAGACGATACCTACACAACATGGGAAGGGTACGGACTGCCGACTGCAAATACTGCGAACACGACCGAGATGACGCGGAACACACATTCTTTACGTGTGCCCGATGGACCGAGACGAGACGTTGACTAGAGGCGACAGTTGGAGAAATCACGCCAGACAACATCGTTGGCGTGATGACCCAGGACAGCGAACGGTGGGCCCTCGTGTCCACCTTCGTAGAGACTGTCCTTAGGAGGAAGAATGCAGAGGGATGCTTGAATGACTGATCGAATGAGAAGGGCCGGCACTCAGTAGCCAAGGCCACGACGAGACGATACGATCAGATAAGAGGACATGGGCAGGATGTCCGGCCGGAAGTAATGCTAACGCAGTCCACCACCGGTCATCGGACAGAAGTGGTTCCCCCGTCCTGACCAAGAAATTTCTATTTTTTTGGCCAGGGGCGGGGGGGGGGGGGGTTAGCCGGTATGCATCTCGTGAAAACCCTGGCCGACAGAGATGAGCCCCTCCGACCCTATGATGCGAGATGAGAATCCGACACACGGGTGACGACGCTGCTCCGGGTTTTAAGAGGCAACTCCTAACCCCTGGCGCAGTGGAGACGCCCATGGTCTTTAAAATATTTTCCCCTCTTTTTACCACGAAAAATAAAAATAAAAAGTAATGCACATGAGCAATAATAATCATATTAACAACAACGGTAACAAGCAAACGGAAGACCAATACTTCTGATACATGGTTGTAGATACTTGACTGCAAGTCTCTGCACCATAGAATCAGAAGGATATGGGGCGGTCTATACCGGTACAGGTTTTCCACAGTTGCCCCGTACCCTCGACAAATGCGGTATAGTGTAGTTTGAGTCAGGTGAGGACACAACGGAATTTAGGTTATATAAACGAAGTGCGGGTATAGACAGGGATGATTCGATTGGCAAGGGCAATGCGTGAAAACCTTCAAGGGTATACGTTGGAACTAAGATAATAAATAAATACATAGGTATTCTCTAAAGAAGTTATTTTATTATTTTTCACAAATGAATATGCATTTGTTAATCACTCATTTTATGAGTTCACATGAACGTATTTTTTTTTGTTCAAGCGCATACATCGTTGGTAACATTTCTTTTCTTTCTATATACATATACATACAAAGAAGAGGGATTTTATTATTCTACATACATTTACACATTCTTTAAAGAGTTATCTTACTAATTTACATACGCTAAGATATTTTTTAAGAAAGTTGTTTTATTATTTTCCATAAACTAATATACATTTCTTAAAGGATTATTTTACGATTTAACATAAATGTATATTTTTTTTTCAGGGGCATACATCGTTGACCCCATTTTCTTTTTTTCCTCCAGAATACATAAATAAATATGCAAACAGGCGACGATTTAGTGCAAAATCGAGGGTATTCGCATCAAAGGCAGGAACAAAATGAGTACTTTTAGGAACTAGGAACCTATATTGGCAGATCGAATAGCAGACAGCGCGGTTTTCTTTCCCCCCGTCCCCCTCTCATCTTAATTTAGAAGCGCCAGGATCCCTGAACTCCAACGGTGGGTTCCCATCGCCCACCGGGCAATCTATGGGCTCCGCCGCTCGCGCTCACGTCACCGTCCCTGCCACTGAAAATTCTGTGCTGGTAATCGATGTTGTAAGTCGGGCGACGATCGGGGCCGCTGAGCGGCTTCTGGCCCTGCCAGACGATGGATCCTTGAGGATCGGCGGAGCGCCGGAATCGCCAGCTTCCCTGAGCTCCAACGGTGGGTTCCCATCGCCCACCGGGCAATCTATGGGCTCCGCCGCTTGCGCTCACGTCACCGTTCCTGCCATTGAATATTCTGTGCTGGTAATCGATGTTGTAAGTCGGGCGACGATCGGGGCCGCTGAGCGGCTTCTGGCCCTGCCAGACGATGGATCCTTGAGGATCTGCGGAGCGCCGGAAGCGCCAGCTTCCCTGAAGTCCAACGGTCGGTTCCCATCGCCCACCGGGCAATCTATGGGCTCCGCCGCTCGCGCTGACGTCACCGTCCCTGCCACCGAAAATTCTGTGCTGGTAATCGATGTTGTAAGTCGGGCGACGATCGGGTCCGCTGAGCGGCTGCTGTCCCTGCAGGACGATGGATCCTTGAGGATCGGCGGAGCGTCGGAAGCGCCAGGTGCCCTGAATGCCAACGTGGGGTTCCCATCTTTGGCCGGGCAATTTTTGGGCACCGCCACCGGCGCTCACGTGACCGTTCTTTCCCTCCCAAATGTTGTGCTGGTAATCGAGATTCCAAGACGGCCGACGTTCGGGTCCGCTGAGCGGCTTCTGGCCCTGCAGGACGATGGATCCTTGGGGATCAGCGGAGCGCGGGAATCGGCTGGGTGGTCGCGGACGATTCTACGAAAGACATCGGGCAACATTAGTTCGAGGTGCTGATTACTTTGAGATATTGAGTACTTCGGGCCACCGAGCACTTTGAGTACCGAGTAGGCTGAGTTCCAAGTACTTCGAACTTCAGGGGCCGAGTGTTTTTAATGCCGAGTCGTTCGAACGCTTCGAGTACCGCGTACTTGCAATACCCCGAGCACCGAGTATTTCCGATAGTCCGAGTTTCTAGTACTTGTAATACTTCGAATATTGCGTACTTGTAATTTTTTGAATACCGAGGAATTGTAATCCATCGAGTACTCGATACTTAGAATTTTCAGGGTATCGAGTACTTAGGGCATCGAGTTCTCCGAATACCAAGTCCTTTGATAATTGAATATCGGGTAGCGGGAGTACTCAGTACTTACAATACCGGGTAACTTCAATATACTGAGTAGGCTGAATACTGAGTACTTAGAATACCAAGTACTTAAAATACGGAATCCAGGCACCGTGTATTGACTATACCGGCACTGGTAACTTGAAATATCGATAAGCACAATACCGAGTACTTGAAAGTACCCGAATACCGAGTATTTCTTTCGGAAGTGTTCGGTATTTGAGTATCAATATCCAGTACTTCTCAAATTTTCCGACGAGTGAAAGACAAGATAACAGAATGGATCGACTTACGATTAACGGGGGTGGTCTGACTTGCGACGGACGGGGTCGACTGAGTCCGGGCTCGGGCTCTGATGAAACGAGAGCGACTAGCGCCACTAGTGCCAAAATAAACACCTTCATGCTGTCGTCCAACCCTTATTGGCCTCTGCTCTGCGGGGAAACAAAAAAAATGTCACTTACTCTGTTCTCCACTAATTATTTTTTGTTCTTCCATTAATATCAATTTAATATTAATAAACAATATTTATAAAACTTTTAATAATTTTTACAACAAAGCACAAATTTACATTCGTGTGTCAGGAAAATAGTTCGAAAAAAACAAAGGCTTTTTTACTTACTCGTTGAATTTGAGTGGTGGTTGTTGGTCGACGAGACGAACGAGTGTGTTGTGATAATTCGACGAGCGCGGGGCTTATATATTCGAGGATGAAAACGTATCCGACGAATGTGCAGCAAAGTCCCGAATCGTCTGCTCGCATCGCGGGAATCACTTGCCGGGAAGTACTGTAAATTTGCGAATGAATTCCCGTATGCATATATGCGTATATACAGATATACAAGTTTGCGCATATTACGTATCGTATGAGCAAGCACGAGCGCGCGTGTGAAAAGAAAGACAAGAAAAAAGTCAACGCTTGTTTATGATTTGTCGTGTTGACAGTATGGAAATACACATAGCACGCGTCGCTCTCATTTCTCTCTCTGTCGCTCTCCCTCTTTATCGTCTTCTTTGCACATCTGGGAGTCCCGCGCTCACTCGAGGGCATCGGCATCGATTAATCGCGTGTTCTGTTCATCGCGCACTGTCGCTTTTAATTGCCGAGTACGTGTGTGACAAGTGTCCAAACGTTCCTTGCTCCGCGTACCGTAATTATTTCCGAGTCGGGGCACCGGCCAGTTTCACACAATTTTCACAGTCTTCTTATTATTTTTCTACACTCTCCTTTTTTTCAATTTTTCAAAGAATATCCACTTTCGACAGAAGCGTGACTTGTTTCCGCATTGGCTTACGGTTTATTCTCGCGTAGGCAAATCATCGTTCCATGATAATAATGACGAAACGAGTCATGAGATTATCGAGTTAATCCAATTATAAATGTGTCAAAGGTCACACTGATTATGAATATAACTTTAAGTACCATTCTTATATTATAATTATATTAATGATAATAATAATGACGAAAACAACAATAATAGTATTCCTTATGATAATAACAATACTAACAAATATGAACAACAACAATATATTTACAATAATGATAATAATAATAATAATAATGGTAGTGACAATAAGAAAAAGTATATTTACAGCAATAGCATAAATAATAATAACAACCGCGATATTATTAACAATAACCACATAAACAATAAAAAAAATGTTTCCAGCAATACTCAAAATAATATTAATAATAATCATGCGACTAATAATAATAATAATAACAAAAATGACTCTAACAATATAAATAGAAGTTAAAAAAATAATATTCCATTGATGTTGCTCTTTTTGCTGTTGGTGTTATTATTGCCATTAATATTAATATTAATATTATTTTAATATTATCGTTATCGTAATGATGATAATTATTTGACTGTACCTAATTTTGAGTATTATCAAAGTCATCATCATCATATTCATTGTTTTAGTAATTATTTTATTTACTATTACTGTACTTGTACCAGTTCGTATCGTTACAATAATTAAATTGTAATAATATATGATTGCAGAGTTGAATTCGACGTCGACACCGAGCAATCAACTTGGCGAATTCGTAAACGAAATCGAGAACGATGAGCTTAACGCGGCTACGGGTAACGAGGAGCGGGAGGAAGAGGAGGAGGAGGAAGATACAGGGGACATTTTGTACATGAGAGGTGCATCTATTATGATCCATCTAGATCCGCTAAGCTCGGATAATGCGACGCCCGCTGCGAAGATAACAACGACGACGACGGGCATACCCGAGACGAACGAAATCCCCGTCTCCTCGAGAGGCGTCCTCGAAGGGATCGCCCCCCAGGTACATATTATCTATATTCATTCATATTCACGAGCACGTTTGGTCGGAAATAAAATTCATGTAACAATTAAGAGGTTACATCTGCCTAGTAGTACAGTCGTGCTATTGGAATCGGAAAAAATTAGAAGAAGGCTAGTTTTTGGCCAGGTGATTTTGTAGATGCCGCGGATGGTAAATCCAAGTTTGCCTAAAAATCAAGGTGTAGGGTTTTTTGGGGATGAAAGGGGAGGGGGATGATAAAGGGATTAATGCCAAACTACAACCTCCACGAGGTTGGCGCCGGGAGACAAAATGTTCAGAAAAATCCGGGCTTTATTTTTGTCCACAGCGCCGAAGTCGTGGAAGTTTTTTTTGGGGGTGAAAAGGTGGGGTGAAATTTTGAAAAATCAGTTTTCATTCGATAACTCTTCAGGAAAAATTCATACAATTTTTTTCTAAATGGGAACGTTGTAGCCCTTGAAAAGACGCGTCGATCATTTGATCATACCCCCCAATAATATCTTCAATCTCAAAAGAATTGTTCAAGTATAAAAAAAAATTGTTTATTGAATTACTCAAAAACAATCGATTTTTCGGGGATGGTTCAAATGTACGAACCGTAAAGAATACTTTTCTCTACATTTTCGTTCCTATGGACCACCCTTGAATTTTGCTTTTTCGAACCCCTCTCAGAGGTTGAAAATTCAAAATGAAATTCTGGGGAACTATTGACCGAAAATAAAGAGATACGAGTTTGGCGCTGCGGACAAAAATGTAACTGAGGATTGAAGCTACAAATTCTTCCACGGCGGCGAATTCGTGCGGTTAATAGTTTTCCCAGAATTTCATTTTGAATTTCCAAGGGGGGTGAGAGGTCTGAGAGGGGTTGGAAAATCAAAATTGAAGGGTGGTCCATAGAAACGAAAATGTAGAGAAAATTATTCTCTACATTTCGTACATTTGAACTATACCCGAAAAATCGATTGTATTTGAGTTATTCAATAAAACATTTTTTTTGTATTTTAACCATTTTTTGGGGGTGAAGATATCGGAGAGTGATGATCAAATACTCGATCGACGCGTATTTTCAAGGGCTACAACGTCCCCATTGAAACAAAAAGTGTACGAAGTTTTTCTAAAGAGTTATTGAATTAAAACTGATTTTTCAAAAATTCACCCCACATTTTCACCCCCAAAATGAACTTCCGCGACTTCGGTGCTGTGAATAAAACTAAAGATCACCTGCCAAAAAACTAGCCTTCTAATTTTTTCCGATTATGGGGTTTTTCAGCGACAGCACGACTGTACTATAAAGGTCCGAAAAAATTGCCATATTGCGATTTTTTTCCTGAAAAGCGGTTGGAATCAAAGAAATGCATTTTTTCTACCACAAAGGTACATATATTGAGAGCCTTTAAAAAAATCACCAAAAAATACGGAAACACAACAAAAAAACATGGCCGCCGGCAGATGATGAAATTTTCTTTCGCGACGGTTGGCCGTGGACACTCCCCAGCATAAACGGTCCACCTGAAACCTAAAAACCAAACGGGTTATTCAAGTTAACAATAAATACGAGTCGTTGACGATCGTTAATTCTTTTTTTAAATTTTTCTAACAACCCGATGACGAATTGAAACTCGAGCATACAAAATTTCCGAAAAAAGTCGTCATTTTTACGTAACTATTAAAAAATTAAGATCGATTTTCAAAAAGTGCGATCGCCAAAGACCTTTAAATGTTTCTCGTCGTATCTCCTGTAAATTTGGAAACAATCCGTCAAGTGGTTCTCGAGATATCCCGTCCACCGACTTCGAAAACTGTATTTCGAGAAAAACGCGTTCAAAGTTTGAAGTATGACGCTGCAGCTCATTTAATTTCAGGAATATTTCACTGAATTTTTCAAGGAATATAGCTAAAAAGTGGCACTATCGAATAAAAATATTTTCGGAAAGTGTCAAAATATTGCATTTTCCCCATTTAGGTTGATGTAGCCCATAAAATTAGGGGAGGATTTTTTGCGATTAAAAAAAACGTATCTTCGAAATATTTTCGGTTCATGGCAAAACAAAATACATGCAGGATATTAATTTTCTCATTATTTTTCGTTCCTCGTTTTCCAAATGCAGATTACGACTAGGCCAGAACCGAGTCACGTGACCCAGACGATCACCAACAGGAGTAAAACCACGACGACGAGCAGCACGACGAGCAGCGAGTCGATTTGCAATCTCGACTGCGGCCCCGTCGGCAATTGTTATTTGCAGCGGACGAGAAACGGTGAGGACGATCAGGACGTCGCCGGAACGAATCTCGTCACCGACGGGAACGACGAGATCTCGAGTTCGCCACGTCTTCGGCAACGGTGCCAATGTCCCCTCGGGAAGAGCGGCGATCGATGCGAGCTCGGTAATTTCATCCCTCGCTCCTGGCGGCCCTTCTTCCTTTCCCTATATACTTTCGTCACAAATGCTGGAGCGATTTTTTAATTGCTCGCTTGAAAAAAAATGTAAATACAGAGTCGCGTCGAGGCACGTGTTTCGCGCGAATAAAAAAACAAACTTTATCGAAGTAAGGTTTTCAAACGGAAAATTCAATTTTTCTTGTAATTTTTAAACTTTGTCTTGATAGCGAAGAATGAGATTAAAAAAAAATCGAGATAATTATTGAACAAATGTTTTTTTCAGCCATTATAATATTTTTGGAAGCTATATATACAGCTCCAAATTCTGTTGCGACTATTTCAATTAAAAAAGAAAATTTCTTCCGTTCCTCTCATTTTATTATTTAGCCACAAATGTATTTTTTCTATTATATATATATATATATATATATATATATATATATATATATATATATATATATATATATATATATATATATATCAGGTATTCCACGTGAATCCGGCGGACTTTTTCCCTGACCCCCGTGAACTCGATTATTTAAAATCTGATTCCATTGACTCTAAAAGACGCACTGATTTTTTTTACATTTTTCGAAAGGACCCTTAGTAAAAAAACGCCTCTATTTAAAAATCTGAAATAATTCCCAAAAATGCCTGATTATATGTAAACATTTTCAATCTATCACCCGTAGTGGAAGTATGATTTTTTTCTGTGCTATCAGAGCGATAAACGTTGAAAAAAATCCGAAAAACTGACTGCTAACTGTTCAAGGTCTATAATTGTGATTTGGTTATACAAAAATGGCCAAAGAAATTCATCGTGGGTATCAAAATATTTAAGTATCCGCCCGAAGTAAGCGGTTCTTGAATTTTTCGGATTTTTTTCAACCTCAATCGCTCAGAAAGCACAGAAAAAATCATACTTCCACTGCGGGTAATAGCTTGAAAATTTGCACATATAACCACGCATTTTTGGGATTTTTTTTCAGATTTTTAAATCGGGGCTTTTGTTTCGGCATTTTTTTTGACTAAGGGCTGTTTCCAAAAATGTAAAAAAAATTCAGAATGTCTTTTAGAGTCAATGGAATCAGATTAAAAAAAATTAATCGAATTGGCGGGGGTCGGGGAAAAAGTCCACCGGATTCACGTGGAATACCTCATATATGTATATAATACACACACATATATATAGTAAAAATACATTTGCGGCTGAAAAATAAAATGAGAGGAAAGGAAGAAATATATTAGTACTATAAACATAGCGATATCAGAAGAAAAAAAAGAACGGTTTAAATTAGAATAATTGTTACAAGCTATTAGCAATTAGCAATTAGCAAGTATCAAGGTTTTGGGTGTCTATCGGAAGGAAATGGACAAATCTTCCTTATATGGAGCATTTCGTTATATCGAGGTTCGCCTGTAATATTACATTTGTGGCTAGAAAATAAAATGGGACGAAAGGAAGGACGCATATATATATATATATATATATATATATATATATATATATATATATATATATATATATATATATATATATATATATATATATATATATATATATGCGTCCTTCCTTTCGTCCCATTTTATTTTCTAGCCACAAAATTATGGCTAAAACAGACTCGAAGTTATATATATATATATAACTTCGAGTCTGTTTTAGCCATAATTTTATCGAAAAAAATTCGCTTCCACTTTGCGTCCTTCTTTTCGTCCCATTTTATTTTCTAGCCACAAATGTAATAGTACAGTCGAACCTCGATATAACGAAATCCTCCATATGACGATGATTTGTCCATTTCCTTTCGATATACACCCTTGATACTTGCTAATTACGAATTGCTGATTTCTAATAGCTTGTAAAAATTGTTCTGATTTACACCGTTCTTTTTTTTCTTCGAAAATCGCTATGTTTATAGTACTAATATGTATACATTTTTTAAGAACATTTTAAGGAACATGACTTCGATATAACGAAACCTCAATATAACGAAAACTCGATATAACGAACGTCCCTAGAGATTCGTTGTATCGAGATTCGACTGTAGTAGTAGTAGTTTTTATTTCCATGGTATACTCTCCAAGTGTGACGACGCATAGTCCCCCCTCGTATACTATTCCCTTTTACGTTTTTTCTGATACATTATGTACATGAGCTTTCGTTTACATAACGTTTTATATACTGGAATTTTCTTCTTTTTGCACTACATGTTTTAACAATACCTCGAACTCCTTTACATACGCACATGGCTCTTTGACAGGATTATTCCTAACCACTTCGTCTATTTTTTTGCCGTAGTTCTTTCGCTCCTTTTATTCCCGCACTTCTAGTTTTTCCTCTACTTCCGCTCTGCCCTCTGGCTTCACCGCCTTGCAGTCACAGATTTGTTCAAAGCTCTTCACCCCTTCCCTGCATATCCGGCAGCTTTGTCTCTATATCCCTTATTACTTTTGTCCCCTATATTCCCGCACCTTATCCTTGCCCATAATTCCTTTCGCCTCCGAGCTCCTCTACCTCCCAGTGTTTTTCCATTTCTACATTCACTTTTCTTTTCCTATACCTTTTGCAGTATGTTGACTCGTCGATCCTGCACCAGTCGTTCTGGATTTCCGTTGCTTCGTTTTGATTTTTTTTCCCCTCTCTATTTTTCTTCTCTATTCCGCCCACATCCTCAATTCTTATTGCGTGATCATATTCCTCCTTCTCCCACCTCTTGCATAGCTTTGACAAAGTCCTCTCCGTACTTTGACTAATTTCCGTTTATTATTCCTCTTACCTCTTCTTTTAGACACACCCTCAGCTACCTTCCTTCTTTCTTCTTTATTATTTCTGACAGATATTGTGCTGCTCTATTCCAGACCTCTATTTCCACGTCTCTGCACCCCGATTCCATTCTGGCAAATATAGTTTGAAGTGTTTGGGCTCATTGCCAAGATTTTCCTCTTCCTCCATCCCCATGCTTCTGCCCTGTATAACATTCCACTTTCTGTTTAGCCACAAATGTATTATTTTGAATATATATATATATATATATATATATATATATATATATATATATATTAAAAGTAAAAATTGGGAAATTAAGGCGTTACCCCCACTTGTAGCGCAAAAAAAAGGCCTTTTTCATGAATTTTTTTAAAGAAAACTACAAAACTTTTTTAATCGATCAATATACCATCTTAAAGAACACATCTTGAAGAACTTTCAGTAATTTTTTTATTGAAAAATATTACATTGTTTAGTGGCAAATGGCCGTCAATGAAATAATGTTTTTATATACACGGTTTGCGGTGACCAACAATGCGGCGAGGTGGATCATCTGAAAAAAAAAATGCGGATGGATTTAGTCAAATATAAGTATAAACTAGTCTTTAATCGAAGGATTTTAAAAAATGTTCATTTTTCACAAAATGGCGGACAGTCAAAGTTAATGGTTCGATTTTAACGAAAAAAAACGGCCGTTTTTTGGCTATAAAACGGCCATTTTTTTCGAAAAAAAAAATCGAACGATTAAAGACTACATTGTTATGTATTAAATAAGCCTGCAAAATTTCAAGAAGATCGGTTCATTAGTGTTCGAGTAATCTTGGTCACCGACTTCAGAAATGCCATTTTGAGAAAAACGCGTTTAAAGTTTCAATTTCAGTTTACACGAAGAAAATATTTTTTTTTGTAAACTTACATAGAGTCATCTATTCCGGGCCCATACAGAAGTATGGGCCCGGATACTTATACTTAAAAAAAATGCAATAAAAAAAATCGTTTTTTTTTTTCAAAATCGCAAGTGGGGGTAACCCCTTAAGCGTTACGTAATTTGTGTACGCCTCCATATATATATAGCTTCCAATTTTTTTTAGGAATCGTTTGATTAAGGCGGTAGCCTGAATTAGGAGGTCCAAAAGCGTTTCCTTCGGGAATTTTTTTAGAAGGGAAAAAAACAAGTGAGCCCAGTAAACATTGAAGTATCTTTTCATGTACATTCGAAATGTATAAAAAAAAAGTTCACCGTGAAACAATAAATGATTGCAGATTTATCAGCCTATTCCATGTGCGTCTTGCCACTGCAGTCCCCAATCGGCGGGAAATATGAAGCTCGTAATTCTTGGCTGAACCAAATAAACCAATCAATTTTTCAATTGTCAGATATTTTTCTTCTGGGTGAATTAAGAAAAAGCTGAAAAAATCGTGAAATTATGACTTTTCTCAAGTTTGAAAAAAAGGTGTTTAAAAAAACACTGTAACCTGCTGTAAAAATTGTTTGAAAAGACTTTTTCAACGAATTTTAAAATTCATTTTGAAGCAATTTTCATACTGAAGAAAATAAACTTTGGTTTGATTCAATAGGTCGCTTATTTTTTTGCTATCCCGCCTGGCAATTTGGAAAAATCGTGAAAATGAAAACTGGAGAAAACGCGCTTCAAAGTTTTCAATAGGAGGAAATATCAATATCAAATAGCTATCGCTTCTCTGCTTTTGGCCCTGTATCTTCGAAAATATTTACAATTGGCCTCTGTAACTTTGTAAATATATTCTTGGATAGTTTATCTATCGATTTAAGCAATAAAACCACGATTTTTCGACCTTCTAATTCAGGCTCCCGCCTTGAGAACAAATATTTTTCTTCCCTTCCATTTCATTGGGACGTTGAATAAGTTCTCGCTGTTTTGCAACAGATGGCGTTACCAGAACTGCGTGCGTGTGGTTCAAGATGGTAACGCATCTATGAAGAAGTACTACAAGCAAGCTTGAAATTCAGTATATGTCATTTCGCCGAAGTGTAAACAACTTTTTTTTTTATAGTGTTATAGTGTTGCAATACTTTATTTTTTTTTAATCTGCAGCTGAAGCACACAGAATTCTTGTTGAGACTTATGGCGATTTTGATGTGTTGAACTGGAGGCATTACTTCATCAAGACGTATGTCAGACGCTGGCTGAACTTGCAGAATCATTAGGAGTTGGTCGCACAACATCTTCGAAACGTTTAAAAGCATTAGGAATTATTTCTTTTACATAAAGCATTGATTGTCACGAAAAAACAGCGAGAACTTATTCAACATCCCAATATTAATTAGCCACATATGTGGTTTCGAATAAATATACATATACATGTGTAAATATGTGTGTGTGTGTGTGTGTGTGTGTGTGTGTGTGTGTGTGTGTGTGTGTGTGTGTGTGTGTGTGTGTGTGTGTGTGTGTGTGTGTGTGTGTGTGTGTGTGTGTATATATATATGTGTGTGTGTATGTATGTATGTATGTATATGTATATACACACACATATATATGTAGTAAAAAGAAATCCATTATTTTTTCCTTCAATTTCATGCAAAAATAATGGATTTACTTTTACTACACCTAATGTGTATATATATATATACTCAAAAAATATTCGCAAATCGTAAAAAATGTTGTAAAATCTTATTTTTCAGCTAAAATGGTTTTTTCAGAGCTGTATTTGTATACAGCTTTGAAAAAAAAACAAAAAATGTGTTTTTTTAGCTGCATATATATAATGCTTTAAAAAAAATTTAGCTGACAAATACGTTTTTACAATATAAAAACGTGAAAAATATTGTAAAAACGTATTTTTCATCTAAAATGGTTTTTTAAAGCTGTATTTATATACAGCTTTAAAAAAAGAGAAAAAATGTTTTTTAGGCTGTATATATATATATATATATATATATATATATATATATATATATATATATATATACAGCTTTAAAAAAAACGTTTTTTGCTGAAAAATGCATTTTTATAATATTTTTTATGATTTGTTGTGAAACGAAATTATCATTTTTTGCTATCAAGATAAAGTTTGAATCTTAAAAACAAAATTAAATTGAATTTTGATGAATGAAGCCTCATGTCTATATATATATATAGACATATATATATATATATATATATATATATATAATTTCCATATGAGAACGGTACACTCGTCAGCGCGAGAATTTCCGAGCTCGTCTCAAGTACGTAGCCACGAGTACCTACGTACAGAGCAGCCATCCATTAAAGCCGTCAACGCGTTGGTTTTTGGGATCGATATACACACACACACATATAAGTATGCCCCGCACAATTCCTTCGCCTGTTTTCTTTTTTCGCCTCCCTCAAATACACGCGAAAGCAATTTGTCTTGCGAGCGACGAGTGACTCGAGAAGGGCGAACATTTTTTCCATCCCCCTCGCAGAGATCGATGTGAAATCACCGCGATTTTCGGGCTCGGGTTGGCTCGCTTTTCCCGCACTTCGGGCCGCCTACAAACACGTGCAATTGGATCTGGAGTTTCGTCCGGAGGCATGGGACGGTGTTCTGCTGTTGGCTGGAGAACGGGACGATCTTCAGGGCGACTTTATGGCACTGATTTTGCATCACGGCTTCGTGGAATTCAGGCATGTCTCGGGCCTCAAACCTAACTTTTTTTTCCCGTTTCGTATTTTACTTCACCTTCGAATTGGGCAGGATTTATATTTTGTTCGTTCATTCCATTTGATTGAAAATCACAATGGCTGCTTTTATTTGCGAGTCTATTGGACAGTCGTCATACTTGTAGAATCTTATATTATTATTTCTTTTTATTTTTCATTTTTATGCTAATGTTTGCTTTTTATTTATTAATATTCATATTTTTTTCTTTTCGTTTTAATCTTTCATTTTTAATTTTTATTTCAATATTTTCTTTTATGTTCATTAATATTTATTATTATCACTATTATCATTTTCTTTTTCGTTTTTAATTCGTAATTTTTTTTTCATTTCTTCTACGTTTGTTTATTATTTATTGTTATTATTATTATCATTGTTGTTTTTATTGTTGCTATGACGATTACTACTACTGTTAAAAGGTCTTCTCACTTTAGATGCTAAAAAAGGCTAG
The DNA here is from genome assembly GCA_944452715.1 of Ophion slaviceki. Lineage (NCBI taxonomy): Eukaryota > Metazoa > Arthropoda > Insecta > Hymenoptera > Ichneumonidae > Ophion > Ophion slaviceki. The sequence goes on along the minus strand of OX101789.1, from coordinate 43,779,146 downwards.
TGTCATGAATTTTTCTGATAGGTTTATATTATAGATATTGATATCAAAGTTGTTACACTTAATAAATACACTTTCGAAATACATTTTTTAAACATTATTTATTTAAGTCCCTATTTATAGACGTAAATGGTAGTTAAAAAAAGTCTTAAAAAAAATTGTAGCTCTGCGCTGTTGATGAAATTTCGGAGATGGATCATCCGAAACAAAAAATCAAACGGTTTCAGATTCAGTATGTTAATGGCTATAGCGCATATCATACGATTTTTGATATATGCAAAAATAACGAAATAGCGGACATTATTCGAAAAAACAACAAAAAAAACGTGTTTTATTGGTAAAAAACAGTGAAAGCGAAACGTTTCAAAGTATTAGGAATTATTTATTTTTAATAAAGCATTGATTTTCACGAAAAAACGAGCGAGAACTTATTCAACATCCCAATATTATTTAGCCACATATGTGGTTTTGAATATATATATATATTCGTAAAAATATTCGCAAACCGTAAAAAATATTGTAAAAACGTATTTTCAGCTAAAATTGTTTTTTTTTAAAGCTCTATATACATACAGCTTTTACACAAAACAATTTTTGGTGACAAATACGTTTTTACAATATTTTTTATTATTTGCGGTGAAACGAAATTGTCATGTTTTGCTATCAAGATTGTTGATTTATATATATATATATATACATATATATATATATATAAATCATATATATATATATATGTATATATATATATATATATATATATATATATATATATATATATATATATATATATATATATATGAGGCGTTATTCATCGAAATGCAATTTAATTTTGTTTTTAAGATTCAAACTTTATCTCGATAGCAAAAAATGACAATTTTGCTTCACCGTAAATCGTAAAAAATATTGTAAACGCGTATTTTGCACCTAAAATTGTTGAAAAAGTGTCAAAAGTAATTTTGATATTTAAAAAATGTTATTATTTTTTCAATATCAAGATTTAAAAAATCCTTGATATGCGCTATAGCTATAGTTGTAAAGAATATGTGGTTAAAATTTCATAAAGATCGGTCGAAATTTCATAAACAAACTTTAAAACGCGTTTAAAGTTTGTTTGGGTTACATAAATACATAATTGTTTTTTCAAATGTATTTCGAACGTGTATTTATTAAGTGTATCAACTTTTACATCAATATCTATAATATGAACTAATTAAAAAATAGCATTTTTTAGCGTCTCAAGTGAAAAGAGCCCTTAAGGGGTTAGGCCACTAGAGGCCGAAAAAATAGGCTTTATGGGGATTTTTTTTTCAGACAAACTACAAAATAATCGAGATTACAAAAAAGGGTGTTTGTCATACATATCAGTGACTGTATACAATTTTTTTTTTTTGAAGCAATTAATTTCAAAATGGCGGCTGTGCAGCGTTTATCTCAAAACTGCATTTTTTAAGTAGGCCGGAAACATAACTCAGACAATTTTCAACCGATTCACTTGAAATATTGAATATATCTTGAAAAATACATTGTCTGTGGGAGTACGTAGGATTTTTTTTTTATATTGCATAGTTCATTTGTTATTAATAATTATCTGACGATTTTTAGGCAAATTTTTCACTTTACCAAAAATGTACCTAAAAAAATCGTCAGATAATTGTTAATAACAAATTAACTATGCGATATAAAAAAAATCCTACGTACTTCCATAGACAATGTATTTTTCAAGATATATTCAACATTTCAAGTGAATCGGTTGAAAATTGTCTGAGTTATGTTTCCGGCCAACTTAAAAAATGCAGTTTTGCGGTAAACGCTGTACAGCCGCCATTTTGAAATTAATCGCTCCAAAAAAATTATTCTATACAGTCACTGATATGTATGACAAACACCCTTTTTTGTAATCTCGATTTATTTTGTAGTCTTTCTGAAAAAAAATCCCCAAAAAGCCTTTTTTTCGACCTCTGGAGAGGCCTAAGGCCTTAATATCATCACTGTTACATACGTAATAAATCCTCTTCTATCGTAGATTCGACTGCGGAAGTGGTGTCGGCGTCGTCAGAAGTCCAGAGACTGTGAGACTCAACAATTGGAACACGCTGAGCGTTTACAGGCACCGATGGGACGCTTGGATCCAATTGAATCAGGGAAAACGTGTGCAGGGTCGTTCGAAGGTGAGTCTCGCAAAAGGATTCCTTTTTTTTTGTACACATTTTTCCTCTTTCATTTCTTTTTTATCGCACTTTTTTTCGATCGTGTGAAACTGAATCGTGACGATTCGCCACAGGGCTTGTTCTCGAGGATTACTTTTCGCGAGCCTCTGTTTGTCGGCGGTCCCGGCAATACCACCGGGCTCGGGAGACTTCCGGTGATCACGGGATTCCGCGGTTGCGTCCGTCATCTCGAAGCCAACGAGCATCGTTATCGATTCTCCCTCGGCCCTCAGGGCGACGCGATGAATGGATTCGACGTTGGTACGTATAGTCCGCTTGGCCTTCAATGGAGAAACTTTCTCTCTCACGCTCTGTCTCTCGTCCAAAGTATCGTGAAATTCGACGCTTTGTACGTCGCGAACTTTGTGAACTGTCGATACACGTCGTGAATATATATATATATATATGATGATAAATTCTATATATAATAAAATAAAATATTAAATAAATATGTATGTGTTATATATATATATATATGGGTCATTCCATGTCAAATCGACAAATTTTTTACCTGACCCCCTTTGATTTCGCTGAAAATTTTCTATCTTTTTCTACCCCCCGAAAGTTATTTTTCAGAATTTTTTCAAATTTTTTTTCCCGACTCAAAAAAAGTTATGAATTTTTGAAAAAAACCGCTCTTTTATTTTTAAATTGCCAGAACTTTTTCAAAAATTGACCGTTTGGGAACTTTTTTTTTTCAAAATTTTTGTTTTTAAATGTAGTTTTCGAAAAAAAATATGAAAAAATTTTCAGAATCCCAGATATATGAAATATTTTAGTTTTTTTGAAAAAACCGTAATTTTCTCAAAGTCCGACCGTTTTTTTATTTTTTTTATTTTGCTCTAAAAATACTTCAACTAATTCTGCAATGATCCCCGTTAATCAAAAGATGTGACGACAATCGCTTTTAATTTTTTTTCTTGATTATAAAAAAAATTTTGTTGAATTTTTGCTGATTTTATATAACTTTGTTATGAAATTTTTTTTATTTCCTCGTGAAACCTCAAAAGTTGAAAAATAAAATTTTATTGGAGAATTTCAAGTGATTATCGTCCAAGAAATTGTTATTTAAAAAAAAAAAATAATTTTTTTCTCTCATTGACGTTATTTTGTCATGTTTCAGTACCAAAATGACGTTAAGTTGTCATATTTCAGTACCAAAAATAAGAGTAAAAAAATAACGTCAATGAGAGAAAAAAATTATTTTTTTTTTTAAATAACAATTTCTTGGACGATAATCACTTGAAATTCTCCAATAAAATTTTATTTTTTAACCTTTGAGGTTTCACGAGGAAATAAAAAAAAATTTCATAACAAAGTTATATAAAATCAGCAAAAATTCAACAAAAATTTTTTTATAATCAAGAAAAAAAATTAGAAGCGATTGTCGTCACATCTTTTGATTAACGGGGATCATTGCAGAATTAGTTGAAGTATTTTTAGAGCAAAATAAGAAAAAAAAAAAAAAACGGTCGGACTTTGAGAAAATTACGGTTTTTTCAAAAAAACTAAAATATTTCATATATCTGGGATTCTGAAAATTTTTTCATATTTTTTTTCGAAAACTACATTTAAAAACAAAAATTTTGAAAAAAAAAGTTCCCAAACGGTCAATTTTTGAAAAAGTTCTGGCAATTTAAAAATAAAAGAGCGGTTTTTTTCAAAAATTCATAACTTTTTTTGAGTCGGGAAAAAAAATTTGAAAAAATTCTGAAAAATAACTTTCGGGGGGTAGAAAAAGATAGAAAATTTTCAGCGAAATCAAAGGGGGTCAGGTAAAAAATTTGTCGATTTGACATGGAATGACCCATATATAAGGGTGATTCGTTTCAGGGTAACTTTTTTTACCCATCGTGCCCGAAAACCTTTAGTTGGTACTCAAAAACGAAGTTTCGTGAAAGGGGGGTGTTGTCAAAAAATATTTAGAGGTCGCGAATCAAAATTGAAGGTTTCCCATTTGATTAACATTGAAAAAAATGTCTTTCTCATTATTAGTGTTACCATTCCGCGAATTTTGATATCGCGATATTTTCCAAGTGGGTTCTCAAAGGAAATATGATACTTTACAATAAAGTTCATTGAGCCATGTCCGTAAATTCAACCGTTTCAGCGGTATCATTATTTCAAGTGAATATTGTATGAAAATATCTATTCAAACGGCTGTAACGCCTAAGCTATTAGATATATCGAAAAAAATTAAAATGAGAACTATGTAGAGAAAGTAATTTGCTACAAAAAAGTCTCATAAGCCGAGCCCGTACATTCAACTCTTTCTCAGCTATAGGTGGATGAAGTAAAATAAATAGATTTTTTTTGTTTAAAAAAAATACATTTATTTTACTATATTTCTATTATCTATATTTACTATATTTCTATTTACTATATTTCTATTACTATATTATCTATTTATAAATAGATTTTTTTTTTAACAAAAAAATCTATTTTACTTCATCCACCTATAGCTGAGAAAGAGTTGAATTTACGGCCATGGCTCAAGGAACTTTATTGTGGGGTATCATATTTCCTATGAGAACCCACTTGGAAAATATCGCGATATCAAAATTCGCGGAATGGTAACACTAATAATGAGAAAAACATTTTTTTCAATGTTAATCAAATGGGAAACCTTCAATTTTGATTCGCGACCTCTAAATATTTTTTGACAACACCCCCCTTTCTGTCTGTTCTATGTCCTCGCAACACTTGAGGCCTTACATACGCGATTTCGCCGATTTTCGAAGGTACTTTTCTAGACGCGGTTAAAAAAAATGACGCATATATTGACAACATTTTTTTTTACAGATCATTTATGCACATGGTTAAGTATATGTAAAAAAATCAGAAATATTAACAAATGGCGGAGATGTAACATAATAAAGCAATGTATTTTTTGTGCGCGCGCGTTGATGGTGAAAGTTCTCGGCATCCATGTGGGTGTCTGAAAAAAATGAACATATTTGTAATTGCATAATGAATGTATCTTCAGTGTGAACCAACAATGTTATTTTTCAAAAATCATTATTACAAAAATTCGAAACTTAAAATTTTTTTACTCAATTTTCTGTCGGTATTTTATTTTTTGTATTTTTTTTGTGTCATTGAAGTTTTTCTTTCTGTGCTTCACACGATAGGTGATAAAACTAAGAATATGTTGTAAAATTTTCAAAGCGATCTGAACCATCGTTCAAGAGAGAACTTTCACAAGGTTCAAAAAAGCGAATCGTGGAAAAATGACTTTGGAGTTGGCGGTCGGGCGCGCCGCGTGGTATTTATTATAAATGCAATCTTACCTTATTTTTGGAATCTTTGGAATTTTTCAATTCTGTTAAGCTTAAAATATTCCTAACCGTTCACGCTAATGGAATAAATTTTTTTTTATGAAAATTTTTGTAACTTTTCGCGTATGTAAGGTCTTAAAATCTACTGAACCGAATGAAATACGGTTTTCTCTATTCTATAGTTTAAAATGCCGCGACGGTAATGGTAAATGTTTCATTTAAATCGAACGAGTATATCGAGGGAAAAGTTCTGACGGGGTGCGGACGGGGTGGGCGCTGTTTATACCGTCTCACCCCGTCCAAAATGATAGAAAAAATTTAAAAAGTTTCAAGATCATCGATCGCATAGTTTTTCAGTGATCTAGTACGAGGTTGACGAAAAAGTGATTTTCAGGAAAACGCGTTTAAAGTTTCAAGACTCAAAAATGTTGTGACTAAACGACCCACCGATTGGTCTGCTCATCGGGACCGTAGTCCCTCAGCTTCCTCGTGGAGTTCATTCTCGGTCATGAGTTTTTATTTACGTTACAAATGGATCTGCCCCCTTAATATAAACAAACGCTAATTAATTATTAATATTAATGTATATATTATTTTTCAAATCTCTGCAGAAGAGTGCACGGCCGACAGATGCAGCAAGGTGCCGTGTTCACACGGTGGCAAGTGTCTCGCTACCGGTGGTGACACAGCCGTTTGCCTTTGTCCTCTCGGCTACACCGGTGACTTGTGCGAAACGCGGGTCGATCTTCAGGTCAGTGCCAGCGAGAATTCTGAAGATAAAAAAACAGCCCGGGCCCTCTCTTCGTAACTGGATTTTGTCGCGTATTACTACTGCAATTAATTCGATCTCGTATTATTATGATTATTAGTACTATTATTATGCCTATAGCAGTGAATATTTATTATAACAGTAAAATGACGGTAATAATAATCATGATAACAGCAATAGCTCGCAACTAAAAATAATATTGCCAAAAAATGTCAAATAATAATAATAATTTGTAACTCATAACAATATTCATAAAAAAATGTAGAATAATAATAACTCGTAACTGATAATATTGCCGAAAAAATGTCAAATAATAATAATAATTTGTAACTGATAAGAATATAGATAAAACCAATGTTGAATAATGATGAGGTACAAAAATATCAAGCAAGGTATGTTAAAATGGCCATGCGGATTAGTAAAAACACCTCCAACTATATTTGGCGAATGAAAATGCGGTGGAGCAGGAGAAAGGGAAGCAGGGGAACGAAAGTAGAACTATGGAAAAGGGCCCTAAGCTACCCCCATGGAAATTTATGTATGTAAAATATATGCTACATATATATATTAGGGTGATTCGTTTCAGGGTAACTTTTTTTTCTGACTTATCGTGCCCGAAAACCTTTAGTTGGTACCCAAAAACGAAGTTTCGTGAAAGGGGGGTGTTGTCAAAAAATATTTGGAGGTCGCGAATCAAAATTGAAGGTTTCCCATTTGATTAACATTGAAAAAAATGTTTTTCTCATTATTAGTGTTACCATTCCGCGAATTTTCATATCGCGATATTTTCCAAGTGGGTTCTCATAGGAAATATGATACTTTACAATAAAGTTCATTGAGCTATATCCGTAAATTCAACCGTTTCAGCGGTATCATTATTTCAAGTGAATATTGTATGAAAATATCTATTCAAACGGCTGTAACGCCTAAGCTATTAGATATATCGAAAAAAATTCAAATGAGAACTATGTAGAGAAAGTAATTTGCTACAAAAAAGTCTTATAAGCCGAGCCCGTAAATTCAACTCTTTCTCAGCTATAGGTGGATGAAGTAAATGAAGTATAGATTTATTTTGTTTAAAAAGAATCTATTTATTTTACTTCATCCACCTATAGCTGAGAAAGAGTTGAATTTTCGGGCTCGGCTTATAAGACTTTTTTGTAGAAAATTACTTTCTCTTCAAAGTTCTCATCTGAATTTTTTTCGATATATCGAATAGCTTAGGCGTTACAGCCGTTTGAATAGATATTTTGCACAGTATTCACTTGAAATAATGATGCCGCTGAAACGGTTGAATTTACGGCCATGGCTCAATCAACTTTATTGTGGAGTATCATATTTCCTATGAGAACCCACTTGGAAAATATCGCGACATCAAAATTCGCGGAATGGTAACAGTAATAATGAGAAAAACATTTTTTTCAATGTTAATCAAATGGGAAACCTTCAATTTTGATTCGCGACCTCTAAATATTTTTTGGCAACACCCCCCTTTCACGAAAGTTCGTTTTTCGGTACCAACTAAAGGTTTTCGGTCACGATGGATCAAAAAAAAAAGTTGCCCTGAAACGAATCACCCTAATATATACATATATACATATATCGGTCGCATATATAGTGACGAAAAATAGAATGATACGTATTTATTGAGTATATATGCTCCAAATATATGACGCATATATGACCCATATATTTTCGATACATTATCAATCTATTTTTTTGTCAGAAAAATATATAAAAAATGTATGCGTCATGTATGACTCATATATGTGTCATTTATGCGTCATATATGACGCATACATTTTTGATACATATTCCTGACAAGAAATATATGCTGTGTATAAACACTATTACAGTTAAACTTAATAAAACTTAACACTTAAAATTAAAAAAACTTAACTTACTATTAAAGAACACTATTACATATAAATACTATATACAGATATGCTGCGCATATCTGTATATATGTGGCATATATGTACCATTTATGCAGTATACATGTGATATGTATGCAGTGTGTATGCAAAATATATGCTAAATATATGTGGTATATATGCAGGGTAAATGCTACATATATCATTGACATATGATACATTGATATACAGTAATACCACGCATATACATCTCATATATAAAAACGTTACGAAAATTAGAGTTTGGCACATATATGCAACATATATTTTCAATATATGGCATACATTTCACACATATTACAATTATTAATAAAATAAATTTGCAGTATATTTTTGCGAATATAAATTTCCATGGGGGTATCGACTTGAAATAATGAAGATGGGAGATGGGAGGTGGCCAGAAAAATTCCCAAGGGAAATTATCAATGGTAACCCATCAAAATGGGGAAAAGAAATAAAAGAAGCAATGGAAACCGTAGCTGAGGGAGCAATCTGGCAAGCCATTTGGAATGGAGATGTAAGGGAGCTGGAAAGAAAAATCAAAAGATGCATGCAAATTTAAAAAGAACAAGAAATTCAATACATTCGGAACAAAATGGATGGGTCAACATACTGCGAGGAATACAAGCATAGGCAAACAGGTATACACGTGGAAAAATATTGGGACGACGAGATAATTAGCGGAGAATTAAAAGAAACGTGGGCGAGGATAAGATGTGGAAATGTCGGGAATGACGGGAAAAACGGTATGTAGATGACAAATGTAGAATATGCAAGCAGCCAATTGAAAATTTGAAACATATTTGCGAGTCTGCGGAAGTTAAGGGAAAAGTACACTAAGAAATAGTAAACAAACTGCAAGGATTGTGCCAATCTATAAAGACGCGGAAAACGATAAGGCGAACAATTATAGGAGGGTATCATTATTGGATGTAGAGTATAAATTGTTAACAAAAATGATGACAGAGAGGTTAAACACGTGGATAGAGAAGAACAAAAAATTGCGGGAAAGTCAGGCGGGATTCAGGAAAGGTAGACGAACGAGAGATCAGATATTTACATTAAATGCAATAATCAATAAGAAATTTAAATCGAAGGGGGGGAAGTTATACGTAGCATTTGTGGATTTTAAATTAGTGGATTTTAATTTAAGGTTTGATAGAGTATCTCGGGAAAGAATGACGAAAAAATTAAAAGAGAAAGGAATAGAAGGAGGAAATTTACCAGGAGACAAGAGCAGATGTGCAAAGACAGGGAAAAATCACAGAAACTTTCAGAACAAGGCACGGAGTAAGGCAACGATGAGTATTAAGTGAGATATTGTTTGACATATATGAGGCATTCTACGTCACTTCAGCCAGTAAAAAAAAATCCACAAATAATTTTGAAAAATCGAGTTGCTTTATTGAAAAATATTCACCGAGTGTCGAAATTTTTTAAAAAATTCTGACGTTTTTTCTCGTTTGTTACCATTTTTTAACAGTTTTCCATTCAAATGGCTGTATCTTTGGCAGGATTTGACGTATTTACATTCATGAAAAACGAAAATGTGCGTCTTTTCATAGCCTTCCAGAAAAAAATTAATTTCGATTTTATTGAGCAAGTCGAACGTCCGTTTCAGGGAAAAATATGCAATATGAGAAATATTTTTTTTTCTCAAGGAAAGACACTCGTTATTTTATTTATAAGAATTTCACCGAATTGTGAATACGAAAAACGTATTTTTGGTATTTTTTATATTATGGGATTCCTTTTTTCTGGGAGGCTAGAAAAAGACGCATATTTTCGTTTTTTACGAATGTAAAATACGTCAAATCCTGCCAAAGATACAGCCATTCGAATGGAAAAATATTAAAAAATGGTAATCAACGAGACAAAACGTCAGGAATTTGAAAAAAATGTCGACACTCGGTGAATATTTTTCAATAAAGTAACTCGATAAAAACCCTGCGAAATCTCATAACCGCATATATGCGGTTATGAGATTTCGCAGGGTTTTTATTTTTTTTTCATCCTAACCATTGCCGGTACCATTCTGAATTTTTTTTCGCAAACTCTTTACCCAATGATAGACATCCTGTAAAATTTTTACCGAAATCGAAAGTGTGTTATTAGGTTTAAGAAAATGTTATTTTCATTTTTTTGCCAAATTTCAATTTTCTCAATGCAGAAAAATTATGATTTTGATTCTTTTTCGATAAAGCGGAAAAAATAAAAAGTTTTCATTTTGTGCGATGAATATTTTTTTCGGATACAGTGTTCGTAATGAAAAATTGCGAACGGACACCTAAAAAAATCTTTAAAAAATCACACACGTTCCTTTTGACGAATATTTCAAAGTGGCAGATTTTGAAAAAAATTGGAGAGTGGCCCAGTTGATGAAGAATGCCTCATATGCTAAAAATATAAATTGTACAAGTCTCAAGTATGATCAGTGGAATGACTAGTGTGAAGCGACAGGACTACCTAAAATAATGATAAATCGTAACTGATAATAATATTGAAGATAAAAAAATGTCTCTTCGCTGCAGGTGCCGTCCTTCAACGGTTCGTCGTATCTGCGTTATCCCGGACTGGGCGACAGTTCCCTTTCGTGGCTCGAATTAGCGGTGACATTGAAGCCCACCGCCCCCGACGGCGTTATACTTTACAACGGTCATCACAGCGACGCAACCGGCGATTTTATCGCTCTGTATCTCACCGCGGGCCACGTGCAATTCACTTTTGACCTTGGCACTGGACCGGCGACCTTGAGGTATTCGCTGCTTCTGTAATGAATGCACATATTATGCATACATGCATATATATATATATATATATATATATATATATATATATATATATATATATACGTATATGAGCGTGAAAATAATGCGCGATATACATTTTCACAACGCGCATGAATAATTAATTGGCTTTGAAAGGAGCGAGACGCCGGTGCGTCTCGGCGAGTGGCTTGAAGTACGAGTCTCGAGAACCGGAAGACTCGCCTCCCTCGAGGTGGAGAACGAACGAGCCCAGGAAATATTGGCACCTGGCGCGTTCACGCAATTGTCCCTGCCCCTCAATCTTTATCTCGGCGGAACACCGAACTCGGACATGTACACACCGAAGATTAGAACAACGGCCAGCTTCGTTGGATGCATACAGACGGTTGTTCTGAATCATCGCGAGGTGAGCTAACGTTTTCATAGTCGTAGGGAAAAAAATAAAAACATTGTTTTGGAATCTTTGTTTTTTTTTTCGTTCTCGAGTAACGAAAAAAGTATTTCGTTTTTGAAATTTGTTTACAAGGAATTGAAAATCTTTAAGGCACCACAGCACAGTTCGTGCGCGGTACGAGGGTGCATTTTTCGTAATTATTTTCAAGCAAACGATTAATGGAATTTATTTTATTGATACTCATAATCAATATATAAATATAGAAGACTGTATATAAAATTTTTTACTTGAATTTAAAATATAGTTTGCGGTGTACGCCGCTTCGAAGAGGACAGTCTAGAGTTTTCGAAAAATCGATTTTTTTAATGGTCCCCTAGGACCTCAAAAATGATGTCCCAAAAGATTATGGCCGGGAAAAATCTCCAAGCACTCGGTTTTCGAATTTTAGTACAAGGCCGTCTGGTCCGCAACTAGCGGACTCAAAACTTCAAACGCGTTTATCTCGAAACTGCATTTTTTCAGTTGGCCGGATACATAACTCAGACAATTTTCAACCGATTCTCTTGAAATGTTGAATATATCTTGAAAAATATATTGTCTATGGAAGTACGTAGGATTTTTGTTTACATTGCATAGTTAATTTGTTATTAACAATTATCCAACGATTTTTTAGGCAAATTTTTCACTTTCCACTTTAGGAGTACGCCAATTGGCCAAAAATCAATATATCGAAAAAATCCTACGTGCTTCCATAGCAGTTATTATATATAATCGAAAAAAATTCATTGGCTCATTATAATTCAAAAATTACAGGAGTTGTTTGTCCGGCCGTGGACCTTGGAAAAACGGAGACGTCATCGCAAAAACGCTGCACAGACGCTAGTTTGCAATTAATCGCTTCAAAAAAATTATTGTATACAGTCACTGATATGTATGATGAACACCCTTTTTTGTAATCTCGATTTATTTTGTAGTTTTTCTGAAAAAAAATCCCCACAAAGCCTATTCTTTCGGCCTCTAGAGTGGCCTTAAGCCATACGGTTCATTTGAAAAATAAAGAAAATTATATTCAGAAACTAGACATAAAGGTTTACAGCATCACGTCGGGGAATTTCGGTATATAAAAAAATGGCGGACCCGCGAATTTTATTTTCGATTTTCATGGAACATTTAAATCGTTCTTAAAAAAAATAAAAGGGGGCCCTCTATAAAAAAAATCCCTATGTGGTGCCATAGAGACTGGATTTTCGAACAGTTTACGACTTGGCGCATGCAAATCGGATGAATAGTTTTTTTAATATGATGTCAACCAGGTTGAAAAATGTAGTTTCGAGAAAAAATGAAAAAAAAAGAAAAAAATTGACGAAACTACATTAGTTCGAGAAAAACGCGTTCACAGCCGCTCGGCGCGGTCGTGCACTCCGAACGGTTTGACATAAAATGCTGCATCTCCGCCAATTTTACAAATTTCTTTTAAAAATTTGGTGAGAGCATTCTTGACAAATGTATCTTTCAGAAAATGAAAGAAAAAAAAATGACAACATTATTTTTACCGTGGTGTAGTGCCTTAAATAGGTTTATTAAAAAAAATTCACACTTTTGAATGATTTTTCGATACATTTTAAAAATTCAACTTATTGGCGAAACAAAGATTCTAAAACAATGTTTTCTTTTCTTCAAAACATTGTTTTGTACTTTTCGCTTCTCCATTAAATTCTATTTTTTTTTATTTTTGAGTAATAAAAACAGAAAAAAATGTATTAGTAAATAAATTTTATTTTATACATTTTGTATTTTTTTCTTTTCTGTCACTATTATACATTTATACTTTTTTTCTCGTTTTTGTCACTCGGAAATGGATGAAAACAATTCTTGGAGAAGGAAAAATTCATTTTATTCGAGAACAAACGAGTCCAAAACGATGTTTGTAATCATTTCAATCATTTTTAAATGTTTCATTAGGAAATTAATTTTTTGTCATCTTATTCAAAAGTTTACGTCGATTTTATTTTATGTAGAATTCTACACGCGATTTACGATTTTCGTTATGTGTTTTCATTAACTTATATCTGCATTTTCCAATAGTAATAATAAAATCCGTAATGATATTATTATTGATGAAAAAAAGTTCGATTATTAAATATTCGCAAATTAAAAATGTAACAATATTCAACATTGAATGAAATTAGATGAAATTAAAAATTATCTTGATATTATTAATAATGAAAAAAAATATATTATTATTACAACTATTATTATAATTGTTATTTAATTCATTCTACATTGATAAATTTAACTTATAGTTTCTGTTTATCGTCTTTAATTCATAATTTATTGACACTTCAATCATAATTTTCCAATTAATTTTGTTGAATTTCCATCAGGTTGGTATACTGGCCGAGGCATTGGGTGGAGCGAACGTCGGGAATTGCGGGCACGCTTGTGAGGCTCGGCCCTGCGGCGATGCCGAGTGTCGCCCGTTGCGGGAACGTTTCACCTGTCGTTGTTATCCGGGCATGCCGCATCCCTGTCCAGCACCGGCGATGCAAACGTCGTCCTCGTTTCCGGCTGCCGATCCGTCCGGCGGATCGCACACAGTCGCGAGGGAACCCGCTGTCGGGACTTCCGCTTCGGCGTATCAGACGAAACGCGATGTGCCGAGCTTCAGCGGTATCGAGAGTTATCTACATTACAACGACGCCGATACGATGAAGAGGTTCGTGCCGCGAGTCACTCCCAAAGCGCCGGTCGCGAAAATTTCGCGGGTTTAGTTCTGCAAGTCCCGCAGCGGTCGCTTTTCCATATATACACGGAGAAAAATACGGCCTCAAATTCTAACACTGGTTGCCAGAATTCTAATACTCAGTGCTAGAAAATTATAGCAGTTTACTGCCAGTTCGGAACTCTAAGACTTGTTATAGAAGTGTAAAAATGATTCTCACACCGTATAGTAAAAAGGATGCGTGCATACGAGGGTGGGGTGAAAAGTTGCCGGCCTGACCAAGAAAAACGATATTTAAAAATTTTTTTTTGCTTTATTTTTCAACATAATCTCCATCAACACTGATACATTTCTCATAACTCTCGTATCCCAAAAAACAGTAGCCATAACCTTGTTTGCCGATAAAATTGTTTTTGCCTTCTTTGAGGTTGGTTCCCCTTTTCCAACCCACTGTTTTGACTGTTCTTTACTTTCAGGAGTGTAGTGGTGGACTCATGTCTCATCAACAGTTATGAATCGACGCAAAAATTCGTTTGGATTACGTCTATACAGCGCCAAATTGTCGGGAGCGTCGAGCGTTAGCAAACGCTCGATTGGTCGAGCGTTAGCAAACGCGGCACCCACCTTGCACGCAGCTTTTCCATGTTCAAATGGTTGTGCAAAATATTTCGCACACGTTCAGCTGACATCCTACAGGTCTCAGCTATCTCATGCACTTTCAACCTGCGGTCTTCCAACACTATTTTATGGATTTTTTCAATCATCTCTGAAGTTGTGACTTCAACGGGCCGTCCTGAGCGAAGCTCGTCAGAGGTGCTCACACGACCAATTTTAAATTCAGAAACCCACTGATTAATAGTTGAATATGATGGGGAGGAGTCTCCTAGTGCTGAATCCATATCTTCTTTTATTTGTTTTGGTGTAAAACCTTTCAAATGGAAGTATTTGATGACAGCACGTTTTTCCAATTTTTCCATTTTTACGAAAACAACGGAAGCGTCTCGCGCAATGTGCTCTCAAACGCAAACTAACGTAGCGATTGGGCTGAAACTGTACATACAAGCTCGGTAGGAATGGTACTGTAGGACGCCGCTCCAAAACTAAACCTAGTGGCACCATCTCTTGGTCAGGCCGGAAACTTTTCACCCCACCCTCGTATTACATTTGAAACCATTCTCGCATAGGCGCGAGTCCTATGTGCTGTATAGGACTTTTTGTAAATAAAATACCAACCTTTATTACACGCTATATTTTCATATGGATTTTACTATACGTATAGCATGAATCTTCGTGTATATAGATTTCACTATACGTATAGCATAAATCTTCGGCGTATAGCGAAAAATATTACGAAGTTATTAGTAAAATGTGACTCTTTATACCGTACTTTTTGTAGAATACTGGAAACTAATTGTTCCAATCACGTGGGCAAAATATTTTTTGAGTACTACAAAAAATCACAATATGCCGAATAAAATGTATTATTTGTATCAGTTTACGTGCCATATCGTAGGTTAAAATTTAAACTTCTTCATTATTACTATACCATAATTACAATTTTTATCTTCCATTCAATACTTTTTGATATTCAATGATATTTTTTTTAGAAGCATAGTATTAATTCTAAACTTCGAGGCCCCTGTTTTCTCCGTGTAGATATGATTTCCAATTGGAATTCGAAAAATTTATTGGGTAGTTGCATATGAAACCGCCCGCTGGCTATAGATGGCGTTGGATGCACTATTTTCTCGAATTAAATGCTGACAGTACACATTACATGTACATACACATTACATCACATTAGGTCCATACCGAAAAAGGAAACCATAGGAAGAAAGCGGCATCTACAAAAACGTTGGAAAAGTGTTTATGGTACCGTTGGAATCAGTCCCAAATTTCCCATCGTTCTGCATAGTAAAACGCATTTTCGATGTTCTTGTGGATGACTCTATGCTGCCGCCTTCTTCCATGTGACGGCAGCATAGAGTCACGGCAAAACGTCATAGGAGACGTTTGTGTGACGCGTTAACATCATTTATTTTAAGGGGTCTTCTCACTTTAGGCCCTAAAAGAGGCTATTTTCATGATTTTTTTGATTGGTTTATATTATAGATATTAATATAAAAGTTGTTACACTTAATAAATACACTATCGATATACATTGAGGCCTTAGGCCACAGTAACGGGTACAAAATCATGTGCGAATTTAACGATTTTTCTTCGTATGAAAAAGTGATTCACTCATAAAATTAATTACACATCTATTTAGGATGAATAAGCTGTTAGATTTTTTTAATGTACAAAATGGCCGATTACTAATATTTTCTTTTGTTATCTTTTTTTTAGGCGCTCCGCGGCGTGACATTTAGCATCCACAATTTTTTTACCTAGAACAAAAAACAAAAATTCTCGTCAATCTATATTAGAATACCTAGAGAAGTACGTATGGAATTTAAAAAATATTGTTTTATTCAAAAGTTGTAGGTATTTGAACGTAAGAAATGAATTTTCGGTGAAAAATTTCGTTATAACTGCTCATGAACTGCTCATAAAATGAAAAGTTTTCGATTAATCAGAAATTCCATACGTACTTCTCTGCGAAATGCAATTAGGAACATAACTTTTAAATTTGAAGTAAATCGAATGAAAATTGTTGCAGTTATTTGTCACGCCAATTGAAAAAAGCTGTTTCGAGAAGTTTTGAGTAGTCGGCCATTTTGTACATCGAAGGAAAAAAATATTTTCTAACGGTTTGATATTCATACTAAATAGATGTGTAATTAATTTTATGAGTGAATCACTTTTTCATACGAAAAAAAATTGTTAAATTCGCACATGATTTTATACCCGTTACTGTGGCTTAAGGCCTTAATAAATACACTTTCGATATACATGAAAAAAAAGTATTTATTGAAGCCACTATTTATAGACAAAAATGGTAGAAAAAAATGTCCTAAAAAAACTGTAGGTCTGCGCATATTGATGAAATCTCGGAGATGAATCATCCGAAACAAAAAAATCGAACGGTTTAAGATTCAGTATGTTAATGGCTATACCGCATATCATAAGATTTTTGATATATGCAAAAACAACACAATGGCGGACATTTTTCAAAAAAAAAAACGAAATACATGAAAAACATTTTCGTATGTATTTCAAAAGTGTATTTATTAAGTGTAACAAATTCATGAAAATAGCCTTTTTTAGCGTCTAAAGGGAGAAGACCCCTGGGGGGGGGGGGGGGTTACCTCAAGTCGAGGGAAAAATGGCTGATTTTCATTACCTTTTTTTAAAGGAAAGATTTCTTCTCTATTTTTTAGAATTAGGGTATGTTTTATTACTACTTTTGCCTATTATGTGGAACTTCGTAATTTTTTATTAACCTTTAATAATAGTAGAGGTATGGCATGATCTTCTAAACGAATTGCGGCGGATGTTGTCGGACGGCGTGACGCGTAGCGTCGGCGGGACTAATCTGAAAAAAAAACCAACGAAGATTTTTCTCTCATTAACACTCATTCACAGAATATGAACCAAGAAAAAGTGAGAAATGTTGAAATTTCGATGAAATAGTACGCTTGTAAACAAAAAGATTGAATTTTCCGACAAAAAATAGCTACATTTTGGAATAAAAAATACTTTTTTTGTTTAATTTTCAAAAACATTTGGGGTGATGTTTCAGACAATAAGGTTAGAAAGATTTATACCAAATTTCATCGGAATCGGTCGATTAATTTTTTAGTTATACGTCACGCCAGTTTTGAAAATGCCGTTTAGAAGACAGCGCCATACCTCCGCCATTTTTGAAGATTAATTTGAAAAAGGGCTTTAGATAAGTGACGTTTCCGAAAGTTTCCGTTTCCGTTAGCCTACATTTATTTTTGTCCTATTTTCTCATTTATTGGGTTATAAATGATGATATTCAGTCGAGGGAAACTGAAATTCGCCATAAAAAGTTATGGGGTTTTGAATTTCTCGGAAGCGCGTGATAAAATGGGACATTTTTCAACATTTGAACGCCCATATTGGATTTGTTTGAGTTTTTTAAAAAACCGATATTATATTTAACGATTTTTTGCTCGTAAAAAAATTGTTAATGATAAATTTCAGCATCCCCCGACTGAATATCATTATTTATAACGCAATGAAATGATACTTTATCGGAGAAATTGGAAAATATTTTTCCGAAAAGTCACTTATCTAAAGAATTACTAAAAAAAATTGTTTTCCCTATTGCTCACATTTTTTTGTCGATTTAGGGTACCAAAATGGCCCAAAAGATGTTTTTTATCCTCATAAAAGATCCACGATCTAAATCAATTTGAACAAATTGTAGATTGTAATAAAAATGACGAAATTTACAAAAATTGAAAAGATCTACGCCGTATACTTTGAGGAAACCAGTTGGTCGATTTCGTACCAAATTACTAAACGGCAGTCGTTGACGTTTATTTATATATTTGTTCTTCCCACATGCCAGGTTAATAAGCTATCGGGTCGACATAAACATGCGATTTCGTACGAGCAGCAGCACGGGACTGTTGCTCTGGAGCGGCAGACATTCCGATCCACCTGAGCAGAGATCAGCGAACGACGATTTTCTCGCTCTCGGCTTGAACGAGGGATATCTCATGCTCGCTTACAATCTTGGCTCCGGCGAGGCTGTCCTCCGATACAACATTACGAGGCTGAACGACGATTTGTGGCATCGCGTGCGGGCGGTCAGGTGAGAATATGTTCGGAAATCACGCACCATCTCGTGTTGCCTCCAATCGTAATTTCTCAATTTTCTTGTCATTGTTGTTGGCTCGTAGGAACGAACAGTGGGCGTCTCTGGTAGTGGACAGCGGTGCCGGAGTGTCGGCTTCCTCGCCCGGTCAGTTGAGACAACTCAATACTGACACGGGACTGTACGTTGGTAAGTCCTTTGTCCGAGCGGCGAAATTGTCAAAATGCGTCAAGGGGCGAAATACACATAAATGGTCGAAAATGACGAAAAATTTCGGGATTTTTTCCAACGCAACTACTGGACCAGTCGTTTTGAAATTTGTAGGGCATTTTATGGTACATTACAAGACATGAGAAACATTTTTTTTTATCGACAAAAAGTCTTCACCAGCAGCCTGCACCCAATTGTTGCTGCACCCAATTGTTGAAACAGTTGTAAAAGTTGAATATTGCAATAACGGCGGCACTCGGAAAAAAATATCGAATTTTCACCGAAAATTTTCGTGTTTTTTGTGCAAAAAATGATTGTTTAATTAAATTTTTATTGAATATGGAGCTTTATCGACGAGGGTTTGCAATTATGTGGCTAAAAACATTTGGTTGAAATGAATCGGATGAATAGTTTTTTTTTTATCGCTGCCGCTAATTTCGAAAATTCGTTCAGCAACAATTGGCCACAGGCTGCTGCTAAACACTTATTGTCGATTAAAAAAAATGTCATGTCTTCTAACGTACAATAAAATACTCTACAAATTTCAAAAGGATTGGTCCAGTAGTTGCGTTGGAAAAAAATCCCGAAATTTTTCGTCCATTTTCGACCATTTATATGTATTTACCCCCTCAAGGGAGCAGAAACATCAAGCAGGATCTTTCGGCGTATTTATAATGAAAAAACAACAAGAAAAATTTGAACCTCAACATATTTTTTTAAATTACGTTGAAGTTTGCATCGTCGGAATGCACCGAAAATTAGTTCTTCTTAATTGCTCAACTTTTTTTAGACCGATTTAGGCTGCGAAGCTCACTCGAACGTTTTCATGCATTCTTGCTAGAAATTGACAACCTCGATTTGCAAAAAAAACGCTTTGGATAATAATAAAGATATAGGAAATGAAATTTAAGAAAAAAACCTTGCATTAAAACGATGCAAACTTTAACGTCACAAAAAAAAACGATTACGATCTTTTGATAATAGAATAAATACCTTTGGACCCCTTTATAAAAAGTAAAACTCCCAACCCCTCCGACATCCTCGAAATCCGCCAGAATTTTTTTCAAACCGATTCCATCAACCCTATCCTTTCATAATAAAATCTCAGACCTCACGATCTTTCTATAAAAAACGCAAATTTTCCCACACCCCATAAAGCCTCCGTTTTTTAATCCACTCCGTCCACTGAGTTTTCAAAATCTCAAGGTCTTCCCTCCTGCCGCAGGTGGCGCTCCCGACATCGTTAGGACAACGGGAGGTAGATACTCCCGTGGAATAGTCGGCTGCATAAGCGATCTCGTACTGGACTCGGATTTCTCGGTGGCTCTATCCTCGCCGGAACAATCGACCAATACTCATTCGTGCATACCTTGAGCGACGTGCACGCTCATACCGCTGGAACAACGCGTCCCTCCTCCCCCCGTCCTTGGGTCTGTCGCAAATATATATAATAATTGTATAAAATACTCGTATGCCCATCATAAAATCATAGAACGACTTCATCCCCCATATACCCGCGTCATTGAAATGCAATGACGCACTTGATCTAGTCAGCTTATACGCATATATATATATATATATATATATATATATATATATATATATATATATATATATATATATATATATATATATATATATGTAATATTGTAAATATTATCGCATCATTATATATATACCGGGTGAGGCAACAACTATTAGCAGTAGAAATATTTTCCAACCTATCAGACTAGGAAGAAAATATTTCCCACAAAAGTTGCATAGTACGAAGGAGGTCATCGAGCGGTGATTACGAGGTTCATTCAGATGGAGGCGCTTCAGAAAAATTAAGGTCACCGCCATTCTCAAAAATGGAACCACTTTGTTTCAGAATTTTATCAAGGAACTAAAAAAAAGTTCACCCACCAAATTTCAAGACCCTCAATCGAGATTGAGTATAAAAAATCGCTGAAACAGAAATTTCAATGTTTTTAGCCTACAATCGATTGAAAAAACGATGCAAAGACTTACTTCTATAAAAGGTGCTCAAAGAGATGGCCACAACTTTCAATGCCCCATTGCAATCCGATTCACATTGGTTGTATTGTCCCATTAATCACGTCAGCCTGTATCGACGAACAGGCTCTGATTGACGTTTCGATAGTTTAATATTAAGCAGATCGAGGAAAGTCGTGAGGCTTCGTTTGCACTGTTCGCAATCAAGAATCTTATCAACTTGTTTTGGAAAGCAGTGAGAAGATTGTGACTTCCATAATAAGTGTTTACTTCAATGAAAAGTTTTACGACAGAAACTCGATGACCCGCTTCGAACTATGGAACTATTGTAGACAAACTTTTCTTCTGAGTCTGATAGGTTAGAAAATATTTCTACTGCTAATAGTTGTTGCCTCACCCTATATATATATATATATATATATATATATATATATATATATATATATATATATATATATATATATATATATATATATATATATATATATTAGAATGTCCCAAAAAAATAAAATTTTATTTCAAAATTTTTTTGTTGAAAATGTTGAGAATTACGAAAAAAGAGTGCTGACCAAACGTTGGCCCTTTAAATTAATAATGTAGAGGTCCCTCATCGCGATTTTCTATTTCCCATTCATTTAACATGGTAAAAGTTTTGTTTGCCGCTTCACAGCTTTATAACTCGCCTACGGGTAAACACACGAAAACGCCCGAAGCATTTTTTATAGGAAATTTAACGCTCTACAAAAAAGGCCGTTAGTCTTCATACGATAAATTCACTCGTTCAAATTTCATTCAACATTACAGTTGAATTTATGATAAATTTTATGACTTTGTGAGATTCTTGGACGTTTGTGACAAAATTATTGATTCTTTTTGTTGTTTTTTTCTCTGATTCATCTTAAAAAGTATTGTATCCTTTTTAAATGATTCCCTAGATATTTATTTATCATGCTATGGGCAAGTGAATTCGGTTTAAGAATAGATTTTTGTACTAATGCACTTTTAAATAACAATAAATTTAAATCTATTAGGAATTTTAGAAACTATCTAGGAAATAGTTTGAAAAGGATACAATACTTTTTAAGATTAATCAGAAAAAAAACGAAAGAAAAATCAATAATTTCGTCGTAAAAGTCCAAAAATCTCACAAAATCGCGAAATTTATATAGATTCAACTTTGACGTTGAATAAAATTCGAACGGGTGAATTTATGATTGGGGTACAATATCCATAAGTCGAGATTCCATAACCGAATATCCAAAAGTGAGTATAGAGTAGAAATGAGTGCCAGAAATGGCGGGAGGTAGAGGAAAAATGAGTATAGAGGGAACCCAAATAAACCCAAACATGGATATGGATATGGATACCCAATATGGATATTCGTACTTACGAATATTCGACCTATGGATATTCACTTATGGATATTCGACGACAGTGGAATTTATCGTATGAAGGCTAACTTTTTTGTAGAGCGTTAAATTTTACCAGTATAAGTTTAAGCTTGTACCATGTTAAAGGAATGGGAAATATTAAATCGCGATGAGGGACCTCAAAATATTAATCCAAAGGGCTAAAATTTGATCTGCACTCATTTTTGTCATTCTCAACATTTTCAACAAAAATTTCAATTGGAAAAAAACATTTTTTTTGGGCCAGTCGAATTGATATATATATATATATATATATATATATATATATATATATATATATATATATATATATCGAGATATTAGTAAATCGAGAAATTCTCCATGTTTTCCGCGTGGTGGCGCTGCGTCATAGATAATTCAGATATGGAATTGAGAGAATTAGAATCGACGAGCTTCGAGAACGTCACGATTGTTTCTCGTCGCGGAATGCAGAAGACTAAACAAACGATAAAAAAGGACCGACGTGAAAAAAACGAGAGGTGAAAAAAGGGAAGGAAAAAATGAGAGGTGGAAAAAGCGAGAGAAACAAGTCGAATACTACGAGAGAGGAAAAGATAAAAGCCCTCATCGTCAATTTGCATGTAATCTCCGAGCTTTCGGACGACGACACGTAGCTGCTGCCCACGAAGACTTTCTTTTTCTCTCGCGAGAAGACAAAAAACCGAAGCAAAACAAGTTTGAACGGTTCAGATTTCGAGTTCGTTCGTCGATGTTTTTTCGTTCTCCTTCTCTTTGGGTTCGTAACGGTGAGGAGATAACGAAGTCTCGCATTGTTCACGAGTGCGTCGCACGTGTTTTGTATAAAATTGTGAGTTGTAGAGATTTTTCACCGCGTTTTTAAATCGCACGGTCCGTTCCGCGTGTGTGCGACACGAGTAGTGCGGGACTCGGTGCGCGTTACGTCGACGAGGCGAACGGGCCCGACGACGTTTTGCCACGATTTTGCGCCCTCGGGCTCGCTCGCGGACGCGCGAGGAGGCTCGAGGCGCGGGAAAAGGGGAGACGAAAATCGATATTTATTTGCGCCTTGGAGAAGTCCTCGGGACAATGGAACCAAGAGAGAGAGAGAGAGAGAGAGAGAGAAAAGAAAACGAGAAAAAAAACAAACCCAAACAAAATATATAAATACGATGGAAAAAAAACGCGATGAGCTAGAAAATAAATAATAAAGAAATAAGAGGTGAAAAAAGTCGAAGGAAAACAAAAATACAAAAGGCGAATTTTTGAACGGAAAAAAAGGGAAAAAAACTAAACGCATCGATATTTAGGGATGAAATTGTAAGTGGAAAACGTCGTCGTCGTCCGAGCGCGACGTTTTCCACGTCTCTCGACTGATCGACGACAATTTGTATTTTATGCCTGCACACAAACCCAACAATCACACACACACACACACACACACACACACACACACACACATACACACACACACACACACACACACACACACACACACACACACACACACACACACTGAGCTTTTGTGTACAACGCGCGATGTCAGCAATTATTCAAGCGAGCGGCTGGACCAATAATCAAAGAATCACAGCTTAATTTTGTACGTGCGTATTGCTGTATCACAGAGTTGAGCCTCTTTAATATCCTCAACGTCGAGACGGACTCCGCACTCATGAAATTCGCGCAAGACTGCCTCGCCCCCTCTCCCGTATACTGTATATCAACTACACACACACACACACATACACATGCGCGTACACACGTCTCACCAAAAAAGCGCACACGAGTAGGGAAAAAAATTAGTCGAGGAAAATCATTAAAAAGTAAGAGGGTGAAAAAAACAATACGAAATAGAGAAAGATCGACGTGGGATTCAATGCGAGTCGCACTCAACGATCGCTGCAACACACCAATTGTTTTTTGCACGTTCAATATCTAAATGGTGTTATTATATATTATAATAACCGCGTGTATGTGTATATGCTTGTCGTGGTTTTTTTATAATGCGTGGTACCTGCTCTAATTATTACTATATATACATATATATAATTTTATTTATTTCTCGCTTGAATTCAAATTAAATAATTAATTTAATTTAATGTCGAATATGAAATAAAATGTTTTATTCAATGATTATTTAAGTATATATATATACACTACCGTCCAAAAATTTGGAAACAATCGCCCCGGTTCCGCGCCACACAAGAAGTTTCATCGCTCTTTTAAAAATGACGATATCTTAATTTACCAAGCGGCGTTTCAAAAGGGACATATTTAGCTTCATTTAGCTTCTTTCAAAAAAAAAATTACGATTTTTTTAACCCGGTACACACTTTGAAAGATGGTCGTTTTTTGGCTTTTTTGGTAGATTGAAATTTTAGCGCACGACTCGTGAAAAAAATTTTAACCGTTTTCCCCATGAAAAAGAAAGCAGGAAGTACAAGCTTCAATTTCGTTTTTTTTAAAGTTTCGTACATTTTTTTACGCATAAATATTCAACTTTTTGCAAAAACTACCATATTTATAAAATGTAGCCTAACTCTAAAACTACTGGGTTTTTGTCAAACTACTAAAAGGGTAAAAAGTTACATACAATCATTTTGGATTTACCAAAACATTTTCAGAAAAAAAAAAAATTCGAGAAAAAAAATTCAAAATGTTTTCTTAAGTCAACGAAATATTTCTTGATCTTCAAAAATCGCGTCTCTTACCTCATCTACACAGCTTTTTCATCGAAAAAGTGGGATGTGAAGATGTGGGACAAGTTGTGCTTATCTTTTCAAAGTTTTGAAAAAAAAATTTTTTTTAATTATTCTGAAATGTTTTTGCTAACTCCAAAATGATTGTATGTAACTTTTTACCCTCTTAGTAGTTTTACGAAAACCTAGGAGTTTTAGAGTTTGGCTACAGTTTATAAATATGGTCGTTTTTTGCAAAAAGTTGAATATTTAGGCGGAAAAATCGTACGAAACTTTTTAAAAAAGGAAATTGAAGCTTGTACTCCCCGCTTTAAGTTTTTCATGGGCAAAAAGGTTGAACATTTTTTTCACGAATCGTGCGCTAAAATTTCAACGCCCGAAAAAGCCTAAAAACGACCATCTTTCAAAGGATGTACCGGGTTTTAATAAATCGTAATTTTTTTTGGAAAAAAGCTCAATGAAGCTAAATATGTCCCTTTTGAAACGCCGCTTGGTAAATTACGATATCGTCATTTTTAAAAGAGCGATGCAACTTCTTGTGTGGCTCGGAACCGGGGAGAGTATTTCCAAACTTCTAGACGGTAGTGTATATGTATATATGTGTAACTAAATCGTCTGTCCGCGCTTCCGGCAAGATCGAAATGATTCTTCGTATTTGTTTCAAATTAATAATGACATTTCACAATCAATTATCAAATTCGAAACACAAAATTTAACATACTGACGAAGTTTCATAAAATGTTGGGTTTTTAATTTAAAAATCAATTATATAAGATGTGAATATTAATTTGAAACCAAAGAGAACACCCACGACTATATAATTTGTTTGCGCTTCCTGCAAGATTCGAATG
The DNA here is from genome assembly GCA_944452715.1 of Ophion slaviceki. Lineage (NCBI taxonomy): Eukaryota > Metazoa > Arthropoda > Insecta > Hymenoptera > Ichneumonidae > Ophion > Ophion slaviceki. The sequence continues at coordinate 43,753,226 of OX101789.1, read as the reverse complement.
ATTCTCTGTCTTTGTTTAAAATTAATATTCACATTTTATAGTTGATGTTTACATTTCCAACGTAAAATTTTCGAAAAATTGTCCATTACGTTAAATTTTCCGTTTCAAATTGAAATATTTTCTAAAATTCGTCTTCATTTGAACTAAAGACGAAAAAACATTCGAATTTTGCCGGAAGTCCAAAGAAATGATTTAGTCTCGGGTGTTCTTTGTTTTAAATTGAAATTTTACAATTATTTTTTTTAAATTTGAAATATAAAAATTGGAGAGTAGATTGAATTTAAAGTTTCAAAATTAATTCTAACATTTGAATACTAATTTGACACGAAGACGAAGAATCGTAACGATCTTGCCGGAAATGAGCTCAACTGATTCGCCCTTCCTTTCTTTGGACGTAAATGTACATTTATTTTTAATCAATTAAAATTGAGAATCGTATTTTTTTTATCTCACTATAAAGCCACCCGCTTTTGCTCTCACGTAAATAATCATCCAAAGTATTTTTTTTTATCCGTTCGAATTTCGCTCCTTATTATTATTCATTAGCGTGCGACGTGACAACGCGAAGCAGAGCTTCGACATCGAGCAGGTACCACAGCGACTACCACTGTGAAAAAAGAGAAGTAGAGAAGATAAAAAGAGGAAGAAAATTAAACGTAAAAACAAAATGGAAAGACTACCAACTACTAAACTATAACGTTTTGTCCAAAACTGACATATCTTAAAGAAGGAACAAAAAATAGGATTGTGAGTATAAAGCGGGGCGTGTGAGTAAAGAAGCAATCTCGGCTATATGGTCAATTTTCTACAAGCTTTATTTTACGGTAAAATTGTCCTAGAAGAATTGTGTACGTGTATAATTGAGAATAATCGATGCGAATGGCCACTTTGTATTGAGTATACATATATATATATACATATATGTATATATATGTATATATAAGGTGTAACGGTAGATCGTAACTATAATAAGAATGCGGATATCTGCGGAAGCGGCTGGAACTGTTTTTTTTTCTTTTGTTGCAAAACGGACCGTTTTCCCGATCGGGTGGAGAATTGTTTTCTTTCCCGTATTTTTTTTCAATGTACGACCATTCCAAAGTTCCTCGAGTTTTCGTATCCGTGCTATGATGTTGCTTTGATCGATGAGTGCTCGGATGGATTATGTAAAAATTGTATTCGAGCACGAGTGAATAAAAAAAAGCTTTTTTCTGTTTTCACTTATTGTTTAATTAATTAATCGATTAATGAGCGAAAAACTAATTAATCGATGAAAATGAATCAATTGATTAATTAATCAAGAACAATGAATTAATTGATTAATTAATTTATGCAATTTATAAATTGATCAATTAATCAATGAAATGAGGAAACTGATTGATTAATCAATTGAACGAATTAATTGATTAATTAATTCATGCAAATTTATTTGAATCAATCAATCGATGAATATTAATCCATCGATCAATTTTGTTTTTTTCTGGGTCCTTGTATATTCTCATTGTTTCGAACGAGCTTGCAACAAATATATTTCATATATTTGAATCAATATATATATATATATATATATATATATATATATATATATATATATGGCAAACTCAGTCGTTCTCCTCCTCGTTCGACCCCCACCCCCCTCCACCGTCTACTCTTTTTTCTTCGTCTCCCGAGCAATAATAAACGATGGTCGAAGATATGTTTATATAAGGGTGCTACATTGCAAAACATTTACTGCGCTTCAAGAAACAGGAAACGTATTGCAAAAAACGTCCTTAAGACCTGAAAAAAAAACAGAAACAAAAAACTCCAATAGCGATGACAATTTTTATTAAATATCAATTTAAATAATCTCAACAGCATTCATAACGATTTTTTCCGTTCCTTTCCTTCGACCTCGTTTTTAAGAGGCGCCCGTCGTTCGCTAAAAAAAATAAATCACCCTGATATGTATAGATCACAATTTGAGACAGATATGTTGAATGACCGGTGCAATGTATTTACGATATATGTATGGAATTCGCTCGTAATGTGAGACGAATTATGAAAAAGGCTGAAGTTGATGTATGCATGCATGCATATGTATACATTTATATATATGCATGTTATTATATTGACGTGATACTCATAAAAAAAATGGATAAAATCCTTCTCGGAATGTCATCTCAGAGATATAAAAAGATTGCAACGAGCACGTGAATGGAAAAATTGACACTGGTAAATGAATAGTAATAGTAATAAACAGTAATGAAATCAAGAAAAAGCGGCGAAGGGGCTAGAACGAGAGAAGATCGCAAAGAATATAAAATGAATTGAACGAACGATATATATAATATTATATTATTACGATATCATATACATATGCACATATCTATACATATATGTATGTTTATATATATATATATATATATATATATATATATATATATATATATATATATATATATATATATATTTGTATGTATGTATATGTGTGTGTGCATATGTATGTATGCAATTTCGTAATGCTAAATGAACTATTTCTATTATGTCCGTCTGCAAAGTCTATTAGAAGAGTCTATATCGATATGAACCTATATCATTTCAAAGAAATAAATAAAAATAATGAAACACACCACGCGTGTATCTCATATCCCAGAAAACCAATAAAAAGAAAATCATCAATCGTGGACGGTGTCCATGATACAAATATATGTATACATTATACGTGTGTTGGGTATCTAAATATATATATACATATACAGGGTGTCCCTCTTATCTCTGCCACCGGAAATAACTCGGTAATTACCGACGTCACGAAAAAATGTTCCAGATAAAAGTTGTACGGTGTGAAGGAGGCCATCAAATGCGACCAATGTTTTTTTATTTCAGTAGAGGCGCTGACGCACAGTGAAGGTCACCTCCACTTTTTTAAATGGAATGGTACATTTTTTAAATCATCTTGTGGAGCACCTCAAGCCGCATTTAAAACATCAGGGGCCAAAGTCGTTCAAGGTCATTCAAGGTCAGTATCGAGTACCTATCAAAATGAAATACAAATCTAAATATCTCGGATCACTATCAAATATTTGGTAGTTATCCGAGATATTTAGATTTGTATCGTCGATATTGACCTTGAACGACTGTGAGCCGCTAATGTTTTTTATTTTTTTGCGATCTCGATAATTACCGAGTTGTTTCGGGTGGCAGAGATGAAAGGGACACCCTGTATATCCCACCCCAAGATATTGGTTTATACATACGTACATTTGTACGTATGTGTATATATATATATATATATATATATATATATATATATATATATATATGGGGCATTCCACGCCGTTTAACCTAGTCCGTGACGCCGACCATTTTTGGTTTTCCCAAATTTTTGTTGTAAAATTGTACCCAATGCAAGGAATATTCACACCAATTTTTAGATTTTTATCTTTTCTCTTTTAGGAGTTATAATTTTTCAAAAATGTCGTTTTCGGAAGTATGGGAATCGTTTAAACGCTCATAACTCCTAAACTAATTGAGATATCGAAAAATGCCACTACATATTTTTTTCTTCAATTGAGCGGAATTAAAAAAAAATATTTCGAATAAAAAATGATTTTTTTTCATTAAATTCAGCACAAAGAAAAATAAACTGTTTCAGGCCTGACGAAGCCGAAATGGAAATCACAAAATCATTAATAGCATTATTGGAGATTAAAATGATAAAAATTTCCGAACAAAAACATGATTAATTCGAAAAAAAATAGAAAGAAAAATAGGCCCACCATGAGACTAGTTTAAAAAATCATGGAATGGGTCACTCTATTTTAGAGAATTTTTTGAACAAAATAGAAAAAGGTAATCATCTTTTAAAAAATAGTTTTCACTTTAGAAGCAAAAAAACGTTGACATTGAAAATTCATAATTTTTTCATATTTGTTAACGAAAGGATGCTTCAAAATTAAAAAAAAATTATATCGTGACATTTGTCGATATCTCAATTAGTTCAGGAGTTATCAGCGTTTAAACGTTTCCAAAACTTCCGAAATTGACATTTTTTGGAGAATTATAACTCCTAAAAGAGAAGAGATAAAAATCTAAAAATTGGTGTGGATATTCCTTACATGGTGTACGATTTTACAAAAAAAATTAGGCAAACCAGAATGGTCGAGGTCACGGGCTAGGTGAAATGGCGTGGAATTTCCCATATATATATATATATATATATATATATATATATATATATATATATATATATATATATATATATATATATATATATATATATGTGTGTGTGTGTGTGTGTGTGTATATATATATATATATATATATATATATATATATATATATATATATATATATATATATATACATACATATCGTCGAAGGAAACGCGCGACGCGAGCTAATAGCGTATCAGTACGGTCGGCGAGTTTCTTACGAGCACTTCAGACTGACTCCTCCCTGCGTCGTTGCTTCTCGCGTCACGATACATAAACAAAAAATAAGAGCGAAAGAGAAAGGAAAAACATAAAGCAAATTACGGATTGCAATATGATAATTGTCCTGTAGGTTATTACGTTTTTATAACAACAAATTTATTCTCAGTCTATGCGATGGGCAACGGTATTTACGCGCGCTGCTTGACTGACAAGAACGGCGCGCACGTGGTAGTCCTGAACACTTCCGCTAGATGGCGTGAACGCTCCGCGCGTCGTCGTCGTACAGTCGCACAAATCACGACTTTTCGCACATTTTCGACGTTGAACGATCCGAGAAGTGTGTAGCAATATATTGTCATGTCAAAAAGTACAATATTTCGATATTTTCGAGAAATTATCAGTGGTGTAAACAATTGAAAAACCAAGCTGTGAAAATTATGGGTTATTTTTTTCAAATGGAATTCCTCTTCTCAATCGCCAAGAGTTGCGTTTGCGTCCTGTAAAATAAATTGTTGAGTTTGCATTTCGCAGCATCGATCGTAGAAAGGACGCCATTGGAGATTATTCATCATTGCGGTGTACAAATCGCTCGATTTACGAAGGTGAGGCTTATTTGTTAATTGAATGAAGGTCCTAACTTACACAGCGGAAATATTTATATTTTCGTCATGAAACATATATATGTATATGTGCGAGTGTATATGTACACTCTCGGCCAAAAGTTTGAGTACACCAGTCGAAATTTCTTGTCGCACTAAAAGTTAGATAGCGGACGCAAAAATAAAGATAATCAAATTTCCCAAGCGGCGTTTTAAAGAGGTTAAATGTACCGTCATTTTTTATTTTTTGAAAAATGTTTACATTTTTTTTTGAGCCTGGTACGCCTTTTTAAACATGGTTATTTTTCAGCTTTTTTGCACGTCTAAAACTGCCCGCATAACTCCTTGCGAATTTCTTCGCTCGGTTTTTCCATGACAAACTTGAAGAGGGTATCAAAACCTCCATTGTCGATTTTCAGAAAGTTTCGTACGATTTTTTTTCGCCCCAGTATTGCATTTTTAGCTAAAGAGACATGTTTTTGAAAAATAGGCGTAGTCCAATAACTTTGGGGTTTCAGAGAAAATGTCAAGAGGGTAAAAAGTTGCATAGGTTCACACTGGAGTAGCTAGAATTATTTCAGAATTTTTTCGTTATATTACATAAAAGTCATCATATTATATAGTATCGACTGATCATTATTATATAATATAACAATAATATTTTTAAAAATTCTGAAAAATTGTAGTTAATTAAAAATGTAGAATGTTTACAAAGTAAACAAATAAACACACACACATATATATATATATATATATATATATATATATATATATATATATATATATATATATATATATATTAGGCTGACCGCAATTTAGGTAGAACTTGAATTTTCGAATTCCCCACGTAAAAACACAATCAAGATATTTTTAAAAATATGTGTGCAAAGTTTGAAGGCGTTAAAAATTTTTTTAATGGTGCCTGTAAGGAGTTGAATTTTAAATGACAAAACACATGTATTTTGCTGAGATATAACATATTTATTTCTTAAACTCGTAATAGTGGTGAAAAAAATCTAAAACTAGGCACACATATTGTACACATATTGATGTTCAAAACACAATTTTTACAGATTTTTGCAGTAATAATTTCCACAATTTCACGCTTTATGAAGACAGCCTCGATTTCATATTTTTTAACATTGTTCGTGAAATATTATTATTGATATTGTGATGCAATTTTCAACTCAACTAGAGCCTAAATTAAACTAGACTAGACTATACTAGACTAGACGATGAGAACCAAAAATACAGCAGAAGTTTTTTTCCTATCAAAAGTAAAACATTGACTTAGAATTAAATTTTAAGTTTGAATTGCATCCGAGGTATAAATTCATTGCATTGAAATAAATCGTCATGATATCTAATATAATTATTGAATGAACAATCGATTAAAAATCGAATTTAAACGAAAAAAAATCTGCGAGTAGAAAAAAAAATCGAAAAAAAATGACAAGGTAAATTTTTATTGGTGGAGCGGTCGAAGCAAAGTATTTTTATTGATATCCGGATACTTTTTGTGATATTCACGGACAATTTAAACGATATATTGTTTCTGTTCCTCGTTGTACGTCAATCTATTATTGTACTCCGTAATAAGCTTCATTCCTCTTTCTGCGACATCATTAACGACGCTTAACTTTTTGACAATTTGCAAGCCAAACTGATAATTTTTTTCCAAATGCCACTCCGATACGTTTTTATCGAGAAAGCTATGATCGATTTGAAATCTTTCGAAAAAACTTTAACGATTGGGGGCTTACGAAAAAATCGATGTTTTGACCCAACAGAGAAGCGAAGTTCGATTCAGAAACTTCATAGCGTTTGGGCACTTCGATTTGTGTTTCATGTTCCAGCTGCTTGCTCGTGACTTTTGTAGCCATTTTTTTCTTATGTCTGCAGGAATGATTTCATCAAAGAATGCCATCGCAGCAGTTTCAGCGGTTAGATACCAAAGATGGTTCGACATTTTTTTGAGAGCGACTTTGCTTACAGCGGAATTGATTTTTCGGTAATCGTGGACGGTTTTAAGAAAATTCAAATCATGATTAGGAGCAGCATTAGCAAATGGAGCTGTGAGCCATGCCTTCACGTAAATCAAAACGATAAATTTACATATTTCGGCGATTGATTTTTCCTCGCTTGGCGTCAAATGAAATATTTTACGAAATAAAAACAATTTCAAACAATAAATTGTTTCTCTCTTATACCTGTCGTGACTACATTCTAGGAAACACGAAAAAAATAGATTTTCTCAGTAAATATACTTTTACTCAACCGCGTTTCGAACAAAATTTTACGGATGAGCTCTGTATAATTCACATTTTTGTACAATTACAATTTATGCAATTCAATGTTTTAATTTGAGATGAAAAAGTTATTTTTCGTATTTTTCATATTAATAATAATAATTTCTAATTAACTTTTTGAATTCATTAAAATTCGTGTATTTAATTTTAGCTCGAATTTCATAAAGCGCGTCAATCTTTTTATTTATCGAACTTTTCATTATACATAAATTATATAGTTAGGTAGAATATTGCATTGAAATGCCAATAATATTCGAATAGTATTTCATTAACCCTTTGCAGCATAGTGGTTCCGTGCGGGACCACTTATTTCGAAAAGTTTTTTTTCCGATTAAGAAATGGTTTTTATTTGATTTAGACAACTTTAAAATTCATGTGCAGAGATTTTATTGTTTATAACAATTTATTCATATTAGTAAATAAATTCTAAAAAACCTTTTCAAATAAAAATCATTATTGAAGAAACTTTTGGTCATATTCTTGTAAAAATAGGTATTTGAGGTTTTTGGGGTTGTCTTGGGATTTTATAGCTGCCATCTTGGATACGACATTTTGAATTTTTCAAATTCTGCGTTCAGATTTATAATCAGCGTCCTCTAAAACTTCTGTACCCCAAGTTTTAGTAAAATCTAGTATTACTTAAATTTTATGACCGCCATTTGGGATTCGCCATTTTGAATTTTCAAAATCTGAGTTCAGATTCGTAACCAGCTTCTCCAAAAACATCTGTATGCTAATTTTCATAAAAATCCGTTCATCCAAAAAATATATGTCGCAAAGAGTTAAAAAATTTTTTAAAATGACTTCGAGGCTGACTTTGTAAAGTGTGTATTTATTAGAAATGATTGCTGTAAAAATCTGTAAAAATAATGTTTTGAACATCGATACGTGTACAATATGTGTGCCTAGTTTTAGATTTTTTTCACCACTATTACGAGTTTAAGAAATAAATATGTTATATCTCAGCAAAATACATGTGCTTTGTCATTTAAAATTCAACTCCTTACAGGCACCATTGAACAATTTTTTAACGCCTTCAAACTGCAAACATTTTTTTTTAATATCTTGATTGTGTTTTTACGTGGGAAATTCGAAAATTCAAGTTCGACCTAAACTGCGGTCACCCTAATATATATATATATATATATATATATATATATATACACACACACACATGGATGTGTAATCGTGATCGATGTCAAATCATCTTTGACATTATATTATATAGGCCTCCGAAGTAACTTTCGTGGTGGCGCCCCGTAACGGCTGCCGGTGGCAAAACTTGGATTGGCGAATGGCGGTTAAGTCAAACCGGCACAAACACGAAAGAGCTAGGCTTGAGCAAGCATCATCGATTGGAGATCTTACATTGTAAATGGAATGTGCTTGTAAATAAAATAAAATAGTGTGATGGAAGTAATAACGATTACTTGCGGATTTCAATGTATCCTCATGACTTCCTTTCGCCCTAAAAGCAACGTCGATTCGGAAAACCATAAAAATGGAGTTCTGAATTCCTCGCTTCCGTGTGGGGACAACCCTCAACACAACATTTGCGATTAGCGCCTTCAACCGATCGTGTACCCATCACGTTTATTAATTTATAATGCTTGTTTACGCTGTTTTTACAACGTAAACATCACACGCGGTACTGTCATTCACGCAAACACCTGATTTAAATGGCGACCGGCATACTGCACTAGCAGACGAAAACCAATCCAAGTTTTTCCAAAACTCGCCGCAAGGGTGCGCCACAAGAGTTACTTCGGAGGCCTATAGTACGGACTGAACATTGCCTCCCACTTTCCCTGCGCGGATATATATATATACATACACATATGTTTGCATACCCACACACGAGCTATGAATAACGTGCGCGTCAGTGAGGTGAATTAAAAAAAAAACATCTTTTTATTAATCGCGGGGCCCGTTTTTTGCCCCCTCATCACAAACTCATTCACTGCAATAAACGCGACGCGCGTCGCCGGGGCAGACGCAACTTCAGAGCGTGTATCGTGCATATAGGGAATTTCACGCGAAATTTCATAAACACCTGACGTAGTTTCTCGCAGCAGGCATACAAAAATAGCGAGTTAGTTTGTTTAGGTTTGGACACGCGAATCGTTCTATGAATATTAATTCTCGACGAAAGAGTCGCGGACAAATTTCGGAGGGATCGTCAAGTAGCTTCGGTCGATTTAGGCTTTTTTTTCTTCAAGTGAAAACTGATTTCGAGGTTAAGTCCACTTGGTTGAGTGGGAACGACGATTTTTGAAATGCCCTCTTCAACTCGCGCTTTTTCAAACAAAACCTATTGTGACCTTGGGGTGACCTTGCTGTGATGAAAAAAAAATTGATGAAACGGGAATTAGCTCGACGCTTGTAACGAACGGGCAAATTTGAGAAGCGAAGAATTAATTTTAATGAATAACGCGTTCGGTATGTTCTTTCTTAAGGGGTTAGGCCACTCTAGAGGCTGAAAAAATAGGCTTTTTAGGGATTTTTTTCAGAAAACTACAAAATAAATCGAGATTACAAAAAAGGGTGTTTATCATACATATCAGTGACTGTATACAATAATTTTTTTGAAGCGATTAATTTCAACATGGCGGCAGTGCAGCGTTTATCTCAAAACTGCATTTTTTAAGTTGGCCGGAAACATAACTCAGACAATTTTCAACCGATTCACTTGAAATGTTGAACATATCTTGAAAAATACATTGTCTATGGAAGTACGTAGGATTTTTTAAAAATATTTTATAGTTAATTTGTTATTAAAAATTATCTGACGAAATATTTCACTTTCCAAAAATTTGCCTAAAAATCTTAACGTTATTGGGTGAAAAAAATGGACGAAGAAAAAGATGCCTCGAAATGTGGAATATTATTTTTTTTTATCGCGGTGATTGTCCCCTAATGGCCATTCGCCGAAGAACGTCCCATGCGCATCATTGACGACGGAGCGAATCAATTAGTATGCATGTATGCAGGAAATTTACGTCGGCGTACGTTGTTTACAGTCCCGAATACTCTTGTCACGTAAGATCGGTCACCGTCACGCACACGCACGCGCACATATTGAGAGCGCCGGAGAGGAAATAAACACGTGGGAAATTTCTGCATCGTCTTTTTTCAAGGACTTTCCGCCAAGCGTTAACCTCAAAGTTCGTGAAAAAAAAACGATTGCACGTGTAAAGTAGCATTTTATCGTCAATAGAACGAATGTGTTTTATCGTAGGTAATGATAATGGTCGAAGTAAATTCTTAACGGGGCAGAGGTCCGTGTTGGACATTCTGTACAGCTACGAGGCGTGATTTGTACCAATATTGACATATTTGGCGGGTCAGGCGGTATTGCGCAATCACATTTCTTCAGCCGTATATTCTGCTTGAGGAATTTTCCATTCGAAACGTTTTTTTTCTTCCGTCGCGTCGTAACGCTTTTTTCTTTCTTCATTATTTGCAATCGCGTGGTCTTTATTTTTCAATTAGCTGAGATAATTGCGCAAGGGAATTTTTTTATGTTTTTTAATCGTCTGTTATAATTATGCTGAATAATTGTTTATAAAAGTTGAGTTCCGTTGAAAATATGTTGGAATTTTTTTGAATCAGGTATTAGCATTCTTCACTTCTAATTGGACGAATTTTTGCCGCGAGCTTAGCAAATTTGCAATCGTAGAGGCGTACGTAGAGGCACGCGTCGCCCACGCGCTTCAGGAGCACGACACTCCGTCCGTCCGCCAGGTGGCTGCGGCCGCAGCGGCCTCGCGCCGACGGGTCGCTGCACGTGCTTGCACATAAGGGGAACATCTCGCGGCTTGCAGTGCTGGCCGCAGTTGGCCCCGTGTTAACGATGGTTTCATTGCGCTTTTTTTTATGGCAAATTCCCAAATTGACAGTCGTGTGTATTTCTGATATCTGGCGCGTTACCAAGTTTTTAACGGGATAAAAATGTTCAGTGAAAATAATTCAGATTTTGAATTATTTAATGAAATATTTTTTAGCATTACTGCATAGTGCCTAGGAGTAATATTTTCCTACCGATCATCGCGATCGGTAATGTTTCTGACTGATCTTCGCAATCGGCGATTTTTCCTATCGATTTTCACAATCGGTAATTGCTTACCAATCTTCGCGCTCGGTAATATTTTCGTACGGATCCTCGCGATCGGTAATTTTTCTTGCCGATCAATACAAAATCTAACAAATTTTGCCTGCAAAAATCCTTCAACCATTCTTTTAAAACATTTATTCAGCGATCTATTATATAAATTTATTTAAAAAAGTATCTATAATAATGAAAATATGGAAAATAAACTGTTAAAAAGAACTTTCGTCACGTTCCAACGATGCAAACTTCACCATTTTAAAATGGTGAAGTTTGCATCGTTAAAATTGAGATCTTCGTTTATTATACATTTCCAAACATACTCTGCTATGTTCTTAAATATATCCAACCCAACGTAAAATGAACAAACGAAAAATAAATAAATAGGAACTTTTATGCAAATAAAAAAGTAGTAAACATTCAAAATAAAAATTGGGAAGTTTTATGCAAGTCGGCGCAATAGTAGCTATCAGAATACAAACAAGTGGCATAGCTTGTGGCAGGCAGGCAACAGCATGGTCACTTCACTAACGAGATTCAGGATGTTAACACAATGACTGCAAAAAACAGAGTATCTGAATTTTCCTCCGTCAGAGACGACCTTACCTTATTGCAGGTATAAGCCGCGGAAGACATTCTGATTCCACACTCGTGAATAAATGAGTTGACACTTCGGAAATATTGAATGTGGGTGATAAAATTATAAGGCTGTTAAACGTAGTAAAGAAAGCAAGTTAAAGTAACATAAATAAAAATAATAACAATTATAATGACATTTAAATGTTTTCGACTGTGATGTCGAAATATCAGTATTATTCGAGTCTAATCTCGGTTTTTTGTTGCGATATTCGAGTTTTTCGATATTATCGAAAACCGGTATCCATGCTCCAGTTTCAACATCGTCCGACGACGATAATCATCTCGAGCTCTTGTTTGTGGAATATTATTTTTTTCCCGACACCAAAATGTGTGAATAACATACGTGTTGAGATTTTCCAAAAAAAATCGTCGGCAAGGCGGTTCTAGATATTTGATCGATTGTGCTTAAGGGGAGGTACCTGAGTAAACGGCGAGAAAAACAGGTACCCGTCGTGAATTTTCATCTCAAAAACTAAAGTTTCGAGTGGATCTGGGTTTTTTTATTGGAAAATATGTACATTGAGGTATGTTTGCGAAAATGACAATTTAAAAAAAAATCCTACGTGGCTAACGAGAAAAACTATCGAAGAATATTGTATCCAAATTTGGACAAAATCGGACAAGTCGTTTTCGAGATACATCTGGCACCGACTTTGAAAACTATGTTTCGAAATAATTGCGTTTTAATCGCTTCCACACTGAGAAAAAAAATCATTGATCCAATATCATTGGTGTTATTGAATGAAATTTCGTTGATTCCATTGTAAAATTGTCGATGGAAATAATCGGATTTACTAGTCCAAACAAAACGCTATTGACTTAAATAACATGATAAAATTAAAAGTTTTATTTTCATTCAAAAGATATATTGTTAGCCGAGAACAATATATTATTGACACTATCTAAAAAATTATCGCGATCAAATTATACAGTTTTGAATGCGTTTTCTGGGACGAACAAAAAAGCGTTTCAATTCATAACATGAATATTGTTGATTCGAGTACACAAGAAAAATTAAATTTCGCTCGTTTGATTCAGATAAAAATTCCATTGAGTGAATATGTTATTTTTTTCACCATGTCCGATATTGATTTTCAAGTACATTATTCGTTAAAATATTAATATTTCATTTTGATTGAAAAATATTAAGCAAATGTCTGAATTGGTTAGAAAATTATGCGAAAATAAACTTTGTTTCTTGCGCATTTAGTTGAAAAAATTCAACTAAATCATGGCCGAGCGCCACTGAAATTATAGGTGTGAAGAAACCCGTAGTTCTTGGAGTTACCGCTAGAAGCCGCACGCGCGCTCGTTTCTCGTAAGCGTAGCGCGAACCGAAAATCTACTTAAACGCCGGAGAAACTCTAAAGACTATCGCTTCTTGGCCTGTGGCTAACATAAGATCAAAGTGTAGTATCTGTTCTTATCAGTTGAATATCTGATATTCTCTCCATGCATTTTCCATTGGATATCTGATATTCTCTCCACCATTATCGTGGATGATCATTCTAATGCTCACTTTTTATTTAAGATTTAAAACAAATTGAAAAACTTACGTCTCATGGCATATTCGTTTCGATGGAGGAAAGAAATAATTCATTCTATTGATTATATTTCGTACGAAATAAAAAATGTAGCAACCGCTTAATTATTTTATCCATACATCTACGGATTGTATATAGAATGATTTCAATAGAATATAATTTTATTTGTAGGATAATGTAGATATTCAAAGAACAGAAGAGATTTCCAAATAAAATAATATGTTATTTGAATCAATCACATTTTCCAATATTTTGTCGTTTTGTAACAATCTCATATATCGGTGGCACTCCGCGATCAGATATTTATTTGAATCAACCAATATATTTTGTTTGATTCAATTGGTTTTTTTTTCTCAGTGCAGTCAACGAATTTATTTTTAAAAAATCCTAAACATACCTCAATGTACATATTTTCCAATAAAAAAAACCGGATCCAATCGAAACATTAGTTTTTGAGATAAAAATTCCCGAAGTTTACCTGTTTTTCTCGCTGTTTACTCAGATACCTCCCATTAACTTTATTCAAAGGCGATTTTGAAGCCGTGGGCTTTTGACGACGTTTCTCGGTGTCGAAAGTCTTCAAAATCACTTGTCTCCATATATATCCACGCATACACACGTCGTTTCAGCATTTTGCAGTGTTTTGCAACGTAACTTCGCGCAGTGGCGATTTCTCGCTCTCGCGGAAATTACTCGCCACTTTTGAGCTGCAGTCGTACACAAAAGCGAACTAATTTGCGGCGCCTAAACACACCACACGCTTTTCGATCGCGATACTTTCCCTCCACTCCCCTCCCTCCATACCCGTTTTGACTAGACCATACATGTAATACCAGTTACGCGGGTACTTGCAATCGATTGAGTACTCTACACATGAGAGAGTGGAGTGAGGGAGAGAGAGAGAGATGAGGGCAACGAACGTCTCGACAGCCAAAGTCGTCGAAGAAACGCGAGTTGCGAGTTTCTCGAATCCTGACGGAGCTAACCGTACGCGTTGAGCTAGGTCATTTATTTATGACTTTTTCGCGGTGAAAGTTTTTCACGCCGTGAAGAATTGCGCGGCGCATTTTTTTTTTTCAAATATAGCGCGTTATTATATTCGTACGAAGCGAGAGTAACGCAATTTCAGGGCAACGTAAATTTCTATTCGCAGTTTTCTTATCTGCCGAATTTCTGAAAATACGATTATTTTATGCGCATTTTTTTCGAAACACCGTTTTCAAAGTCGGTGGACATGATATCTCGAGAACCACGCGATGGATTGTTTCCAAATTCACAGGAGATACGAGGAGAAACATCTGAAGGTCGTTGACGATCTGACTTTTTTCAAGTTGATCTTCATTTTTTAATATTTGGGTAAGAATGACGACTTTTTTCACAGATTTGTCATAATCGAGTTTCAATTCGTCGCAATTTTGTAAAAAAAGTATATTTCGAAAATCGGCGATCGTCAGCGACTCGCATTTATTATTAACTTGAATAACCCGTTTGGTTTTTATATTTCAGATGGACCGTTTTAGCTGGAGAGTGTCCACCGCAAAACATCGCCTGTGTTTTTATCTGCCGGTGGCCATGTTTTTGTTGTTTTTCTGTATTTTTTGGTGATTTTTTTCACAGGCTTTCAGTACATATACATTTGTGTGAACAAATGCGTTTCTTCTTGACCAACTGTTGGCCAGAAGAAAAATCGGTTTTTGGCCATTTTTATCGGGTCTCTAGGTAGATGTAGCCCCTTAATTAGCAATAAAAATTATGCAAAGATTCTAATGATTGACGGCGTTGCGACGATTTTTTAAGGGGCCCACTGCGCTACGGCGAACCGCCCCACTGCGATGTACCCTTTTTTTTCGTTTGGCTTGGAACTCCGTTTTATGAAAAAGCCTAAGTCGTATCTCAAAAACTATCGGTCCAATTCACTGCGAATTCCAAAAGAGCATAGTTTATAACATTTTCTATCATATGACCGGATCATTTTTTCATATGTTTATCCATTTGTTAATGAAAAATAATTAAAGTTCCTCTTTTGCTCGAAAGTCGAACTTTTTTGCAGCTTGCCATTTTCGCAATTTTCAAAATTACCACAAAAGTATCCGGTCGCACGAAAGTTTTATTATTATACTAAAAGTCAATTTTTCAATTTTCGGATTAGCCTAATTGCGAGAACCACCTACCTCGATTGGCCATGCAGCACGGCGGCAGTTTCTTCGAATAATAATAATTTCATTGTTTATAAATATTTTTCAATTAAAAAAAAACCAACCTTGCCAATGCTATGTATTAATTGTGTGTAAAATCCCGACCTCGTCGTCCCAATAAACTCATCAGAAAAAAATAGTGAAAATCGACCTGTCTTTTTCACCCCAATGTTCTGCAGACCTGACAAGTGTGTACTATATGTCTTCTTATTTTCACTCCGTAATTACATAATGATTTCCACAAAGCTGAGCGTTTGCGTATGTCGCCATTACGCTAATAGTGAGCAATCCTCATGAATGGTACTTAAGGGGGGATTGTCTTTTTTTTTCGCAAAATTTACCGCTTTTTGGGAATTTTTTTGTGAAGAAAGTATACAACGGAAAACTTGTGAAACTTGGCATATAGTTTTATTGATCTGTTTACTACATACAAAAAATTTTTTAAACAATTTCATAAAAAAATCCGCCTCCCACCCCCCTCGACGCGCGATGGTCCTTTTGTGATGGTGTGCACGATTTCTCAAAAACTATTCAACCGATTGCCTTCAAATTTGGACAGAATGCTCAGCTGACATCCTTTTATCGTTTGATGAAGCAAAAAAGCAATACGTTTAATAGTTTTTTATTTATAACAAAAAATTGATCAATTTTTTTCGAAAAATCGATACTTCAAGTTCAAAACGTCACCAAATCGTCAACTTTTTTTTCCCTTCATCGAACGATAGCTATATGTGTCTAAAGTAAAATGCTTTTTGGGTTTTTGTTGCAGGATGAACGTGAAGGCTGTAATCGTGCACACCATCAAAAAAGGACCATCGCGCGTCGAGGGGGGTGGGAGGCGGATTTTTTGATGAAATTGTTTAAAAAAATTTTTGTATGTAGTAAACAGATCAATAAAACTATATGCCAAGTTTGACAAGTTTTCCGTTGTATACTTTCTTCACAAAAAAATTCCCAAAAAGCGGTAAATTTTGCGAAAAAAAAGACAATCCCCCCTTAAGCCGCACGATAATCGTCGCCTGCACTTCTGATCGCGCATCGCGAACCCAACCTCGTCATGATTGACGTTTCATCTCGCGGTCGCAACCTCGCAAATGCCCGGCGGCCATTTTGCTTGTTGCACTCTCCGCACCTGCGGCCATTTCACGTACAGTATGCGTAGAAATTAAATACACCGCAGATTTGACATGAAATTCATGCGACGACTAAATAACAGCAATACGTCAAAATGCGGTGCCGAAATGGGATTTTTCGGGGCCAGTTTCATAGACGCGTGCAATGCTGCTCGAACTGCCGAGCGCTCGAGCCAATTGAATTGAGGTTAGGTTCGGTGCGATGATTGATGCGAGGATTTCGTGCTTCGTGGCCGAGGCAAAAAAAAACCGCGAAATCATTCCTGGGAATTGCGAGGTTCGAAAGGATCGACGAGTCGCGCAATCGAGTAATCCGTCAACAATTCGTGACGAACATTTTTTTTGAGGTGCTGCGGGACGTCGTTAGCGTATTGCGTTTGCGCAAATGGGATAGTCATAATAATAATTAAAATTTAAATAACAATAATCATTTTTTAAAAATGGAAAAAATAATGATAATAATGAAAAATAATAATATTGGAATAAACAATAATAATAACGAAAAAATTACAACAAAAATAACAATAATAATGAAGAATAATAATGAAGCCTCCGAAAATATATAGTGATAATTAAATAATAATAATATTGAATAATACCAATAATAATAACTTTCTTGCGCAGAAGGGAAAGAGGCAAACGAGCATATAATGGCGAGTCGTAAAAATCGCGACAAAGAAAAAAAGCGACTAGCGAGGAAATAAAAGCTGCGAGTTCGAGGTGAGTGGCCAGCGAACAGGATAGCCATTGGGGATGGATAGGGCAGCGGCGGCGGCGGGGAGAAGAACGGGGCAGAAGACGACATAGTCTCAGGACCAAGTAACTTTGAGCTCAGTGACTCGACGCGCGCGCTATTCGCTTCACTCCGTCTCAAGCACACTTATCGCGTCCTCTACTTTGTGGATCGAGCTCGGTATGTATGCAAGCATAGCTTTTGTATGGATACATATGTATATACGTGCTGCTGTAACTCCGGAGCTAGACGACGCGAAGCGGGCTCTTACGTCGAGTTTCGCGTTCCAATTGGCGAAAGCCGGAAGTTGCGCTGAACCGATTGCGCGCCGACGTTGTTTTTCGCGGTAATTAATCGTTTCCGGTAACGTTAAACACGTACGATGTTCGTTATCATTAGATGACGTTGAGATTCGTTATTATTAGATAACGTTAAGATTCGTTATGATTAGAAAACGTTAAGATTCGTTATGATTAGAAAACGTTGTTATTCGTTATCACTGGATAACGTTAAAATTCATTATCATCAGATAACTTTTAGATAAATTATCATCAGGTAACGTCACGATTCATTATCATTAGATAACGTCGAGATTCGATATCATTAGATAATGTTGAGGTTCGTTAACATTGGATAATGTTGAGACTCGTTATCATTTGACAACGTCAAGATTGGATATCATTAGATAATGTTGAGATTCGTTATCATTAGATAACGTTGAGATTCCTTAACATTGGACAATGTTGATATTCGTTATCATTAGATAACTCTGAGAGTCGTTATCATTAGATAGAGTTGATATTCGTTTTCATTAGATAACGTTGAGATTCGTTATCATTGAATAATGTTGAGATTCGTTATCATTAGATAACTTCAAGATTCGATATCATTAGTGAACGTTGAGATTCGTTAACATAGGATAATGTTGATATTCGTTATCATTAGATAACGTTGAGATTCGTTATCATTAGATAATGTTGAGATTCGTTATCATTCGATAACGTTGAGATTCGTTATCATTAAATAATCTTAAGATTCGTTATCATTGAATAATGTTGAGATTCGTTATCATTAGATAACGTTGAGATTCGTCATCATTGAATAATGTTGAGATTCGTTATCGTTGGAAAATGTTGAGGTTCGTTATCATTGGATAACGTTAAGATCCATTATCATTGGATAAATTTTCGGTAAGTTATCATTAGGTAACGTCAAAATTCGATATCATTAGTGAACGTTGAGATCCGTTAACATTGGATAATGTTGATTTTCGTTATGATTAGATAACTCTAACATTCGTTATCATTAGATAACGTCAAGATTCGATATCATTAGTGAACCTTGAGATCCGTTAACATTGGATAATGTTGATTTTCGTTATGATTAGATAACTCTAACATTCGTTATCATTAGATAACGTCAAGATTCGATATCATTAGTGAACGTTAAGATTCGTTAACATTGGATGATGTTGATATTCGTTATCATTAGATAACGTTGAGATTCGTTATCATTAGATAACTTCAAGATTCGATATCATTAGTGAACGTTGAGATTCGTTAACATTGGAAAATGTTGATATTCGTTATCATTGGGTAATGTTGATATTCGTTATCATTAGATAACTCTAAGATTCGTTTTCATTAGATAACGTTGAGATTCGTTATCATTAGATAACGTTGAGATTCGTTATCATTAAATAACGTTGAGATTCGTTATCATTAAATAACCTTGAGATTCGTTATTATTGAATAATGTTGAGATTCGTTATCATTAGATAACGTTCAGATTCGTCATCATTGAATAATGTTGAGATTCGTTATCACTGGAAAATGTTGAGGTTCGTTATCATTGGATAACGTTAAAATTCGTTATCGGCAGATAACGTTAAGATTCGTTACCATTAGGTAATTTCAAAATTCCTTATTTCAGTTTCGTTACCATTAGAAATTAGGGGCTCAGAGTAACGAGACGTTGCGGAGGGTACGCGCGTAATGCAAAAATTGTAGGAAAACAATTGTTAACGGGGTAACATGTTGGACGCGTAATTAAAAGAATAACAATTATTCGCTTAGTGGAAAAAGGTTCTTTTGCCACCTCGAGCTAATTTCCACTTTATGCATTTCTTTTTCGTCACCCCAAGGTCATCTCAAGGCCACGGTAGGTCATTGGTTTTGTTCGAAAAGAAAGCAAGTGGAAAAAGAGCATTTTAAAAATTGTCGTTCTAACCTCAACAAGTGGATTTAACCTCGAAATTATTCGAACGTTTTCACTTGAAGAAGAAAAACCCGTGTCGACCGAAACTACTTGACGAATCCTCGGAAATCATTTCGCGGCTCTTTCACCGAGAATCAATATGTTCATAGGACTCTTCGAGTGTCCAATTTTTTAGTGAAATGCCCGATGCATGCAGGTATCGCGCTACGGCAGTTTGCAAGACTACAACGAGCGGAAGATTTTTCTTCTCGAGGACCTTTCTCCGCGCCATTTGTTAGACAGTCCCTGTCGTGTGCGCGCGCACTTTTATGCGCGCTCCCTCCGTCTTTCACGCACTCGTTCGGCGATCGTGACCTATCGAACTAGCGCTCCGTAGTTGTACTACGGATAATCGTTATTACGAGTGAAAGGATAAACTTCCGAATAGTTGGAATTTAGCATAGACCTTCTTTTTGACAATTCACATTGTATATTTGCCTGGAGGGATTTTTGGCGCATTGCAATAGTTTTTGGAATATGGAATTTTGAAAATTGAGGAATTAACGCGCGTGTATATCTATTTATCATACCGCCATATATCTGTCACCTATATCTATCGTACCTACTTTATCGACATGGTCGACTAAAGAAACCCACAAGGTATTTTCTTTCGATACAAAATTGCTATATTTTGTGCAGATTGTGCGCCAGAGAACTTTTTATGTCTCAGTATAGTCTAGATAATTACATATATATATTTTTTAATGTAATGTTGGTTCGTCGCTAACGCTCCACCCTCCTCAGTACACACGCGTTAATTTAGCAATTTGCGAAAATTCGATGTGCCAAAAACTATTGCGCTTCGTCACAAAATCCAGTCAGGCAGTGACTTATAAAGGGTGTCTCAAAATGACTTGACATTTGAATTTATTAATAAAACGTATTATTTATTTTAAAAAAGTACGAATATTTCTGCTTTAATATAAGGTACAAACATGGAGGTTATGTGCGGAACACAATATACGATAAATGGCATAAACGGCATTCACTTGGACATATGCTTTCAACAAGATGGCGCAACACTGCGGGTGAAACAATGCAGTTATTAGAGACGAATTTTCATGAAGACAAAATCGTGCGATTTGACGCAATTGGATTTCTTTATTTGGGGTTTTCCGAAAAGAAAAGTGCATGCCAATGATCCACAGACCATTCCGGAGCTTAACGCGGTCCTCTAGTTTCTCGGCTGTTTTTTTACGGTTTTTTCAATAATTTTTCACGGGCAAGCATCGAAATAATCAATCTCATTGGTTTTGCATAATCTTTATTAACATTTAAATAAGCTTTACAAATTTTTTGAAGTCAAAATATATAATAGAATAAAAGTTATAGTGGCCGACAGGAAGACATCAAGTAAAAGAGGTGCTTGACGGTGACCAAGATTGCGGCAGTTCTGCTTATCTGAAATCAAAAAACTAAACGGCATTTTAATCTTCATATTTAAGATTAACGATTGAACTAGAGTGAATTCTAAATTACAAAAATTGACTTTTTTATACACTTTTGAAAATTACATTCTATTTTTTACTCATTTTTTCTTAAGTTTTTCGCTCGTACAAAAAAAACTATCGAAGCAATCATGATAATCCTAGTTCAATCGCTGGCTTATAACATATTAAAGATGCTGTATAAATTTGAACAAGATCGGTGCAGTAGTTTCTGAAATATCGTGGTCACCGTTTCGAAAAATGGTGTTTCGAGAAAAACGCGTTTGAAAGTATACCTGCTCCGTATACCTGCTCCGTTCCAGGGCCGTAACTTGTGAACCACTTCGAATATCGAAAAATCCTTTGGCACACATTTTCTACACATGTTGTAGATGTGATTTATGAAAAAAAATCGATTTTTTCGACCCGAGAAACTAGAGGATCGCCTTAACGATGTTCGGTACGGGCGATACAATGTTGCTATGCTAAACCATGTTAAAAACATAAAAAATTTCAAAAAGTTCAGAATTTTATAAAATTTGGTGAACATATTCTTTAGTGCCAAATCGGACAATCCAATTTTTTGTCAGATTTTTCTTCTGCACAGTTATCGAGTAAGTTAACACTAAATTTCACGTGTATAAGCATAGCGTTTCCATATATATAGGTATACATTGCGGGCATGAAAAAACTGCTTTAATGCTTAATTACTCGATAACTAAGTAGAAGAAAATTTTGAAAAAAATGGTGTTTTCGCACTTAATGTTGAAGAACATTATCACCAAATTTGATCAATATCTTAACATTCTGACTTTTGTACCGAAACTCCTTAAGGAAGCAATTGGACGCACCGTTAATGAAATTAGTCCGCAATTATGCCGAAAATGTTATTGAACATTTCGTAAAAAGAGTGAATATTGTGTTCCACACATAACCTCCATGTTTGTACCTTATATTAAAATAAAAATATTCGTATTTTTCAAATAAGTAATGCGTTTTATTAATAAATAAAAATATCAGGTCAGTTTGAGACTTCCTTTATTAAGGGGTAAGGCCACAGGAGAATTTTCAAAAAATCGATTTTTTTCGGTCAAACGGTGCTTTATCATCATAAGAATAAGTTACTATTCGATTTATAGCAAGAGCATTTTTTTCACCGACTTTGAGCGTACAACGTAAGCCCACCTCTAGCACGGCCAACGTACCTAAAACGTTAAGGGGGGATTGTCTTTTTTTTCACAAAATTTACCGCTTTTTGGGAATTTTTTTGTGAAGAAAGTATACAACGGAAAACTTGTGAAACTTGGCATATAGTTTTATTGATCTGTTTACTACATACAAAAAAATTTTTAAACAATTTCATCAAAAAATCCGCCTCCCACCCCCCTCGACGCGCGATGGTCCTTTTTTGATGGTGTGCACGATTACAGCCTTCACGTTCATCCTGCAACAAAAACCCAAAAAGCATTTTACTTTAGACACATATAGCTATCGTTCGATGAAGGGAATAAAAAAAAAGAATTGACGATTGGGTGACGTTTTGAACTTGAAGTATCGATTTTTCGAAAAAAATTGATCGATTTTTTGTTATAAATAAAAAACTATTAAACGTATTGCTTTTTTGCTTCATCAAACGATAAAAGGATGTCAGCTGAGCATTCTGTCCAAATTTGAAGGCAATCGGTTGAATAGTTTTTGAGAAATCGTGCACACCATCAAAAAAGGACCATCGCGCGTCGAGGGGGGTGGGAGGCGGATTTTTTGATGAAATTGTTTAAAAATTTTTTTGTATGTAGTAAACAGATCAATAAAACTATATGCCAAGTTTTACAAGTTTTCCGTTGTATACTTTCTTCACAAAAAAATTCCCAAAAAGCGGTAAATTTTACGAAAAAAAAAGACAATCCCCCCTTAAACGCGTTTTTCTCGAAACAGCTTTTTTCCAATTGGCGTGACACATAACTTCGACAATTTTCACTCGATTTACTTCAAATTTGAAAGTTATGTTCCTAATTGCATTTCGCAGAGAACTACGTACGGAATTTCTGATTAATCGAAAACTTTTCATTTTATGAGCAGTTTTATACGAAATTTTTCACTGAAAATTCTTTCAAATACCTACAACTTTTGAATAAAACAATATTTTTTTAATTCCGTACGTACTTCTCTACGTATTCTAACGTAGATTGACGAGAATTTTTGTTTTTTGTTCTAGGTAAAAAATTGTGGATGCTAAATGTCACGCCACGAAGCGCCTAAAAAAAGATAACAAAAGAAAATATTAGTAGTTGGCCATTTTGTACATCGAAAAAAAATTCTAATAGCTTGGTATTCATACTAAATAGAAATGTAATTAATTTGATGAGTGAATCACTTTTACATACGAAAAACAATTGTTAAATTCGCACATGATTTTATACCCGTTACTGTGGCCAGCCCCGGATCTAAGGGAAGGCAAACCGGGGTACCTGCCTCGGGCGGCGATTTAAGGGGGCGCCAAATTCTTGTGTTTGAAAAAACTTGTTTCACTGAAGCGCCTAACATCCAGGGCGCTTTGGTGAGTTTCAATGGTGTCGTGATTCTAGCTATCGAAAATAAAACTGCCTAGGAGACGAACTTTGATGAGGTATTCCTTTAGGCGGCTTTAGAAAAACTGCTCGTGTTATAGCTCAACAAGTTATTGACCGATCTGGCTGATATTTTGCCAGATTTCTCACTATAAGACTATTGAAAGGATATACCTAAAGTTTCAAGGTTATCGCGTAAATAAATTACTTTTTCGGGGTAAAAATTGTCGAGAAAATGGTAAAAAATATGACTATTTGATTACAAAGCCTACTTAATTTTCAATTTTATACCTTTTAATATTTTTATAGGTATATCCTTCCAATAATGTTATAGTGAGAAACCGCCCAAAATTTCAGCCAGATCGACCAATAACTTTTTGAGCTATACCATGAGCAGTTTTTCAAAAGACCCCTAAAGGAATACCTTATAACGCCGCTATTTTGTTTTGTTTGAAAAAGAAAAAAAGTTTTACCACTTGAAAGTTGTAATAAGATAATGTCAAAATTTTCAAATGATGCGATCATCATATCACTTTTTTTTTCAATCGTGAAAAATGACTTATTTTCGGGCGTCTAAAGAGATCTCCCCCCTTAATCTCAAATGCTGGAAGGGAGGGGCGCCAATGTCAAATTTTTGCCCCGGCTCGGAAAAATCGTAGATCCGGGGCTGACTGTGGCCTAACCCATTAACGAGAAGCTCTGTGTAACATTTCAACTCAATTAGAGGTAATAGCTATTCGGAAGTACAGCCCATTATTCCAACGTCTAATACAGCAGCGGAGGTTTTTAGCGCGTGCGCTTCGCATGGACGCGTACACGCTCAACGGAAGTATAGACGATGATGAAGTGTGTGGTAGTGTACTTTAGTGTTCATCCGCTTCGGCTCGTACGAAGCGAAACCGTCACTTTCACGCGCACGCCCACACACACACACACACACACACACACTGAGAAAAAAAAGTCATTGATCCAATATCATTGGGGTTATTGAATGAAATTTCGTTCATTCAATTGTGAAATTGTTGATGTGAATAATCGGATTTATTGGTCCAAACAAAACGCTATTGACTTCAATAACATGATCAAATTGAAAGTTTTTTTTTCATTCAAAAGACATATTGTTAGCCGAGAACAATATATTATTGAAACTATCTAAAAAATTATCGCGAACAAATTACATAGTTTTGAATGCAATTTCTGCAACGAACGAAAAAAGCGTTTCAATGCATAACATGAATATTGTTGATTCGAGTACACAAGAAAAATTGAATTTCGCTCGTGTGATTCAAATAAAATTTCTATTGAGTAAATATGTTATTTTATTTAATGAGAAGAGTTTGTGGCTTCCGGATGGAGGCCGTGTTGAGGATCAGCGTTGTGCCGAGGTTTCGCAAACGTTACAGTCTGCATCATCAGGGCTGAGAGCTCCGATACTGAAGCTCTCGTGTCTCAGGTATTCCTTATATAGTTGCAGTCATTGTTCCAGATCACTGCACCAGCCAATCAGATGTTTTAATTGATCAGCTGGTCAATTAAAAAACCGGGAGGACGGTGTGCCAAATAGGATTGACGTGATATCCTCCATCTCTGTTTAGGTTGTCCGGATGTTTTCGGATTTCCAAGCCTTCTCGGTGTTTCCTGGAAAAATAGCTGTTTGATGGGGCCAGACTTTGGGCTTTGTCGAACTGGATGGCATGACCAGTCTCCATCCAATGTTCGGCCAGCGCTGATTGTGTAATATGGCCATATTTGATACACCGTTGGTGTTCTTTGATCCGTGTACTGATCTTCCTCCCGGTTTCCCCTATGTACACTTTGCCGCATGAGCAGGGTATTTTGTATACTCTTGGTGCACTTAATGGTGGTCTTTGGTCTTTTGCACTCGGAATCACTTGTGCTAGTTTCTTCTGAGGTTTGAAGATGACTCGCACGTTATGTTTTCCAAGGACCCTGCCTATGCGATCGGTTATGCCCTGAAGGTAGGGAAGGGAAGTTGTTGCAGTTATTTGTCCTTCATTCTCTCCATCAGGTGCTGTAACCGTTTTCGGATCAGCTATTTTTCTTTTTAGATTTTTGATCGTTCTTTCGATGTTGCCTGGCTTGTAGCCATTGTCTCCTAAAGCTTTTCGTAGGTGTTCTAGTTCAACCTCCAGGGAGTCTGGTTCGGAGATCGCTAGAGCTCTGTAGACCAGAGAGCTTATGACCGACTGTTTTTGGGAAGGGTGGTGATGGGATGTAGCGTGGAGGTATCTATCCGTATGCGTTGGCTTCCGGTAAACTTTATGGCCCAAAGTGCCATCGCTTTTCCGTTGAACCAGTACATCCAGAATAGGGATTTGATTTTCCTGTTCTATCTCCATGGTGAATTGAATATTGGGGTGTTGGGAGTTGAGGAAAGTTAAGAAATGATTGAGGTTTTCTTTGCCGTGACTCCAAATGACGAAGGTGTCATCGACATATCGGAACCAGGTGGAGGGCTTGAGGGAAGCTTCTTGCAGAATTCTGTTCTCGAAGTTCTCCATAAAGATGTTGGCAATGATAGGGGAAATAGGGGAACCCATGGCTGCGCCTGAAGTTTATTCATAAAACTGGGATTGAAATTGGAAGTATGTAGAGTTTAGGCAATGTTCTATGAGGGGCAGTAGGTTAGGGGCAACTTTTTTGGAATTTTTAACTATGCTTAGGGTTTCATTGGTTGGGACGTTTGTAAACAGGGATACAACATCGAAACTCACTAAAATATCTTCTGGTTGTACCTTGATAGACTGGATCTTGTTCACAAAATCCCGGGAGTTTTGGATATAGGAGTTGTTGAGACCTACGAGTTCCTGCAAAGGTTTGCAGAGAAAACGTGCCAAGTGATATGTAGGACTGCCTATGTTGCTAACAATGCGCCTTAGTGGGATGTTGTTTTTGTGTATTATTGGCAGACCGTAAAGCCTGGGCGGTAGGGATTCCTTGGGTGTAAGGGCTTTGGTTAGGTTTTCCGATAGACCAGCCTTCTTTAGAAGTGTTGTTGTTTTCTTTTCTACACTCGATGTGGGGTCACGTGATAATTTCTTGTACGTGTTGGTGTCCTCGAGCAGGTTCATAATTTTACTGCAGTAGTCCGTTTTATCCATGATGACAGTTGCATTCCCTTTGTCAGCTGGTAGTATTAAGATGGCCTTGTTTTTCTTCAAATTGTGAAGAGCAAGGTGTTCTTCTTTCGTGATATTCTGCTGCGGAGGTTTTGCCTTGTGTAGAATATTGCTTATCCGTTTCCTGATGTCGTTGCCAGTATCTAGTGGGAGACGGTAGATGGCAGTTTCCACCTGGCTGATGATTTCTCTGGTCGGAATTTCTGTCGGTGTAATGGCGAAATTGTGCCCTTTTGCGAGGACTGATGTTTCAGCTGCGGAGAGTGTGTGGTTACTTAGGTTTTTTACTGTGTGGGTTAGGATGGGCTGCTTCGTCTGTGGACATAGTTTCCTGAATTTTTCTATTTGATTCATGGATCTTAGGTCTGCACAATGGAGGGCTTGTTCGTGGGTGACACGGTCAAGATCTTCCCACAGCTGTGGTTCCAAAGAGTCAGATAGACGTAGGTGAAGTTTAAGGAGTTTTTGGGAATTTTGGTCCAAAAGCTTTTTGGTGACAGCTATTCTCTCCTTTACCAGTCTCAGCGAGGCCTGGTGGAGGATAGTTTTGGCTTGTTTTGATGGAAAGGGGTTTTTTAATTGAAAACATTTTGGTACCACTTGATGGTCGCGGCACCTTTTTAGGAATGTTAACGAGCACAGTTGGATGTACAGAGTTTTCCTGAGTTTGGAAAAGGTGTTAACAGAACCCAAAATAGCCTCTCCGTGTAGGCGTCTGATTTTAGTTTTAAGGCTTTCACGGCTCTTTATGTAATGAGAAGAGTTTGTGGCTTCCGGATGGAGGCCGTGTTGAGGATCAGCGTTGTGCCGACGTTTTGCAAACGTTACAGTCTGCATCATCAGGGCTGAGAGCTCCGATACTGAAGCTCTCGTGTCTCAGGTATTCCTTATATAGTTGCAGTCATCGTTCCAGATCACTGCACCAGCCAATCAGATGTTTTAATTGATCAGCTGGTCAATCAACACGGCCTCGCAAAATTTACCGCTTTTTGGGAATTTTTTTGTGAAGAAAGTATACAACGGAAAACTTGTGAAACTTGGCATATAGTTTTATTGATCTGTTTACTACATACAAAAAAATTTTAAACAATTTCATAAAAAAATCCGCCTCCCACCCCCTTCGACGCGCGATGGTCCTTTTTTGATGGTGTGCACGATTACAGCCTTCACGTTCATCCTGCAACAAAAACCCAAAAAGCATTTTACTTTAGACACATATAGCTATCGTTCGATGAAGGGAAAAAAAATTGACGATTTGGTGACGTTTTGAACTTCAAGTATCGATTTTTCGAAAAAAATTGATCGATTTTTTGTTATAAATAAAAAACTATTAAACGTATTGCTTTTTTGCTTCATCAAACGATAAAAGGATGTCAGCTGAGCATTCTGTCCAAATTTGAAGGCAATCGGTTGAATAGTTTTTGAGAAATCGTGCACACCATCAAAAAAGGACCATCGCGCGTCGAGGGGGGTGGGAGGCGGATTTTTTGATGAAATTGTTTAAAAAATTTTTTGTATGTAGTAAACAGATCAATAAAACTATATGCCAAGTTTCACAACTTTTCCGTTGTATACTTTCTTCACAAAAAAATTCCCAAAAAGCGGTAAATTTTGCGAAAAAAAGACAATCCCCCCTTAAACGGTGGAGAAACTCTAAAGAGTATCGCTTCTTGGCCTGTGGATAGGATCAAATTCTAGTATCTATTCTAATCAGTTGAATATATGATATTCTCTCCACTATTGTCGTGGATGATCATTCTAATGCTCACTTTTTATTTGAGATTTAAAACAAATTGAAAAACTTACGTCCCATGGCATATTCGTTTCGATGTAGTAAAGAAATAATCAATTCTATTGATTGCATTTTTGTACGAAATAAAAAATGTTTGTAGCAACCGTTTAATTATTTCATCCAATACATCTACAGATTGTGTATAGAATGATTTCAATAGAATATAATTTCATTTGGAGGATAATGTAGATTTTCAGAGAACAGAAGAGCTTTTTCAAATAAAATAATATGCTATTTAAAACAATCACATTTTCCAATTTTTTATAGTATTGAAACAATCTCATATATCGGTAGCACTCCGCAGCAGCACATTTATTTGGATTAACCAATATATTTTTTTCATTCAATTGGTTTTTTTCTCCGTGCACACACACACACACACACACACACACACACACACACACACACACACACACACACACACACACACACACACACACACACACACACACACACACACACACACACACACACACACACACACACACACACACACACACACACACACACACACACACACACACACACACACACACACACACACACATACACACACGCACATGCACACGCACACGTCGTGTTATGCACGTCACACATTCTTCGCTTCCCCACTAGAGATATCTGGACAACAACAAATCGTTTTTTTCTTCCAGGCTCAAAGTCTACGCACAATCGAAGTGAAAAAACAAGCGACCGAGGGGTCGAAAAGATACGTTATTTTTCTCCGCGTTAACGCGCGGACAAGGTGAGCGAGCGCATTTGAACGTGACGGGTATCGTGTTCACGAAATCGGCGCAGTGAGAGGAAGCGACTGGCGCGTCGATTTCGGAATTTTCCACCGCTCGCCGCTCGTCAACCTCACGGCATTATTTTCTACATCGTCACAGGTTTTTTCACGGCAGAAGAGAGAAAAGCGAGACGGACAGGAGCAAAAAAGAAACGACAAAAAAAAAGAAATTGCCGCAAACATGAACGCGTCCACGGAGATACAATCCTTCTACGGAGGAAAAACGATATTTGTGACCGGTGGTTCCGGTCTCATGGGCAAAGTTCTCGTCGAGAAGCTACTCTACAGTTGCAGCGATCTCGAGAAAATTTATGTTTTGCTCAGGCCAAAGCGCGGCCGGACGCCGGACATTCGCGTCGACGACATGTTCAAATTACCGGTTAGTTATGTAGTGCCTTGCATCGTTCGGTGATTGGATACACTTGCGTGTCACGGAAATATATGAATATATACACTATCGGCTAAAAGTTTCCGGACACTTCAGACAATTGAACCAGTTTCGATCACTGGATAATTGCTAAATAATGTTAGAACAATATGGTTCACTTCGTTTATTGTTTTACGAAGATATTATATAGCTCTGTAATTGTACTATCATTCATTAGAATGATATTATTTTAATTTATTGATATTATTCTATTTATTGTTTTATTTATTTATTGATATTATTCTAAAATCATTTTGCAATTATCTGAAGTGCACGGAAACTTCCGGCTGGTAGTGTACATGTGTGTGTGTTTGTATTAAGGGGTAAGGCCACTGTAGCGGGGAAAAAGTAAGTATATTTCGAGAATTTTTTTTAGCGGGACAATGGAATAAAGCAAAATTCTGAAAAAGGTACTTTATTGTACATATCGTAAACTGTATAAACTATTTTTTTCAAAGTTATACAAAACAAAATGGCGGCTGCACGGCTTTTCTTCGACGAAGCCTTTTTTTATAGGCGCGCGGCCGGACCAACCAAAAATTGCACCTGCAATTTTTAATTTGCAGTGAATGAATTTTTTTTTTCGATTATACATGTAAATAGCTACAGAAGTGCGTAGGATTTTTTTAAACATCGATTTTTGCATAAACAGCGCGTTTTTTAAATAAAAGTTCAAAATTCTCAAAAAAACATCGTCCGTTAAGGATGTATGGCAACTAAGTTATTTACTACTGCTCGAATTGAAACTCACTGATATTGTAAAGGGAAATATCGA
The DNA here is from genome assembly GCA_944452715.1 of Ophion slaviceki. Lineage (NCBI taxonomy): Eukaryota > Metazoa > Arthropoda > Insecta > Hymenoptera > Ichneumonidae > Ophion > Ophion slaviceki. The sequence continues at coordinate 43,722,377 of OX101789.1, read as the reverse complement.
GAACTTTTTCAGATTAAAAAAAACAAAATTTGCCCACGTGAATGCTGAGATAAACGAATTCAAAGTTGGGTCATTTAACACGGGGAACATAGGACTGTACGTCCAAAATTCCCTTTACATTGGCAAAAAAGGTATTTCCGGAGTACTCTTTATGTAAACAAAAACTTTTGTGCGGTATCGCTGTAATATGCATGATACGTTAAAAAAAATCGACATGTGCCCATATATTTTGCGAGATATTGCGAGTTAAATGGGACCGTTTTCGTATTTCTTTAGCTCGTATGTCGTAACCACGACAAAGTCGGGGAAAACGTACATCAAATCAGCAACTAAATTTGCAGTTAAAAATTGAAAATTCTTCTTTCTGTACCGCATGTTTTACTTTGAGCTGTGGTAAATCTCCTTTTTAGCTTCAATGAATACTACAATTATTTTATTTAGTCTTTAAATGCAATTTTTGCAAATTGCATAATCAGTTCTGTAACGACTCTGCAGTAGCTGCCATACATCCTTAAGTCGTCGAGCACATGTGTCCAGCGCTGAATCGAGACATGTGCCTCACGTGGAAACAGTAGACATACATTTATTTCGAGGTTAACGAGGATTGCGGCAAGCATGGGAAGCAACTCATCCGACGAAAGGATACTTGTCGGTAAGGCAGTATGGCTTTAATTTATCATAATTTATGTTAAAACTGATAAAATTGAAAATTTAAATATTGTTCATATAGTGTTATTCAGTGCGCTACGCATCTCTTCATATTTCTAATTGCACACGAAAAATAAATTGCAGTTTTTCGACGTCAAACTCCTGTTTTGACCATAATGATCGATTTTTTGAATAAATTATGACAGTTTTTTGCTAATTACGTGATAAATATTGAATCCACGAAAATTTTACAACTTACCTTTTTTGTAGAGCATTAAATTTCCTACGAAAACATCATATGAAATTTTTTTATCATGCATAGTTTTGAAATAAAAAACAATTTTCTTTAAAAAAATTTAAATGTCCTGAATTGATGGCGCTGGGGTGCAGCGGCACCTACATATATAGTAATATATTGTTCAACGAGGTGAAAGTGATCGGATGAGTTTCTAACCTCACGACAGACCGATCGTGACATCAAACGTCGAAATATCCCCCGATTCATAAACTCCTCACGACGGTTCGGAAAAAAAACGCAAAAGCGAGAAAAGATCTCAAACAAACTCAAAATGGCGGCGATACAGCCCATCTAGAAAAACGTGTTTTTTTACATATAGCTTCACGGGAGAACGGTTTTCTCGTAAAATATAAGACCTGAAACAAAAACCAAAAAAATGATAATTTATATATTATTAGCTATGAGACTACCTAGAAATTTGCTTTCAAATTTTGCAAAAATAGCGCACTTTGAAGGAAATAAATCGATTTTTTGCCAAAAAAAGCATTAAATTGTTTATAAAAAGAAGTTTACATTTAATCAAAAAACGGCTACGTACTTCCATAAAGAATGATTGTGAAGCTGCTATAAAAATTTCAAATCGATGCATGCAAAGGTGGTCGAGTAATCCGTCTTCCGAGATCGAAAAAAGTGGTTTCGAGAAAAACGCGTTTAAAGTTGAACGAGCAACTCAGCGCGCGTTCCAAGCCGCTGCGGCCAAATCGATAATTGAACATTAAAATAAAAAAATTGCTACACGACCAATTGCATATTGTTTTTACGACACCAAAGTATTTTTAGGAAAGAAAACGTCTTTCCAAAATCCTACAGTGGTGTTATCCCTTAACACTAATGAGGGTTAGGTACATCATCTGTGATCTGTCTTAGATCGCACCCATGTTTAGCGTATATCTATATACATATAGGTGCCGGAGCACCCCAGCGCCATCATTTCTTGTTCTCGTTTTGGAGACGAGTTGAAAGGCCTCGCTGAACCTCCTGGTATCTAGGCTCCATGTATTTTCTCATATAAAAATTCGACAGTTCGGTGGGGTGGGTTAGAATCATTGGACAAATTTCCGCTCGCGGCCAATTTTTTTTCTTTATGTGTTGATTACTTTTGAGGAACAATACCAAAGAATTTCCAACACCACCAAATTAAGAACCACTCTAATACATAGTCGAAATCAGAAACATCAAAACATCAAAAGCAGTCACACGAAATATTCCCCGACGAGAGAATATCACGTGCGATTAATGTGTATCTGAGAAAAAATGAACCTCGGAACCGACGCTGGGGAAAAAATGAATGATGTATACGCGTAAAAAACGTATAAGTGAAAAACGTAGAAATGGAACTTTATTACCATCTTTATTACCGGAATCTGCCGGGGCTGGAGAAATTTGACGTATACATGATAAAAACGTATAAACGAGGTTTTACTGTATTTTCCAACCATTGGTCCAGGTTATTTACTACTTTTTGGTTTAGTTTTCCCTTAACTTCCGTATAGTCGCAAATATGTCTCAAATTTCCAATTGCTTGCTTGCAGATTCTACATTTGGCGTCAACATATCCTTTTTTCTCGTCTTTCCCGACATTTCCATATCTTATCATCGCCCACGTTTCTTTTAATTCTCCACTAATCATCTTGTCCTCCCAATATTTTTCAATGTGTGTACCTGTTTTCCTTTGTTTATATTCCTCGCAGTATGTTGACCCATCGATTTTGCTCCAACCGCATTGAATTTCTTGTTCCATTTGAACTTTTATGCCTCTTTGCTATTATTATTACTTTTATTCAATGTTTTCCCATTATTAGTATTGTTGTTGTTGTTACCATTATTTTTATTATTAAATAGTATTTTTGCTGTTATAATCATCACTACATAATTCGTTAATGTTTTTATTATTATTATTATTGTCATAATTATATATATATATATATATATATATATATATATATATATATATATATATATATATATATATATATATATATATATATATATATATATATATATATATATATATATATATATATATATATATAATTATTGTTATTGATATATATTTTTTTCACCGTTCTTTTTTTGTTCTCTGTCTTACTGTCATTATAATTCGACACTGTCGAAACAGATGTTCAACAGGATTCGAAACGAGAAGCCGGGGCTAATGAAAAAATTGATCGCCGTCCAGGGTGACGTGTCCCTTGAAAATTTGGGTATAAACGAGGAGCAAAGAGACCGCCTCACGACGGAGGTCAATATCATTTTCCACTGCGCCGCGACCCTCAAGCTCGAGGCGAATCTCAAGGATGCCATCGAGATGAACACGGTTTTATTTCTTTTTCTTTTTCTTATTTGCAATATCATTAGTCGGTTGGACTTTTGCGACCATCATCTTAATCATCAAAATCTATTGATAAAAAAAATGCATATATGAATACATATATAAAAGTTTTATTGGTACTAGATCGGAACGGCCTCGATGCTGAAGCTCGCAAAAAGCATGAAGAATCTCAAGGCGTTTGTGCATCTCAGCACGGCTTTTTGTCACGTCGATCAGGACGAACTCGGAGAGCGTGTTTACGACGCGCCGAATGATCCGCAGGATATTATGCGATTAGTCAAGTGGATGGACGAGGGGGCGATAAATCTTGTAACCCCAAGGTATTTGCTGCTTTCTCACTTACTCGCGAATTCATCAATCAATTTGTTTTTTTACGCGCTCCTTCGGCTGTACTTTCGTTTACTTATTTTTTCATTTATTTATCTCGTGGTTTTTTACGGGTTTCTTCGTCCGTATGTTCTTTTACTTATTCATTTATTTATTTGGCTGTTCATGCATTTATTCACCTGGTTATTTATCAAATGGTGCGCGAGTGGGAGATAAAGTAGAGAGAATGTATAGGCGCGTGAGATCGGTAACGAAATAAAATCGGTAACGAATGATATTGATAACGAAATGAGATCGGTTACGAAAAAGATCGGTAACGAGTAGGATCGGTAACGAATGACGTTGGTTACCAGTAAGATCGGTAATGAAATAAAATCGGCGAGGAATGAGATCGGTTACGCGTCAAATTGGCAACGAAATGAGGTCCATAACGAATGAAATCGGTAACAAAATAAGATCGGTAACGAAATGAGGTCAGTAACGGAATGAGGTCGGTAGCGAATGAGATCGGTGAGGAGTGCGATCGGTAACGAGTAAGATCGGTAATGAATGACGTTGGTTACGAGTAGGACCGGTCACGAACGACGTTAGTTACGAGTAAGATCGCCAACGAAATGAAATCGGTGAGGAATGAGACCGGTTATGCGTCAAACCAGCAACTAAATGCGATCGGTGAGGAGTGCGATCGGCAACGAGTAAGATCGGTAAGAACTAAGATCGGTTACGAATGAAATCGAAAACGAAATAAGATCGGTGACGAGTAAGATCGGTAAGAACTAAGATCGGTAACGAGTAAGATCGGTAACGAATGAAATCGATAACGCAATGAAATCGGTGAAGAATGAGATCGGTTACGCGTCAAATCGGCATCGAAATAAGATTTGAGGTGAGGAGTGCGATCGGTAAGAACTAAGATCGGTAACGAATGAAATCGATAACGAAATAAGATCGGTAACGAATAAGATCGGTAACGAATGAAATCGATAACGAAATAAGATCGCTAATAAGTAAGATCGGTAACGAAATGAAATCGGTTAGTAATGAGATCGGTTACGCGTCAAATCGGCATCGAAATAAGATCGGTTAGGAGTACGATCGGTAACGAGTAAGATCGGTAAGAACTAAGATCGGTAACGAATGAAATCGATAACCAAATAAGATCGGTAACGAGTAAGATCGGTAACGAATGCCGTTGGTTACGAGTAGGATCGGTATCGAATCGACGTTGGTTACGAATAAGATCGGTAACGAAATGAAATCGGCGAGGAATGAGATAGGTTACGCGTTAAACCGGCAACAAAATGAGGTCGATAAGAAATGAAATCGGTAACGAAATGTGATCGGTAATAAATAAGATCGGTAACGAAACGAGGTAGGCAACGAATGAAATCGATAACGAAATAAGATCGGTAACGAGTAAGATCGGTAAAGCTAAGATCAGTAACGAAATGAACTCGGTGAGGAATGAGATCGGTTACGCGTCAAATCGGCAACGAAATGAGGTCGATAACAAATGAAATTGGTAACTAAATGAGGTCAGTCACGAAACGAGGTCAGTAACGAATGAAATCGATAACGTAATAAGATCGGTGACGAGTAAGATCGGTAACGAATAAGATCGGTAACGAATCGAAATAGGTATCAATTAAGATCGGCAACGAGTAAAATCGGTAACAAATAGCATCGGTTGCGAAATGAGATCGGTAACGCGTAATATCCTTAACGAGTAAAATCGGTAACGATTGCGATCGGTTACGAGTAAAATCTTTAACGAATTGAGATCGGCAATGAAGATGAAATCGGCGACGAACGAGATCGGTAACGAGCGAGAAGAATACGCGCGAATCGTAGAAATCGTTCATGACGATTGTTCGCAGTTTGATCGCGCCTCATCCAAACACGTACACCTACTCGAAGAGACTGGCAGAGACCCTGGTGGCGAACGAGTACCCGAATTTACCGTGCGTCATTGTTAGGCCCTCTATCGGTAAGTGCGTCAAGACTGCCAGAATATATATTGCTCGAGAGACGAAGAAACAAATATCTATTTTTTCATCACCCTATACACATATGCATCTCCTCCCGATTAATCAAATATGAATGTTATCTGTACATATATGTTGCTGTGACAGTTACGCCGGCCTGGCAGGAGCCGTTGCCCGGTTGGGTCGACAATCTCAACGGGCCCGTGGGCCTCATAGTCGCCGGCGGAAAGGGGGTCTTGCGTTCGATGAACTGCAACCCCAATTATCACGCCGAGGTTATACCCGTCGATTTGGCTATCAACGCGCTCATCGCAATCGCTCACCGGATCGGCACTACCAAAATACGGTCAGCAAATAGCGCCTTTAAAAAAACACTTTTAATTCCACAAGCGAACCAAAAACGCGTCTACTCCGGTACGAATCAATACGGGGGAAAATTCACAGGCCGAAGAACATACCGGTGTACAATGTGACGCAGAGCGGCCTCATGCCGATAACTTGGGGCGAGGTATTGGAGAAGGGCAAAAAGGTCGCTTATGATTATCCGTTCGAGGGAGCTATATGGTTCCCGGACGGCGACATAAGAAGCAACAAATTCATCCATCAGCTGTTCGTCATCTTCTTTCACATTCTTCCGGCGTACTTCATCGATTTTCTCATGCTCATCTTCAGACAGAAACGATTGTGAGTATTCTTCTGGATATACATAGCATTTCCATACGTGTGAATAACACATTTGGAGTGATAAAGGGGGTAGCCGGTTAAGGGGGGTCTGACGGCCCCCACCGAGTTTGATCGAATCGACCCAAAAACCTGAAAGAGGGCTGAAAAACAAAATTTTAGAGATATTTTTTAACCCCCTAAACCCTTATGAAAACACCATAATCGCAAAAAATGCGTTTTTTTTATGTTTAATTTTTTTTCGAGCTTTCAAATGCATTTTAAAGCGGTTTTAACACAACCAAAATTTTGTTTCAGATGTGTAGACATGCCCTGAATTTTTCCAGATTTTTTCGTAAAGTTAAATCATGTGCAACATAATTTTAATGGCATAAAAACCGTAAAAAATCGTCATTTTTTGTATTTAATGCTATGGTTTTTATTGACGTATTAATGGTAAAAAATCGTGCACCATAGCATAGAAAGCTACTATCTTCCTCTACAAAATGACGCTAATTGGGCTCAATTCGGTCGTCTCTAGCGTCCGAAAATCAAACTTGAATAAATTCCGTTTTTATAATTTGAGCATTTTCAGTTACGAAAATGACACAAAATCATATTTTTCAATTATTTTACTTAATAAAAGTACATTTTGGGGTTTCTGAGGTCGCCGATTACAAATTTGATGTCAAACAGCTAACAAAAAAAAAATTACACATGTCATCAAATGAAAATGGTATTTGCTATTTCGGTTTTTTCAATAATTAAAAGTCATTGTATTTTTAAAAATCTATTTATTTATAATAATATTACATACATTCATCTAATATATACATTAAACAGACACAAGTAATACATACATTGCAACATGATTGTTATGTTGTTAATCTTCGTCACTGTGTTCTTCAATAACAGGTTCGACATTATCAACGTGAAATAGATTCGTTAGAATTTGAGCTGGGCGGATGATTTTGGACAAATACCGTGCATGACTTAAAAAGTAAATGATTGTTGCAACGTGGGCACAGCAACCAACAGTTCTTAGCCCATTTGCACAATCACATACGTAGTTTTTTATACCGTTATATCCAATACTGTTAGGGTCGTACTGAACGTAACATCTGTATACTTTCTTGTTTATATGTCTTGATTTAACTTCACATTTCAAAATGGTATCGTCCTCCAACAAGTATTGCATATTCAAAAGTCCTTCTTCGGTATACATTTCAGCTAAGTATGAAACAGTTTGCGATAACTGGTACGAGCCAGTGAAAAGGATCTTCAAATCTTGCTCTGTCATTTCCGGAAAGTCTAATACGTCATTTGATGTTAACGGTTTGAAGATCCTTTTCTTCCTATTCCAGTTTTGTTCTTCCACAACTTTCGCTAAAGAATTGTCAACGTCTTTTCTTTTCAACATTTGCTCGGCAATTTGATCTTGTAAATCGGTATCGCAATTCAGTCTTTTTCCAAACTCATTAACCAAAAAATTCGCTACTTTGCAATAAAGCATCGCTGAATCCAACATGTTGTTGTTAAACTGATTATGCAAGAGTTTGAATTTACTACCGATTATACCGTGGACAGCCTCTACCACCCACCTCAATTTCGTAACAAATCGACTTTCGTTTGCTTCATTTGTTGGAAGTTGCTTTCTTTTGCCTTTCAACGCTGGCATCAACACAACGAACCCTTGAGATTCTAACCAATCTTTGACGTCTCTGAACCCCCTGTCAAGTATAAAAACATCCCCTTTTTTGAGGATTGATCTCAAGCCGTTCGGATCACTTAGTACATGTTGTAAGATTTTCGCATCATTCACAATTGCTTCGTACGGTCCGTAAACATCTATTACATATCCATCTGTGGCACAAACTGTGAAGGGTTTACAGAGTGGACACTTTTTCTGACCAGAGAAAGATTTTTTTTGGTAACAATTATTACTACTTTTTTGGTGTCGAAGGTATGAACCATCAGCAATCAAGAGCAGGCGATCTTCAAATCCGTGTAATTTTTTTACGTAAGGCGACGTGTGATTAGCAATTAAATCTTCGCGAGAACATGCCCGAGCTCCGAAACGAAGTGGAAAGACGTCTTTCGCGAATGAATCCAAAACCGATTTGCAATAAGCAGATACTAGTTGTTCAGATTTGATATCGAAAATTGACGCAGTGATTGTGTTGGAATTTCCAGTTCTTCATTTAAAAAGGAATATTAAAAGAGCTTGATTAATACTGCGATTTTGAGAATTTCGCAAAGTGACCAACATGTTTTTTAGAGTCTTGATTTCTGCAACTGTGTATCCAGTTAGCGATTTTATGCGCTCTGCCGATAAATTGTAATCATCTACTCTGTCTAAAATACTGTTGTCGCATTTTTTGGACAGTGCATCCAAAAATAATGCCAACTCTTGAGAACTGATAGTACAAGTATTCGAAAATATTTTCAAGTTTGAAATTTCGTCAACGTACATACGTTCACTGATAAGATGTACAGGACAACAGCGATTGCCTTTTGGAATGAAAATTCGTGAACTTATAAATACCTGTAACCTCGCTTTAAACGGAACAACCGGAGATGTCGTAATTGGAGTAAGACATACGCAACAACATTTGTGAGTCGCGGTAACTCTGTTGAAAGGCATCTCGATCATTTCATAGTCCGGTTCTCTTGGACGAAGAACGTAAGGAGGGTCCTTAGAAGATTGTGATGACTGTCCTGTGGAAGATCCAGACTCCGACCGTGACAATTGTTGCGAAGACTGTTCCGAAGATTGTTCTGTGTCATCTGATACTGTCAAATTGGAGAGTGTTGATGAATGTCTCTCTACAGGATCGACAGAATTTTGTTCGCGATCAACATCTGGCAGAGGATTTTCCTCGGGATTGACGTTTGGCAGAGGATTTTCTTCGGGATTAAAATCCAACTGAAGATTTTCTTCAGGATCAGAATCACTGCTCGTCGATGGTGAAACCGTTCGGGATTTAGCGATTGCGGAACGACACAGATGACATAAAACGTCACCTTTCTCTACTCGTTTACCTAGTAGTTTAGTATATAAGTGTACGTCATCATCTGAAGAAATGGACTTCTGTTTTCCGGTATCATAACGCAACAATCTGTTGCATCTTATGCACCTTTCACCAGCCGTACATTTTCGTTTTTTCGGTGGCATCGCACAGTTTTTCCTAAAGAAAAAAAAAGAACATTGTTATTTTTTTTATTATGATTAACAAATTATTTTTTTTTTTTTTTGAAAAAAATGAAAAAAGTAACTGAAACCCGGAATAAAAAAAAACCATAATTAAAAAAACAAATAGAACAAAAGTAACGAAAATCGAAAGTACATTAAAAATTGTAAATCAAAACAAAAAAAATGTTGAAAACATCGGTAAACAAAACAGAAATAAATTATTGTATTCCAAATCATTTTTTTATTGAAATATCGTTTCGTCTTAGTTTTGTTTTTTTTTTTGCTTTTTTTAAATTCTTTTCATGTGAGTGAACTAAACAACAACTTGAAGTTGACGGCCACCTTCTGTACGATTTCAAGTCGACTATGAGGCAAACGATTGTAGATTGAGGTTATGATTATAAATCAATTTTTATGTTGATTGATATTTAAATTGATATTCAAACTCACCTTAGAATACTGCTTCAATCACTTCGTGTTGAGATAGGCAGGTTAAACGATAAATTAAAAAAACGCTGTTAACAAAACAAATAGATTTGTTTAACGGAGCAGAGCGCGTCGCATGACGTGTGTACTGAACGGCGGCTGAACACAGAGAGAAAGAGAGACCGCGTGGAGCGGGGTTCTCGATGCGTCAGTGCGTAGTGGGCATGCGCAGTACCGTGCGGAGGGGCATACGAGCCTAAGGCCCACGTGGGTACGGTGGCCTTAGGCACTCGGGTACGTGGCTTAATAAGGTACAAGTTGGGATTTTCTCCGCCAGGTGACAGTTTAGTCGGGGAATTCCAAATTTTTTTTCTGAATAATACGTAATTTTTTGTTTGTTAATATAACTATTGACAGCTGTTACGATTAAAAATTCGTGTATAAGAATGAATTTATAATCAGCGACCTAAAAAATCCTTATTAATATCGTTCCCATAGCTTTTTTAAAAAATTTCAAAAATTAAAATATTTTTTCTTCGTTTTGACAGCTGTCATGTGACAAAACTAATTTTTGACATCAAATTTGTAATCGGCGACATCAGAAACCCCAAAATGTACTTTTATTAAAAAAAATAATTGAAAAATATGATTTTGTGTCATTTTCGTAACTGAAAATGCTCAAATTATAAAAACGGAATTTATTCAAGTTTGATTTTCGGACGCTAGAGACGACCGAATTGAGCCCAATTAGCGTCATTTTGTAGAGGAAGATAGTAGCTTTCTATGCTATGGTGCACGATTTTTTACCATTAATACGTCAATAAAAACCATAGCATTAAATACAAAAAATGACGATTTTTTACGGTTTTTTTGCCATTAAAATTATGTTGCACATGATTTAACTTTACGAAAAAATCTGGAAAAATTCAGGGCATGTCTACACATCTGAAACAAAATTTTGGTTGTGTTAAAACCGCTTTAAAATGCATTTGAAAGCTCAAAAAAAAATTAAACATCAAAAAAACGCATTTTTTGCGATTATGGTGTTTTCATAAGGGTTTAGGGGGTTAAAAAATATCTCTAAAATTTTGTTTTTCAGCCCTCTTTCAGGTTTTTGGGTCGATTCGATCAAACTCGGTGGGGGCCGTCAGACCCCCCTTAACCGGCTACCCCCTTTGTGATGATAAGTACATAATAATAAATAAGTATTTGACATCGTGAGCTGGAAAGGAAAATAGAAAGAGACGTGAAAATTAAAATTGAACAAGAAATTCAATACGATTGGAGCAAAAACGATGCGTCAACATACTGCAAGGAATACAAACATAGGAACAGGCATACATGTGGAAAAATATTGGGAGAGCAAGATGATTAGCGGACAATTGGCATATTTGCGAGTGCACGAAAGTTAAGGGGAAACTAAACCAAGAAATGATTAATGAACTGGAGCAATGGTTGGAAAATAGCAAGGGGCTAGAAATTGAATGGAAAATAGAAGCGCGAATGAAAATGCAACCGGCAAGGCAACTATGCGGTTATATCAGACAATTTGAGAAACTAGCGGGGCCGGGTTGAAATTCCGAACTTTGAATGATCAGAACGCTCAAAACTCCGAAAGAATACTACCCCGAAAGATCAAAGCTCCGAAAGAATTTTATCCGAAAGACCAAAACTCCGAAAGAATTTCACACGAAAGACCAAAATTCCGAAAATCTGAACACCGTCAAAATAATTCGGCTATGGAAGCTTCAAAAGTATCAAAATTTTTAATAAATCGACGAATTATTTCAAGAATTTTTTATTACGAAGTGACTTTACGTCAATTTCGAAATTTGTCTAGACAATGTTATACGTTCTACATTATTTACAGTCAACTGTGTCGACTTTTATATTTTTACTAATTACGGCCAACTAGAAATCGCAAGTATTTTTTGTCGAAAATTAAATATTACATTTTTCAAAAGTCTGCAACTTGCGTAAAAATAATGATATCGAGGTTTCGAGAAAAAAAAAACACTAAAGGTTTAAAGGTAAAATATATATGCCAGTTAATTATTGGTGTATTTTTGTATGTTCGGTCTAAGATATTTGTGGAGATATTTCATAGCTGCGTTTCATTTTGCTGGGCTAAGGAATGAGATCGGTTACGAGTAAAATCGGTAACGAAATGAGGTCGGTAACGAATGAAATCGGAACCAAATAAGTTCGGTAACGAAATGAGGTCGGTAACGAATAAAATTGGAACCAAATAAGATCGGTAATAAATAAGATCGGTAACAAATATGATCGGTAATAAATAAGATCGGTAGCAAAATGTGGTCGGTAACAAATAAAATCGATAACGAAATAAGACCGGTGATGAGTGAGATCGGTAGCGAAATGAGGTCGCTAACGAATAAAATCGGTACCAAATAAGATCGGTAACGAAATGAGATCGGTAATGAATAAGATCGGCAACAAAATGAGGTCGGTAACAAATGAAATCGACATCGAAATAAGACCGGTGACGAGTAAGATCGGTAACGATTAACATCGGTAATAAATAAGATCGGTACAAAAATGTCGTCGGTAACGAATGAAATCGATAACGAAATAAGACCGGTGACGACTGAGATCGGTAACGATTAAGATCGGTAACAAGTAAAATCGGCAATACGCGCGAATCGTAGAAATCTTTTTTTTTAATATTCAGTCCAAAATATTTGTGTAGCTATGTATTCATAACTACATTTTTTTTGCTGGGACGGCGTCCTAAAAACAAGGCCCAATCTGCGAGGCTATTGAATTTTATAAAAAATAACTAAGTAAAATAAACAATAAAATATTAAAAACGTCCTTGCGACCGCACGGTCGATTCTCATCGCCAGCATGGTACGCATACAAAAGCGCATATCGGACGGCCTCGAGGTCCTGCAGTACTTCACGACACGCGAATGGATCTTTCACAACACCAATTTCCTCGTACTATGCGGCGAAATGAGCCCCGAGGACAAGCGTCTATTTCCCTTTGATTTTCTCCAAATCGACATCATGGATTATCTCAAGGATCTGATCCTCGGGGCGCGACAGTACTGCATGAAGGAAAAACTGGAGACGTTGCCAAGGGCGAGAATTCATCACAAAATGTACGTTTGTATACATATCAAATTATACACCGGGTGAGGAAACAACTATCAACGGTAGAAACATTTTCTAACCTATCAGACTTAGAAGAAAAGTTTTCCTACAAAAGTTGCATAGTTTGAAGGCAGTCATCGAGTGGTGGCTACGGCGTTGATCGAGGTGGCACTTCGGAGATTTCAAGATCACCTCAATTTTTTTAAATGGGACTAGCATTGTTTTTTGAGAATTTTATAAAGAAACTAAAAATAAGTGCACACAACGAATTTCAAGATGATTGATTAATATTCAGTATTAAGAAATCAATGAAAAAGAAATTTCAATGTTTTTAGCTCCTATTCCAGTATTCTATTTCCATATTTCTCCAATTACAATATTCTTACTCCTATAAAAAGTGCTCAAAGTGATGGTCACCACGTTCAACGCCCCCTTGCAATCTGATTCGTCAGTCTGTATCAACGAGCAGGCTCTAACTGAGATTTCAATAGTTTAAGGGCCTACATGTACCTAGAGGCCCGAAAAAAGACCGGAAGCTCAATATTCACTTTCTTGAAACCAATTGCATCAAATAATGATTTATTCATAATAAGCATACATTGCAGAATACAACAAAAGTTATTTCGTGATATTGCAACCACAAATAAAAAAGTTATGACGATTTAAAGGCGAAATTTCGGCTAAATAAAAAAAAAACGAAAAAAAATCACATCTCAATTACCGTGACACTTAGGACATAGGGTCTCAGGGTGAAAAAATGAGCAAACGAACGCCCCTCGCTCCCTCCCTCAATCGCCCAAAAAAATGTGTCGGTCCATGAGCCAAATGCCCTGTATATATATGAGGCGTTCCATACCATTTCCAACGGTCAAAAAGTTGTTCGCTCTCAAAAAAATTGAAATTTTGTCAAATTATTTAAGTATATGAAAAAAAAACAGTGTAAATTTTTTCGAAATTTTTGGATCGTACTTTCTCGAGTTTTTCAAAATTTCAAAATTTTCAAAATACCGTTACATCTCGTGAGCATTTGATTTAACAGAAAAATGTTTAAGACAAAAAAGTTGCAATTTTACATGAACTTTGTGAAAAAATTTTCTTTTAAATTTTTCGAGTTTAAAAAATGCCCATTTTCACCAAAATTATACAAAAATATTTTTTTCGGTCGGTATGTCACTTGATTTTTCTCAAAAAATTCCAGAAAATACTCTGAAGTGTGTGCAGTAACACCTATTTTTTTCAGAGTGGCTCGATTCGTTGTTCCAAGGCTGTGCTTTGTGTTATTATTGTGAGATATTTTTTTTTAGACAAATCAATTATTATTAAAAATTATTCTCTCCCAAATTTTTCTCACATTTTTCAGGCAATAAACATCCATAACAGTAATAATTTTTTTGAGCTTAATCATAAATTATCGGTAAGGTATACAAAGTTAACCTTGCCATACAAAGTAACGTTCGTCGTCCAACATGAAAATTGTGATACAAAGTAACGTCGTCGTGCAATAGGGAAAATGTGATACAAAGTATCGTTGACCGCCCAATATAAACATTGTCATACAAAGTAATGTGCGCTGTCAAATGCCTTCTACATTCTTCAGTCTGTCAACATTCCCCCTCCATGCCAAAATACTATCGGAGTTCTCAGTGTTATTTGATTTTTTTACACTAGGTTTTATGCTTCCTTTGAATTTTCTTGGTGGTTTCTCGAGTGCCTTGTTATAAACTAATTTTCACAAAGCGTTACAAAAATATCTCACAATAATAAAACAAAGCACAGCTTTGGAACAACGAATCGACCCACTCTAAATAAAATATGTGTTACTGTACACACTTCAGAGTATTTTCTGAAATTTTTTGAGAAAAATCAAAAGTGACATACAGACCGAAAAAAAATATTTTTGTATAAATTTGGTGAAAATGGGCATTTTTTAAACTCGAAAAATTCAAGACAAATTTTTTTCACAAAGTTCATGTAAAATTGCAACTTTTTTGTCTCAAACATTTTTCTGTTAAATCAAATGCTCACGAGATATAACGGTATTTTGAAATTTTTGAAATTTTGAAAAACTCGAGAAATGCGATCCAAAAATTTTGAAAAAATTTACACTGTTTTTTTTCATATAATTAAATATTTTGACAAAATTTCAATTTTTTTGAGAGTGGACAACTTTTTGACCGTTCGAAATGGTATGGAACGCCTCATTTATATATATATATATATATATATATATATATATATATATATATATATATATATATATATATGTATATATATATATATATATATATATTGGGGGTACAAGTAAGTTTTGAAGGATTGTTTGTGAAAATTGGGGCTTTCCTCTGCAAAAATGGTGAATTGCTTGCTGAAGAGAACATCATTCTTCGTTCAATAATGCCTCCAATTCTGCATCTTCAAACGTTTGTGGGCTTTCTTCACGCTCTTTATCCCCCGTGTCAAAATCGCCATTTTTAAACCGTATAAACGAGCACCCTCTAGTTGAGATTAATAAAGTATGGTTCCCATAAGCCTCACACAGCAATCGATGACGCCCAGCTGCCTTTTTTCAAACGGAAGCAGAAAAATATGGCTTCCCGCGAATTGCGTTTCGTTGGCACAAAAGTCGACATATTTGGAGTTCAAACAAACTATGTTGTTTACACTTTGACAAAATCAGACACTCTGAAAACTGAAGCCTAATGATGGCGCTTTAACATGAAGATGGTTAGGTTATGATCCGATGCGATTTAATACTACTAACGCCCTCACTTGTCAAACCCCGTGAAAAAATGGACACATATAAACATATATGATCATTTATACTCATATATAACATTATATACAATTATATATGCCTTAACATGGTATCACGAATGATCATATATGTAGATATATTACCATGTATAGTATTTATTTGTCTAAGTGTCGACCATATATGCCCATGATCATGTATGTTCAAAAGTTGGTACTCTGAACTCGTATATGAACATATGGTTGTATATATGAGCTCATATGTGATACAACATGTACTTTATATTATCATATATGATTGCATTTTGTTATTTTGTTATTTTGCATTTTGACCATGTATATGAACGTATATATGATGTACAAACTATTTTGGTGTCATATATAATCATATACGTAATCGTCATTATTCGCAACAACCATATTTGAACGTATACAATAACGAAAACATATATGACCATGGATATTATTCCATATATAATACCACTACAGCCTATTTTGATATCACACAGGATCATGTATACTGCGTGTCATTTTTCATATACGAGGGTGGGGTGAAAAGTTTCCGGCCTGACCAAGAGATGGTGCCACTAGGTCTAGGTTTGGAGCGGCGTCCTACAGTACCATTCCTACCGAGCGTGTATTTACAGTTTCAGCCCAATCGCTACGTTAGTTTGCGTTTGAGAGCACATTGCGCGAGACGCTTCCGTTGTTTTCGTAAAAATGGAAAAATTGGAAAAACGTGCTGTCATCAAATACTTCCATTTGAAAGGTTTTACACCAAAACAAATAAAAGAAGAGATGGATTCAGCACTAGGA
Organism: Ophion slaviceki; assembly: GCA_944452715.1. Lineage (NCBI taxonomy): Eukaryota > Metazoa > Arthropoda > Insecta > Hymenoptera > Ichneumonidae > Ophion > Ophion slaviceki. The sequence continues at coordinate 43,705,824 of OX101789.1, read as the reverse complement.
GACTCCTCCCCATCATATTCAACTATTAATCAGTGGGTTTCTGAATTTAAAATTGGTCGTGTCAGCACCTCTGACGAGCTTCGCTCAGGACGGCCCGTTGAAGTCACAACTTCAGAGATGATTGAAAAAATCCATAAAATAGTGTTGGAAGACCGCAGGTTGAAAGTGCATGAGATAGCTGAGACCTGTAGGATGTCAGATGAACGTGTGCGAAATATTTTGCACAACCATTTGAACATGGAAAAGCTGTGTGCAAGGTGGGTGCCGCGTTTGCTAACGCTCGACCAATCGAGCGTTTGCTAACGCTCGACGCTACCGACAATTTGGCGCTGTATAGACGTAATCCAAACGAATTTTTGCGTCGATTCATAACTGTTGATGAGACGTGAGTCCACCACTACACTCCTGAAAGTAAAGAACAGTCAAAACAGTGGGTTGGAAAAGGGGAACCAACCCCAAAGAAGGCAAAAACAATTTTATCGGCAAACAAGGTTATGGCTACTGTTTTTTGGGATGCGAGAGTTATGAGAAATGTATCAGTGTTGATGGAGATTATGTTGAAAAATAAAGCAAAAAAAAATTTTTTAAATATCGTTTTTCTTGGTCAGGCCGGAAACTTTTCACCCCACCCTCGTAATACTGTCTATAAGCAGCAAAATCACCATGTGATGCTGATAATATTTTATTCTTTTTTATAAACGTCCTAAAATGGCGATTTAAAAGTAATTTCTTATTTATGCGTATGTATGCAAATCAATGTATGACAACATGGTTTTATATCGTTATATGCAATAGTGTATGAGTATATGGGTCATTCCATGTCAAATCGACAAATTTTTTACCTGACCCCCTTTGATTTCGCTGAAAATTTTCTATCTTTTTCTACCCCCCGAAAGTTATTTTTCAGAATTTTTTCAAATTTTTTTTCCCGACTCAAAAAAAGTTATGAATTTTTGAAAAAAACCGCTCTTTTATTTTTAAATTGCCAGAACTTTTTCAAAAATTGACCGTTTGGGAACTTTTTTTTTTCAAAATTTTTGTTTTTAAATGTAGTTTTCGAAAAAAAATATGAAAAAATTTTCAGAATCCCAGATATATGAAATATTTTAGTTTTTTTGAAAAAACCGTAATTTTCTCAAAGTCCGACCGTTTTTTTTTTTTTTTTGCTCTAAAAATACTTCAACTAATTCTGCAATGATCCCCGTTAATCAAAAGATGTGACGACAACCGCTTCTAATTTTTTTTCTTGATTATAAAAAAATTTTTGTTGAATTTTTGCTGATTTTATATAACTTTGTTATGAAATTTTTTTTATTTCCTCGTGAAACCTCAAAAGTTAAAAAATAAAATTTGATTGGAGAATTTCAAGTGATTATCGTCCAAGAAATTGTTATTTAAAAAAAAAAAATAAGTTTTTTCTCTCATTGACGTTATTTTTTTACTCTTATGGACGTTTTTTTTTGGTACTGAAATATGACAACTTAACGTCATTTTGGTACTGAAACATGACAAAATAACGTCAATGAGAGAAAAAAATTATTTTTTTTTTTAAATAACAATTTCTTGGACGATAATCACTTGAAATTGTCCAATAAAATTTTATTTTTCAACTTTTGAGGTTTCACGAGGAAATAAAAAAAATTTCATAACAAAGTTATATAAAATCAGCAAAAATTCAACAAAAATTTTTTTATAATCAAGAAAAAAAATTAGAAGCGATTGTCGTCACATCTTTTGATTAACGGGGATCATTGCAGAATTAGTTGAAGTATTTTTAGAGCAAAAAAAAAAAAAACGGTCGGACTTTGAGAAAATTACGGTTTTTTCAAAAAAACTAAAATATTTCATATATCTGGGATTCTGAAAATTTTTTCATATTTTTTTTCGAAAACTACATTTAAAAACAAAAATTTTGAAAAAAAAAAGTTCCCAAACGGTCAATTTTTGAAAAAGTTCTGGCAATTTAAAAATAAAAGAGCGGTTTTTTTCAAAAATTCATAACTTTTTTTGAGTCGGGAAAAAAAATTTGAAAAAATTCTGAAAAATAACTTTCGGGGGGTAGAAAAAGATAGAAAATTTTCAGCGAAATCAAAGGGGGTCAGGTAAAAAATTTGTCGATTTGACATGGAATGACCCATATATAATCATATTCGATTACATGTGATCGTATATAGCTATATATTACTATATATGAATATATAGAGACGAATTTCGTTCGTGATCATTTATGACAAGATCATACATGATTATTTATGTTTATATATGTCCATTTTTTCCCAGGTCCTATAAAACTTACTCGTACCCCTAATATATACAAACATAGAGCACTAAATAATTTTCTTCACTCTCTCGCAGACTGTACGTTCTTCACATCGTGACCGTATACTCGTTTTACCTCGGCATGCTCTATCTCGTCTACAAGCACTTCGACACGGCTCGTTCCTGTCTGGACTTCGTCAGCGAGCGCATAAAGACTCTGCCGGTCGTCGGGAACGTTCTCGACAAGGCTCACTTGTAGAGACCTCCACCAGCAGCCGACTCATCGTCACCAGGCTATAATCGTCAACATCATTTTTACGTGTATAAAAATCATCCACTGGATTCTCTCATCCGTTCATCCGTAACGACAGACTTTTGTACTATCGCTCATGGTATTCGACTCGACGATTTCTGCAATAGCGCGAATCTTTTCTTCGCTTTCGTTCTTTAGCCTCTCGTACCCTTCGGACAATAAGATTGAGCAGGAATTTCTTTTCTTCCATTCTTTGATTGTAATTATACTCGGTATTGTGGGAGGTTTACACTGGGATCTTAAAATGCTATATATATATATATATATATATATATATATATATGTATATATTATCGCTGTACATCTTCGTGACTCTTGACAAATATATTACGTGCGAAAAACGCAATAATTATCTCTAAGTATTATCTCCATTGCCATTTGTATTGTGCGCACGTTTTTCTCGTGCACGCACGTCTCGGAGGGATAACGTGCGTGGCACGCACATGACTCGTAGGGAAACGAATAAGAGCTGAACAGTTAACGAGTAGAATGATGTACGTCCTGTAACTTTTTCCTCTCACTCTCTACCTCCTTTAGGATCTCTCTCTCTCTCTCTCTCTCTCTCTCTCTCTCTCTCACTCTCTCTCGCCCTCTCTCTAGCTGAAATACGTTTTCGCAGTTATTGATCCATAGTTCTACCCTCTACGTCCGTTCCCCTTGCCCTAGCGTATTATAATGAAAAAAACGTGGTAATTATTGCCCATTATAATCGCGCTCACGCGATACGTCGTTTATGTGTGTATATGGACATAAACATAAATATGTACATAACGTATCGCGTTATATATATATATATATATATATATATATATATATATATATATATATATATATATTGAGCTGACTTCAAGGCGGGATATCCATTTAGACAGGAAAAAAATAAGCAACATTGAGGGATTTTTAAAAGCAAGAAATAATTATTCTAAAATTATCAAACTTTAGGTATGCTTTAATAGCATATTTAAGTATACAAAACAATTTTTTAAATTAATTCATCATCACAATGGCGGAGCTGTGGCAGAGTGTTACAGCAAGGTCGCGGGTCGCCGCGGGAGTTGCGTATCGGCGTGCAGTCTAGCTTCCCGTAGACTATGATTTGCAAGAAAGTTCAAACATTTTTTTTCAGTCAGAACATGTCTAGTTTCTATGTGACGGTAATTAAAATGAAGAAAATGCAAATTTGAGTTGTTCTTTTTTCCCAATTTTTCAAAAACAATTTTCAAAAACATATGCTTTATTTATGTTTCTGCCTATATGATAAATGGATTAAAACGTATCCTGCCTAGTTAAATTTTGTGCCTACCTACGGTTTGAACCTACGTCTTCTAATTCGAGAGCTGAGCGCGCTACCTACCTGGCCATTCTAACACTTGTGCAAACTTTCTTTGTGTCTGCCTATTTGTATCATTCGGTATTTGTATGCATATCGCCGTCATATTGCGCTCATGGGATGTATCACTTAGAAATATGCATATCGCCGTCATGGAATGGATTACTGAGAAACACGCATATCGCTGTCATATTGTGCTCGTGGGATGTATCACTGACAAAATATACATATCGCCATCATGTTGCGCCCATCGAATGTATCGCTGACAAACATGCATATCGCCGTCATATTGCTTGCATGGCAGTACTAACCCAGTCAATTCATCAACACAAGTCATTGGATGACTTCCATATGACGTAAAATTTGCAGATATTAATTGTGGACACTTGAGCACGGCGACATGAGTTCAACGTGCTCCAAACGTACGATGCATCTGTAAACAACATATTGAGATCGAAATGCTTTGTACATTCACTATACCAAATGAGTTGACGGCTTTGCATCATGACATGTAGTCAATATGCTGTAAAGTTTGCTTCATCAATTGTATGCACGGCGTGATGATCATGACTGTCTATCTGGGATCATGTGATGCAAATATGCCTTCAACG
>OX101789.1:43609835-43699835 GCA_944452715.1 Ophion slaviceki | reverse complement strand
TGATTTTGACGACCGCGGGCTTTGCATGACGTTGAGTACGGGGACACGTGGCGACTATGAGGACGGTCCTCGAAGTCGGGTGTCTTCAAAATCATCTTTTGATGTGTGTATACCTGAAGGGAAGGAGGACTCGGATTTTTCGAGCCGAACGAGCAGACGATGAAAAACGTTGGAATCGCTGCACGCGGGCCAAACGGAATGGGGAGCTTCGCCAACCGTGGAAAGAAAGTCGCTGCTGCGAGAGCCAAAAGAGTTTTTGTCGCGGCCATGCCGGAGGATTCAACTGGCTCTCTCTCCCTCTCGCTCGCTCTCTATGTATCCTTAACAACGCACGCTGAGATGTATCGCAAGAACAAGAACTGAAGCTAAGGATTTTCGATCAAAATTTCGTCGTTCCTCCTTTGAAGCGGTACGCGCGGCTCCGGTGAGAATGACCGAAAAAACCCTGCCGTGTTGAATCTGTGCCTCGTTTCCAAAATCCAATGAGCGCCGCTCGGGATATACGTACCACCGTGGATTCCTTCATACGAAAACTTTTTATTCGTCCCTTGCGTCGCTAAGATCTTCGAGAAATCTCATTTTAAACATTAATTTTGTCGTAATCGCACAGACTGATCGAACAATCGCATAGTTTATTATTATTATTTCTATAATAATAGAAATGACGAATTATTGATATTATTAGTATCAAACTGAATTATAATTATAATTAAAGTCACGATCGATAACTGTTATTATTATTATTTATAATTATTTCTATAATAATAATACAATTATGTATGAGCAAAAATTATGTAAACTTTTACTTTAAAAATTACACAAAAACAATATAATAATATATGTGTAATGATATGTATTTTTATTATTATTATAAGTGTTATGATGATTGTGATTATTATTATTATTATACTAAGTGCGGTACGGTATTCATAGAGTTTAGAGCCCCCGACGTTTCGGATATGCCCGAGAGACCGGGAGTCTATTAGTTCCAGATTCCAATCTCGAGGAATTCCCTTTCATACACGGAGGGTCGCGATCTCAAGGCTCTATGAATCCGTACAATCGGGAGAGCCGAACACAATACGGATCCTTGATTTATACACTCGGATCCGTTTCGACGCGTGTATACGTGTGTGTGTTTGTGCGTGTGTGTATTTGTTAGAATCAAAAGACTGCATGGAAATACGGAATAAAGCAGACTAGGGCGGTCTATAGATGACGCAAAATGGTACGGAATGGGCGGAATGACGAGCCAGCCTATGGAGAACGACAATTGACCCAAGATGTTAGCCTGGATCGGCCCAAATGAAGAATCCACCTGGAGGACAACGATTCACCATGATGGTACCTTGGATTAGCCCAAATGATGAGTCAGCTATTGGAGGACGACGATTGACCGGAAATGGTACCTTGAATCGACTGAAATGATGAGGTAACCTGGAGGAAGAGATTTGTCCTCAGAATGGTACCTTGTACTAGGTCTGATGACGAGCCAGCTTATGGAAGATTATGATTTACCCAAAATGGTACCTAGGATCGACTTACATGACGAGTCAACCTGGAGGACGACGATAGTCGTCGATGTTTGGCCCAAAATGGTACCTTGGGTTCGCCCAAATACCAAGCCTAACGGGCACATCAAGAAACTCGTACAAAGTATGTCTCAAAATTTACCGGTCTTCGTATACCCCAGTCCCATTTTTAAAAAGATCCACCCCAAATAGGATTCCCTCTGAAAATTGTTCCTGATCACAGGCCTCTCCACATCTGTCCTGTACACGCGGGCCAGTCGATCAAAAATAGATCCTCCACTTCACAGACGAGGCACGTTTTTTTCCTCGCTCACCGTCACACAAAAAAAACCAACCAAAGAAAAAAAAAGCCATCAATGCGTTAAGCCACACACCACGGCTACCGATCCTTATCCCTCCGAGCATCCGCGCGGCTCCATATCCCATTTATATTCTATACGAAAAATCACCCCACCGCTTATTTCTCAAAGCTCTCCACCCGACACTTCCCGCGTGCTGTAAACACCAATATTTTCGAACTTCCGGTTCACAACGAGCCAATTTTACGAGAGAGGAATCGTCGTTGGGACATGTATAAAAAACGAGACCAAAAAATAAAAGAAAAAAGCGAAAGGGGAGACACTCGGTCACGAGAATTACGTGGATTACAATTGTGTGTGTAGGGGATCGCGTCTCGGACGCAAAACTTCTCGAGCGGAAAGTGTATACACACATTCCGTTGCGAAATATCGCGAGCTGAAGAAAAGGATAAGGGACGGAGTGGAGAGAAACGCCGAGAGTGTACACACAGATGCACGTGTAGGTATATGTGAGTTGATGTATACGTACATACATTATACACATATCAGTCGGTGGATGGATAGATCGATGGATAGATAGGGGCATGCCAATTACAAATGGATATTGAAATTTGTAATAATGTGGAGATTAAAATGTTATTAAGGCCTTAGGCCACAGTAACGAGTATAAAATCATGTGCGAATTTAACCATTTTTTCGTATGTAAAAGTGATTCACTCAAAATTAATTGCCCATCTATTTAGTATGAATATCAAGCTGTTAGAAAATTTATATTTTTTTTTTCGATGTACGAAATGGCCGATTACTCGAAACTTCTCGAAACAGCTTTTTTCCAAATGGCGTGACAAAGAACTTCAACAATTTTCACTCGTTTTACTTCATATTTAAAAATTATGTTCCTAATTGCATTTCGCAGAGCGGTACGTACGGAATTTCTGATTAATCGAAAACTTTTCATTTTATGAGCAGTTTATGAGCAGTTATAACGAAATTTTTCACTGAAAATTCATTTCTTAAGTTCAAATACCTACAACTTTTGAATAAAACAATATTTCTTAAATTCCGTACGAACTTCTCGAGGTATTCTAATGTAGATTGACGAGGATTTTTGTTTTTTGTTCTAGGCAAAAAATTGTGGATGCTAAATGTCACGCCGTGAAGTGCCTAAAAAAAAGATAACAAAAAAAATATCAGTAGTCGCCTATTATGTCCATCGAAAAAAAAAATTCTAACAGTTTAATATTCATACTAAAGAGATGTGTAATTAATTTTACGAGTGAATCACATTTTCATACGAAAAAAAATTGTTATTTAAATTCGCACATGATTCTATACCTGTTACTGTGGCTTCCAGCCTTAAGGTTTTTTCAAATACGGTCTGACTTCTTTTAGAAACAAACTATGTACCTAAGAATGAAATAAATATGTTGAAAAAGTTATTTAAGGCGTTACCCCCACTTGTAGCGCAAAAAAGGCCTTTTTCATGAATTTTTTTAAAGAAAACTACAAAACTTTTTTAATCGATCAATATAACATCTTAAAGAACTCATCTTGAAGAACTTTCAGTAATTTTTTTATTGAAAAATATTACATTGTTTAGTGGCAAATGGCCGTCAATGAAATAATGTTTTTATATACACGGTTTGCGGTGACCAACATTGCGGCGAAGTGGATCATCTGAAAAAAAAATGCGGATGGATTCAGTCAAATATAAGTATAAACTAGTCTTTAATCGAAGGATTTTAAAAAATATTCATTTTTCACAAAATGGCGGACTGTCAGAGTTAATGGTTCGATTTTAACGAAAAAAAAAACGGCCGTTTTTTGGCTATAAAACGGCCATTTTTTCGAAAAAAAATCGAACGATTAAAGACTACATTTTTATGTATTAAACAAGCCTGCAAAATTTCAAGAAGATCGATTCATTAGTGTTCGAGTAATCTTGGTCACCGACTGCAGAAATGCCATTTTGAGAAAAACGCGTTTAACACGTTTAACCGAATACGGGTGCCACGTCACCCGTATTCGGGTGACACGGCAGTCAACGTGTTAAAGTTTCAATTTCAGTCTACACGAAGTGTAAAGTTTCAGTTTATCTCAGTCAATTTTGTTCGGATCGACTTGAAATTTTCAGGACATATTCTCAGATACTTATACTTCAAAAAAATGCAATAAAAAAATCGATTTTTTCAAAATCGCAAGTGGGGTTAACCCCTTAAGTATCTTTTACAATTTTCATGTTGAAATGTATTTATAAATGTGATAGATACATCGATTTGTGCAGATCGCTATTTGAAAAACATCCTTCGCGGTGCTGCTTGGAAACAAACCATACAAAATGAAAAAATCAATCGCATTTAGTTTTCGCATTAAGTTATTTAGTGCTTGGACGAAGGATGCAATGAACCAATGATTTTTTTTTAATAGCCGCATTCCAAAGTCAAAGTATCGATTTCGCGTGAAAAAAAACGCTCTCGAAATTTTCACAGAAAATTATTAACAGTTCTCAAAATATTTACTGTCCTTTAGAAACATAAATTACGTTTCTAAAAATATAATAAATACATTATTCAAGCGATTTGTTAAATATCAGTAGTATATATATATACACACATCCACATAGGCCATAAGATTTAAATGAAACAAAGGATGTCTCAAAATTACCTGACATTTTTATTTATTAATAAATCGTATTATTTATTTGGAAAGTACGTATATTTTTATTTGGATATAAGGTACAAATATGGAGATGATGTGTCAAACACAATATAAAATATAATTTTTTATAACACACACACACACACACACACACACACACACACACATCATTTTTTAATATACTCGTGAATCTAAAATAATAAAAATATTCCAACAATACTTGTTATAAATATTCCATTCAATAGATTTATTAAACGTTAGTTGATAATGTACGTATAAACGCGTCGAATCTCCATCCGTACATGTCGACGGCGCTGTTGCAAGCGCGGCGACTAGCGCGTACTAATACTGGTGCACTCGGCGCTCGCTACGAGCGTTGACGACGATTGAGCGGGTGAGCGAAGCGGGAGCCCGAGCCTAGGGAGCGGCACATGCGCGGCTAATTACAATCCCCTTTGATGAGCCGCCGCTCGGCCCTCCGACCCCTTCTGCTTCCTTTCCTTGTACTTTTTTTCTTTCTCTGTACCGTAATATGGCTTTCTGTCTCTCTCTCTCACTCTGTCGTTCGCTTGGGTCTGCATATATCGTTTTACGCTTTCGCTCTCGCTCCCGGCACACGATCACCCATCGCGAGTTCATTCTGCCAGGTCTCCGGAGCGAGAGAGAGAGAGAGAGAGAGAGAGAGAGAGAGAGAGAGAGAGAGAGAGAGAGAGAGAGAGAGAGGCAACAACCACCCTCTCGATGCAGTTGCAGCTGCACATTACGCGAACCTCTTACTTTATAACAGACGCTGAGGCGTATCGCACTTGGCCGTCTCTCTCGAGCCTCATATTATTGCGATAACGTCCACTACTGTATATAAAGGGTGTCCCGTTATCAATCGATGATCCTGCAACTGTCGATACGTAAGATCATGTTCTACTATATGCTGGAATTTCAGTTTAGTCAAAGTTCCACGGTTTTTGAGATTTTGGGCTTTATGTTATTTGCAAAAAACATTCATCTGCTTTTGGCTTTTCGCATGCCATTTGTACAAATGGCACGAATCGACAATAACTATATTTTTTTTTACACCGCAGGCTATCAAAGTAAGATGGTCGCATTGGTTTGTGTGAAAATTCTGCGTAAAATCTTTTTGCAAAAAGTTTCCTTAACGGAGACTTTGTCCTTGAAAGCAGCGGGAGATGTTAGCGGCTCAACATGAGCAGCTAGAAGAAGAGGAGGGATGCCTCTATGGACCAGGCAATGCCGATTAGCGGTAATTATAAACACATTTGTGTAAACACATTACAAAATTTTAAACGCGTTTTTCTCGAAAACACGTTTTTAAAAAATCCGAAAAATTCAAGAACCGCTTACTTCGGGCGCATACTTAAATATTTTGATACCAACAATGAATTTTTTTGACCATTTTTAAATAACCAAATCACAATCATGGACCTTGAACAGTTAGCAGTCAATTTTTCGGATTTTTTTAAACGTTAATCGCTCAGACGGCAAAGAAAAAATCATACGTCCACTGCGGGTGATAGCTTGAAAATTTTTACATATAATCACGCATTTTAGGTTCTTTTTTAATTTTTTTAAATCGGGGCGTTTTTTTCGGAGATTTCTTTTTTTTACTAAGGGTAGTTTGGAAAAATGTAAAAAAATGTAGGGTGTCTTTTAGAGTCAATGGAATCAGATTTAAAAAAAATTGCATTGGCGGGGGTCAGAGAAAAAATCCACAGGATTCACGTGGAATGCCTCGTATGTACAGGGTGTCCTGCTATGAATGGATAATCCTGCTGAATTTCAGTTTAGTAAAAGACCCACGGTATTCAAGATAAACATCATCTGCTTTTGGTTCTTCGCACGCCATTTCTACCAATGATATCTTTTGTTGTCCTGGGTTTTGAAAAAATACTCTTGGTTATTTGTTTTATATAGAAAGTCTTCTTTTTAACGTTAAATGTTAAGGGAGACGCCATATCCTTGGAGTGCCATATTTCAGGTGTTTACATTTTATTTTTTTTAAAGGAAACGAGTAAAGCTTTTTGAGTGCGGTTTTTTTCTTGCTTTGTTTCATGATATACAGAACGTTAAAAAATTAAAAAAAAAAACCCAAATGGCGGCCGTTGCAGCTCCGCGAAAACAGGTCCTCAAATTGCGGGAGGTAAACGGCTGACATCACTGCCCCCTCTTTGTTGATCTGAACACACAAATTCAAAGCATATTATCAATCTGTGACCCTTTGGTCATGGAATGACGGATGGGTTTTTCGTTTAGTACAAATTTCGGAAAATGGCGGCAATTTAAAAAAAAATCGAATTTTCGCGTTTTTTTTTCGCATAAAAAGATAAATAATAAATGCAAAAATGTATCTATCGAAAAAACGATCCGTCATTCCGTGAAGACATATTTTCTGAGTATGCTCTCCAAATTTCAGGTCGATATGTTAATTACAGCGGTCAGGAGAATGTCAGCCATTTTTAAAAACGTGTTTTCGAGAAAAACGCCTTTAAAGTTTTGTAATGTGTTTACACAAATGTGTTTATAATTACCGCTAATCGGCAATGCCTGGTCCATAGAGGCATCCCTTCTCTTCTTCTAGCTGCTCATGTTTAGCTCAAATTGATTTTTTGAAAATTTCAAGGACAACGGCGCCCTTAAATTCTTTTGCCTAGTGTGTGTGTATATGTGTATATATATATATATACCTGTCCAGTCCTGCTATGAGTTCTATTATGAAAGGATAATTCTGCAACTGTCGATAGGTCGGATCATGTTCTCCTATAAGTATGCTGGAATTTCAGTTCAGTAAAAGTCCCACGGTTTTCGAGATAAAAAAGATTTGGTTTTTCGCATGCCATTGCTACAAATGATAACTATTTTTGACCCGATTTTTTAAGAAATACTCTTGCTTATTTGTTTTATGTAGAAAAGTCTTCTTTTCAACCTTAAATATTAAGGAAACTTTATGAAAAAAGATCTTATGCAGAATTTTCGTACAAACCAATTCGAACATCTGACTTTGATAGCCTGCGGTGTAAAAAAAAATGTATTACGCATATCTCACCAATTACTTAAAAACGTTGCTTAGTTATTGTCGATTCATATCATTTGTAGAAATGGCATGCGAAAAACGAAAAGCAGATTATGATTCTTTTTAAAGGGTTCTATACAGTCAGGAGGCCCAAAAAGTTCGATTTTTCAAGAATTTTTCTTGAGAAGACTTTTAAGCCTATTAACGCAAAAATTTGTACACATATTATGGTAACTTTTCACTGTATTTAAACATTTCTTATTTGTAAATATAATTGTTTTGAAAGCTGCTATAGCTGATCTCCGGGAGCACCTCTAAAAATCATCTAAAAGGATCATCTAAAATGAAAAAACCAAAAATTATTTCGTTAATATAATGGATTATCTTGTAATTGATCGAAGGAATAAGCAAAATAATAATTTTTGACAAAATGGCGGGTTCTGAAAAAAATCGATTTTTGACAAACAATCAGGCTTTAAATTGTTTATAAAATGGTAAATATTTATCGGTTAGAAAAAACCTCCGATTAATTACTAAAAAATATACTTGAGAAGATTGTGTTAAAATTTGAGACGATCGGTTCAACCGTTTCCGATAAATCTTGCTCACCGACTTTAAAAACACGCGTTTGAGAAAAACGCGTTTAAGGGGCTATACCAGTGTGAACGTTAAAAATTTGGGTGATTTTCGGGATTTTTTTGGAAGAAAAGTACTCAATTAAATGTTTCCGAAAATTAAGAATATATTTGGCTATATTTGACCTATATTACATAATTTTTTCATAGAAAAATATTGAGATTCAAGCGACTTATGCACTGTCTTCGGAGGCGCCAAAAAGACAGTTCCTCCACTGCTGACATGATTCCAGCCGATTGGGTAGCTGAAACCGAAAAAGGAAAAACTGTCGTTAAACTGGAAAGTATTTCCTGTACAATGACGTAGAATTTTCGAAAAATATCAAAATCTAACAAAATGGCGGAGTTATGAAAAAAGTCTGTTTTCTTGCCTCTAAAATGGTCGTTTTTTTAAATTCCAAATCGTCAATTTTCATCCAATCAAAAATATCCTACGTCATTGTAGAGTAAATATATTCAAGAGTACTCAGTTCAAATTTCAAGTCAATCGGATAATTGCTCCTCGAGTTATGTCAGCAAATTTGAAAAATCTCATTTCGAGAAAAACGCGTTCAAATTAAATATCGATTTTTGCAAGATAAAACGATAGAGATACGGCCTTGAAATTTTGACAGGATATTCTTGTAAGTGTAAACTGTCGAAAAAGGCAAAAAAATCAATTTTTTGAAAGTGTCACACTGGTACAGCCCCTTAATCTTTCAGCACTTTCGAACCCTCTGACACGTCATTACAAATGTGCGTGTAAATTCGAGAATATTCGCCGAATTGACAAGAAATTTTCTGTGTGTACTTAAATATATGTACATTACGAAAATAAATTAAAAAAAATCGATTTTTCGAAAACTTAAACTGTATATAACCCCTTAAGGGGAGATATACACCTCGGAGCCGGAAAAAGGTCATTTTTGTAATTTTTTTCAAGGAAAACTATTTGAAATTTCGGACTGGGATTTTAATTATCTGAAAGTATATACATTTAAAAATATGTTTAATTTTCTTTATTTAAAAATATCAAAAATATACAAGGATATTGTATGATCGTTGGAGCGTCGTAAAAAAATCTGCGTATACGGTACCCACTGGCGTTTCTTCAAAAATCATCTGAAAAAAAACCAAAAAGATTATTAAATTAGATACTATAATCTAGCACTTGTCATAGCCGATTTTGAAAATATCGATTTATGACAAAATGGCGGACGTTTGAACATAAATAGTGATTTTTGGGCCAAAAATTAGTTATTATTTTGCCTACAAAACAAAAACTAAGTAACGGAAAAAAAATCCTATGACAAGTACTAGATAATGGTGTATAGAATAACCACAAAAAACCTCAAGGCAATCGGTTCATTGGTTTTCGAGAAATTTTGGGTACCGATTTGAAAAACGTGGTTTTGAGAAAAACGCGTTTGAAAATTTGGGAATGAATAAATCATGAAATTTGTCAACTTACACGAAATCATCGATACCAGGCCCATAGTGTAGGTCTTCTACGGTCGACGGAATGTTCATAGCTTCTAAATCCTCGACCTCGACCATCCAGGTGTATATCTGCCCTTGAATAACATAAAGCCCAAAATATCGAAAACCGTGGGACATTTACCAACCTGAAATTCCAGCATACATTAGGACATGATCGGACCTATCGACGGTTGCAGGATTATCCATTCATACCCGCACACCCTGTACATACACACCCGTAAGTATTATTGTGCAAAACACGCGAGCTCACTTAACGTCCTCGTATCTTGACTTCCAGGCTCGGGAGCCTCGCGCGCTCCGCCGAGGAAAAATGAAAAACGATCCAGTCGTGTAATCTCCGGCGTTTATGGAGCGAGCCGCGCTGCAACGATTTTTCACGTCGAAATGAAAAAATCCTTTGTACCAATGGTTCATCAGCCGATGCGAAGATTATTCGTTCCCCTCTCAATGTCCCCTCCCGCCTGGCGATACGCGATCGCGATAAGAGCAAATTCGGCGCATTCGAAGACCGGGTACAATAGAGGGAAAAACACGAAGTATGATGAATTATTTCGTTCGTGAGAGCGTTTTCGCGAGGATCGCGGTAGATCGGGTGGGAAAAAGCGACGAGCCGGGGGAAGGGGAAAAAATGAAGAAAAAAAAATTGACGATTACGCGGATACGGGGCGCCGAAGTGCTGCTGCCGAGCCGGATGAGGGATCGAAAAGGAAGAGAAGGAGAACGGCAGAGCTCTCAGTGAGCAGCAGCGAGCAATTCATTAGAACTGCCGAAGGCGGCGAACGATTGCTCGTGACGTGTATATATGCCTAGAGAGAGAGAGAGAGAGAGAGAGAGAGAGAGAGAGAGAGAGAGAGAGAGAGAGAGAGAGAGAGAGAGAGAGAGAGAGAGAGAGGGAGCGAGCACCACGAGCATTAAATCCATGTTATTACAGGTCATTACCCGGTAATGAGAGGCCCCTTGCGCCGTTTACGCATGTGTGTGTGTGTGTGTGTGTGTGTGTGTGTGTGTGTGTGTGTGTGTGTGTGTACACATGTATGTATGTATGTATGTATATGTATATGTATGTATGTATGTATATGTATATGTATGTATGTATGTATATGTATATGTATGTATGTATGTATATGTATATGTATGTATGTATGTATATGTATATGTATGTATGTATGTATATGTATATGTATGTATGTATGTATATGTATATGTATGTATGTATGTATATGTATATGTATGTATGTATGTATATGTATATGTATGTATGTATGTATATGTATATGTATGTATGTATGTATATGTATATGTATGTATGTATGTATATGTATATGTATGTATGTATGTATATGTATATGTATGTATGTATGTATATGTATATGTATATATATACAGGGTGTCCTGCTATGAATGAATAATCCTGCAACTGTCGAGATTAGTCAATTTCAGTTTAGCAAAACGGTTTCAGTTTAGCAAAACGGTTTCAGTTTAGTAAAACCACGGTGTTCGAGAAATGTCCTCCTATATGCTGGAATTTCAGTTTAGTAAAAGTCCCACGGTTTTCGAGATTTTGGGCATAATGTTATTTTTTGAAAAAAATCATCTGCTTTTGGTTTTTCGCATGCCATTTCTACAAACGAAATGAATCGACAATAACTAAGTAATTCTTCTTCATATCGTTTGGCTTCATGTTAAGAACGATTTTTAAAGTAATTGGCACGATGTGCGTGGTACAATTTTTTTTTACATCGCAGGCTATCAAAGTCAGATGTTCGAATTGGTTTGTATGAAAATTCTGCGTAAGATCTTTTTTCATAAAGTTTCCTCAATGTTTAAGGTAAAAAGAAGACTTTTCTAGATAAAACAACTAACCAAGAGTATTTTTTTTATTAAACGGGTGAAAAAAAGTTATCATTTGTAAAAATGGCATGCGAAAAACCGAGAGGAGATGATATTTATGTGGAAACCCGTGGGACTTTTCCTGAACTGAAATTCCAGCATAAAGTAGGATATGAACTATCGACAGTTGCAGAATTATCCATTCATATCAAGACACCCGGTATATATATATATATATATATATATATATATATATATATATATATATATATATATATATAACGCCTGCCCTTGCACATGTGTATAACGCAAAAAAAACATTATTACCCGTACCTGGACACATATTGCTTTCTCCCTTTGGAAGTCGAACAAAGTAACTTGGCGTATTACAATGCTATATATACTATACGTATGATTACACTCACATATAAAGAGAAAATGAAAAATAAAAAATGTAAAAAATCGTAGCCGCTCTGTGCCGTCCGTTACGAATTTTTACAGGACTCGATCTTCTTGCTGCTCCAAAAATCGGTTGAATTTCCTGCAAGCGCGACGCAAGGCAGGGAGGTACAGCTCCCCAACCCCCTTCGCCCTTAGAAATTCGAAAAAATGTGCATAAGAGTCTGAAATGTCTGTAATTCATATTTCCTTTAGCCTCTGTCACATCTCACCTCCGCCCCCCCCCCCCCCGGCCCATTAGCTGACTACGCCCTTGATCTCCTAGCTAGTAAGGGAAAATAAATCGTGACGATTGAGTGACTTGCATAGGGTGGGCTGTCCCAGTCTTTGGAAAAACGAATGACGAGGGCTTACACCTGGTAGACATTTTTGCTAATATCGATTTCTGGTTTCTGGAGGATTCTTAAAATGTAACGTGTGAAAAATATTTTCGTAAATTTCCAGTCGATTCGTTGAGAATTGAGGGAGTTATGGGTGTTTATTGGTAGGTTGCGCAAACCGGCGAACTTTAAGGGGTCTTCTCACTTTCGACATTAAAAAAGGCTATTTTCATGAATTTTTTCGATAGGTTTATATTATAGATATTGATATAAAAATCGTTACACTTAATAACTACACTTTCGAAATACTTTCTTTTTAATTTCATTCATTTAAGTTACTATTTATTGGCGACAATGGTAGTTGAAAAAATGTTCTAAAAAATTTGTGGCTCTGCGCTGTTGATGAAATCTCGGAGATGGATCATCCGAAACAAAAAATCAAACGGTTTTAGATTCGATATGTTAATAGCTATAGCTCATGTCATACGATTTTGGATATATGCAAAAATAACAAAATGGCGGAAATTTTTCGAAAAAAACAGAAAAAAAACGTTTTTTTCACCATTTTTGGCAAAAAAGTACCAAAATTTTTAAAAAATCCTTGATATGCGCTATAGCTATAGTTGTAAAGAATATGTGGTTAAGGGGTTACCCCCACTTGCGATTTTGTAAAAATCGATTTTTTTTAATTGCATTTTTTTGAAGTATAAGTATCCGGGCCCATACAGAAGTATGGGCCCGGAATAGATGACTCTATGTAAGTTTACAAAAAAAAATATTTTCTTCGTGTAAACTGAAATTGAAACTTTAAACGCGTTTTTCTCAAAATGGCATTTCTGAAGTCGGTGACCAAGATTACTCGAACACTAATGAACCGATCTTCTTGAAATTTTGCAGGCTTATTTAATACATAAAAATGTAGTCTTTAATCGTCCGATTTTTTTTTTCGAAAAAAATGGCCGTTTTATAGCCAAAAAACGCCCGTTTTTTTCGTTAAAATCGAACCATTAACTTTGACTGTCCGCCATTTTGTGAAAAATGAATATTTTTTAAAATCCTTCGATTAAAGACTAGTTTATACTTATATTTGACTAAATCCATCCGCATTTTTTTTTCAGATGATCCACTTCACCGCAATGTTGGTCACCGCAAACCGTGTATATAAAAACATTATTTCATTGACGGCCATTTGCCACTAAACAATGTAATATTTTTCAATAAAAAAATTACTGAAAGTTCTTCAAGATGTGTTCTTTAAGATGGTATATTGATCGATTAAAAAAGTTTTCTAGTTTTCTTTTAAAAAATTCATGAAAAAGGCCTTTTTTGCGCTACAAGTGGGGGTAACGCCTTAAAATTTCATAAGGATCGGTTCAGTAGTTTCGAAGATTTTATCAACAAGCCGTCGAGAAAAGTTGTTTCGAGAAAAACGCGTTTAAAGTTTGTTTGGGTTAGATAGATACGTAACAAATTTTTTTAATGTATTTCGAAAGTGTATTCATGACGTGTAACAACTTTTATATCAATATCTATAATATGAACCTATCAAAAAATTTCATGAAAATAGCCTTTTTAGCGTCTGCAGTGAGAAGACCCCTTAAACGCGTTTTTCTCCAAATTACTTTTTGGACATTGATGACGACGATATCTCGAGAATCGCTGCACCGATCAACTTCAAATTTTACGAGCTTCTTTTACATGTCAAAAAGCAGTGCTGGAACGAAGATGTTTTCTTTTTCGATGCATAGTTTTTTTTTGTCGACGAAAATAGAGGGTTTTTTTTTCACCGAGAATCAATAGTTTAACGTTAGACTGCAGCCATTTTTTCGAAAATCAATTTTTTATTAAGGGACCATTCCAGTGTGACCGGCTTGAAAATTTCTGATTTTCAGGATTTTTTAAAAGTAAAATTCAACAATCAGTCCTATTTTTGTTCTTGTTCATTCAAATGATGTATTTTGTACGAAAAAATACTTTTTAATGTTTTGGTTTTATTTTTTATACAATTTTTTTTCCCACTGCATAATGATGGCTAAAAAATAGCGCCGAATGGTGAAAAGTCATCCAAAAATTGTCTGAATGAAAAAAACCAATAAGATTATTCATCAATATGAAAAACTGTAGAAGCGTACGAGGGATTCTTTATTTCTATAAAAATTAACAAAGCGGTGGCCACTTCAAAAGTAAGTATCAAATTGGGTCGTTTGTTGTCAGTTTTTCGGTTTTAAAAATGTTATATTTTCATATAAGAAACAAAAAAACAAGAAACAAAAAAAAGGAATTTCAAATAAAGAAACACCAAAAATAAGGATCTTGAAAACTCTTCGTTTAAAATCTTCCACAGTTTTGAAAAACGACGTTACGGACCAATTCGAATTTCGCGACCAAATTTTAACAGCATGTTTATGAAAGTCCATATTATTGGATAATGCAAAAAAAAACAATTTCGGACAAATTTTACACTCGAGTCCCTTCAATCCTTCGTCCAAACACTAGATAATTTCATGCAAAAACTATTCGTTTTTTTTTCGGATGAAATGTTTCCGAGCACCAGTAATCCACCACATTTATAAATCTCTTTCAATACAAAAATTGTAAAAGATGCTTAAACCCATACTCTTTAATGCAAGCAAAAAAACATTTGTAAACCTGCGCACGATTTACCAAAAAAAAGTCACGAAAATTCCTCTTTTTTTCGGCCACGAGATAGGTGTAACTCGTTAATGAGAGAAATTCATCATAGAGCATAAGAATTTATTACACGGCATGAGAAATAGTGTGTGATAAAATAGAAAGGATGCTGACGGGTGAAAAAAAAGCTGTGAATATGGCCACGTTTTTCCTAAGCGCTGGGGCGTCTTCGTATGTGGAGTCGATTTTTTGTTCTTTTTTTATTTCACTCGTCGTTCTAGATGTATTTTTTATTTCGTTGCCCGTGTGTACCTATATATACTTTACATATATATACCATACAAATCTTTTTTATGTTTGTAAATCCTTATTTTTATTTTTCAGCTTTTATTTTCAAATAAAAACTTAATAAAAATTATATAGATGATGTGTGTGAATGGGAATATATATATATATATATACATAGATGAAGGGTTCTCGTAAGAGAGTAGAAAGTTTCTGGCCACGCATAAGCAAAAGCAAGAGAGTGGGGGGGGGGGGGGTTCGCCACGTATAATCCCCATTGGGAAGCTGCGCGAAAGGATCGCCCTTTCTCTGGGCGCGAGTGCAGTGTAATGAGGGGTCTCTGAAACACGTACGACTCGAAGGTGTGACCCCTCGGGGCCCCTTCTATGTATATATACAGACACGAACCTTGCGATTTTCTATACCGCGCGCTACTCCGGCGACTAAGCGAATTCGCCATTGCCTTCGAGCCCGATAAAATGAAATTCAACCATCGCCAAATTCTTTCCCGCATGATGTATCCGTCAGATCGCGTGTACCCCGCAATTGAACGCGCTCATCGTACCCCATAACGCTTTCCCAAGCGACCGCGCGCGACTTTGACTTTCCGATCCAAAATTCTCGAAATCTCGCTCGTTTTCGGAAAAACGCGGAGTCTCAGGTCCTGCACCGGACAATTCCGCAGGGCCTGAGACTCTTCGTTTGCCTCTGGTGTCAACCGTCTTCGAGAATTCTTGATCCGAAGGCTCGATCGCGCGCACTCTTACGTCACACACGAAACTTCCAAGCCCCGCCGCGCTTCGCCGCCTTTGTTCGACGGAGCCCGAAGTGCGCGGCAAGCGCAAAAAAAATATCGACCATTTGACAAAGTGGCGGTCGGTAAGGCAGGTCTCGCAATTTCATAATATCGCCGTTTTTATCTCGTTACGTCGCGGCGTACACGCGTTTCGAGAACTTATGCGAACAAAAAGCGAGATTCCGCGAAAGGAAGGGAAGAAAAGGTGATACTGTATATATTGCGAATCTGGTCGATTAGTCACGAGAAATAGGGTTATGTAGCTAATGCAACTTTAATTGTACGTCCGGACGATTACCGAGCGAGCGTACACACATTCCCCGCTTCTCTCTCTCTCTCTCTTACTCACTAGAATTCCTGTGTCCCCTAAAGGCCTATATACACGCGCATACGCGGCGGTGCGTAAATGTACGAATATGACTGTATACACGTCAAAAAAAAGAAAGGGAGGAAAAGAGCGAAAAATGAACGAAGCAATCGCGAAGCTCGTCTTCGTCTCGTGTGTATATGGGTTGTGCGATGCCCGATGGCAAGAAACCGCGGCATAAATCGAGCGTGTATGTGCGCCCGGGAGAACTTCTCTCCCGTGTGTTGTTATATACCTCACGGCTGCTCTGTGAGCATGGAGAATCGCCCCGAGACCGCGGAGATTTATCACTTTTAGCGTGTGGCGACCCGAGAATCGGAAAGAACGAATAGAGAGAGAGAGAGAGAGAGAGAGAGAGAGAGAGAGAGAGAGAGAGAGAGATAACGATAGATGGAGCGCGGACTCATCTTCAAAGCGCAAACGCTCGTCGCTCTTTCCTGATGCGTGTATAATGTCATATATATATATATATATATATATATATATATATATGCGTGTCAGACGACACTTGATCGTCGACGGTCATCGTTGGACGTTCGCAAGATTCTTTATCCCTTGCGCACGAGAAATGAGAGTTCCTTGCGAGAGTCGAAAGCAAAAAACACCAGAAATAATGGAACGAGAGAGAGAGATAGAGGAAAGTTGCGAGTTGAGAATCGACAGAGGGCGCCGCTCGAACGAGCATCCGCGCCGCCGTGCGGCACCAATTGGAATTACCTCGTTTGCGGCGCTATCGTGGGATTTATTTCCGCAAATCTCGTGCACTTTTCTCTCTCTTTCTCTTTCTCTCGTATGTGTTCGGTTTTCGTGGCTGAGGGATTTACAACCAGGAAAAGCAACGTACCTGCTTCAGTCGCAAGCGAGGAAGCATTTGCTCACGTGTAACGATGTCGCGAAATTGCACGTGGGGCAAAAGTGACCGGAGATGGATCGGTCGTAAAATTTGCAAATTTAATAAACCAATGCAGATTTATGCTGTTTTAAGGATATACATCTCTTTTTTTCCTGCGTTCCAAGGCATAATCTTGGGGGTCTTTACGTATTACCCTACCCAATTGAAGCTGTTCCTGTCCCTCCCTACTTCGCTAATCTAACTTAAGGGTATGCACGAGGTCAACATAACCTCACAAATTTTCCAACCCAGTTTTCTCATAGATGGTTAATTTTTTAGGAAAAACAAAGCATTAGGCTTTGGAGAATATTTTGACGCAGAGCTTGACGATTTCCTTTTGCCCCAAATATGATTAATCTCTGAGAAATCTCTGTTCGGAAATTTCAGCTATCTCTCTCGCACTCATGTGTCACGTGGTAGATCTTTTACTTCGCCTTAACGTCCGGGTACGGGGAAACTGTGGAAAACCCGTACCGGTCTAGACGGCCCTATATTCTTCTGTTTCTGTGGTGCACAGACGTTTTACTCAAGTATTTACAGCAAGGGCCACCCCTCCGAGTATTGGCCATGCACAAAACTGCTTAAGGTAGTTCCGTAGTTTTGGTAAAATCCCAGGAATTAGCTGAAATCTAAGTATGGTGTAGTTATGACCTTCATGGACTGATGCCCAAAATTCAATTCGATTCACCGTTTAGTTCATGATATAATTGCAATTGAATATGGGTATTTTTGTACGCGATCCCTATACCTAACACGTAAACCGATCGGAGTTTGCTCGCATTTCTCGATGTAGGTTCTAAACGGATCTTAGGATTTCAAAATAAAAACACACGTGTACGTAATACTATTGTGGGATTGATTTTAAAAATGACAAACTTTGACCGTTTAGTTTTGGAGATATCGTCTTATGAAAAGTGGTAATTTTATTCCACACCGAACTCGGGCCCAACCATCTGTAACGGAATGGCAACAGTGTACGCTGCAGCCAGCTGATCGGCGCGTGGTCTGGGAACTCGAAGCGTGTTTTTTTTTCCCTAGTTCTAGTAATTCTGAGACGGTTGTGAAATAAATGTATTCTGCAAACAAATTTAACTTGTTCAATTTATGCATGTATTTATCTTTGTTACAGCGAATAAAATTTAAACTGTCGGCAAGATGTTGTAAATCCACGATCCGACGTCCTTCGACAGCGAATTTTTGTTGCTGATCGTTGAGGTTATGGTTATTCTCATGGCGCTCCGCCGCATTTGCTTGTCACATGGCTGCCACAGCTTTCAGTCTTTTAGCAAGCGCCGTTTTTCTTGTAAACTTTCCTTTGTATCGCATTTGGGTTGACATTTTCACGCTTTTTTATTTATATAAAATATTTCGCGAAAGACGGATCGTAGGAAGCTCAACGTTATGGCTGCAGGAAAATCGCGCTGTTTCCACGATTACAGCGCCGCTCTCTATACGAGTGTGAAACCTATCTATGCACGAAGTGCGAATGGGTAGGACATATAGAGGGTACAAGCTCTGTCAAAAATTTACAACCAATATCATCGTATAGGCATTGGACGTTGCTATACGCTCCGAGCGAAACTTTTGGCTCATACGTGTACCTACAGAACTACCTTAAGGGGGAGATACCTGTAGGCGAGGAGAAAAATGCTGATCTTCATGATTTTTTTTAAGGAAAAATTTCATCATTTTTTACACTTAGGGTATGTTTATTACTACTTTTTTTCTTTCATTAACACTCATACGCAGAATATCAACTAAGAAAAAGTGAGAAATATTGAAAATCGATTAAATGGTACGCTTCGAAACAAAACGATTGAATTTCTCGGGATAAAATGGCTACATGTTGCAATAAAAAATAAACCTTTTTTTAATTGTCAAAAACATGACCGTAAATGATTATTACCGATAAGATTTATACCAAATTTCATGAGGATCAGATGATTAGTTTTTGAGCTATATGCCACGCCACTTCTGAAATGTAGTTTATAAGACCGTGCCATACCTCCGCCATTTTTAAAGATTAATTAAATAATACCATGTTCCAGCCAAAAGTGGTAATAAAACATAAACCAAGTCTCAAAAATGACGAAGAAAACTTTGCTTTCAAAAAAATCATGAAAATCAGCAGATTTATTCCTCACCTAAAGGTATCGCCCCCCTTAAAAACAGTATCGTATTTACGCCGATTCCATTTGAGATACGTATAGCAATAGTGACGAGCAAAGTCGCAAGATGGCGCGATTCGTTCAAAAATTTGTTAGGTTATGTTCGCTCATGCTAAAGTTTAACTGTCACGAGCTTCCGCGGATGTCACGCTCAATTAACGTTTACATTTTTATAATGTTTCTAATAATGATAGTTTTTACAGTGATTGGCAATAATTTCCCTGGTTAATTGAGGGGAAGGAGAGAAAAAAACGTAAGTTTAGCTCGCGAACAATTGCAACGTTGAATTTCAATGTTCTTCGAAGCGCCATCTATCGGAAGATGCTTTTTGGTGCTGGACATGACGTCATTCGCTGAGAACTTCACTTTTTGCGATAGCGCTTTCTCCCTCACTCTTCCCTCTCTTTCTCGGCGCAATCAATTAGTCTCTGTAGCGCTAATTGACGAGAGCGCCGAGTAATTAACCGGCATGCGTTGTTGCGTGCACCGTTCGTTGTTTCGCGTACATATAACCCGTGTCATCTGGACGACATGTGGTCGTGCAACATTCTCCCCGTGCTCCGTAAGAAACGTCGCTCGGAATAGTAAACAGCGAATCCACGCTCTGCCGGGACGAGGCATAGCTCTCAGGTGAGCGAACGATTACGATCGTTTTGCGGGCTGCGAAGAACGCGAGGCGCAAATAAAAGCGCTCGCAGCGAGATCGGCAACGAGCAAAAAGTCCGTGAACCGAAACTCGCATGTAAGGACACGGCAAAGTTTTATTTTTCCGTGTCCTGTACCGTAGTATACGTATATAGGAGCGTTACTTTCGTCGTACGGAGTATTTGGGGTGGTCCGACGTTACACCGGGGCTCATGGACGCGCGGTCGAGCGCAAGGCATTTTCGGGGCGGTCCAATATAAAGAACAATTAGGGTATCAATGTTGGGGCTACGGGCTGAGTGGTCGGTAAGGAGCTGCTTCGGCGTCAATAGAAGAAAACCGGTAAAAAAACGGGGCGGTTTCGCGCGAAAGCATGGGAATACCGGGAGAAGTTTCTCCGGTGTTATATACCGGGTGTCTCGAAAGTCACCGGTAATATTTACAGGTCGGATGGATCGTGAAATTTGGTTGCGAAAAGTCCTCTTGCATTTTCCTCTCCGACGCACCGTTGCCTAGATATTAGTTCACAAGCGTCAGCCAATCCGAGACGCCCGCGCGGTGCGAGACTCGCCGAACGGGGCGTGGCGAACGGGATTGGCCGTGACACTAGTCAACCGATTCCCAAGCAACGAAAGGTCGGATGAAAAAATAGATAACGACTTTTCTCTCTAGAATTTTAAGATCTATCCGACGCGACAAAACATGGTGCTACTTCGGCGACACCCTGTACGCGCGTGCTGGACGGCGGCTTCGGTGACCTTTTTAAGCCGTGAAGGAGAGATTTGGTACGCTTCGCCAGCTCGGACATTCATACACATCCACGAACACACACGTGCGCAAACGGGCCATTATCCCACGAGAGGAGCTCTAGGCGTTCATAACATAATGATCCGCGCTGGTGGTCAATTTCTCAGTACTCCGAACCGCGCAAGGTATTCGCAATCGCGGAAGGCACGAAGACTCTTCGGATTGTATATCTGTACCGATGATTCTACGATTCTACACGCACACATGCGTAACCGTATACGTACAGGGTGTGCACACTCGCCGCAGAGATTAATGGGGAGATGCACAACGCGGCCCTTTTCGGCGTGCTTCGTAAATGGCGCTAAATCGCGGCGGCGAGTTCGGGAGTATGATTTCGTGATCATCGCCTCTGTCGAGGTTGCAGATTCCCTTGTAGCCGCGCGAGTCCGTGATCACCGCTCAAGTTGGTATCGCAGCAGCGTGAACACGAATGGGTAGCTCGGTGGGGGAAAAGTCTCTGCCCCTCGCTCGCTCGACAGGCGAACGGAGCGAGGTTTCAAAGTGAAAAACATGTATCGAGATCATTGTTTTCTCTCGGTTACCCGTTTATGCCGAAAATGCGGGTTAAAAAAATTAACGACGAACCGCGTTGAAAAATAAAACGCCGAAACGACCGTGAAAGGTTCAAAAAGAAATCTTGAGCCTTTGCCGCGATCGTTTCGACATTTTTTTTCAACAGTAAACATTATGGAAAAGGATGTAACATAAATGTTTCTTTATCTGCAATGAGCGTCGTGGCTGAGTTGTAGCGTGACGGATTACGATGCTGAAGGTCCGGGTTCAATCCTCGGTGAATGAACTTTTTTTTCTTCATTTTATATTCAGAAAATGTCTACCTTACTCTCGCTTTATCTATTCTCGCCTGTCTAGGCATTATTTTTTATATTTAATTCATATATGTATAACAAAAAAAAATGTTGCTACGGGCATCGAAGCCGCGCCGTCCGTACTCAGAGCTCGGACGCAGTGCAGCCAGATCGCGCGTAAAAGTTACCCCCTCTCTAGTTTCTTACGCGCCCATCACACCATCGTAGTAGCGTGTGTCCGTGAGCGAGTGATGTTCGGACATCTTCGGAAAGAGCCGAGCAAGCCGAAGCGTCCCGACCGCGCCTTCGGCTGCTACACCAATGCATGGACGCTGAGCAGCACGTTCATGTGCGGCCAAGCCGAAACGAAGGCTTCGAGGGAAAAAGCAATCTGAGCACGACTCGCGCGTGACGTCACCCGACGGCACGCGCGAGGCTTTTAGATGATTTCAAAGCTAAGTTAGTTCTTGATTCTCTGCGTTATTAATGTATTCAAAAAAATGTATTGCGCACTCAGGTCGCTTATTTTTTTAGTTTATACGTTAATTTAAACATAATAATATATCTAAATTACAACTTATTTATCTTATATAAAATTGTTTACGCTTTACTCACACCCATCCTTATGCCAAATAAATTATAATTCATAAAAGTAAGCGGAAATATATTTATATTCGTATTATTATATTAATTCTCATACTTTCATCAAGCGATAAAGCATTATCCCCAAAAACAAGCCAATCATCCATCCGGCCGCGAATTGTAAGTACCGCGTATATTCTACAAGCGATGAGATGGTCCCGTTGGTAGCGTTCCTGGCTTTCTGATTTCTTATTTTTTTCCTGGAAATTTCTCCTTTTCCTATGACCTGAGTGAACGGCTGCGGAGATATTCGGAGAAAAGTTAAAGATGAAAAGAAATGAGATTTTCGTTAAAAAACTTTTTATTATTATTATTTTTTTCGGAAATTTCTTTTTTTCCTATTACCTGAGTGAACGGCTGCGGAGATATTCGGAGAAAATTTAAAGATGAAAAAAATGAGATTTTCGTAAAAAAAACTTGATATTATTTGTTTTCCGGAACTTTTTCTTTTTCCTATTGAGTTTGTTTGGGTTTGTTTGGAGTTTGAGTCATACAAACACAGATTTAAACAATCTTGAACATTCACATCTCCGAAATAGAAAGACGTGAGTATCTAATATTGGTAATACCATCTATAGCAAAAAGCCAGATATCGAGGATACAAACTTCGAAAGTTTTGATCTCAGATAGGCAAACGAGCGATGGTCCATAATAGCGAACACCGAAATAGCGAACATCAAAGAAGTGGACGAGTTGCTTCCTAATTTTCTGCCGATTTTCGCTAACACGTACGAGATTCTTTTAAAGTCTTTAAGAGGGGATATACATTTACAATGATCAAAAAATCAATTTCTTTTCTTTAAGGGATAACACCATTCTAGGAATTTAGAAAAATCGTTTTCTTTTGGCTTCAAAAATACTTTGGGGTCATAAAAACAATATGCAGTTGGTCCTGCAGCGATTTTTTTAAGGTTGGATAAGTGTGTACAGTAGAACCTCGATTATCCGAACCTCGATCATCCGAACCCTCAATTATCCGAACCCTCAATTATCCGAACCCTCAATTATCCGAACGATGACTTAGTTTATCCGGAAGCTCAATTATCCGAACGTTGGCGCGAAAGATACATGGTTGCTCGCTGCCACCACCGTGAGCAACAATAAGCAACCCAACGCAACTTCTCCTTCTCAAACAGCTGCGAGACTTAGACGCTCAAAAACGCGTTGCAGCCGTTCGTCAATTAAAAATGGACGATTTTATTTTTAAAAAATATTTTAAAAGGCACTCGACTTTTTTCAGGTGCTTAAAACACACACACACACACACACACACACACATATAAATATACAGGGTGGGCGGAAC
Organism: Ophion slaviceki; assembly: GCA_944452715.1. NCBI lineage: Eukaryota > Metazoa > Arthropoda > Insecta > Hymenoptera > Ichneumonidae > Ophion > Ophion slaviceki. The sequence continues at coordinate 43,676,257 of OX101789.1, read as the reverse complement.
ATTGACGTCCAAAAATAAAATTTAGGTCCCTTGTATCCTGGGGTATCCGAATAACCCCCATGTATATCCCGCGACTTTTCATAGTTTTCGAGTTACGAATTTTCGACCTGACCAATTAAAAAAAATCTAAAAAAAAAGTAGAAGACTGTCGAGATTTTTTTTGCAACTGAATCTTCATGAGTAGTACTTTTATGCATAAAATAATCAGCTTCGTAACTGTGATGAAAGTTATTAAAATGTTGGTGTAAAGTGAAAAACTTATGTTCGGTAAATTATGACTTAAATTTTCAACTTTAAATTAAACATCTAAACAGGTGACTTCATGGTTCCTAATTAGGCCTCAAGAATGCGCCAGACTCTCAGCTTTCATAATAATTTAAAAAAAAAGCAGTACTTAATAGGGGTACTTTGGCTACAATTGACCTTCAAAGACAGCGAGGTGGAAAATTCTTAAAATTAGCCATCTGATTAAAAAAAATTGCCCATTTTATCATTCCCAAGGATATTTAGTTTGTTACCTAACCAAAAATGACTGCAGGAAAGCTAAGATTTAAACATTTAGAGGTTTATTTTTTTTTTCGTTCGATTCAAGTTTAATGAATTTTGCGCCATCCGTTCTTGTAACGAGAACGGATCGCGTAAACGAGCTTTTACCTGATCCATGAGAACGGATCGCGCAAAATTCATTAAACTTAAATTAAACTAAAAAAAATAAACCTCCAAATGTTTCAATCTTAGCTTTCCCTGCAGTCATTTTTGGTTAGTTAACAAACTAAATAGCCTTAGGAATGATAAAATGGGCAAATTTTTTTTTTAATCAGATGGGTAATTATAAGAATTTTCCACCTCGCTGTCATTGAAGGTCAATTGTAGCCAAAGTAGCCCTATCAAGTACTACTCTTTTTAATGGTTATGAAAGCTGACAGTCTGGCGCATTCTTAGGGCCTAATTAGGAACCATGAAGTCACCTGTTTAGATGTTTAATTTAAAGTTGAAAATTTAAGTCATAATTTACCGAACGTAAATTTTTCACTTTAGACCAACATTTTCATAACTTTCATCACAGTTACGAAGCTGATTATTTTATGCATAAAAGTACTACTCATAAAGATTCAGTTGCAAAAAAAATCTCGATAGTCTTCTACTTTTTTTAAAGATTTTTTTTCAATTGGTCAGGTCGAAAATTCTCAAAAATGCAGTAAAAAATTCATAACTCGAAAACTATGAAAAGTCGCGCGACATACATGGGGGTTATTCGGATACCCCACGATACAAGGGACCTAAATTTTATTTTTAGACGTCAATGTTCCGGCCACCGTGTATGTATATATATATATATATATATATATATATATATATATATATATATATATCAATGTTAATATGTATGTCAAATTTTAATATATATTTATGTATTTTTTTAAATGTAAAAACGTGTTGTTGATGATCTCGTCCCAAAAAACCCACGTTTTGATTGTCCGAACTAGTCTCGGTCCCAATTGGTTCGGATAATCGAGATTCTACTGTATACGTAAGGCAGGTTTGCAGTCACAAGAGTCTCGCGGTTGAGATATGAGCGTGCGGGTTCTGAGTGTAGACGACGCGGGTTCGATCCCCGGTAGCAATGTCTTGTTTTTTTTATTAAGCATATACGAATTAAATATCATAAATAATGCCTGAACAGGCGAGAATAGCTAAAGCGAGAGTAAGTTCGAAATTTTCTGAATATAAAATGAAGAGAAAAAAGTTTATCCACCGAGGATTGAATCCGTCACGCTACAACTCAGCCACGACGCTCATTGCAGATAAAGAAACATTTATGATACACCCTTTACCATAATGTTTACTGTTGAAAAAAAATGCCGAAACGATCGCGGCAAAGGCTCAAGATTTCTTTTTGAACCTTTCACGGTCGTTTCGGCGTTTTATTTTTCAACGCGGTTCGTCGTTAATTTTTTTAACCCGCATTTTCGGCATAAACGGGCAACCGAGAGAAAACAATGATCTCGATACATGTTTTTCACTTTGAAATTCATTTAATGCATATTCCAATCCGCAGTACGGCCACACATATATGTCGAGCTCGATCGGACGGAAAACCTCGCTCCGTTCGCCTGTCGAGCGAGCGAGGGGCAGAGACTTTTCCCCCACCGAGCTACCCATTCGTGTTCACGCTGCTGCGATACCAACTTTAGCGGTGATCACGGACTCGCGCGGCTACAAGGGAATCTGCAACCTCGACAGAGGCGATGATCACGAAATCATACTCCCGAACTCGCCGCCGCGATTTAGCGCCATTTACGAAGCACGCCGAAAAGGGCCGCGTTGTGCATCTCCCCATTAATCTCTGCTCGCCGCAGGAACTCCCAGACAGGTGCAGAGCGCACTCAGCGACTTTACGCTCCGTGGAGCGGCTCGACATCAAACGGACTTTGCCGATATTAATATTATTGCGCTTGAGAACTGCAACGGCCTGACATTTGCCTTCATCGTAATGGTCATTATATAATGCCAATGCGTACCTTATTATTAAGGAAGAAAACTTACCACGCGATCGTTACGATGATCAAGGGTTGGGGAAGTGGCGCTTTCGCGGCTGGTCAGCCAAATTCGCGACGAAGAGTGAAGTACAAAATTTCGAACGGTTCGAACTCCTATGCAAATATGGCGGGAAAAAGAACCTTCCCCGGAATCGTGATAATTGATAGTGGCACTTGTTGGCACGCGCGTCGCTGCGACCGAATTGTCAACGTAGTAATAAACTAGACAAGGAGACGTCAAATAAAAATTGTATTAAAATCAATCTGTAAGACATTTATTATTTAATGAAAAGTTATTATTTAATTACATTCAATTAAAAGGAATTATTTAGACGAATCAAATTTAATATTTATTGCTATGATTTAAACAAAATATGAATGAAATGGAGTTAAAAAAGATCAGATGAAATTTGAAAAGTATAAATTAAGTTAAATTTAAAAAGTATAAATCAAATGCAATTAAAAAACTATAAACTAAATGAAATTTAAAAAATGTCAATGCAATGACATTGGAATAATAATAAATGGAATCAAGTTTAAAAAATATCAATAAAATAAAATTTCAAAAGTACTCATTAAAATCGATAATTCATGCTCCTAACCTCAATTTTGAATCTTCATTAACTCTATACAAAACCCTTCTTTCTATATTTTTTTTCGATTCTGATCACACTTTTAACCGTGGCACTTCTCGGAACTTAGACCTTCCGCTTGCTCAGTCGGTATTACCGACAGTCGGCAAAGCAATCACCAAGCTGCTTATTTCCGCCGCTAGGCACCGTCCGCTTTTTTTCGTCCGCTCCAAGGCACGGAGGTTATGAACGCACCTAATTTTGCCTACTCTCAATTACAACCCTCTAAATCTTCCGGAGCCAGAAATTGATCGGCAGCGCGGCCGAAGGGTAAGGAAAGAGAAAGAGCGGAGGTTTCATTCGCGATCAAGACTGAGGAAAAATTAATCGCACGTTTGTCCGTGAGATGTTGAAGGATCCGACCGACCTGAGGAGGAGGAAGCCCCAGCGATTGAGAGGAACACCGGCGAACCGTTTCGTGAATGTCGTCGCGTTAGGGATAGTTTCCGTGTTCACGTCGCTGTGTCTCTGGTATACGTACTCGTAAGTCTCCACTCGTAAAATTTCCCTTTTCGGAAGTCACCGCTCGTTTTCGCGACTTCCCCGCGTTCGTGCTCTGATTCTAACCCTCGTCGCGTAATTCCGTCAATTCCGACAATCATTTCGATCAATTCACGTTGCAGCGAAGCCGAGTGGGTAAAACGAGGCAAGGCGCGTCTCCATGAGAAGACGAAGCTCACTGAGGATGAAATCGTGCGCCGGCAGATGTTCTCCGACCCTATGCTGGGCAACATCATCGCGCAGACAAAAGAGAGAATAGCGGCAAAGAAGGCGGGCGAAACTTTCGACGACAACCCCATCCGAGAATTTGTGGAGGAGCGCACCAGCCGGAACAAAATTTTTGGCATGCCGGATGATTGAAGCCTAGGTAGAGACGTCTTCTATGCTTAAGAACGACCGATGTCATGTAAACCGTGTCCAGGGATTCATTAAACGCGTCGCAAGTACCAAACGTCGCGACTTTTATTCCATTTTGTCTTTTTCTCGGCGTTGCGCCGATTCTTCCTTACAGAACGATCCTGTGCAACCCGAAAGCGAGTGAAAGTTTATCCGGAGAAATGTGCGAATATCAATTCCTGCTTCGACGTCGAAAGAATTGCAAATGACGGTTCGATTTCGTCGGAGGCAAGTTTTTTTTTTTTCACCGCCTTTGCGTCTTCTCGGAGCGATTCGTTTTCCGACTCGGTCGAGCACGAAGTTTCGGGAAGGAAAATAAACGTCGATAGGGATGGATGGGGCGGAGGGCGATTCGAGCAAGGACGACAGCCTGGCGGACTTCAAATCCCCCAGGCTCGAACCGGTCCCTCGAGTGACGCACAAGCCGCAAATTTTAATCGAAAAGAAGGCCAAGAAGAACAACAGAACCAAGCGGAAACAACCGGAAGCGTCTCGTCGTAATCGCATCGAGGATCCGGTACAACCCTCCATAGAGTCCTCTTTTTTCAAAGCCGCCGCGATCTCCAACAAAGACAAGGGACACACCTGTCCTCTGTGCATGAAGTACTTTGCGGACGCGAGCCTCGGTACCGCGCATTCGAAAAGCTGCGCCTCCAAGAACAACGTGTCGACGAAAAAATTGCTGACCGCTGTCGCCCTCCAGAAACGTCAGGCTGACGAACGCTTGGCGATCGGCCTGCCCGCCGGGCCCTTCGTCCAACCGAAAAACAAAACGCCGAGACGACCACGCGAACCGGTAATTGCTTTTGAGATCGGAAAATCGTTGAGGCGTTTCGCGCTGTGCGAAACTGAAAGATCAGTACGCTACTGAGAATATCCATACTTGATCAGCCTCGAATAAATTGGAGAGCTATCACGCACAGAAAGAATTTAAAAATTGAATAATTGCAGAATTAAAATAAAATAATAAAAATCAGTCTATGGAATTAAACAAAGTCGTAAGAAGAAAATGGAAGAATCAAAATCAGTAAGAAAAATGTTTAAAAACTTGTGAAAGACTGAAAAATTAGTACACTGGTCGTTTTATAAGTACATACCCTGTGAGAATTCTTATGGTTTTTTTAAATAAAAAAAGAATCTGAAAAATGATAGTCATAATGAAACGTACAATACTAAATTTGCTAAAATTACTAGTAAAAACGCAAACAAATGCAATAAATTAGTAAAAAGAATTAGTAGTGAGAAACTAAAGCAGTTAGTCCAGATTAGTACGAAGAAATTAGTACACATAAGTACATTGCATGCAAGAATTTTAATTTTTTTTATCAAGAGCGAAGTTTTGAAAAATAATACAGTCAAAACTAAACAAAAAGTACTAAATTACCTAATTAATACTACAAAAAAACGCAAACAAACCCACAAATCTGTAGTAAAAACTGAAAACTTAAGACATTCGTAATTATAAGTACATCGCATGGAAGAATTTTTATTTGTTTATTTTTTAATCAAGCGTGAATCTTTGAAAAATAATACAGTTCAAATGAAACAAAAAGAACACTAAATTCCCTAAATAACTTAAAATTAATACTAAAAACCTTAAAAATCAGTCGTAAAAATTGAAAAATTAGTCATTAGTACTTCGCATGGAAGAATTTTTAATTCTTTATTTCTTTATCAAGAGCTAATTTTTGTTCAGTTCTACAGTTGAAATGGAACAAAAAATACTAAATTACTTAAATAACCCAGAGTTAACATTAAAAAACCAAGACCCCAAAAAATTAGTTTTAAAACACGGAAAAATTAGTACACTTGTAATTATAAGTACATGGCATGTAAAAAAAATTTTTATCACAAGCGATCCTTCGAAAAATAATGCAGTTATAACGAAACAAAAATTCTAAATTCCGTAAATAACTTAAAACTAATACTAAAAACCTTTAAAATCAGTAGTAAAAATTAGTCTTAAAAACTGAAAAAATTAGTACACTAGTACCTCATATGTAAGAATTTTTAATGATTTATTTCTTGATCAAGAGCGAATTTTTGAAAAGCACTACATTTGAAATGAAACAAAAAATACTAAATTACCTAAATAACCCAGAGTTAACTCTAAAAAACCAGAACAACCCCCAAAAAAATTAGCACACTTGTAATTAACAGTACATCGCATGTAAAAAATTTTTTTATCCGTTGAAAAACAATAAGGATAAAATAAAACGAAAATTCTAAATTACCTAAATAACTTAAAATTAAAGGTAAAAGCCCAAACAAATTTTGAAAATTAGTAAAAAACTGAATAATGAGTACACAAGTAATTGCACGTGTGAATTTTTATTTACTTTTCGAAGCAAGCGCAAATCTTTGAAAATCAATACAATTAAAATAAAACAAAAGAGACTGAATTTCCAAAAATAAATTGCTACCAAAAACGATAAAAGCCAGTAAATCAGGCGAAATGATTACCCAATTATCGGTACTGATTTTTGTTATCCTCAGCCGATTATTTCCGCGAGGTTTATTCATTGCCAATTATAACGCCAGGTGTCCACCCTCGACCCCGAGCTCCAACTAGCCCTCGCCTTGTCGAAGTCGCTCCAGGAGAACGAGCTGGAGCAAGAATTCGAGGAAGCTCTCTTGCTCGCCGCGAATCACCGGGGCGACGAGCCCACCGTTCCAATGACGAGTTCTCAGCGTAAACAAACGTTGAAAAATTTTGGTTTTTCAACCGACAAAGCCAGCGCTCCGGGGATGCCGGCGGGCCCGTTAAAGTCACGGAGAAGTAAGTGGTCTCGAGTGAAACAACGAGTACTAGACATTGTTTTTCAACCATTGCATTTTACAATCGTCAATGGATTAAGGCCTCAGGCCACAGTAACGGGTATAAAATCATGTGCGAATTTAACATTTTTTTTCGTATGAAAAAGTGATTCACTCATAAAATTAATTACACATCTATTTAGTATGAATATCAAGCTGTTAGAAAATATATATTTTTGTTCGATGTACAAAATGGCCGACTACTCGAAACTTCTCGAAACAACTTTTTTCCAATTGGCGTGACAAATAACTTCAACAATTTTCACTCGATTTACTTCAAATTTAAAAATTATGTTCCTAATTGCATTTCGCAGAGAAGTACGTACGGAATTTCTGATTTATCGAAAACTTTTCATTTTATGAGCAGTTTATGAGCAGTTATAACGAAATTTTTCACTGAAAATTCATTTCTTAAGTTCAAATACCTACAACTTTTGAATAAAACAATATTTTTTTAATTCCGTACGTACGTCTCTAGGTATTCTAATGCAGATTGACGAGAATTTTTGTTTTTTGTTCTAGGTAAAAAATTGTGGATGCTAAATGTCACGCCGCGGAGCGCCTAAAAAAAGATAAAAGAAAATATTAGTAGTCGGCCATTTTGTAAATCGAAAAAAAATATACATGTTCTAACAACTGGATATTCATACTAAATAGATGTCATTAATTTTATGACCGAATCACTTTTTCATACGAAAAAAAATTGTTAAGGGGCCAGTCCACTTTGGAACCACAAAAAAAAGGCTATTTGCGCGTTTTTTTTTTTTGAGGATTTTATAAAAGATATGAATATAAAAGTTGTTGGGCTTGATAAATAAAGTTTTGAAATACATTTTTTAAAATTTTATTCAATTTTATTCACTTTCAAGTACAAAAACTATAATTTAACCCTCAATAGTCACACTGGGTCCACGGGACCCAAACAAATTATTTTGATGCCGTACAACTTTTTTGTTCCAATAAAACATACATTTTTTTATATGCGTGAGCGTTTCATTCTTTCCTTCTAAATCGCACCTGCGTTGGATGAAATAAATATACTTTTTGCAAAGTCCACAGAAACCGCTGTCTATTTCAAAGTACATTGTTTCCAGATTATAAAACCGTTTTTTAATTTTTTTTGTCAATTATTACAAGAGTTACAGCAATTTTTGTAAAAAAAAGTCATTTTTCACGTTTTCTTTGGTTGGAAGGTAGGGGTTTAAGCGTGAAAAAAAAACACTTTTTTGCGAATTTTTTTCATCTATATGGATAGAGTAAATTTATTGAAACCTTTTGTACATTGTTAAGTGTCATTTCAAGAACATTCCGTGAAATTTGTACGCGAAAATATCCACAAACAAGTCCGTGACAAAGCTTTTCCAAGAACGCCTTTGGAAAAACACGATTTGCGGTGTTCACTGTATCTCAGCTAGAAATTATCTGAAATCAAGTACCATTAAAATTTAGTCGAAGTATCATCAAATCCTCCCCCCAACGGTCTTTGACAATTTTTTTTTCGTTTCTAAATTTTTGGTGGTCATGTAAAGTGAAAAGTGCTATTTTTCACGAAAAATTCCGCCATTTTGGGGGATGGAAAACCCGCTCAATGTAAACAAAAATCTCAAACTAACCGTTGGGGGGAGGTATTTTATATGTAGAAAGTGTGTACCAAGTTTGAAATAAATCGGTCATGTAGTTTTCAAATGGCAGTGAACACGGACTTTGAAAAAGTGGTTTCGAGAAAAACGCGTTTGAAGTTTAGAGAAGTCGGAGCTACAGTGTAAGAGGAGCGTGACTAAATAGTCAATAACTTCGAGAGTATTGCACTGATTGACTTGAAATTTTGGGATTATATTCTTGAAATGTTTAACTATAAGAAAGAACAAAAAAATCCATTTTTCAAAGTGCAAACCCCTACCCTCCCCTTAAATTCGCACATGATTTTCTACCCGTTACTGTGGCCTAAGGCCTTAACGATATTTCCATTCCGCGGCGCAATTCCATGCAATTTTTTGCCCAGGGAAACATCTGGGCCCGACGGTTCTACAGACTCGCACCCAGGAATCGCGAGATCGCCTCTTGACGGACAGAATAGCCGAGGTCCTCATGGGAAACGAGGCAATAACGCAGCTCTCTCAGCGTGCGAATACCGAGCGAGTAGAAACGCCGGCTCCGGCGCTGCAGAGTCGTCTGTTGAACGAAATTCATCGAATCGTAAGCCATCGACATCTTTGAGGCTTTCGTTCCGCATTTTTTTTTCTCCCAATCCCACAATTCTCTTTAATCCGCCGCGTCCTCTGCTTCGCAGACCGAGCGCCTCTGGGACAGTGCTCGCTTGTCGCCGGAAGTCACGAGTTTCTACGTCGATAATCTCAGTCCCATGATCGCGCCTCCCGCGGATCGTCAGCCGGAAGTCTCCGCCTCCGAGGACGCGAGCGCCTCCAAGCCGGAGGATGAAAATCAGCCCTCGAGCGAAAATCCATCCGAGCACAAAATGGCCGCGCCTACCGAGATGGCGCTAAGTTCGTCGTTCGAGAAGCGAAGCGTCCACGTGACCGATCGTGAATATCGCAATACCTTACCGGCCGATTGGTCGAGCATCCTCAACGTGAGCTCGATGAGCGACCTCGTGATAACCGTCAACAGCAATCACATATGGGCCCACAAGTTGGTCCTCCACGTGCGTTGCTGCGACATCTTGCTCGATGTCGAGCCCAACGACGACGCCAAATACGCCCACGTCAAGGAGCGCGTGTGTTGGCCCGACGTTGATTTTTTCATCGCCACCGCGTTCCTCGAGTTCGTATACGGCGGCGTAATCGACAAGCACGAGCACATCTTCGACGACGATCGCGCGCTCGCGGGCGTCAGACGTTTGGCGAGGAAATATCGTCTCAAGGATCTCTTCGTCTATCTGCGCAAGCGAAAAGCCGAAATTGGCATCCGCAGAGACGTGGAATCGCGCAGGGATGGTCTGAGCGAGCCGATCGTCGTCGATGTCACTGGGGTCGACAGCGAGATCACGGATTCCCGAGAGGATCGACGGAAACGTACCAGAAGTAACGAGAATCGAGATAATCGCGACGAGCGCGACGAAAATGAAGAAATTCACCGCACGCAATCCGCGATTCGAGAAAATCGGTTTAAAATCGGCACCGTTGCAGAAATCCATGTCCCGGAAGATGCGAGTCGAGAAAGTGCGTTTAAAACCGGAGAAAATGAAGAAAATCGTCTACCAAACGACGCGAGTCAAGAAAATCGACTTAAAACCGACAAAATCGAACAAACTCACCTCCCGGACGATTCCGTTGAAGAAAAACGGTTAAAAACCAACACAACCGAAGAGAATCAGCACAGAGAGAAGCCCGAAGATTCTCAAATGGAAATTCCAATCGAAGGATCCCCAATATCCGCCACTTCCAGTCAGCGAGTCGAAGACGAGGAGGCAAGGGAGATCGTGACGGTCTCGAGTAGCGACAGATCGAGCACAACGTCGCCGGACCTCTTCGACGAGACGTTGCAGCGATCGTTGAGAATGGACGAGAGCTCGGACTCGTCAGCCGCGAGCGAACAATCGACCCCGGAGAATTCCAACCTCAAAGTACTGGCTCAACTGCTAGAGGACGATGTCTCGTCCGAGCGATCCAGCCAGGAATCCGCTCCGAGTCCTGAAACGAACGAAAATCCCACGATATCGTCGGATCCGGAGGATTCCCGTTCGCCGCAGAACATCGGGAAGCCGGAAATTTCGACGCCCGTCACGGCGATGGAATCGTCGCGTCACGCGGAAACCCCGAGATCGCGGGGTGGGGAGGACGCGAGGCTCGGGTGTCCCGATCAGCCTAAGACGAAGAGCAATCTCAGCCTTTTCATCGAGAAAATACGAACGATAAATGCCAAGCCGGCTTCGGATTCTTGCACGGACGAGGAATCTCTCGCGGGCCCGCTCGATCGGCGCCGATTTCGCAATCCCTTCAACGTCGACAACGCGAGCAATCCGAGCACTCCCAGCGCCGCAAACGCCGAATCCAATGTACGCGAGGACTCGCGTTGCCACGAGGAGACGGCCAACGGGCGCGAGAATTCCCCGGAAAGCGTCAGCTCGGTGAACGATACCTTTTGCACCGAGGACGAGGACGTCTCCGTGTACTCCAAGTACAAAAGAGCCAACAAGCACGACAACAGCATCGCGAAATATCGGCAAATGCTGACAAAGTTGCACAACAATGGCGGCGAAGCGGAGAGCGAAAGGAGCGACATAGAAACGTCCGGGAATGACGTGGACATCGACCTGACTCAAGAGTCCGACGAGGAGCCACCGGCGAGCTCTTGCTCGAGCGTTCATCCGCCCAAGAGCCGAGAAACGTTCAACCGAATCCTCGATACCGACTCCAACGACTCGACCCCGAATGATCAACGCCCGGCGCCATCCTGCGACGCGAGGGTCATCGAGGAACGTGGGAAAAAGTCTCCGATGACTCCGATGACTGAGAGCGACGGCTCCGACGAGGCGATGGACACCGTCGCGGATGCTACGGACGGACCCCGCAATTCTCTCGTTCTTTCGGACCTGGACGTGTTCGAGATCGACGAGGAAATTTTGCTGCCGAGTTCGTTGAAAACGTGGCAAAACGCGAGCTCGTCGCTGCGCTCTCCGGCAGCGATGACGACGGCGGAGACCTCTCGGGGACCGGGTGAAGACGCCGACGAAGTGAACGACGATCGTCTTCGGAGAAGCGGAAGCGTCGAGGCTTTTGTCGTCGGGTCCTCCGGGGAGACGAAGAGCCCGCGGCACTCGTCGGACTACCCGGACTCGGACGTGTTCGTGGTGAACGACGAGGCGTTGACGCTTCGTCGTTCACTGAAAAGATCCGAGACTTCCCGAGACGCGTCCAAGTCCGAGGAAAAGAAAGCCAAAAGCGCCGGAAGTTCGTCCGACGAGGACGCCAAGCTCAGAAACAACTCGCCTCGGAGGAGGAGAAAAACTCCCGGAAGCTCGCCGGAATATCCTTACGCGAATTCGTCCCGAACGAACGAGATATTCACGCAGAGCTTGGAGGATTTGGACAATTCTCCGGAACGTCACCAGGCTCGATTATCCCCGGACTACCAAGGAGGCCTCGACCCCAAGAACGCGGAAGATCCGCAGGTAGTTCAGCCATGCAACTCGACGAATTCGTCCCCGAGAGACCCGAGCAGGTTCTCTTACGACTTTCCGGAAGTCGACTTTTTCGAAAACAACGAGATCTTCACGCAAAGCTTCAAAACTACGGACGAACCGTACAGAGCCACGAGCCCCTTGATCCACGGGACACCGGAACCACGCGGCGCCATTCTCGTTACGTCGAGCCCAGAATTGGACGGCAGATTGGGCGAACTCTTGACCGGCGATGCGAACAAGGAAAACTCGGTCGAGGGTGGCGCGAGTCTCGGTGAGCTGAGACGCGACCTCGTTGTCGATCGATTTTCTTCGCTCTGTCGCGAGGAACCGCGGGCTGGCACGAGTGCGCGCGAACGCGACTCTTCCCATTGCGTGAAGAAACTCATGGCTCGATCGATCTCTATGCCTGAGAACACTCTCACCAGATCCAACAGCCGCAAGAGAACGAGAACTCCGAGGAAATCGGCGAGAGGGGCCATGTCTCGGGAATTGACACCCCCGAGGAATTACGACGCCATGGACACGCCGGAGTTGAAGGTTGGATGATGATGGATGAAGATTATATTGTAGATAAGATCTAGGGTTTTTTCACATGGGGTTGAACAGGGTGTCTACCGACCTGAAAAGTCATGAAAAATCTTAAATGTCGTGAAAAATTACCAGTCGACCTGAATTATTATCCCCTTCTAAATTATCGTTCAGTCTACAGGGTGTCCCATTTTAATCTTACACCTGAATTTTCTCGAAAAATATTGCTCGGACGAACTATTGTGTGGAACAAAACTTCTAGGGATTGAAGGGGGACGTTCGAAAAAAAATTATTTGAGGAGCCTAAATTCAAAATGGCGGCGTTACAAAGGCTGACATGTTTTTTTCAAACGGAAACATAACTGTTTTTTATTGCCAAAAAATTTGTCAGCTGAAAACTAAAAACTTTTGTTGAAAAAATTTTTTGATAAAGTTCATAGTTTTCAAGTGAGAACATCATTTTCAATTATTTCAGATGTATCCAGGATTTGTGTGTGTGTGTGTGTGTGTGTGGGGGCGCGCGCGCGCGCGCGCGTGCGTGTGTGTGTGTGTGTGTGTGTGTGTGTGTGTGTGTGCGTGCGTGTGTGTGTGTGTGTGTGTGCGCGCGCGTGCGTGCGCCTGCGTGTGGAATACTGTTGAAAATTTTGTTTTTTTTTGTTTTTTTGTTTTCAAATTTGGACGATATTTCATGAGAAAATTTTGGAGGAAAATAGATAAAAAATAGTTTTTTTTCCATTTTTATAGCGTTTGTGCCATTTTCAGGCCCAAATAAGTGTTTCTTTAAATCCTTGACGAACTTTGATCACGATGGGTAGAAAAACACACACACACACAAATCCTGGATACATCTGAAATAATTGAAAATGATGTTCTCACTTGAAAACTATGAACTTTATCAAAAAATGTTTTCAACTAAAGTTTTTAGTTTTCAGCTGACAAATTTTTTGGCAATAAAAAAAGTTATGTTTCCGTTTGAAAAAAACATGTCAGCCTTTGTAACGCCGCCATTTTGAATTTTGGCTCCTCAAATACATTTTTTTCAAACGTCCCCCTTCAATCCCTAGAAGTTTTGTTCCACACAATATTTCGTCCGAGCAATATTTTTCGAGAAAATTCAGGTGTAAGATTAAAATGGGACACCCTGTATATTCAATATGAATTAACTTTGTGGTACTTGTTGATAGAGAAGCGAATATCGAATCTATAGAAAATAAAATAGAAGAAAGTAAAAGAAAATGATGCGTTATTTCAACATATATTAGCTTTTCTTTGTTATTCGTGCAAAGCGACTAGATGATATTACTCAAAGTTCCTAAATGTATGTAATATTTTTCTAGATGTTCCCAAAATATATTTCGTTACAGTAATCTTGAAATTATGTTTGTCTCACATTTTTTACTACATATGGAATTGTACAGTTTAGTAACTTTTCGTTTATTCCGTATACTTTTTATTGGCATACAACACACATCGATTTGAAAGAGCAAAATAAAAATATAAAAATTTAAAATATCGGTCGCACTGTAGAATCATTAAGTATACTTCTATGCCAGAAAGTCACACTAAGAGTCATGAAAAAATCCCCATTCCTTGCCTTAAAAATTCTTAAATTTCATGCAATTTCAATTCTGGTCAAAATTAGACACCCTGTTGAAGTTTGCCTGATGGAATGCAACGAAAATTCCCTTTAAGGGGTTAGGCCACAGTAACGGGTATAAAATCATGTGCGAATCTAACAATTTTTTTTCGTATGAAAAAGTGATTCACTGATAAAATTAATTACACATCTATAACTATGACCTATTTTCTGTAACCTCTAAATTTGACCTATTGATTTTTTCATAGAAACATAGTGAGATCCAAGCGACTTATGCGCTTCGGAGGCGCCAAAAAAAAGTTGCTCCACTGCTGACATGATTCCGGCCGATGGAGTAGCTGAAACCGAAAAAGGAAAAAATGTTAAGCTGAAAGGTTTTTTCCTGTACAATGACGTAGGATTTTCGAAAAATATCAAAATCTAACAAAATGGCGTAGTTATGAAAAAAAGTGTTTTCTTGCTTATAAAGTGGTCGTTTATTTTTCAATGCCAAGTCAACAATATTCATCCAATCAAAAATATCCTACGTCATTGTAGAGTAAATATATTCAAGAGTGCTCAGTTCAAATTTCAAGTCAATCGGATAGGTGCTCTTTGAGTTACAATGTCAGCAAATTTGAAAAATCTCATTTCGAGAAAAACGTGTTTGAAGATTTAACTATCGATTTTTGCAAGATAAAATGATATTTACCATAAAAACTGCTAATTACAGGATATTCTTGAAAATATAAACTGTCAAAATCGATTTTTTTATAGTGTCACACTGGTATAGCCCCTTAATTTCGATACGTTTCATATTTCTAAACATTTTTTAGGGTTTTTCTGTCGAGCTTATTGCACCATTTTTTTCGAGACTACTGCACCATTTTTTGTTCTGGAAAATGGATTTTCCAGCAAATTTGCGATCACCATTCTGTTTTTCTCCACAGAGAGAATTAGCCAAGTACGGAATAAAACCGCAGAAGAGAAAAAGGGCCCGGCAACTGTTGAATCACATCTACAACGAGCTGCATCAAGACGTCGCGATGCCAGGCTCGAGGGAAAGCATAACAAACGAGCTCGTTGGGGCGGACGAACGCGAGGGACCGCCTTCGAAGAAAATCGGCAAAATCGACGATCGCAATTCGAACGATTCCGAGTCCGATCGAGATTTGGCGTTGTCGCAAGAGAGGTACAATCATCGTCTTTATCCAGTGTAAATTGCTGTAAAACTGCTACGACTGCTTCGACGAAATAATATTTCCCCATAATACACCAGACATTATTTCGTACTTTGTGAAAATTGTCAACAAAGTTGTAAAATTGCGAATTAAATTCGCGCGATTGTACCTAAGCTGTGATAAATTAAAGATACCTAAGCAAAGGCTCTTATTTTTCGATTCCTCATGATATTAAGGGGTTAGGCTATTGTGACGAGCCAAAAATGAGGATTATTGGAAAAAAAATATTTGAAGGAAAACGTAAGATGATTGAAAAATCGTTTGGACATTTATTTGTATGTACATTTACAGAGTAGTGTACTAAATATCATTTAAAAATATTAATAATTAAGGGGTCTTCTCACCTGAGTCGCTAGAAAGGATATTTTCGTGAATTTTTGTATAGGTTTATATTATATAGATTTATATAAAAGTTGTTACACTTAATAAATACATTTAAAAAAAAGTATTCACTCAAGTCATTATTTATAGACAAAAATGGTAATTAAAAAAATGTCCGAAAAAATTGTAGGTCTGCGCTGTTGATAAAATCTCGGAAGTGGATCATTCGAAACAAAAAAAAACGAACGGTTTTAAATTCAGTGTGTTAATGGATATAGCTCATATCATACGATGTTTTATATATGCAAAAATAACAAAATGGCGGACATCTTTCTAAAAAACAAAAAGAACCGTTTTTTTCACCGTTTTTTTTGGCAAAAAAAATAGTAAATATCAAAATTTGAAAAAAATTCTCGATATGCGCTATAGCTATAGTTGTAAAGAATATGTGGGTAAAATTTCATAAGGATCGGTTCAGTAGTTTCGAAGATTTTATCAACAAACCGTCAAAAAACGTTTCGAGAAAAACGCGTTTAAAGTTTATTTGGTTTACATAAATACATAAAATTTTTTTTAATGTATTTCGAAAGTGTAATTATTACGTGTAACAACTTTTATATCAATATCTATAACATAAACCTATCAAAACAAATCATGAAAATGGCCATTTTTAGCGGCTAAAGTGAGAAAACCCCTTAAAGAGGTTACAATCTTGTGAAGGACTTTTGAATCTGAGGGGCTCAACGGTGTACTCGATTTTGGCGAGGTTGATCCGAAACAAAAAAAAACGAGTTTTTTTTTCTTGCGGTGGGATATAACGGGGAAAAAATGAGCAATGTAAAGGGATTTTTTTTTACTGAAAAATCATTATTCTACGTTTATCAAGCTATTCAGAATTTTTTTCTCGTTTTTTTTTCGAGGAAAAATGACATTGTTAATAACTAGTGAAGAAAAGATGTCAATAAAAACGTCGGTCAAGACTAAAATACTATTACACTGAATAATTATATAAAATGTCAAGTCAATTCGTTCATTAGGTGTCGAGAAATCGTGTAGGCCGTTTTGAAGAACATAATTTCGAGAAAACCGCGTAAAAAGTTTGAACAGCAGTTCTATCGTTGCAATCATAAGTTTACCTTCAATCTGCGATTTCTGCACCACACGTTGGACCTTCCTCTTCAATTTGCGTTGCCTCAAGCAACGAACGAGTTTTTTTTTTTTTTTTTCACTGTAGCCTAAGCCCTTAAGGCGTTACCCCCACTTGTAGCGCAAAAAAAGCCTTTTTCATGAATTTTTTTAAAGAAAACTACAAAACTTTTTTAATCGATCAATATACCATCTTAAAGAACACATCTTGAAGAACTTTCAGTAATTTTTTTATTGAAAAATATTACATTGTTTAGTGGCAAATGGCCGTCAATGAAATAATGTTTTTACATACACGGTTTGCGGTGACCAACATCGCGGCGAAGTGGATCATCTGAAAAAAAAATGCGGATGGATTTAGTCAAATATAAGTATAAACTAGTCTTTAATCGAAGGATTTTAAAAAATATTCATTTTTCACAAAATGGCGGACAGTCAAAGTTAATGGTTTGATTTTAACGAAAAAAATTGCCGTTTTTTGCCTATAAAACGGCCATTTTTTTCGAAAAAAAAAATCGAACGGTTAAAGACTACATTTTTATGTATTAAATAAGCCTGAAAAATTTCAAGAAGATCGGTTCATTAGTGTTCGAGTAATCTTGGTCACCGACTTCAGAAATGCCATTTTGAGAAAAACGCGTTTAAAGTTTCAATTTCAGTTTACACGAAGAAAATATTTTTTTTTGCAAACTTACATAGAGTCATCTATTCCTATACTCATAGAGCCATCTATTCTCAGATACTTATACTTAAAAAAAATGCAATAAAAAAAATCGATTTTTTCGAAATCGCAAGTGGGGGTAACCCCTTAAGGATGTATGGGATGTACGATGCCAGGCAAAAGTTCCTAAGCGCGTTAAAGTCCCGTGTCTTGTAGCCTCGCGAGTCAAGGCTCGATCATACCGGAAGAAATGGATTTCCCGGACGCGGATGTATCTCCGAAAGGGACAGCTGGACCAAAGGGCATCAGGGAAGCCTTCGTCGGGCTCTTGAATGCGGACAAAAAGTTGCACACGCAGGTTTTGACTTACGAGCCTCTGCCCTTCGAAGTGTTGCACTCGACTCTCAAGGCCCAAGGCTTGAAATGCAAACAAAACGACCTGATGGATTTCTTGGACGAAGAAGTCAGTATACACACCAATCTCCGCAACATTCTTCCTCCGATCGATGAAATATCCATTTGCCTTGATAATAGTACAGTCGTGCTGTACATTAGAATCGGAAAAAATTAGAAGGCTAGTTTTTTGACAGGCGATTTTATAGGTGCCGCGGGTGCTAAATCCAAGTTTGCCAAACAATCGGGGTGTAGGGTTTTTTTTTAAGGGCATGAAAGGAGATAAGGGTGGATTAATGCCAAACTATAACCCCCACGAGGTCGGCGCCGGGAGACAAAATGTTGAGAAAAATCCGGGCTTTATTTTTGTCCACAGCGCCGAAGTCGTGGCAGTTCATTTTGGGGGTGAAAAAGTGAGGTGAAATTTTGAAAAATCCGTTTTCATTCGATAACTTTTTAGGAAAAATTCAAACAGATTTTGTTCAAACGGGAACGTTGTAGCCCTTGAAAACACGCGTCGATCGAGTATTTGACCATCCCTCTCCAATAATATCTTCACCCCCAAAAGAATTGTTGAAGTATAAAAAAATGGTTTATTGAATAACTAAAAAATAATCGATTCTTCGGGGATGGTTCAAATGTACAAAATGTAGAGAATTTTCTCTGTATTTTCGTTCATATGAACCACCCTTGAATTTTGCTTTTTCGAACCCCTCTCAGGGGTTGAAATTTCAAAATGAAATTCTCGGAAAACTATTGACCGTAAAATAAAGAGATACGAGTTTGGCGCTGTGGACAAAAACGTAGCTGAGGGTTCAAGCTACAAATTCTTCCACGGCGGCGAATTCGTGCGGTCAATAGTTTTCCCAGAATTTCATTTTGAATTTTCAACCCCCGAGAGGGGTTGGAAAATCAAAATTCACGAGTGGTCCATAGAAACGAAAATATAGAGAAAATTATTCTCTACATTTCGTACATTTGAACCATACCCGAAAAATCTATTGTTTTTGAGTTATTCAATAAACCATTTTTTTGTTGTATTTTAACCATTTTTTCGGGGCTGAAGATGTTACCGGAGAGTGATGATCAAATACTCGATCAACGCGTCTTTTCGAGGGCTACAACGTTCCCATTTGAACAAAAAGTGTGCGAATTTTTTCTAAAGAGTTATTGAATTAAAACTGGTTTTTAAACATTTCACCCCACTTTTTCACCCCCAAAATGAACTTCCACGACTTCGGCGCTGTGGACAAAACTAATGCCCGGATTTTTCTCCACATTTTGTGTCACGGCGCTGACCTCGTAGGGGTTGTAGTTTGGCATTAATGCACCCTCATCCCCTTTATCCCCTTAAAAAGACCCTACACCCCTATTTTCAGGCAAACTTGGATTTGGGACCTGCAAAATCACCTGTCAAACAACTAGCCTTCTATTTTTTTCCGATTACGGGGGTTTTAAGGGGAGATATACACCTAGGAGCCGGAAAAAGTCATTTTTGTGAATTTTTTCAAGGAAATGTATTTAAAATTTCGAATTGGGGTTTTAATTATCTAAAAGTATATACATTCAAAAATATGTTTATTTTCTTTATTTAAAAATATCAAATATATACAAGGACGTTGTATGATCCTTGGAGCGTCGTGAAAAAAATCTGCGTATACGGTACCCACTGGCGTTTCTTCAAAAATCAACTGAAAAAGAAAACCAAAAAGATTATTAAATTAGATACTATAATCTAGTACTTGTCATAGCCGATTTTGAAAATATCGATTTATGACAAAATGGCGGACGTTTGAACATAAATAGTGCTTTTTGGGCCAAAAATTAGTTATTATTTTGCCTATGAAACAAAAACTAAGTAACGGAAAAAAAATCCTATGACAAGTACTAGATAATGGTGTATAGAATAACCACAAAAAACCTCAAGGCAATCGGTTCATTGGTTTTCGAGAAATTTTGGGTACCGATTTGAAAAACGTGGTTTTGAGAAAAACGCGTTTGAAAATTTTTGAATGAATAAATCATGAAATTTGTCAACTTACATGGAATCATCGATACCAGGCCCATAGTGTAGGTCTTCGACGGTCGACGGAATGTTCATAGCTTCTAAATCCTCAACTTTGACCACCTAGGTGTATATCTCTCCTTAAACGACAGCACGACTGTACTGTAAACTCACGAGCGGATTGAAAAAAAAACAAACAATTGCCAGATCCTGTTTTCGTCGGGAAGTAAATAAATTGGAAACTTCATTGCGCGTTCCAGTGCATCACGTTTCAAATGGCAGCGCAGTCGGCCAAGAGCAGGACCAAAAAGCACAGAGGACGAAACGGCCCCAAGCGAAAGGACAAGAACGGAGCTAAGGAAAATGGCGCGTAGTCGAATTCGCATTATCTTCAATATCGCGTTACCGGAAGTTCAATCAAATGCAACTTTCCATTAAGTTTTATTTTCACATATTTTTATGTATTTCGGTGGATATTATCTTTCATCTCACAGCCCAAGATCGAATTGAGATGAGGATTGTAAATAAAAATATTACTTTTAAAAAGTCATCAGCAATAAAGCTTCAATTTTCCAATAACGAGCACTGTTTCTTAATTCGGTTTCGCCCTACGCCCTTCGGGGCTCCAGCGGCTGAGCGGTCACCCATCCGAGTATTGACTCGGGCCAAAAGCTGCTCGGAAGATCGCACCAGCTGATTATCAGCGGGTCGTTGAAAAACCTGCCAATTCGGGCACTCTAAACATAATCGTTATTTATTCGTTTCGTACCTATCGGATAACGCGAGAGTACAACGAAGTTGCGGCGCGTTCGGAAGCCACTAGCGATAAAACGACTATGAAAGTACAATTGGAACAGTTTCGCTTATCCTCGACCCTCAAGTTCACGGAGCGCGAGCGATCAGAGCGTTTGTTTTAGGCTCGAGGAACTCGGCGACGATCGCCTCCACCATTTCCCGCAGAACGTCCTTCAGTGCCTGAAGATCCCTGTGAGAATAAATGAGAATGATAAACGGCGAAAGCGGCAAGGGCTTCGGCACACGGGCTAGAACTTCCGCTGTGTCTACAGGGCAGGGTTGCGAATTTTGTCATGAAAAAGTGATGCATTATTCGTTACTTTTTTAATGGCTAATGAACAAATATTTCATTACCCATTACATTATATTTTGTAATGTAAACAATTTCCGTTACTCATTACATTGGATTTTGTAATGTAGAAAATGACCATTACTCATTCCATTATATTTTGTATTGTAAAAAATGTCCATTACTCATTACATTGGAATTTGTAATGTAAAAAATTTCCCTTACGCGGTACATTACATTTTGTAATGTGAAATATTACAAAATGCAATGTAATGTGTAATGACGAAAAATTTCATCACACATTACATTATAATGGGTAATGGACATTTTTTACATTACAAAGTCCAATGTAATGGGTTATGGAATTGTTTTTACATCATAAAGTGTAATGTAATGAGTAATGGGATTTGTTCGCATCACAAAAAAAATGAGAAACGAATAATAATCCTCATTACATTGTAATGAGTAATGGAGAATTTTTACATTGCATTGCATGAGTAATGTGAAAAAATTCCATTGCTCATTACATTACATTTTGTAATGTAAAAAATGCAATTACCCATTACAATGTAATGGGTAATTGCATTTTTAGACACCCTGTAGACACGCTGTGTCTACAGGGCAGGTTTGTGAAATTTGTAATGAAAAAGTAATGCATTATTCATTACTTTTTTAATGGGTAATGAAAAAATATTTCATTACCCATTGCATTACATTCAATAATGTAAAAAAATCCATTACTCATTACATTGGATTTTGTAATGTATAAAATGACGATTACTCATTACATTGGATTTTGTAATGTATAAAATGACGATTACTCATTACATTATATTTTGTAATGTATAAAATGACGATTACTCATTGCATTATATTTTGTATTGTAAAAAATTTCCATTACTCGTTACATTACATTTTGTAATGTGAAACATTTTCATTACAAAATGCAATGTAATGTGTAATGACGAAAAATTTCATTGCACAATTTGCTCCAACCGTATTCGATTTCTTGTTCAATTTTCATTTTTACGCTTCTTTCTATTTTTATTGCGAGGTCTAGTACAGTCGTGCTGTATATTGGAATCGGAAAAATTAGAAAGAGGCTGGTTTTTTGACAGGTGATTTTGTAGGTGCCGCGGGTGCTAAATCCAAGCTTGCCTACAAATCGGGGTGTAGGGTTTTTCTTAGGGGATAAAAGGGAATGGGGGTGGATTAATGCCAAACTACAACCCCTACGAGGTCGGCGCTGTGAGACAAAATGTGCAGAAAAATCCGGGATTTAGTTTTGTCCACAGTGCCGAAGTCGTGGAAGTTCATTTTGGGGGTGAAAAAGTGGGGTGAAATTTAAAAAAATCAGTTTTAATTCAATAACTCTTTAGAAACAAATCGTAAACTTTTTGTTCCCATGGGAACGTTGTAGCCCTTGGAAAGACGCGTCGATCGAGTCGATCATTACTCTCCGATATCTTCACCCCCAAAAAAGTGGTTAAAATACAAAAAAAAATGTTTATTGAATAACTAAAAAACAATCGATTTTTCGGGTATGGTTCAAATGTACGAAATGTAGAGAATAGTTTTCTCTATATTTTCGTTTCTATGGACCACCCTTAAATTTTTATTTTCCAACCCCTCTCGGGAGTTGAAAATTCAAAATAAAATTCTGGGAAAACTATATTGACCGCACGAATTCGCCGCCGTGGAAGAATTTGTAGCTTGAACCCTCAGCTACATTTTTGTCCGCAGCGCCAAACTCGTATCTCTTTATTTTCGGTCAATAGTTTTCCGAGAATTACATTTTGAATTTTCAACCCCTGAGAAGGGTTCGAAAAAGCAAAATTCAAGGGTGGTGGTTCATAGGAACGAAAATATAGAGAAAATTATTCTCTGCATTTCGTACATTAAAACCATCCCCGAAAAATCGATTGTTTTTGAGTTATTCAATAAACATTTTTTTTTAATATTTCATTTCTTTTAGGGATGAAGATATTATTGGGGGAGGATGATCAAATACTCGATCGACGCGTGTTTTCAAGGGCTACAACGTTCCCGTTTGAACAAAATCTGTTTGAATTTTTCCTAAAAAGTTATCGAATGAAAACGGCTTTTTCAAAATTTCACCTCACTTTTTCACCCCCAAAATGAACTTCCACGACTTCGGCGCTGTGGACAAAAATAAAGCCCGGTTTTTTCTCAACATTTTGTCTCCCGGCGCCGACCTCGTGGGGGTTATAGTTTGGCATTAATCCACCCCCATCCCCTTTTATCCCGTGAAAAAAACCAGCCTTCTAATTTTTTCCGATTCCAATATACAGCACGACTGTACTATTAGTAATGTGAAAAAATTCCATTACTCATGACCTCATATTTTGTAATGTAGAAAAATTTCATTGCTCATTACATTACATTTTTTAATGTAAAAAAAAATTCCATTACCCATTACATTGTAATGGGTAAATATTTCACATTACAAACTGTAATGTAATGAGGAATGGACATTTTTTACATTACTAATTCCAATGTAATGAGTAATACAATTTTTTTACATTACAAAATCCAATGTAATGAGTAATGGCAATTGTTTGCATTAAAAAATGTGAAGTAATGCGTAATGAAAACGCTAATGAATTACAAATAGTAACGCATTATTTGCAACCCTGCTACAGGGTCGGGCTAATAACGCTCGATAAGATCGCGATAAGGAATTTACCAATCCGATAACACGTGTTGTAACGAGAACAATGTTCCGATAAGACAAGCGGGAGAAGAAAAAAAAATGGAATAAAGGGGTCAAGCGAATTAATGGATTTTCGACTCACTGCTGTTCGGGCGTTGCGCACAATTCACTGTAATATTTGATTTTGGGCTCGGTGCCGCTTGTTCGAAGAGTAGTGACCAAACCGTTCGTGAAGCTGAACGTTATCATCTGGCTGGATTTTGATATTGGCAATACCGCTCTGTTGTCCGGCCTCGTATTGTCATAGCCGCTCGTCAAATCCCTCACTCCGCTTATCACATATTTTCCTCCAAGGATGCTCTTTGGATACTGCAATTAAGGTAACGCGTTACTTCGCCGTTCCGAACACGTACGACTCGTTTTATTTGCATACCGATACGAGGCAGCTTTAATGTCGTGCTGTGCGACCTTTTTTTGCTCGCGGTCACCTTTATCGTATAATTACAAAAATTGTACTTTATAATTACTGGAATTATCATTTATGATGAATCGCGTGTGTATCGTCATACTATCGATGATAAAGAATATCTTCGTACATTGGATTGTGTAATTATTATAAACTGTTATAATATTATATTATAACACGATGCATATTCATGAGACGATACAATATATTAGGTGTATTACAAAGAAATCCATTATTTTTGCATGAAATTGAAAGCAAAAATAATGGATTTCTTTTTACTACGCCTAATATTATAATATTATAAAGATTTATCGTAAATTTGAATTTACGATTTTTCAATTTTCGGTGCTAGGTTTGGTCCTTTGAATTAGTACAAGAAAATGGATCAGAGTATCAAGAAAATCGAGATCATGAAAAATTAATTAAGAAAAGATTGATGTTGGACTTTAGAGAGAAATTTAGTTCGCGTAAATTAAAGATTCTAATATTCTACGAGCTTAAATTTCGATAAATATAAACAAACAAACTTTCGAAATGAGAATTTTAAATAACAGACACATTCTTAATACACGGTATCAAAGATTACACCAATAACGCGACGATAATTCGTTTTCTTATTATTTAATGTCTTATCATTAAATTATTTATTTTTATTATGTTGTTTTTTAAAATCAGTTCATTATTTTATTTTATTTAGATAAATATAAACAAATATAAGCTCTCGAAATGATATCTTTTGAGTAATCGAAACTCTCTTCATCCATGGTAGCGCTTCAACATTTTTTTTATTGTTCTTTTTAACAATTTCATTGTTTCATTGCATTTAGATAAATTCCATTGCATTTAGGTAAACTTTCGAAATGATAACTTTTAAATAATCGAAACTCTCTTCATCCACGATATCGAAGATGCCCTATTGGAACGCGACGATAATTCATATTAGAATTATCGTCGTTTGCAGACTTAGATTTCGGATCTCCGATAAGAATTCCAAGAAACGTTCGAGTCATTATCGTAGCGTAATTCCGCCGAAAAAAAATGGGCAATAGAAAATAACGAATACAGTAGAACCTCGATTATCCGAACTGATTGGGACCAGACATCGTTCGGATAAGCGAAGATCTATCTCGGATTTCCGGAAACATCAACTCATATAATATAAATAGTGTCGAAAATTCGCTTTATCAATCCAACGACCCTAAATTCTTTATTTGATGGCAAGTAACAATGAAAAAAGTTTCAATTTTTATACCACCATTACTTATGCAGTTAAATCACAATTGCGACTTGAAATAATGATCAATCTTTGGCTGTCTCATAGTAGTTGCGCGTTTCTTGGCCGCTAAGTGTCGAATTCGATTCAAGAACAGCAGCTGTGTGGGACTATTTTCTGGTTGGGTTTCAAACCATTCCAGGGCGGTTTCTCGTATATACATACAATGTACATACTAAGGTGGGTCGAATAAAAAATTAATTTCTTTTTTCGCGGTACTCAACGGAAAATCTTACTACGTTATGAAAAAGTAATTCATACAAAATTTGAGAAGTCTAAACATTTTTTTAGGTAATGCTCAAACGACTTTTAATATTTTTTTTCGATTTTTCGTCAATTTTTTTTGCCCGCCAATAGACATAATACTATAATTTTCTCAGAACTTTTTATGCTCTGTAGCATTTTCTAAGTTAACAAAACAGGTCGTTTTCATTTCAAGTAGTTTTAATAAAAATAATAATTCCAAACGATGTTTAAAAAAATATGTATTCTGGATCACAGTATGGGATTGTTGAAAAACTTACGTCTTTGCTAGGAAGATCGAGCCGAATAATAATTTCCCTTCTCGCAAAAAGGATGGGTTTTTCTGTGCTCGCTCACAACTTGCAACAGATATTGTTTTTGGTCTTTGTTTTTCAAAACAACATATTACTCCAAAAAAATACGCATACTTGTTAGACTTTCAGTGATGTAAACACCGTGTTCTTGTTCATCAAGTGGTTGATATAATTTTCACAACCAAATTACATATATTGATTCTTAATCTGCAAATACAAATTGTTTATGGCAAAAAAAATATTTACATAAAAATTGTGTATTGTCACAGAAAAAATTGAATCAAGACTTACATTGGACCACGCAATAACATTTTCTGCGTCGAGATTTAAAAAAAATTAATACTCCGATAATCATGAAAAAAAACATGAAAAAGGCGTTTGAGTACTAACTAAAAAATTGTTTAGAACCATCAAATTTTGCAAAACTTTCGCTTTCTTAACATACTTCAATTTTCCGTTGAGAAAAAAAATTGATTTTTTTTAACCACCCTAGTATGACGATCTGATATATGAAGTTACATATGGGCAATGATGTGTTTTGAAAATATCTCCGAGTGATAGGAAACAGCTTTATTAGAGTAGAGGGAATACTATTTTGATGAATTTTCTTGATAGGTTTATATTATAGATAACAATATATGAAGCATTCCACGTCACTTCAGCCAGTAAAAAAAATCCACAAATAATTTTGAAAAATCGAGTTACTTTATTGAAAAATATTCACCGTGTGTCGAAATTAAAAAAAAAATCTGACGTTTTTTCTCGTTGATTACCATTTTTCAACATTTTTCCATTCAAATGGCTGTATCTTTGGCAGGATTTGACGTATTTACATTCGTAAAAAACGAAAATGTGCGTCTTTTTATAGCCGTCCAGAAAAAAATTCATTTCGATTTTATTGAGCAAGTCGAACTTCCGTTTCAAGGCAAAATATGCAAAAATATTTTTTTTCTCAAGGAAAGACACTCGTTATTTCATTTTGTTAATTTTCACCGAATTGTTAATACGAAAAACGGATTTTTGGTATTTTTTATATTATGGGATTCCTAAACAACGTGAAGTAACAGCTATTTTTTTTTTTTTTTTATTAATACTCGATTGAAGAGCGTGGAGCACTCCAAGGCTCCAATACATATGACATATATGTCATATGTATTTCAAAAACCTGGTAAACATACAGCGAGTGCTCCACACTCTTCAATCGAATATGAATAAAAAAAAATTTTAAATAAAAATAGCTGTTACTGCACGGTGTTTAGGGATCCCATAATATAAAAAATACCAAAAATCCGTTTTTCGCATTCACAACTCGGGGAAATTCTAAAAAATAAAATAACGAGTCTTTCCTTGAGAAAAAAAATATTTTTGCATATTTTTCCCTGAAACGGACGTTCGACGTGCTCAATAAAATCTAAATTAATTTTTTTCTGGAAGGCTAGAAAAGGACGCCCATTTTCGTTTTTTACGAATGTAAATACGTCAAATCCTGCCAAGGATACAGCCATTTGAACGGAAAAATATTTAAGAATGGTAATCAGCGAGAAAAAACGTAAGAATTTTTTAAAAAATGTCGACACTCGGTGAATATTTTTCAATAAAGTAACTCGATTTTTCAAAATTATTTGTGGATTTTTTTTTTACTGGCTGAAGTGACGTGGAATGCCTCATATAAGTTGTTACATTTAATAAATATACTTCCGAAATACATTTATTTTTTTTATTCATGTAACCCAAACAAACTTTAAACGCGTTTTTCTCGAAACAACGTTTTTCGACGGCTTGTTGATAAAATCTTCGAAACTACTAAACCGATCCTTATGAAATTTTAATCCCATATTCTTTACAACTATAGCTATAGCGCATATCAAGAATTTTTTAAATTTTGATATTTACTATTTTTTTGCCAAAAACGGTGAAAAACACGTTCTTTTTGTTTTTTCGAAAAATGTCCGCCATTTTGTTATTTTTCCATATATCAAAAATCGTATGATATGCGCTAAAGACATTAACATACTGAATCTAAAACCGGTTCATTTTTTTGTTTCGGATGATCCATCTGCGAGATTTCATCAACAGCGCAGAACTACAATGTTTTTGATGATTTTTTAACTACCATTTTCGTCTATAGTGACTTAAATAAATAATTTTTCAAAATGTATTTCGAAAGTGTATTTATTAAGTGTAACAACTTTTGTATCAATATCTATAATATAAACCTATAAAAAAATGCATGAAAATAGCTTTTTTTAGAGCCTAAAGTGAGAAGACCCCTTAAGGTATCAGTGCACAAATCCCTAGAATGCATTTCCCCGATGATTCACGGGCCCAAAGTGTTTTCACAAAAAATATCGCTTACGAGTCCGAGAGAGGTGAGACTTCTTGAAAGAAGGGCGTGAGAAAATACAACGACCTTACGACCGGTACAACGAGCAGGCCGAGAAGCAACGACGGCAAAAGTGTCAGTGATGCGAAAAACATATCCGTCAATTTTTCGAGCCAAACGTTGGTCTTCGACATTTTCCCGAACCGTTCTTCTTCACCGACACACGTATATTGCGCAACGCGTGAAAAAGTACTGTACGATCGCTATCAAGCAACCCGAATCACGTTGCTCGACGTGTAAAGACTCGGTGAAGACTCATGGAGCACAAAATAACTTGCTCTCGATCGTGAATTCAATGAAAATTCAATTCGTTTAAAAATTTCGAGGAAAGCGAGAAAAGCGCGTACGTCAGATCGTGTGCGGGAAAATAATGATACTACGGGAAAAAGTGCGAACGTTTGGCGAGCGCAGGTTGCTTTGTCATCGCGAGACTTCGGCGTCGATTGGTCGTATGCTTAATTTCACAAGATAACGCATTGGTGGGAATTAAATGACGCTGTATATGTCGCGGCGTGCACTATTCTCCCTCTCTCTCTCTCTCTCTCTCTCTCTCTCTCTCTCTCTCTCTCTCTCTCTCTCTCTCTCTCTCTCTCTCGCTCACTCTCCCTCTCGTGCCGTCTTCGTCGCCCTCTTACTTTTTTTACCGAACCTCGATAACGCGCGATTGGTAGACCAGTTTGTTGCTACATCACGCACCGAGCGCGCGCGGCCTTGTAAAAATCCCCGCTCGCGCGCCTCGACAACTCCAGAAAGTGGAGAAAATAAAATATCCTAGAATCCTAAATTCCTAGACTTAGGCATGGCGAGCTGTCGTACCGTGTTCGGAGCTCCCTCGAAGTTTCTCAATCTCTCGAAAATGCCTTTTATCGTCTCGGGCACGTGGCATATCCAGTACGAATTTTCGCTTATGTGTCGCCCGTAACTGGGGAGGCGAAAAAGAATGACTCGTTAAGAGGAATTAGTTTCAATGTACGATACTTAAAGAGTTACCTTTTGTAAGTTTTGAAAGAATGAACTTTTCGAAGTTAATTGGAAAATAATTAACTTTGCAAAGTTAATTCAAAACGAATGTACTATTGAAAGGTAATTTGAAACGCATTAACTTTGCATATTTAATTTTTAAAACACGAACTTTTCAAAGTTAATTTTAAAAGAATGAACTTTTCAAAATTAATTTAAAAAGAACGAACTTTTCAAAATTAATTTAAAAAGAACGAACTTTTCAAAGTTAATTTAAAAAGAACGAACTATTCAAAGTTAATTTAAAAAGAATGAACTGTTCAAAATTCATTTTGAAAGTACGAACTTTTCTAAGTTAATTGAACAAGGATGAACATTTCAAAGTTTTAAAAGAACTTTTTAAAGTTATGAAAGAACGTTTTAAAGTTTAAAAAATGAAGTTTTTAACATTCTAATCATATAAACTTATAGAGTTTTGAACAAATGAACTTTTTAAAGTTTTAAACAAAAAAAACTTTTCAGTTTAAAAAAATGGCCTTTTTTAAGTTTTAAAAGACTGAACTTTTTAATGTCGACTTGGAAAGAATGAACTCTTTGACGTTTTAAAGGAATGAACGTTTTAAAGTTAATTTAAAAATAATTAACTCTGAAGTTTTGGAAGAATAATAGTTTGAATGTTTTAAAAGAGTTAACGTTGTGATGTTTTCAGAGAATCAACAGTTAATCAATCGATCAACATTTTTAAAGTTAATTTTGAAAGAATGAACATTTTAAAATTTTATAAGAGTGAACTTTTCAGTTTTAGAAGAATAAACTTTAGATAATTAAAAAAAATTACTTCTGGAAGGTTTAAGAAAATTGACTTTAAAGTTTGTCTTGTAAAAAGCCGAAAAGGCTGTGCAAGTAAAACTTGAAATTTATTTCAAAGTTTGATAAAAAAATTTAAGTTTCAAAAGAATGCAGTTTTCAAAGTATTGATGTTTTGAAGCTCTAAAAGAATAAAGTCTCAAAAGTTTTATTAAAACTTTTTACAGTGAATTTTACAAGAACAAGTTTTTAAAGTTTTATACGTACTTTAATTTCTTAATTTAATTAAAACTATTTAATGTTATGGAACTGCTAAATTTTTTCAATAGTGAAATACATAATATTGTTCAATAGTGAACTACAAAAATTCTTTTTTACAAGTCTTGTGAAACATTTTTTTCTGAATGGCAAAATTAAAAAAAATAGTGAACCAAACAAATCGAAGACCAAATGACGACAATTAATTAAGAGTGCATTTACGAGCGTAACAAAATGATAGCAGGGTAATAGATAACTCTGCAACGGAGTTAGAAAATTGAGATAGCTATTGGATTGAAGAAGATAACAAATACGTGATCATAAAACAATGAAAGCGGGCAAAAAATTAAAAAGAAAGTAAAAACAACAATATGAAAGAAGAAAAAAAAAATACAATATACGAAAGACAATAGAGATAAATAAGAGAATGCGAGAGGGACAGAAGACTATTTGACTTACTCATTGTATATCTCCTCCAACTTGTCGATAAGCGTGAGTCCCATGGTTTCCAGATAAGCTGCCATTTCCGCGACGCGTACACCCGCGCTTACCCCATCCTTATCGAGCACCCAAGGTCCGCACATAAACCCGATCGCCTCCTCGAACGCGAACAACACGGTTTTTCCATTTTTCAAAAGTTCATCCGTCCGGTTGCCCATCCACTTGAAGCCGGTCAGAGTTTCCTTAAGAGGGCGGAAAAACATCGTTATTGTCATTTTTTTCACACGGTCCGAGAAACGAGAAACGTAAATTGCCATTTTTCAGTTTAAGGCCTTAGACAATTTTTTTCGTACGAAAAAGTGATTCACTTTTCATACGAATCACTTTTTCATACAAAAAAAATTGTTAGATTCGCACATGATTTTATACCCGTTAGTATGGCCTAAGGCCTTGAGAAGAAAAACGATATTTTCTTGAGCAATCATTGGAAACAATTTTAACAATGTCTTTTTGACGAACTTCGAATTGGAAGCCTTCCTTTTTGGCCATGGAAGAGAGTATTTTGCTGGAAACCGTCGAGGCCAACATATAGGCGTCGGACAAATCCGCATCCGGATGACGTACGCGATGCGCGTGCAGCATCCACCATCCCAATAACGCCCCGAGCTCGTTGCCGCTCAATACCTGCCAGTCGTCGCTGTAACATTTATCAGAACGAACTTACTCTCGAAACTTTGTTTATGTTATTCCTTCGCTTCATTACTTTTGCTACTACGCAAATTATTCGGAATTCGCTGTCGTACTTGTAGGTTTTGACGGCACACGCGAGACGGTCGGCGTCCGGATCGTTGGCAATTATTATCGTCGAGCCGTTCGCCTCTGCGGTTTTTATACTCAGGTCGAGGGCGCTTTTGCCCTCCTCAGGATTCGGAAATTTGACCGTCGTGAACTCTGGGTCCGGATCCTTTTGTTCTTCAACGACGACGAACGGCTGAATTCCGAAGACAGAGAAACAAACGAAATATTCATTTTCCGTCCGGTATTAAGGGGTCTTCTCACTTTAGAAACTTAAAAAGGCTATTTTCATGAATTTTCTTGGTAGGTTTATATTATAGATATTAATATAAAAGTTGTTACACTTAATAAATACATTTTTTTAATCTTTATTTAAGTCACTATTTATAGACGAAAATGGTAGTTAAAAAAATGTCCTAAAAAAATCGTCGGCCTGCGCTGTTGATGAAATCTCGGAGATGGATCATCCGAAACAAAAGAATCAAACGGTTTTAGATTCAGTATGTTAATGGCTATAGCGCATATCATACGATTTTTGACATATGCAAAAATAACAATATGGCGGACATTTTTCGAAAAAAACAAAAAAAACGTTTTTTTCACCGTTTTTGGCAAAAAATAGTAAATAGCAAAATTTAAAAAATCCTTGATATGCGCTATAGCTATAGTTGTAAAGAATATGGGGTTAAAATGTCATAAGGATCTACTCAGTAGTTTCGAAGACTTTATCAACAAGCCTTCGAAAAACGTTGTTTCGAGAAAAACGCGTTCAAAGTTTGTTTGGGTTACATAAATACATAACACATATTTTTAAATCTATTTCGAAAGTGTAATAACTTTTATATCAATATCTATAATATAAACCTATCAAAAAAATTCATGAAAATAGCCTTTTTTGGCGTCTAAAGACGCCAAAAAGACCCCTTAAATGACGGTTTCGCTGTAAATTTGCTGTTAAAAAATAATTTTTTGACGCTTTTTGGTAAATTTGCGGGTGTGCTGTAAATTTACTACGGACAAAAATTGCGGATTTTTGTAAATTTGCAGGTTTGCTGTATTTTTTTTATTTTTTTGTATGAACCTATCAAAAAAATTCATGAAAATAGCCTTTTTTAGCGTCTAAAGTGAGAAGACCCCTTAAATGACGATTTCGCTGTAAATTTGCTGTTAAAAAACAATTTTTTGACGCTTTTTGGTAAATTTGCGGGTGTGCTGTAAATTTACTACGGACAAAAATTGCGGATTTTTGTAAATTTGCAGGTTTGCTGTATTTTTTTGATTTTTTTATATCAACCTATCAAAAAAATTCATGAAAATAGCCTTTTTTAGCGTCTAAAGTGAGAAGACCCCTTAAATGACGGTTTCGCTGTAAATTTGCCGTTAAAAAATAATTTTTTGACGCTTTTTGGTAAATTTGCAGGTGTGCTGTAAATTTACTACGGACAAAAATTGCGGATTTTTGTAAATTTGCAGGTTTGCTGTATTGTTTTGATTTTTTTGTATCAACCTATCAAAAAAATTCATGAAAATAGCCTTTTTTAGCGTCTAAAGTGAGAAGACCCCTTAAATGACGGTTTCGCTGTAAATTTGCTGTTAAAAAAAATTACGTTTTTGGTATAAATTTACAGGGTAAAAAAATTCTCAATTTTTCTGGGTGTTTTTTTTTTGTAGTGACGGTCTTGCTGCAAATTTACCGTGAAAAAAAGAATTGCGGGTTTTGGTGAATTTGCGGGTTTGCTGTAAATTTACGGGGGTAAAAAAATGGTGCGTTTTTCTGGGTTTTTTTTAGTGACGGTCATGCTGTAAATTTACCGTGGAAAAGGAATTGCGGAATTGAGTGAATTTGCGGGCGTGCTGTAAATTTACTGTACAGAAAAATTGCGAAGTTTTGCTAAAATTGCGGGTATGCTGCAAACTCACTGTAGAAAAAGTCATCCATTTTTGTAGTGGTTTTTTAGCGTCCTTCTTGCTGTAAATTTACGGTAACAAAATTGCGGCTTTCGGTAAATTTACTGTAAAAAAAGATTCTCAATTTTTTTTAGTGTCGTTTTTGCTGTCGTCCACATTTAATGTGAAAAAAATTTCGGGTTTTTGTTTGGTTGTATTTATGTGGATTTGCTGTGAATTTACTGCCCGAGACAAACCCTTATTTTTGGGATTTTTATTAGTGACGGTCGTGTAAATTCACCGTTAAAAAATTGTGTCTTTGCTGTAAATTTACTGTGGAAAAAAGGCGTCAATTCCCTTTGGCGTTTTTTAACAGCGATTTTATTTTCGAAACTTTTGCATTGCGTGGCTCGTTTTGGTTATTTTTCTGCAAAATAATAGTCGCGTAGTCTGCGTAGTTATCGAATAATTGTCGACAGTTGAGGAAGTGCTAAAAAAAAATTCGGCTAATTTCAATGGTAAGTGTAGGATGGCTGGAGATAAATATAGGCGGGTGTGAATAATGATAGGTGATGGCAGGTAGGAATGGAAAGATATGTAAACGAGCATAGACGAGTGCAGGTGATAAGCGTACCTTGAAATTGGCACTTTCGAACGCAGCGACCATGTAATCGTATCCGACCCCGTGCATCGCGGTATAGGTGAACTTGAGGATGGTATTCCGATTGACTTCCGGATACAGCGTGTTGTCTTTGATAATCGGATAATACGTTGCCATAACTGCCTCGAGTGGATCCTGGTACAGCGGATTCTCGTAGAGATCCTCGAGTCTCCAGGAGGCCTCGCGTGGCTCGAGATTATCGAGGATAAACTTTTGTATGCCCTTGTCGTGGGGCGATATTATTTGGGCTCCGTTTTCCCAGTAGACCTTGTAGCCGTTGTCCTCTTTGGGATTGTGCGAGGCCGTTATCATAATGCCAGCTGCGCACTTGTACTTGGCCACGCCGAAGGCGACGAAAGGGGTCGGGCATACCTTCGAGTACATGTAGACGCTTACGCCCCGGTTCATGAAGATGGCTGCCGTCAACTCGGCGTACCTGAGAACAGATCGACAATACGACAGAGTTAAAAAAGCTTTTTGTCAGTTACCGTGAAAGTCTCCCTGCCTGGAAAGAGAAGCAGGAACGATATTTCTATGGGCATCAAAAGTTCGAACGACGTAGAACATACACTGAGAAAAAAAACCAATTGGATCGAAAAAATATAATGCTTGATCCTAATAAATGTGCTGCTGCGGCCTGCCACCGATATGTGAGATTGTTTCAATACTATAAAATATTGGAAAATGTGATTGATTTAAATAACATATTATTTTATTTGAAAAAAGCTCTTCTGTTCTCTGAATGTCTACATTATCCTTAAAATAAAATTATATTCTATTGAAATCATTCTATATACAATCCATAGATGTACTGGATGAAATAATTAAGCGGTTGCTAAAAACATTTTTTATTTCGTACAAAAATATAATCAATTGAATTGATTATTTCTTTACTACATCGAAACGAATATGCCATGAGACGTAAGTTTTTCAATTTGTTTTAAATCTTAAATAAAAAGTGAGCATTAGAATGATCATCCACGACAATAGTGGAGAGAATATCAGATATCCAATGGAATATCCATGGAGAGAATATCAGATATTCAACTGATTAGAACAGATACTACCCTTTGATCTTAGCGACAGGCCAAGAAGCGATACTCTTTAGAGTTTCTCCAGCGTTTAGGTAGATTTTCGGTTCGCGCTAAGCTTACGAGAAACGAGCGCGCGTGCGGCCTCTAGCGGTTACTCCGAGAACTACGGGTTTCCTCACACCTATAATTTTGGTGGCGCTCGGCCATGATTTGCTTGAATTTTTTCAACCAAATGTGCAAGAAACAAATTTTACTTTCGCGTAATTTTTTAACCAATTCAGACATTTGCTTAATATTTTTCAATCAAAATAAAATATTAATATTGTAACGAATAATGTATAATGGTGAAAATAATAAAATAACATGTTTACTAACTAGAAATTTTATTTCAATCAAACGAGCAAAATTCAATTTTTCTTGTGTACTCGAATCAACAATATTCATGTTATGAATTGAAACGCTTTTTTTGTTCGTTGCTGAAATTGCATTCAAAACCATATCATTTGTTCGAGATAATTTTTAAGATAGCTTCAATAATATATTGTTCTCGGCTAACAATATATCTTTTGAATGAAAGAAAACTTTCAATGTTATCATGTTATTGAAGTCAATAGCGTTTTGTTTGGACTAATAAATCCGATTATTTACACCAACAATTTTACAATTGAATCAACGAAATTTCATTCAATAACACCAATGATATTGGATCAATGATTTTTGTTCTCAGTGTACAGACACACAGGCGCGCAAACCCGCAGAAGCAAAAGAGTCATATAGCTAGCGAGAGAAGAACGGCTCTGATGTGAGATTGAACAGCAATATAAGGCACAGCACAGGGTTGCGAAACTTGTAATGAAAAAGTAATGCATTATTCATTACTTTTTAATGGGTAATGAAAAAATATCTCACTACCCATTACATTACATTCAATAATGTAAAAAAATTCCATTACCCATTACATTATATTTTGTAATGTAGACAATTTCCGTTACTCATTACATTGGATTTTGTAATGTAAAAAATGTCCATTACGCATTACGTTACATTTTCGTTATTAAATTACGTTAACATACATCACGTTACCCATTACATTGTAATGGGTAATGAAAATATTTCACATTACAAAATGTAATGCAATGAGGAAAGGAAATTTTTTACATTACAAATTCTAACGTAATGAGTAATGAAAATTTTTTTCATTACAAAATGTAAAGTAATGAGTAATGAAAACGCTAAAACTTTAAACGCGTTTTTCTCGAAACAGCTTTTTTCCAATTGGCGTGACAAAAAACTTCAAAAATTTTCACTCGATTTACTTCAAATTTAAAAGTTATGTTCCTAATTGCATTTCGCAGAGAAGTACGTACGTAATTTCTGATTAATCGAAAACTTTTCATTTCATGAGCAATTTTATACGAAATTTTTCACTGAAAATTCATTCAAATACCTACAACTTTTGAATGAAGCAATATTTTTTAAATTCCGTATGTCCTTCTCCAGGTATTCTAATGTAGGTCGACGAGAATTTTTGTTTTTTGTTCTAGGTAAAAAATTGTGGACGCTAAATGTAACGCCGCAGAGCGCCTAAAAAAAAAGATAACAAAAGAAAATATTAGTAGTCGGTCATTTTGTACATCGAAAAAAAAAAACATATATTTTCTAACAGCTTGATATTTATACTAACTAGATGTGTAATTCATTTTGAGTGAATCACTTTTTCATACGAAAAAAAAATTGTTAAGTTCGCACACGATTTTATAGCCTGTGGCCTAATCCCTTAAAGTCCCGCTTGGTAGTCGGCGTGCAAGCCGCGGCCGAGCGGTCACCCATCCGAGTATCAGCCCACTGCTGTCGGTCACAGCCATTACTTTTGTTTTTCCAACCATAAAAATCAACTCCGCGGACAAACAACGAATTCCTTCCATCCGCAGACCCGGAAAACAGTCCTGAAGTACCTTTTGCTATTGTATCTGCCGTCATAGCCAATGACGACGCCTTTGCTCTCCAGGTCGAAAATGCTCTGGCTCAGGTATTCCAGGAGGCCCTGGCCGGTCTGTACGATCACCAGGTCGTTTATCCTGCTATACCCCGGACCCATTTTTGCCCTGAGGCCCGCAGTCCCAAACTGGAGCCTCTCCAGAAAGAGCTGTGACAAAATTTCCGGCTTCTCATCCCTCACCAGTCTTCTCACTTCCTCGTCTGCTTTTGGGTCCTGCGAAAACCAAAAATCCGCTCGTTATCCAGCTCTCTCCATTTTGTCCCGCAGTACGAATGTTTCGAGCGATTTTTGCGTAAAGAAGACTCGAACGAGTGCGAGAGAGAAATTTCTCGTTTACCCTGTTCCAGGCGAGCCACTCGTTGATCTTTTCATCCAGGCTGGAGTTTCCTGTCTTCACAGCGTCGTCGAGCGCCATCGCGCCAGCGTCTGCGATAGTGCCCAGAAATGTCAATTAATTATCGAATTAAATCGAAGAAACATCGATCACGCGTAAGACGCAATGATTTTTTCGGACTTTTGTGAATAGCGTTTCTTTATAGCTAGAAAAGTATTCGCCATTACCTCGATGCGATCACGGTACGGAATAAACGCACGTTTTTTTTCCTCGAAAAGAAGCGGTCGTGTTATCGAGTGGCGACGAGAGTCGAGAAAGATCTGGAGCTTTTCGGAGTCATTTATCTCGCTTGACCTTAAGTTTGATAGAGGGGCGAGCGAATCGGCGAGATTGTTTTGCGCGATACGAGAGGCGACGCTGAACTGATATTCGCTTTTTTGGAGCGTCTTTTAAGTTACGACTTATTATTGTTGCGACACGAGCACGATATTGGGAGAAAAAAAACGCGATTAACCTAGAAATCCTCGGCGTCGAAAAACACGAGCGAGCGATTGATAAATTGCGTTCTTTGTTTACGTCCGCGGGGCCCCGAGGCGACGTGTCGCGCTCAACCGAGAGTAGCCGCGAGAGTGCGACAGAGAGGTCGCGCGTCCCTATTCGGATTATTCTCGACGTATTTTACGCTACGCGGCTACGATATGTGTCCCTTTTTCTCGGGCGACCGGAGCGGAAATATGCTGCTTTTTTCTCTGGAATGTATCTGTTTGTCGAATAAGTTGAAAACGAGAATGCGGATGTCTCTGTCGCGCTCAGGGCATCTCGGTCGGTTCGATACCGGTGTTGTCTGTCAGACGTAAACGTCAAACGGCGCGTGGGTCGTGTGTGGCCGGTCTTTTCTGTCTGGTGGAAACGTCAAACAAACATGTTGACATAATTACAATTACATAAGACAATTTTGACATAAACAATTTTCATTGACAATTATAATTTAGTAATGTTAATTTTCAATAAAATTAACCATTTAAATGTACAATAATAATTTAAAAAATTTAACTGACAATTGAAATTTAAACGTTTTAATTTTCAATCAAAATTAACAATTTAA
This sequence comes from Ophion slaviceki, assembly GCA_944452715.1. NCBI lineage: Eukaryota > Metazoa > Arthropoda > Insecta > Hymenoptera > Ichneumonidae > Ophion > Ophion slaviceki. Next base: position 43,637,639 of record OX101789.1, on the reverse strand, counting down.
ACATACAATAATTCGGAAATTTAATTTACAATTAAAATTCCTAGATTTTAATTTACAATTGAAATTTATAAATTCCAATTTACAAATGAATTTGACAAAATTTAATTTACAATTATCATTGAAAAATGTTTATTTCCAATTAAGATTTCGAAATTTTTAGTTGTAATCAAAATTTAGACATTTTTATTTACAATTGAATTTTTTTTAATTTTCAAAATAATTGTTCCAAGGCGCTTGTTTTCTAATGATAATAATAATAATAATAATAAAGGCACGTCTTTGGAAAAATTGAATACGGGTTTTGTTAACGACCGAGTGGTTTGAATCGGGTAGGCGAGACCTGTTTTATCGTTGGAGTAGCTGTTTGTCAATTGTCTGTTTTATCATTGGAGTACTCGCTTGCCAGTTACCCAACTTGGCGCTAGGGTACCACCTGTTTGCGGAAAAGAATTGCGCGGGTTTTTTCGAATTAGGGCTTGTTGTATTGCTTGGCAACTTTTAACTATTTGTATATACCAGGTGTGTAAGTATGAAACCGGAATTTTTGTAGAGAAAAAACACGTTTATTGTAATGATATGATACAAATAACTGGAGATGGCTTCTCGGGTCACCTTTAGCTGATCCGCCAGTTGTTGTTGTGTTTGAGCGTCGTCTTCGTCCAACAAGGCTTGCAGGTCAGCGTCTTCAAACTTTTTCGGTGGTCTTCCACGTTCTTCTTTCCTCACGTCAAAATCGCCACTTTTGAACCGTTTGAACCACTCGAAACACTGTGTTTTACCGAGAGCATGCTCACCAAACGCCTCCACAAGCATTCGATGCGATTCGGCTGCGGTTTTCTTCAGATGAAAACAGAAAAGTAATGCTGTCGGCAAATCGTAATTTGTTGGCACAAAACTCGACATGTTTATCTCTAATAAACTAATGCTACTGAATGAAACTCGTGTTATTGTGAGTTGGAAATCTTTGTCGGATATCAATACAATAACAAGACACCGCTGACGTGATGTGTCGGTAACTGCATCGACATCTAGCGCCACCTATGGGCAAATTCCGGTTTCATACTTACACACCTGGTATATATAATCCTAAGATATAATTATTAATATCTTATAATTATACTGAAATATATATTATATAGATATTTGTTACAGTTAAAATCCGTTTTCAGCTTACACCCAATGTACCTAGCAAAAACTAGTTCTGACTGAACGCCTTCGTTACAAGTAGTCTTTCCTAATGGGAACGAGAATTTATGTTTAATAACCCAAACAAATCCAAACGTACAAAACAAAATCACACAAACCCCAATAAATCCAAAGAAACCCAAACATTGACCACATTCGGAAAGGTTTAACTGCTCCATTTCGTTAGAACTAGTTTTTTCTAGTGAAAACGAGACTACCTCCCAGCGGTTCCGTTGCCAGGTCAATCCTTCAATTGTATGCTCCGCTTGGGCTGACGTCTCTCGAATTTTAACTACCTTCATAGCTCGAGTTTTTTTTGTACTCTTTGACAAATCGGACTTGCGTTTACCCCGCATGTTTCAACACTATCCCATCCGCACGTCTAATCAATATTATTTGTTTTCTTTTCACCTCAATTAGAAAACGAATGAGCGTGAGCACTCCTTGTCGCTCAATGGGCAGAAAAGAGAAACACCTCCAGAATGTTCTTGGCGAAATCGCGGTGTTACATACAGGTAGTCCTGCATTTGCCAATGGTCGTATAGCCAGTTGACTAGGAGCGGCAGACTTTAGGGGGCGGCGAATTTTACAGGCACATAAAAAGGCCTAGGCAAATACAAGGGATCAAGATAGGAGGAGCGGCACAAAGTCAAGTGGCCCATACTTAAGGTAGTTCTGTAGTTTTGGTCAAATCTTAGGGATTGGCTAAAATCTAAGTATGGTGTAGATACAACCTTCATGGACTGATGACCAAAAATTAAATTCGATTCACCGTTTAGTTTATGAGACAATTGCAATTGAATGTGGATATTTTTGTACGCGATCCCTATACCTAACACGTAAACCGATGGAAGTTTGCTCGCATGTCTCGATATAGGTTCTAAACGGATCTTAGGACTTCAAAATAAAAACACACGTGTACGGAGTACTATTGTGGGATTGATTTTAAAAAAATGACAGACTTTGACCGTTTAGTTTCGGAGATATCGACTTATGAAAAGTGGTAATTTTATTCCACACCGAACTCGGGCCCAACCATCTGTAACGGAATGGCAACATTGTACGCTGCAGCCAGCTGATCGGCGCGTGCTCTGGGAACTCGAAGCGTGTTTTTTTTCCCCCGAGTTCTAGTAATTCTGAGACGGATGTGAAATAAATGTATTTTGCAGACAAATTTAATTTGTTCAATTTGTGCATGTATTTGTCTTTGTGACAGCGAATACAATTTAAACTGTCGTCAAGATGTCAATCCACGATCCGTATCCTTCGACAGCGAATTTTTGTTGCTGATCGTTGAGGTTATGGTTATATTCTCGTCGCGTTTAGCCGCATTTGCTTGACACATGGCTGCCACAGCTTCCAGTCTTTTAGCAAGCGCCTTTTTTCTTGCAAACTTTCCTTTGTATCGCATTTGGGTTGACATTTACACGCTTTTTTTATTTATATAAAATATTTCGCGAAAGACGGATCGGAAAAATCGATCCAGTAACGACAGCAAAGACGGCTTCAATACGCAAGTCACCCCTGTTCGCGGTCTTACATACAGGTCTGGAAACTCCGGCGTTTTGCATGGTGGAAAGTGTCATCGTTAGTGAGGCAAAATCGTAGTTCCTCATTTGTCCACTGGAAGCGCTGTCAAGTAGAAGTAGTCTTGTAGATATAGATATCAGCAATGAAAAAATAATCTGACAGCCAGTACACGTGTTCACGTTTCTAGAAATCTAAACTACCTGAAACGTTCCGGTAGAACCGCATAGTGTGGACCCGGCCTTATCCTTCGCTATATTTTCCCAAGTAGCAATTTTCAAGAAGTTGTCCAAAAGTCGGCTAAGTGGGTACCAAATGACCGCCCGGAAGTTATCTTAAAGTTAACAACCATCCAAAAAGATAATTGTTGGACACATGGTAACTTACAGGTAGCTTCCAAGCGGACATTTGGTACCCATTTAGACAACATCTGGACGACTGTTTGGAAATTGCTACCTGGGTTATTATATTCGATTGAGCATGCGCCAGTTCGCCTATCAACAAAACCAAAAACGGCAAAAACAATTTTTTCTAAACAACAAACTTGCCAAACTAACAAATCAATAAAAACGGTGCCGTTTAAGCATACACAATGCGTTGATTTCTTTTTTTTTTCCTCTTTCATTATCTTTATTTTCAGGTTCTTATTAACATTGTTAAAAAAGCAAAATTAAAGTTGTAGAAACAAACAAGCAATGCAATATGCTAAGAATAATCATTAATTATAAGGAACAAAAATTTAGACCGCACAAATTTGTTCATACCCCATCTACTCAAATGGCGAAAGACCAAATAAAAATATTACAGAAGTTCGAACATACGAGAAATACAGTCTACTGAACTAATAATTCTCATTCTGCACGGGGATTCAGGAGTGAAAAAATACTCAATCATTTTCCATTTATATCGCACTTACTAATATTGGGTCTGTTCGTTTTGGCTACACTTTTCTACACTTCTTACGCCTTCTGAGGACTCAACATTACTATACCTATTGAAATTGTCGAAAGTGTAGCTAAACCGACCGCACTCTATGTTTATTTTAAAAAATCTGCGCCTTTGCACAGCTGTTCGGACTTGCGTTCGATTTGCTAACTTCTACCTAGCAGCGCTTCGGGTGGCACAAGCGAGAACTGCCAGTTTGCCTCCTTATCTGTCACTCTCGACCCTAATATAAGAGTTTCCAGACCTGTATGTAAGACCGTGCCCCCCACCATTGAAATTCTATCGAGTTGCAAGTCCTTCATGTAAGATCGTGGGGGAAAACGTTGGCGAATACCGCGCGAGCACTTTACACTATATATCTCCCATGAAAACGAGGAAAGGTACCGAGTACGTCGATAGGAACCGTTTCGTTATCAATTTCCACAACCTTTCGAGTTTTTCGACAGATCGATAGCTTTGCACGTCACACCAATGTGGTGTCACCGGCATTTGTTTGATAGATTATTCCATGGCATACTCCACCTCTGTGCCAAATTTCATCCAAATACGGTCAGCTGTTTCGGCGTGATTGAGAGTAACATTGGCGTAGCCAGAAGGGGACACGTCACCTCCCCCCCCCCCAGAAAAAAATCGACCCAGAATAATTACATTCAAATAACCGATAAATTTGATTTGTTTCACCCAACAAGCATAAATAAATAATTCAATATAACTTGAACTATTTTCTTCGTCGTAATTTCGTAACTTGCATAAAAAGTAGCTATTTCATTACATAAATTAAATAGATATTCAAATTTCACAATAATGTTAACTGTGGGCAAACGAAATATTTCGTCGACCGATACACAAACAGAAGAATATTGCATGATCAACATTACCAAGTGACAGATATCATTGTAAATCTAAAATGCGGATTTGAGAATTTAACTAAAAAAGTGTTGAGCCGATTTGCACGAAAAAATGGAAAGCTAACTGGATTGAAGAATGATAGAAGATTAGTTGATTTTTTTTTACGAATTGCATAAGTAATATTACATAATGTCAATACGAACGTGTGATTAAGGGGCAACGCCACTGTAAAACTCTAAAAAAGGGGTTTTTTTTAAATCGCTTAAGGCGGGAGCCTAAATAAAAAGGTGCAAAAAAGCGTTTTTTTCGAGATTTTTTTCAGAAGCGAAAGAAAACAACTGTGCCCAGTAAAGATCTTGATGAGGTATCTTTTCATGTATATTTGAAATGTATAAAAGAAATTTTTCAACATGAAACGGCGAGAAAGATGCAGCTCGTAATTCTTGACTGAACCAAATGAACCATTTTTCACTTTCCAAAAAATTGCCTAAAAAATCGTCAGGTAATTGTTAATAACAAATGAACTATACAATATAAAAAAAAACCTACGTACTTCCATAAACAATGTATTTTTCAAGATATATTCAACATTTCAAGTGAATCGGTTGAAAATTGGCTGAGTTATGTTTCCGGCCAACTTAAAAAATGCAGTTTTGACATAACGCTGCACAGCCGCCATTTTGAAATTACAGTCACTGATATGTATGATAAACACCCTTTTTTGTAATCTCGATTTTCTTTGTAGTTTTTCTTTAAAAAAATCCCCAAAAAGCCTATTTTTTCGACCTCTAGAGTGGCCTAAGGCCTTAAAGAGGTTCGAGCGATCCATTCGAGTCAAATAACGCTTTATGAATTTTTTTTCTCCATAAACCTCAAAAAAATGCAAACGATGTATAGATTTATTCTGTAGATGCTAATTTTCCATAATACATATAATTAAAGTGCAAAATTATGCATTTTTATATTTTTATTACGTAAATAAGAAAACGAATTGTATTACTACCAACTTTAAAAAGTATAACATTATATATCGATGATTATAATGAAAAAATACTGCATCAGCGAATGTTTCATACAACTCAGAACGATATTTCGAGACATTTATGTTGTAGCATTTAACCTCGACAGAATAAAACTCTCGAACTTGATGCCGCTTAATGATGCCTTTTATTTTTGTAAGAAGAATAAAAAAAGAAGAACAATGAAAATTACACACTCGTTGGTCGCTAGTCTCTCGTCTGTACTCTCGCGCCATCTCTCTACGCGAATTACTCGCCGCCATGAGCGCCATCTATATCCTTCGTTAGAATATTACAATATTAATAACTATGCCTATTTATATTTGAAACGAAATGATCTATTATTACCATTAATTAATATTAAGTGTTGCCGAAATACGGCAACTTCGCGGACATTGAAGTTGACAGCAATGCTTTCCATTCGCCAGCCAAGATTCGTAATGTTTCATTAAACATATTGATGGTTCGATATTGAATATATATGGTTTCTGATGGGCAAGATGGTGTTTTTTCTTTTTCTAAACGTTGACGAGGTTATCTTGGTACTAAGTAGCCAAAATAATTACATTACCCGTAGCGTGAACGTCTTGCCCATCTAACTGCGCGCAACATTGCATACATTGAACTATTTTTTATCTCTGGTGTTTTGAAAACCGAAAAGACAGTACGGTCTACGCAATAAGATATTCTGTAAAAAAAAGCTTCATATTTCGTGTTTTATGTTCTCATCGACTGTGATGTAAATTTTATTAAAAAAAAAGATTATCGTGAACGAAACAATATTTTTCGTCAGGCCCACTCCCGAAAAAAATGCTAGCTACGTCAATGGACACACGAGTGTCGCGTTTTCATCGAAAAAAGAATTGTAGACTCGAGAAAAGAAATTCCGTTGGTTGCTGTCCAGTAGCAGCACGGGCACACGCGACCCTTGCGGGCTTCGGCAAAGCGTCAGTATTCCTTGACCCTCCGAAGAGAAGAGTCATGACTCTCAGAGCATCGACGTTTTCGAATGTTCATTGGTTCGAGGTTGGCTCATCGCTACGCAGAGACAAATTGCCTCGTTAAAATTTGCGTGCAAATACGCGGATTGTCCCTTTGCGTTTTCCACTTTCGAAATGAATTGGTCATTGTTTATTTGATTGGAACGCGCGTGTCAAGGTGTCGTGTTCTTCGTGTATAACTGTCATATTGCACCTCGCGCGTGTCGTGTTCCAGACCTCGGCGTATTGTTGTCCCGCACACACACACACACTCACGGTTCGTACCGTATCAATAAATCTCGCTCGAAAACATCGCGAAACTCATCTGCATTGTTTGGCACGTTGTTTGGTATTGTTCTTAGTAGTTTCTTCGATCGCGATACTCTCGGGAAGCGGAACATATTGCACCGAAAAATTCTATGTTAATCGCAATGCAATCGATATATTCATGAATTAAAATGAACAGAAGTGCAAAGATCGCGACGAAGGACGATGTGTTAAGGGAATAGTTCGTGTTCGATACGACGAACGTAATTCGATTTAATTATCGTTGTAATCCTAGGTTATAAATGTAATATTTAGTTTTTTGCATAATTCTTAATATTATTTTTGTTATTTTCAATTTCATTTTTCAATCTCAGAATATTTGAAAAAATGCATTTTTATTATTTCTTTCAAGTGAATTAATTTTTATAAATAAATCCATCAATCGTGATAAGAATTCATGATAATGTATCTATAAATGGATATTTCAGTTTGGAATTGATGGAATACAATTATTTGGTGTGTTTTGTTGTTAGTTATTCAGAATATTATGCAGTAAGACAAATTACACAATATAGTAGTAATAAATTGCTGTGCAATTATATATCAATTATTACTTTTGATCAGCGACGAAACACTGCAACAATTCCAAGTCCAAACCAACCCAAACGTTGCAAAATTTTCAACAAACTCAAACCCAAATACTGCAAAAATTTCAACAAACACAAGTACCGCAAAAATTCTAACAAACACAAACAAATCCAAATGCTACGAAAATTCCACCAAACCCAAACAAACGCAAAGGCTGCAAAAATTTTGAAAAACACAAATACTGCTTGAATTTTCAAAAAACGCAAGCAAACCCATATGCTGCGAAAATTCCAACAAACCTAAACACTGCAACAAGTCCAAACCAACCCGAACACTGCAAAAATTCCGACAAACCGAAATTCTGCAAAAATATTAACCAACGCAAAGAAATCCAAACGCTGCCCAAATTCATTCAATCCTTTTACATACAAACCCAAACAAGCGTAAGGGCTGCAAAAATTTCGACAAACGCTGTTTGAATTTTCAACAAACGCAAGCAAACCCAAATGCTGCAAAAATTCCAACAAGCCCAAACCCTGCGAAAAGTCCAAACCAATCCAAACACTGCAAAAATTCCGACAAACTCAAATTTTCGAAAATATTAACCAACGCAAAGAAATCCAAACGCTGCCAAAATTCCAACAAACCCAAGTGCTGCAAAAATGCCAACAAATACAAAGTTTGCTTATATTTTTAACAAACTGAAACACAAAAATTCCCACAAACCTAAACGCTGTCCGATAAATATATTCACACATCGCTATATTAGTTGCGTTAGTAAACATAAATAAATAGAATACAACGACGATAAACAGAAGCACAATTAAATAAATGATTTACGGGCTAATAAGCTGAAAATGTCCATCAACGCCGAACGACAATTAAATTGCGAAAATTTCGTTCTCCAGCTCATCGATATGGACATTGGGGTCATCAAGATAGCGGAGGATAACGACTTTGAAAAATTGAAGCGCCTCTACGACGACAACAACGACTGGAGATTGGACTACAACAAGCCGGACTTGTCCGTATGGACGAAGTGCGTGCCGGGGATAAGCTTCCGCATGATCAAGGTGGGCTTTTCTTCTCGTAAGGCCCTCCGTCTTAACGACGATCGGAGCGAGAATCGTGAGAAAGTGGTGCTCGTGTCGTCCGATTGATAACATTGGGGCTTTACGTGCGCAGATAAGGACGAGATTTACGGACATAATGCCGGAGACTCTCTACGACGTGTTGCACGATCCGGAGTACAGAAAAGTATGGGACACTCACATGATCGAGGCCAAGGACATAGGTTTCTTCAATCCGAACAACGACATCGGCTACTACTCCAGTCAGTCTTCGTTTCCATACTTCTTTCGCTTCCAACGTTCCTACGCGCGCGTGTTTCCACATTGCCCAAAAATGAGAGCAGAGAGTGAGAAATCTCATTGAATTTCAATTGAATTTTCCAGTGGCGTGTCCGTCGCCGCTGAAGAATCGCGACTTTGTGCTGCAACGTTCGTGGCTCGACACGGGATTGGAGCAGCTCATTCTCAACCATTCCGTCTTTCACAAGGACTATCCACCGAGGAAGCATTACGTAAGAGCCACGTCTTATCTCACAGGTGAGATTTAACGCTCCACTGACTGGACGCTCGATCGATAGGGGCATTGGATATTGTTTCACGTCTCAATTATTTAGCCTTCTCTATTAGTCATGTACGCTATTCTCGCGACTCTCGCTGCTAGCGAGGAATCTACTTGCTTTTCTCTCGTATCGTTGGGAAATTTGGCGAATTGGCGCGCCGTCGCAAAATCGGACGAAGTATTTTTGTCAACGATTCTTATCGTTGAAAAGCGATGTTACAATTGATACTGAGAAGCCCGAAGAGCGAACAATTTACTGCTACCCCTGTTTGTGGAACAAAAACCCAAACAAACCCAAACAAAATGGCGTAGTCATGAAAAAAAAGTCTGTTTTCTAGCCTATAAATGGTCGTTTTTTTCAATGCCAAATCGTCAGTTTTCATTCAATCAAAAATATCCTACGTCATTGTAGAATAAATATATTCAAGAGTACTCAGTTCTAATTTCAAGTCAATCGGATAGTTGCTCTTTAAGTTACAATGTCAGCAAATTTGAAAAATCTCATTTTGAAAAAAAACGCGTTTAAAGATTTAACTATCGATGTTTGCAAGATAAAATGATAGAGATACGGCTTTGAAATTTTTACGGAATATTCTTCAAAGTATAAACTGTCGAAAAAGGCAAAAAAAATTGTTTTTTGAAAGTGTCACCCTGGTATAGCCCCTTAAGTTGCTTGGGATGGTTAATTGTTTTTTTTTTCGATTTCTTCAAGTTGTTTGATCGTTCCTTTCGATTTGTTTGGGTTGTTTGATTGTTTGTTTCGATTTGTTTGATTGTTTGTGTCGATTTGTTTGGGTTGTTCGATTTTTTCTTTTAATTTGTTTCGGTTGTTTCATTGTTTCCGTTGTTCCATCATTTCTTTCGATTTGTTTAGGTTGTCCGATCGTTTTGTTCGATTTTTTTGGGTTGTTCAATTGTTTCTCTTGATTTGTTTCGGTTGTTTGATTGTTTCTGTGGGTTTGTTTTCGGTGTTCCACTATTTATTTGGATTGTTGTTTAGGTTCGTTTCAGTAGTTTGAGTTGTTTGATAGTTTGTTTCGGTTGTTTGATTGGTACTTTTGATTTGTTCGGGTTGTTCGATCGTCTTCTTCGATTTGTTTGGGTTGTTTGATCGTTTCTTTCGATTTGTTTGGATTACTTTGGACTGTTCGATTGTTTCCTTCAATTTTTTGGATTTGTTTAGGTTGTTTGATTCTGTATTTCGGTTTCTTTTCATTGTTAAATTGTTTCTTTCGATTTGTTTCGGTTGTTTGATTGTTTCTTCCAATTTGTTTGGATTTGTTTGGGTTGTTCGATTGTTTCTATCGATTTGTTTGGATTGTTCGGTTGTTTCTTTCGATTTGTTTGGGTTGTTCGATTGTTTTTTTTCGATCTGCTTGAGATGCTTAATCGTGTCTTTCGATTTGTTTGGCTTGTTCGATTGTTTCTTTGGGCTTGTTTGGGTTTACTTCCCTTGTTCCGTTATTTCTGTCGATTTGTTTGCCTTTTAGGGCTTCCCTGTCTGTAATAATAATCATTAGATCATTTACAAACACTAAGCAACGTTAAAAAAAATTCGATCGATTTTGGGATGCAGCGCCGATTTTACGTACTTACCGGGTATTTTTTATTTCTTTGAAATTTATTATTTGAGTATTATGATCAGAAAAAAATAATTTCTATTCATTTATATTTGAATATTATTATTTGAAAATAAAAATGGTTTGGGTTCGTTTTGTTGCCTTTTCTTCTCCGGTAATTGTGAGCGGCGTGAAAAATAGTGCGATTTGAAGTTTTGCTGCGTTCACCTTTCTGGCCGTTGTGTCGATTAGATATCGCTGATCGAGTCGATCGTTCAATACTGTTCAAGGGTACATCGTACGTCCGTCCCGCAACGGCGACGGCTCCGAGCTCGGTTACGTCTCGCACACGGATCCCCACGGTAAACTTCCCGTTTGGCTGGTGAACAAAGTCACCCAGATATTGGCCCCAAAGGTAAACCACAATTCATGAACTGAAAAAAACATTTGTAACAAAAAAAGGCGCATCCGCGATGTATGTCTTTCCGATTCGTCTTCGGGATAATTGTATCGACGTCGTCGTTTCAGATGGTCAAGAAATTACACAAAGCTTCGATCGGCTATCCGGACTGGAAGGAACAAAATAATCCGCATCATCGACCCTGGCACTCGCCCGAGCAGATAACGGCTCCCAGAATAAAAGTCGAAGACGTGAGTTACGAGGAAAAAATGACAGAGTATTCGCATCGTATCAATGTTTATTTTGTATTAACGTGGAACGAAAACGTTTGGACGGAGATGCTCGTAGTATGAGAAGAAATACAATTTAAAGACATGCAGATAAAACATTAGAAAAAAAAATTCGCGTAACGGAAAAAAAGCTTTTTGAAATAAAAATGAGCAAGAAAAACGGCTCGCAGCAAGAAAATTATTATTTTTTTTATGCGTACAGATAAAAATTAGAAAAAAGATTCGCACGATCACAAGAATTTAAAAAAAATCAGAGTTGAGCGAAATAATATTTTTAAAAGGAAACTCGCGTAACAGAAAAAAACTTTTGTAAATAAAAATGAACGATAAAAATGCTCGTAGTAAGAGAAGAAAAAAATGCAAATGCATAAAGGTAAAAAATGGGAAAAGGATTCGCATGATTAGAAGAATTTAAAAATGTAAAGATGTTTAAAATTAAGTGAAACAATATTCCAAAAAGGAAACTCGCGTAATAAAAAAAAGGTTATTAAAATAAAAATGAACGATAAAAAATACTCGTAGTAAGAAAAAAAATTCTCATACAAATAAAAATTAGAAATTAAGATTTGCACGATTAGAACAATTTTAAAATATGAAAATATTCAAAAAGAATATTCCAAAAAAACTCGCGTAATAAAAAAAGCTTTTTGAAATAAAAATGAACGATAAAAAATGCTCGTAGTGAGAGAAGAAGAAAAATCCAAAAGCATACAGATAAAAATTAGAAAAAAAGATTCGCCTAATCAGAAGAATTTAAAAATATAAAAATATTAAGAATTTCGTTAAACAATATTCCGAAAAGGATACTGGCGCAATAAAAAAAGCGTTTTGAAATAAAAATGATCGATAAAAAATGCTCGTAGTAAGAAAAGGAAAAAAATCCAAAACCATATAGATAAAAATTATAAAAAAGATTAGCCTGACAAGAATTTTTAAATATAAAAATATCCAGAATTAAGTGAAACAATATTCCAAAAAGAAAACACGCGTAATTAAAACTAACAAAATAACCAGAAACTAACGAATGAATTTATCAATTCGTAAAATTAATTAAATCGACAAAAAATAAAAACAAACGACCGTATATTACAAAAAAGCATCGAGCTAAAAAAAACGACCAAAAAATTTCATCTCCCGCAATTGAAAAGGCACAATCGATCACCTTCCTCACCGCGAATTCGTTATTCCAGTGTATCCAGTCCGTAGCCGAGAGGAACATGAAGAACAATTACGTCGACGAGTCGGACTTCAGAGAATCCTCGCACAAAGACATCATGAGTATGGACAGCGACTAATCGTCGAAGATATTTCCGTCACGGATCCCCGTTTATTATATCAAAGGTTCAGTAGGATTTTTTCTCCGGTCGAATGAGCTTTCGCGAAAAGCCCCGGGGAGGCCATTGCGAACGGGAGAACTGCGCTCGGTAGTATTTTCTTGAGAATCATGAAGGTCTGCCTTCCCGATGGAAAGAGAGGCGGCAACGGTATTTCTATGGGCATCAAAAGTTCGATCGACGTAGAACACATACACACACACACACACACACACACACGTGCGCATAGCCACAGAAACAAAAGAGTCATATAGTTAGCGTTAAAGAGAAGATTGGCTCCGATGTGAGATTGAACAGTAAGATAAGGCTCGTCCAGCATATCGATTTTACCGCGATCACACAGAAGTCGGCGATGTTTCTTCAACGAATCGCAGCTGGCTTGACTTTCAGTATTCGGAATGTTTCATCCTACGTTCCCACCCCTTTCACTTGTCACCCCACAATTGTCGCTTCGCTATTCCTAGTTGCTCGGAGATCCGCGCACCCACTCCTCTCGGCCACAATTACTTTTGCTTTTCCAACCCCAAAAATCAACCCCGCAGACACAGAATGAATTCCTTCCGTCCACAGACCCGGAAAACTATCCCGAATTATTCCACTCGTTGCGATCGATTTTTTCAACTGCGAGATCAGAATAAAATCATTTTTCGCGGAGAGGCAGAGTACTTTCTGATTTTTGTCGCGGGAGAGCCTTAGCTGTAGGAAACAGTAATAACTAGAACCATTATTAGGACTTGGAATTAATTCGTGGGTTTTTTTTGCATGAAGAAAAATATTTATTTTAAATGAAAATAAAAAAAATACATTTATGGAAGTATTGCTCCTCACTTTCTACTACTTCTGACCATCTTTCGGGCAGGGTACGAATACCGTGTCGGGAGAACGCCTCGTCTTTGGGTGCAATCCACGAATCGACCCGTTTTTGACAATCTTCGTAAGAAGTGAACTGCTCGGAGAGGCTATGAGCCGTCGAACGAAACGAATGGTAATCAGAAGGAGCGATATCTGGAGAATACGGCGGGTGGGGTAGGACTTCCCATTTAAGTGTTTCCAGATCAGAGTTGGGTGTAATTCTATTTCAAAATATGAATACGAATTTATTCATATCGTGATTTTCATGTGAATATAGATACAAATTTATTCATACTTCACTTATTTGTATTTGCATGCATGCATACAAATACAATTGTATTCACAAATATTCTGAACATACAAATGAATTTGCAGAAAAAATTGTGAATATTCACGAAAAATGTGAATATTTACAAAAAATCCTGTGAATTAAAAAAAATACACATCCAAATCTGTGAATGCAAATTATTCGCAAAAATTGTGAATACAAAAGAATCACAAAATAAGTTGTGATTTTTTTCGTGTTTAAAACAAATTACAATCGAATTCACAATGATTAGATTAAAATTTACACGAAAAGTGAGTTCTTACGTACTTTGAGAGAAAACATTGCGTCGAGCAAAAACATTGTGTTGAGTTAAACACAATGTTTTCTCTCAAAATACGAAAGAACTCACTTGCGGTGTAAATTTTAATCTGATTATCGTGAATTCGATTTTAATTTTCTTCAACTTGAGGAAATTCACAACTCATTTTGTGAATTTTCTCATATTTATAATGTAATATTTGAAACTCACAACTCTTTTTGCAAAAATTTCTTTGCCTCGACGCAATGTTTTCTCTCAAAATACGTAAGAACTCACTTTTGGTGTAAATTTTAATCTAATCATTGTGAATTTGATTTTAATTTGTCTTAAATACGAAAAAAATTCACAACTTATTTTGTGAATTTTTTTGTATTTACAATTTTTTGTGAATGCATTTGCAATCACAGATTTTAATGTGAATTTTTTTTTTAATTCACAGGATTTTTTATAAATATTCACAATTTTTTCTGTGAATTTATTTGTATGTCCAGAATATTTGTGAATACAATTGTATTTGTATGCATGCATGTGAATACAAATAAGTGAATTATGAATAAATTTGTATTAATATTCGCATGAAAATTGCGATGTGAATAAATTCGTATTCGTATTTATAAATAGAATTACGCCCAACTCTGTTCCAGATATGTTTTTACCGGTTTTGCGACGTGCGGACGAGCATTGTCGTGCAGCAAAATGACTTTGTCGTGTCTTTCGGAGTATTCCGGCCGTTTTTCTTTCAATGCACGGCTCAAGCGCATCAATCGCAGTCGGTAGCGACCCCCAGTTATGATTTCATTCGGTTTCAGCAGTTCGTAATAAATCACGCCCCTCTGATCCCACCAAATACAGAGCAGGAGCTTAGACCCACGGATATTTGGCTTTGCCACTGATTTTGCTAGTTGGCCGGGCTTAAGGGGAGATATACACCTAGGAGCCGGAAAAAAGGTCATTTTTGTGAATTTTTTCAAGGAAAACTATTTGAAATTTCGCATTGGGCTTTCAATTATCTAAAAGTATATACATTCAAAAATATGTTTAATTTTCTTTATTTAAAAATATCAAAAATATACAAGGATATTGTATGATCCTTGGAGCGTCGTAAAAAAATCTGCGTATACGGTACCCACTGGCGTTTCTTCAAAAATCATCTGAAAAAAAAAACCAAAAAGATTATTAAATTAGATACTATAATCTAGTACTTGTCATAGCCGATTTTGAAAATATCGATTTATGACAAAATGGCGGACGTTTGAACATAAATAGTGATTTTTGGGCCAAAAATTAGTTATTATTTTGCCTATAAAACAAAAACTAAGTAACGGAAAAAAAAAATCCTATGACAAGTACTAGATAATGGTGTATAGAATAACCACAAAAAACCTCAAGGCAATCGGTTCATTGGTTTTCGAGAAATTTTGGGTACCGATTTGAAAAACGTGGTTTTGAGAAAAACGCGTTTGAAAATTTGGGAATGAATAAATCATGAAATTTGTCAACTTACATGGAATCGTCGATACCAGGCCCATAGTGTAGGTCTTCTACGGTCGACGGAATGTTCATAGCTTTTAAATCGATTTTTTCGACCATCTAAATGTATATCTCCCCTTAACCCATGACTTTCTGCGCTTCGGATTGTCGTAATGGATCCATTTTTCATCACCAATGTTGACATATTCAATCAATTACAAAGTGTTGTTATTTACGATTCAAAAAGAGGTTATGTACAGCAAATGACATTCAATGATGGCTGTTTCACGATGAATACATCACTGTCGGTAACAACGAAATACTGTACCACCCACGCCATCTCTTGTAAAACGCTACGAATTAATTCCAACAGCTAACATTATTATTCATAGCTATTTACGCGCCGTTTCAAATGATCTCTTTCCAAAAGCCGCCTAGGTTCGGGTTAGCGACACGCTGCCGTTTACCCCAACGTCTTTTTTTTTACATTCGTTTTTACGGCTCTTTGGCGCCGCTAGCAAGATTGCCGTTATCGGGGATAAAGAAGTCGGGGAAGAATAACGAGTGGCCTGCGCATTCAAAGAAATAACATATACATATACATAAATATATATATAGATATACTTTTGTGACAAATACGTAAGCTGTAAATCGTATCGTTATGTACGCTCGAGCACACTTTTTCGCCGATTCACGCGTCGTTTCGTATCTGAATATCGTCTCGTTTGATAATCGCGGAGGGTCGAGCTCCTCGTGACGTTTGCTCAGACACAATAATTGTTTTTTTCTTCCGGTTAGCCGTAAAAACGTCCCATTAAAGTCTCGCATTGCACCGGAATCGTTTTCGAGGCGGAAAACCGTAACTCAAACTAGGCTGTCGCATTTTTTCAAGCCCGCGACACTTACATTCTCGACCAAAAGTTTCGGTCTGGACGGAATTTCTATAGTACGCGAGGCGGAGAAAAAATAGCGAGGAATTCGACCCTCCGGGGAGAATAGAATAAAATAGAGGAAGGAAGGGAGAGGGAGAGAGGAGGAGAAAAATGTTGCAAAGTAAAATAGGCTCGTTATTGATATCTACATTTTATCGTCTTCCTAATCGATATAATAAAATTGCGCGATGTACTCGCTCGGGTGCCATTTTGCCCAATGCTCACACGGGCGGCCGTCGCGTCGTCGAAGCCAATTTTACACCAAAGAGAAGAATAAAATCGATACATTATCAGTTTCAGATATGTGGGATATTCCAGCTCAATTCAGACAACCGTTTCCCTTACTATCTTTGACTATGGACTTCCGGAGTGGAAAAAATCACGTTTGGTGGTGAACAAAAACGCCCGATTTTTATCGAAATCTTTTCTTCCACTTGCTCGTCTGCGGCTGGAGGAAATCGAAGTCCACTGGGGGCGTTCTTTAAGTCTGAAAACATTTGGATACGTTTCAGACCTTTTTTGTGCATTTTTCACCAAAGTTCAACTTGGGCTTCCGGTATTTACTATTTCTTTGGGTGAAACTTTGATTTGGAAGTTAGGGGGCTGGGTTGAAATTCCGAACTTTGAATGATCAGAACGCCCAAAACTCCGAAAGAACACTACCCCGAAAGAATTTTACACGAAAGACCAAAACTCCGAAAATCTGAACACCGTCAAAATAATTCGGCTATGGAAGTTTTAAAAGTTTCAAAATTTTCAATAAATCGACGAATTGTTTCAAGAATATTTTTTTATTAAGGAGTGATTTTACGTCAATTTTGAAATTTGTCTAGACAATGTTATACGTTCTGCATCATGTACAGTCAACTGTGTAGACTTTCGCTGACATGATCTTGACGAACCTTGTAATTTCGGAACATTAAAATTAGGAATTTTAAACCGCCGGCGCATTCAAAGTTCGGAATTTCAACCCGGCCCCCATGTCAAGATCATGCCAGCGAAAGTTTGCGCAGTTGACGGTAAATGATGTAGAACGTATAACATTGTCTAGAAAAATTTAAAAATTGAGGCAAAATCACTTCTTCATAAAAAAAAATTCTTGTAATAATTTGTCGATTTATTACATATTTTGAAACTTTTAAGGAGGTACGGTGATTGGTAGCGAGTTCAAGATAAAAGCCCGATTTTTTTAATAGCATTGTCGAGACCTTAGTCCATGCGTATGCGGAGTTTCCACGAGATTTACCGTACACTTTCCGAGTTATTAATTGTTAAAGTTGGTGAATTAGTCACACGTAGACGACAAAATGTGCTTGTCCTCTCATATATCGATTTTTTTGTGCTACTTGGAGCCAAGAAACACGTTAAAAAACTGATGGATGCGTCGTTGAATCTTTGTGATCGATAAGGCACCTTGAATTGGAAAGCTCACCGCAGAAATAAGCAATAAATTTAGAAATAAAGTCGCAAAAACCGAAGTTTTCGGAGAGCGAGACTTCTCGTGACGTAACAGCAGCCATCTTGCTCGACGTGTGGCAACGCCGGATATCCGCGCAAATTTGATTCGTCTATCGGATATTTTCAACGCGAATTAAAAATATGATTGTGCGAAGCCGTACATTTTTTAATGGATTATAAAGGACCTTTCGTCGATATTTACTTGAAGTTCTTTTACGTACAGCAAAGGCATCTCAATTTTTCTGGCGACATGTACCTATACAACGCATCTATATATAAATTCAGCATGGGAGAACCGTCATATAAAATAAACGTTCCTTTTTATACCTGCAAATATTGTGAAAATTGGGAAAGGGAAAAATAACATAACAATCGATGAAATATGTTTTGACTTTGGACAGATTGGACATTGGACATTGAGGTTAACTTCAACGCGACGTTTTTTATTTGCAATCGCAATATTATCTTTTCATTTTCTAATTCTTGTCCGTCAGAATCTACATTTGTCTCTAAACTGGACTTCAGGTACAATCCCGTTGCCCTTTTGATAAGCTTCCACAGTATTTTCATTCTCCATGTTAACCGGCTACAAAAAATAATAAGCCGGGCGCGTGGAACCGACGACAGCCACCGAAAATGCGACGATGCCAAACGTCAACGATATGGCGTACTACTGAAGTCGAGTAGTAGATTATTGAAGTTGTTTCCATATTATAAAAATAATAGGAAACTCGAAATTCAATACTTAAAAAATATTTCTCGAAAAATAGGCCATATACATATATCTAAAACGTGGCGGTATTGCGGCGTGAAATAGACTCTAAGTTTACTAGCATGGTCATCACCGTATCTCCTTAAGGATGTTCGGTACGGGCGATACAATGTTGCCATGCTAAACCATGTCAAAAACATAAAAAATTTCAAAAAGTTCAGAATTTTATAAAATTTGGTGAACATATTCTTTAGTGCCAAATTTGACAATACAATTTTTTTCAGATTTTTCTTCTGCACAGGTATCGAGTAAGTTAACACTAAAGTTCACGTGTATAAGCATAGCGTTTCCATATATGTTGGTATACATTGCGGGCATAAGAAATCTGCTTTAATGCTTAATTACTCGATAACTAAGTAGAAGAAAATTTTGAAAAAATGTGTGTTTTCGCACTTAATGTTGAAGAACATTATCACCAAATTTAATCAATTTCTTAACATTTTGACTTTTGTACCGAAACTCCTTAAAACTTCCATAGCCGAATTATTTTGCTTTCGTGTAAAATTCTTTCGGAGTTTTGACCTTTCCGGGTGATTTTCGTCCGGAGTTTTGAGCGTTCTGATCATTCAAAGTTCGCAATTTCAACCCGGCCCCATCTTGAATTTCGGAATATTACAATGCGCAATTTTAAACCGTCGGAGCATTCAAAGTTCGGAATTTCAACCCGGCCCATTTAGAAGAATACTTTTTCGGTCTTGCAAGTAAAAAAGAACTTAAAAAATGGTTTTACAAAATGGAAAGGATGTATGGAACATTTATAACGATCGGGGTCAGTTCAAAAAATAAATCGAAGCCTTTTCTGTTCAGGTTGATTAAAATTGTTAGCACGACGAAAAAGAGGGAGAGGGAGGGGGAGGACTAGACAACACAGCGTATATAACATAACAACAATAGGATTTAGGATTGGTAAAGAAGAATTCGGAATGGAATTCATCCCAGTCGAATTGAATTTTATCTGAAAATATTTTTTTTTGTTTTTTTTACTTGCAAGACCGAAACATTACACTTCTGACTTCGAAACTGTTGAACAATTATCCCCAAAATCGAAATTTCACAAAAAAATAGTAAATATCGGAAACACGAGTTGAGCCTCGGTGAAAAATGCATAAACCAGGTCTAAAAAGTATCTAAATTTTTTTCAGAATTGTAAAAATGGCCCGAGTAGACTCCGATTTTTCTCAGCAGCAGAAAAAAATTGAGAAAAAATTGGTGTTTTTTTTTTACACCAGGAGTGAGATTTTCCACTATGGAAATCTGCAATCAACGACGGTGAGGGAAGTATTCGCCTGAGTTGAGCTGGAATGCTCCATATATGTATATATATACAGATTGACAATTACAAGGTGGCTATATGTTTTTAAAGGGTTTTTCGCGGATATTTTGCGACTGGTAAAAATATGATGTTCAATTGTTTTTCTACTCCTCGTCGAAATAAAATACAGAGTATTTTTTTTAACGACTAGTATTCGCCAGCAAAAATTGAGCATTCTGGAAAATAATAAAAAAATCGTTTTAACTACAGTAAAATGAAGATAATTAAAATCCGAATAGCAGTCCTGAAAAACTTTTGTTCCGCATCCCGTCGTCGAGAAAAAAATGCTCAAAGATGCGTTTTAAAATGATCAAATTGAATTTAATCCAATCAAAAAAGGCTTTTGACGAGTATTCGGAATTATCTGTATTCTGCTTACTCAAAATAAAGTTTAGATTTTTTTTTAAATCCTCATTTTTTTTTCTGGCAAATACTGCACTCACGACAAAAATACGATATATTTTTTTTTAAGCGGACTCGAAAAACCATCACCTAGGATATTTTTCTCGGCCGCAGAATTTCCGCCGCAGCCCTAAAAAAACATAAATCCACCTGACAATTCTCAGCTCGTATATGCATATATATAAGTCCGCACGGCCCTATTACGAGCCTATCTTCTAACTATTAAGATTATGCCTCGATATTGGTAATCGTGAGTCGTCGTCCGCTCTCGCGAACGCGGCGGTCACCGATCCGAGTATTGGCCCGCTCGGAGCGCCGCTCGTGACGGGGGATCGCCGCAGCGTCCACTGTCGTTGGCGCTCTCGACCGTTATTATCATCGCTACAATAAAAATGATTATTACTGGCGCGACGAACACGTGACGAAGACTCATTCCATGATAAGCAAAGAGCTTTTCTCTCCGCGTGCGCAATTCCGTGGCGCCGTTTCGCAAATAAGGGCTGTGCTTATGAATAATGAAGAAAAAATATATTCGCGGCGAGAAAAGAAAAATAGCGTATAAGAATAGAGGAAAACGAGGAAGAGAGAGAGAGAGTTGAATTAACGGGTTATGCTTAGTTGCAACAGTCGAAAAGAGCTCATTTCTGAAATTCGTAATCAGCGATCCCGAAAATCCCCGAGTACAAAATTTCAAGCCAATTGCACGTAAAGAAAAATTCATACTTCAAAGGGTTAAGGGGGATTGTCTTTTTTTTCGCAAAATTTACCGCTTTTTGGGAATTTTTTTGTGAAGAAAGTATACAACGGAAAACTTGTGAAACTTGGCATATAGTTTTATTGATCTGTTTACTACATACAAAAAATTTTTTTAACGATTTCATAAAAAAATCCGCCTCCCACCCCCCTCGACGCGCGATGGTCCTTTTTTGATGGTGTGCACGATTACAGCCTTCACGTTCATCCTGCAACAAAAACCCAAAAAGCATTTTACTTTAGACACATATAGCTATCGTTCGATGAAGGGGAAAAAAAAATTGACGATTTGGTGACGTTTTGAACTTGAAGTATCGATTTTTCGAAAAAAATTGATCGATTTTTTGTTATAAATAAAAAACTATTAAACGTATTGCTTTTTTGCTTCATCAAACGATAAAAGGATGTCAGCTGAGCATTCTGTCCAAATTTGAAGGCAATCGGTTGAATAGTTTTTGAGAAATCGTGCACACCATCAAAAAAGGACCATCGCGCGTCGAGAGGGGTGGGAGGCGGATTTTTTGATGAAATTGTTTAAAAATTTTTTTATATGTAGTAAACAGATCAATAAAACTATATGCCAAGTTTCACAAGTTTTCCGTTGTATACTTTCTTCACAAAAAAATTCCCAAAAAGCGGTAAATTTTACGAAAAAAAAAGACAATCCCCCCTTAAGGGAAAATATCAGTGTGACAGGCTGAAAAATGAGGTATTCCTTGGGATTTTTTTTCGAAAAAAACGGCTCGATCAAATTATTGGAAATGTTGTGAATTAATTATTGAAGTAATGAAGCATACAAGGAAATTTTTATTTTTTATTTTCAGTACATTTTATTAAGCAGAGGAGCGGTCGCAAAATGACGTCTCAAAAAAAGACTCTCCGACGGTTGACAGCATAACGGAGACTTTGTCCTTGGAGTGCCATATTTCAGGTGTTTACATTTTATTTTTTTTAAAGGAAACGAGTAAAGCTTTTTGAGTGCGGTTTTTTTCTTGCTTTTATTCATGATATACAGAACGTTAAAAAAATTTTTTTTTTGAAAAAAAAAACCAAAATGGCGGCCTTTGCAGCTCCGCGAAAACAGGTCCTCAAATCGCGGGAGGTAAACGGCTGACATCACTGCCCCCTCTTTGTTGATCTGAAACACAAATTCAAAGCATATTATCAATCTGTGACCCTTTGGTCATGGAATGACGGATGGGTTTTTCGTTTAGTACAAATTTCGGAAAATGGCAGCAATTTAAAAAAAAATCGAATTTTCGCGTTTTTATTCGCATAAAAAGATAAATAATAAATGCAAAAATGTATCTATCGAAAAAACGATCCGTCATTCCGTGAAGACATATTTTCTGAGTATGCTCTCCAAATTTCAGGTCGATATGTTAATTACAGCGGTCAGGAGAATGTCAGCCATTTTTAAAAACGTGTTTTCGAGAAAAACGCGTTTAAAGTTTTGTCATGTGTTTACACAAATGTGTTTATAATTACCGCTAATCAGCAATGCCTGGTCCATAGAGGCATCCCTCCTCTTCTTCCAGCTGCTCATGTTGAGCTCAAATTGATTTTTTGAAAATTTCAAGTACAAAGTCTCCCTCAAGTGCCACAGCAAGCATGTGAAATCGAAAATTCAAAAAGATTATTAAATTGCAATAATATAGCTATCGCAGCATCGTAGAAAATTTGAAAATTTTGATTAGAACAAAAACGGCGGCCGTTTAAAAAATCGAACTTTTCACGAAAATTTTGCAGTAAATTGTTGATAAAAAAGTAAACAATTAAAGAAAAAGTCTACGATGCGACGATAGCGATAAGTTTTCTGAAGAGAATCCGTTTTGAATGAAGTCGATTGGACAAAATTTGACAGAGTTACGATGTCGACCAGGTCAAAAAACATGGTTTCGAGAAAAACGCGTTTGAAGTATAGAAAGGCCCGTAAGGCTCTGGGGGCGTCGACGCTTGGCGCCAACTTCGAATACTTCCGAGCCGAATATTGTTTCGAAAATTTGTAGGCATATTCTTAAAGGCCAAAACTATTGAAGCAAAAAAAATCGATTTTTTTTCACACTGATATTCCCCCTTAAGGGTTGTATTTCGAAAAATCACCTTTCGAAAACGTCTTTTGCGGTGAGCAATGCCCTTCTGAACCAGGTTATCCAATTTAAAAAAACCAAACAGATTTCGTTAGTACATTACTTTATTCTACGATTAATCGAAGGAAATCCCGAGATATCAAATTTAAACAAATTCTCGCGTGTCTCAAGTGAGTCGTGATTTTTTCGAAAAAATTGGCATTTTTCGTTCGTCAAATCGAACTATAGATAAAAAAAATCCTCCGATCAATTATTATATTTTTACATCTAGAAAAAACCCCAAAAATTTCACAACGATCGATGCAGTCCTTTTTACGCTATTTTGCTCACC
Source organism: Ophion slaviceki (assembly GCA_944452715.1). Lineage (NCBI taxonomy): Eukaryota > Metazoa > Arthropoda > Insecta > Hymenoptera > Ichneumonidae > Ophion > Ophion slaviceki. The sequence goes on along the minus strand of OX101789.1, from coordinate 43,614,108 downwards.
AATTCACAAAACGTATTTTCGAGAAAAAAGCGTTAAAAGTTTCGATTGGCGCTCCGAGCGTTTCGACGGGCCTACAAATCCCTCAATTTCGATCCGGCCACACTGAAATAATCAGGAAACATTTACAAGATGATACACTGTCAAAATATATTGGTTAAAAAAAAAAGTTTTTTTTTTTTTACTTTTGCAACTAGGCATAACCCCTTAAAACGGAGCAAGGCTCGGGGGTTCGTTGCTCGCGTACGTCCTGGACGATCTCGGAGCTTCTTTTGCTTCCGTTTTTATGCTACTTCGAATTTGACCTTGCGTTGAGCCTACGTTTTTTTTTCCCTCACGGTGAGCGAGGGAAGCGAGTTCCGCAATATTTATTCTCGTTCATTATATTTTTCGAGTCACCCGTCTGGAAAGATCAGCGTCGCTGATCGTCGCGGGCCTCGCTGTCGCCGTTATTTATAAAACGAGCGAGCGCGCTTGTTTAGCTAAACCCCGCGCCTATTATTCGTCTATAAAAGGCGTACGAACGGCTGTCTACGGCCCAAGGACTCCGATAACACGAGCTCCCAAATGGAGGTCCGCGCGTGCGATTTATTCGAGTTTTTTTTTATCACGGTTACACGCCTATATATATATATGAACACATATTGCCTAGCGTTTTGTATCGTGCACTGCAAAAAAGCCTTAAAATTAGCCATTAAAGGAAAAGGGGGAAATGAAAAGTACAGTAGAAAAAAAAATCGCAGAAGCAGCGAAGTGGCTCGCCTTAATGCCTGTTGATTCTTGTTGTACGCTTGCACACGCATATACACGTACGCCTGTACATTTGTAAATCGTACCATGCTGTACCATCACGAATATGCCTGAATGATCTATCGTATTCCGTGTGGGTATTTGTGTGTGTATGTGTGTATAATATTAGGGGTACAAGTGAGTATAGATGGGAAGCGAACATTTTCTTTGCGAAGATGGGGATTTATTGTGCAAAAATGGATTGTGTATTTTGTGAAAATGGGACTTTATTGGTAAAAAAATGGTACCAATGCTTGTTGAGTGGCTCCCAACGATTTTGAAAGTTTTTGTGTGTTGACACGAGTCTTTGTTCAACAATGCCTCCAATTCTGCATCTTCGAGCGTGGCCTTCCTGCACGTTCCTTATCCTCGGTGTCGAAATCACTAGTTTTTAACCGTCTAAGCCAGTACTCACAAGAGATTGATAGAGCATGGTCCTCATAAGTCTCACACAGCAATCGATGACCAGCTGTTTTTATTTTTCAAATGAAAGCAGAAAAGTGAAGTTTCCCGCAAATTGCGTTTCGTTGGCGCAAAAGTCGACATATTTGGAGTTAAAAAACCTATGGCGTTTTGTCAGTACGTCTCATTGACAAAATGAGAGGTACTGAAAACTAAAGCCTAACGATGACGCTTTAAGGGGCTGTGTGAACGCTGAAAATTTGGGTGATTTTCGGGAATTTTTTTGAAGAAAAGTACTCAATTAAATGTTTCGGAAAATTGAGAATATATTGGGCTATATTTGACCTATATTACATAATTTTTTCATGGAAAAATATTGAGATCCAAGCGACTTATGCGCTGCCTTCGGAGGCGCCAAAGAAAAAAGTTCCTCCACTGCTGACATGATTCCGGCCGATTGAGTAGCTGAAACCGAAAAAGGAAAAAATGTCGTTGAACTGGAAGGTATTTCCTGTACAATGACGTAGGATTTTCGAAAAATATCAAAATCTAACAAAATGGCGTAGTTATGGAAAAAAGTATGTTTTCTTGCCTATAAAATGGTCGTTTTTTTCAACGCCAAATCGTCAATTTTCATCCAATCAAAAATATCCTACGTCATTGTAGAGTAAATATATTCAAGAGAACTCAGTTCGAATTTCAAGTCAATCGGATAATTGCTCTTTGAGTTACAATGTCAGCAAATTTGAAAAATCTCATCTCGAGAAAAACGCGTTTAAAGATTTAACTAACGATTTTTGCAAGATAAAATGATTAGAGATACGGCCTTGAAATTTTGACAGGATATTCTTGAAAGTATAAGCTGTCGAAAGAGGCAAAAAAATTCGATTTTTTGAAAGTGTCACACTGGTATAGCCCCTTAAGGCCTCATGTACACTTGTAGCGGGCAAAGGCACATGATTTTCTTCATTTTTTTTTCGCCGGGACAATAAATGCCTATTGAAAAACTGTGAACAACATCGATTAGTACATATTTTCTTGTACTTGTACAATTTTTTTTATTGAAAATTATTTCAAAATGGCGGAACTCCAGCTGTCTTCCAGGAGCGCCTTCTTTTGAGCATCAGTTGCGGTGGACACGATAACTCGAGAACGGTTAATCTGAAATCAGAATTTGAAAAAGATTTCATTAGTATATTGCATTGGCTTGGGCGTGGACGAAGGATTTGTAAAAATTTTGATTAAAAAAAATTACGATAATTTTAACAAAAAAATCATTTTTTGAAGTGCTAAGTTTTCAGTTTTTTTTTGTTACAAAAATGTTTTTCTTTTTCAACAAAAATCAAAATCCTTCGTCCAGGCCCTAGCTATTATCATAATAAATAAGTGGTACAAATTTGGTACGGATCGGATTAATAGTTTTTTAGTAATCGTGTCCACCGCAAAGGTGTTTCTCAAAACCACGATTCTGAGATAATCGCGTTTAAGATTCAAGTATGTTTCTTTTACATTTAAAGTGAATTTATTCATAGTAACACGAAGTCGTCGATTCCAGGGCCATACAGTAATCCTTCTGCATCCTCAGCAGCCTCTAAAACATTGACTTGATACTGCCTACGAGCCATTCTTCCTTCCCTTGTGGCTTCTTGCGCTTGCTGCTCGGCAAGCGTAACACGCGACTTGCGCGGTCGTGCGGTTGAAATACCTATAACTGCGAATCTAATTCTTCGATCTTTATGCAATTTGGTGAGAATATTCTTGAGATATTGTACTTAAAGAGTATGCAATCAAATTTTTTTCCATTCTTTCGAACATCACAAGTGTATATAAGGCCTCAACACGAAGGTGGTTAGGTTATGGTCCGATGCGATTTAATACTTGTAACGCCCTCTCTTGTAAATCCTTTGAAACTTACTTGTACCCCTAATAGTTTTTGCGCGATTCGTGAGACTTTTTTCCTTAGTCACAAAAGCAACGGCGCTAATACGAGAGAGAAAGAGAGAGAGAGGGAGAGAGAGAGAGAGAGAGAGAGAGAGAGGGAGGGAGGGAGAGGGAGAAAGAGAGCGTCGCCATAAAAATGTTAAAATTGACGTGTGGTCAATGTATATTGGTCAAAGAAAAAATCGAAAACTTTCCACGATGTTTTTTCCCTTGTTTCTTGCTCTGTTTTTTATGATCAGCGGAGCAATTTTTGTCATTTCTATCAACGTTTCTTGCACTGCGGTTTTTTCTCCGTTATGAAAAAATAAAACTATATATATATATATATATGTATATATATATATATATATATATATATATATATATATATATATATATATATATATATATTATATATATATATACATATATATATATATATATATATATATATATATATATATATATATATATAGATATTAATATATATATATATATATATATATATATATATATATATATATATATAGAGAGAGAGAGAGAGAGAGAGAGAGAGAGAGAGAGAGAGAGAGAGAAAGGAAAATCTCCATAAAAATGTTAAAACTCACGCAAGGTCGATAGATATTGGTACAAGAAAAAATCGAAAACTTTCGACAACGTTTGGTCTTTTTTTCTCTCTCTTTTTATATAATCACCGAAGTAATATGTGTAATTTTTATTTTTATGAACTTTTTTCGGGCCTCATCACCTTTACGTGTCGAACGGAAGAAAAATAAGCAACGATGAAGGACAAAAAGGCTCCGTCACAAAACTGCGCCAAGTGAATATCCCGAAATTTCACTTTTTTTTCCGCCACGTCAAATAACCCCGATTATTTTATTTAGCGAAAAAAGCTTTATTTAAAAAAAAACCAATATCAGCCGAGTTCAACAAATTTTGGGCACCTTTGCTGCAGAAGCCCGAGGGCAGTCCGCAGACCCGTTTATTTTCACGAAGCGAAGAAATATCGATCCTTTTGGAAGGACATTGGGATTAGCCTAAAAATCACGCGAAACGCTCGTTCATCTATGCATATGCAATTTTGACCTATTCCGCGTAACGGAAAAGCTCTGATGTGGAAATTATACATATATATACATATATACATATATGTGTATACATATTG